>JBBCAQ010000036.1:20000000-21200000 GCA_038050395.1 Parthenolecanium corni
ATCATTTATTATTGAGAAGTGAAATGAGGAACTGCGGATTGTGAAATCTAAAGCGCCTTCGGATTTGCATTAAAACTTCATTCTAGAAGTTTTCTCATCAATGGTGAGAAGCTATCGGATTTTTGTTCTACAAGGAAAAAAGTTGTAAACTTTCAGTTCATTGGAAAATCTGTTTTCTTTTTTATATTCTTGTAATATTCGTGTTTTCTATATTTTATGGACACTTTGTCCTTGTGTCCTAATATTCACTATTTTTCCTTTCTAGTAATTATAATTTATGGAATTCAGGTATAAATATGCCATTTAGAGAGAAGGAAGAAGGAAGAAAAAATAGGTTGGTAGACGTGGTAAATCGAGATTTTTGTACGTTTAGAAGATAATGTAGGAGTTATTTTAAAAAATTGAGAAATATGCTCAGGTAGGTAAGAAGTGGAGAGTTACACCAAACTGATTTTCTGTTTGTTCAAAACCCAATTATACTGTAGATTATCGCCGTATCTTCCTTTGAAGACTTTCAAGTATACAATTTAGAAAAAAAATATTTTCTGTCGATAATTAAAATAAAGAATAAAATTTTATTTTCGTCGGCAAATATACTTAAGCAATTTTGCATTTTTTCAAAGGAACATATGAAGTAACATAAAATTCTCAAGAATAGTGGAAAATAAATTTCGTAAAAATGTCTTCTTTGAAATGTTACCGCAATCGATGAAGTTTGATTGTAAAAGAAAACTTTTGCACATTTTTAGCATTTTCGTGAAACTCATTTTGAATTACTTTAGCTATCAAAAATTCTTTCTATTGCTCACCTGTTGGCTCTTAGAAAAACTTTTTCCAAGTCTTCGACTGCTGCTTTGCTGGCTCTTATTTCACTTTTGCCGCTTTGGCGCAATAAAAGCGTTTTATATATCGACGTGAAACATTTAAACTTCCATCAAAAGCGCTTCTATAGTCGAAAACTTCGGCGATTAAACCTTTTTGGGGAATTGGCGCAAACTGATCAGAGCCAATGTTCGAAATCAAATTCGCCGTCAAACGATTTAATTTCACTCGCGGGCGCCATACTTAATTGTCGTAAATTTTCAGGTTTACCACCACCATAATGGGGTTGAAAAAGTAGCTTCAAGGTGTATGCATAAGCGGACATGAATTTATATATGTTTTGCTTTAAGGCAAACGCTGGATACGTGCGCATGCAAAAACCTTAATCGTGGTTGCATTTGAAATTGAGGAAGAAGGTTGGGGGACGGGGGGTGGGAAAGGTGCATTATTATTCCAAGTTTATTCGAACGATTTGTTTTGTGTGGCGTTTCAAAGTTGTCGGAGTGAAACGTTTTAATCCACAGAGCTACAGCTGTTGGAATAATTAATCCGCCATATTTAAATGAAACTTTGAAAAAGCTTAAATGCGCGTTACGTACGTTACGTGTGCATAATTGGCCTTTAATGCGTCGAGCGTCTTATTGTGGCACCTTTTTCTTACTGTGTACAAAAGTATAAATGCTGGAGTTTGGTGTACGTGCTTTTATATGGTAGTGAAATGCAAAATGCTTTCATCAGAGTTTAGTACAAATTATAGTCGATATTTTTGTCATTTTCTTTGAAATGGGGAGTGGGGCACTTCCCATCAAGCTCGCTTATGCTAATAACATCTTGAGTTTTGATCTCATCAACTCAAACTGTTTTTCAGAGCCAAGTGGTAGAGGTATTTTTTTTAAATAGTTCAGAGCTTTGGAAGATAGTTAGCTGCACTGTATAATGACCAGATTTTGTTGCTATCATATATTTTTCAAAAATATTAAAGTGGGCCCTATAGATTGTATTATACTTACTTCCAACTCAAAATTTCCATAACTATATTTTCATATTTCTCGAAATTTGTTAATTTATAAATTATATCAGGAATTTTAACAAATTAACGATTAATGTTTTTGATAAAAATTATAATCTAGAACGAATTTCTATTTGATTGACCTTATGAAAAAAAATTAGCTTCTAGGAGAAATATTATCTTCTACCCCATATTCTTTGTAGAGTGCGAGGAAATGAATTAAATCCCCATACACTAATTTTCATACAATTTTTCCAGAATTTTAGAATATCCAAAAATAAACAATATTAATGAAAATTTCAAGACCCAAAGGAATAAATAAATTGTACGAGTCAGGGATTAGTGAGAAAAATAATTATCGAATTATCTGGTATAGTCATACTCGTATTTCACATCTTTCAACCCATATTCATGTTGGCCACTGATAATTGCTAAAATAATAGATTTTTATCAAACCTTAAAAAGTAAAATGTTTTATTGTTTGTGAGGTATACAAGAATTGAATAATTTCATTAAATGAAATATACGTATAAAAAATTACATCCTTGCTAAATTATTAAGGCGTTTCATTAAAACAAAAATTGATTTCATTAAAAGAAATTTGTATAAAAAATGACACATATTATCTTCGTAAATTCTTACACATATTTCTTGTAATAGATAGATAGGTGTGTTTAGTATCAATCTAGTTTTCTAATGTAGATAGATCTCATATTTCAATGTTGGTATCGTTTTTGCTCGGATTTCAGCCCCACCAGCATCCATCGGAATAATCGATCGTGTTAATAAGTCAGTGGTGCCTGTTCCAGAAAACTCAGAATTGCAGCTCACATGTTTAGTTCGCAGTTCCAGACCGCCGGCTGAGATTGTATGGTATCGTGAGCGAACCAAAATCAAAGAAGGTACGTTAGTAAAGTTTTCCACGTTCATTTTATTTAGAGCAGATTTGCTTAATTACTTAAACGAGGCTGTCAGATAAATGAAGATAAATGTAAAATCGTTCGATAGGCTGTTTATAACCCATATACTCGGTAGATATTCGAGATGTGTGCGAAATGAAAGTGAAGTTTGAGTTATTTTCACCTTCGTGGAAAAATGATTAATAAAATGTTGATTCAGATTGATTTGTGTTGAGGGAGACCCATTTGGAAATGAAAGATCATTCTGTTTTAGTGTGGGTCGAGTAACGAGAAATAAAAGGCTTTTTTGTTTAAACGTGAAATTCTGTTTTGGACTGCTAGTCCATGATACGTTTGTAGTCCTTCGTTCGATATATTTAGTCGAGAGTCTGGTTGGTAGACTTGTTCGGTTTTCAACTTTGCACCTGAAAATAGCTGGCCAGAGTCTAGCCAAAGGCAAACATTCTGAATTGAAGCTGCCTTATAATTAAATCTTATTCGGTTCTGTGGTGTTCAGATCGTATAGATGGCACACAGACTAATGAGAATATATTCTATGTTCTTTGTAGTTTGATAAGTAATCTGATAGAATCGTCATATAGCTAGAACCCAATAGAAAAAAAATGACTGCAAGTTATCCAAGTTAGGCGCTTCAAAAATTTGAAGCCTTTACCTTCATGAAAAGTAGTTTAAAATGTTGAAATTTGAGTTTTTTTTAGAAGAATTGGAAAATTATAAATCTTGTTTAGACTTTTGAAAATGAATGATCTGTTTTCATACTTTTTTATCTTAGTATTATTCTAATTAGGGACCGTTCGCCATGTACTTTTGGTTTTGCTTTTCCTCCCATACTAATCAGGATGTAGAAACAGTATTATAAAAAATAAAATTTCATCCCACGATTGGTTCAAGTAAAAGCAAAAGTAAAAGCAGCTTACATTTTAAATGGTCGCTTAATGTTTTAAAATGAAGAAAATAAATGAAATTTAAGAAGTAAGGCGGGTGTAGAGAAGGTTTGAGAAAATAAGAAATAGTTGAAAAAAACGATGTAAGTATTTCTTTGAGGGAAAAAAAATGAACAGATACGAGATACCTGTATAATTTTTTACGACCGGAGGTGTTTTTTCGTTATCTACCAAAGTAAATTTTGTGTTTAACTGTTTACCTCGCTTAATTATTCGACGATTAGAGTTTTACGATTTTCTCTCTCTCTCTCTCTATACTTTTTGAAAATACTTTTCTCTTACGTTATTTTGCCTCATTTGAAAATATGTTTCTGCTTTTCTAACCTTTTTTTTCCACTTTCAGGTTACACAAATAGTGTCACAAATTGTCAAATGGTGCCAAATAGAACGAAAAATATTGAGAAATGCGATGCTACGAGCACGTTAATCTTGAAGCCTTCATTAAATGACGAATCGATTAATTACACTTGCCAAGCCAGGCACGAAGCATTACTGGGAAAGCCGCCATTGTTTTCGACTGTGCAGCTGAGTGTTTTGTGTAAGATATCCTTTGCTCGTTTTTTACTTAATTTTGCCTACTGTTTACATTACCTGGCTGTGGTGTTTTTAAATGGCTTGTATTTCTCTTTTTTCTGCCCTGATAATCAGCGAAATGGGGTGCTTATATTGGTGGTGAGATACTAGTCAGCTTAAGTATTATAAAGGAAGTTTTTGGAGAAAAGGTAGAAGAAAATTCTAAAACCGTCTTAATGTTAATTATCTATTTTAATTTACAAAAGCTGTAACTAATAAACCAGTATAATTTTGTCTAGAGGGAGGAAGTTGAGTTTTGAATAAGTGTTCTCAAACACTGTTCAGATCAATCTGTTTTCATTTCATTTAACTCTTTTCAAAGAGACTTCGATTAACAAGCACTCAATTCGGGTGAAATTTTTGAAAAATTGAGTAATGTTGAAGTGCCATTATTTTAATTCGAACCTTCGTCATGTAACTTAGGAGTATTTATGCATATAGTGAATGTTTGTATTTTTGTAATTTCCACTCGCACATCCCTAAATGATTTCATTTAATGAAGAAAAAATTGTACTCAAGTTTTACTTCCTTACTGAAAAGGGAGTGGAGCCTCAAAGACTTCCTTTATTGAAAATTTTGGTAAAATTAGAATTTTTTAACTGATGGGTAGGGAGGAGAAAATGAAGTCTTTCTTTAAAAAATCCTTCATTTTTTGATTGCATCCACTCATAATATGTAGTACTTACCTAATTAATAAATTAATTTTCAATTCAACGAACAAAAACGGTGATTTTTTAGTTACTTATTTGCAGGGTAAATCTTGAGTCCAAAACCTCTCAAATCTTTTCGACCTATTTTCCAATCGCCTCATTGGGTTGTAGTAGTAAGTTGAAGGAGAAAATACCTATTTCTATGTAATGCTGATTATACTCTTTGAAGCAAAACAGATACTGATTTTTGCACGCACCGATTTTCAATTTCCTTGTGGCATTATTATTATTTTTTTCAACTTAGGAGGCTTGAATTTTCGTGGAATTTTTTTTCGTGAAATGAAGCCAGCAAGGTAGGAGGTAAAAAATTCAAAACTTCAAAATAAAAACCACCCTAGTGTAGCTCTTATCTAAATTAATAGTGAATGCAGGTACTGAGCACTAGCACTCTCTGGTTCAAGTTTTCATCCTTATTATTTCAACGAGAAAGAAATACCAGATCTTAGAATATCAAGCAATAATACTAGAACCTTTCTATTTTCACAGATCCTCCTGAGCCTCCGCATATTGACAACTACAGCGAAGGAGATCAATCGAATCTTCTTTTCGAAGGGACGGAGCACGAGCTAATTTGTCGATCGTCGGGTGGAAATCCGTTGGCTGAGTTGTCTTGGTATAAAAATGGCGCCAGACTTCGAAAAAATTCCGATTACAAGTAAGTATCTGACGATCGTACTGAAGGCTGCTGTTCTTCGCATTTGCAATGCGAATTGCTGTAGTTACTATTATGTCCTCATAATTACAAATTTAGTCTTCTAATGACCCTTTAGTCGATGTTCTGTACCTGCCAAACGATCGTTCTAGTGGCTCTTTTAGCCACAATTTTCACTGTTTTCAACTGTAATGATTTTTTTTTTTAGAACATTCGGCAAAGTATCGCAGTCATTTTTGAAAATTAATTTGGAGGCTGACGATAATGAAGCGAATTACACGTGCGAAAGTAAAAATGGAGCTCTTAAGACACCTCTTGCAACAACCGTAAAATTATCTGTATTTTGTAAGTAAATTTTTATTGCGTCCTTTTGTATCCTCTTAATTGCTCTTCTTACTTTTTTTTTCTTTTTTTTTTTTTGAGCATGAAACTAGCAATTTGGATAGGTATTGAAACGCCATTTTTTCAGGATTCGTGTTTTTTTTTTTTTGATTCCTAAAAAAGTGAATCAGGTCTCAGGTTTTCACTTATTAATTTTTTGTTTGAACAGGTAGTGGCGTTGATCAAGTTTATCATTCAGTGTTGTTGTATCTTAGAAAATTTTTTTTTTAACTGTTTCTCTTTTTTGGTCGATACTTTACCTACAGCGTTTAAAAAAAGTTTACTGATACTCATCTAAGTCACTAAAGTTTGGTAAGCTAGTTTAAATGTGAAACAAAAGGGTAAGCCGCCGGTAGAAATTTCTGAAAATTGAAAAGGAGGATCATGAGGTGCATTGTACCTCATCTTTTTTTACTACAGTGTTATTGGTTTGATGTGTAGATACTGTAAAAAGACAACCCTAAATCTAGTTCTAGCAGTTGTCTTTAAAGTTTACTTCATCTACTCACATAGAGAAAAAAATGATAAGAATAAGGTTTATTTTAAATTTGATGTAAGATAGTATCCTTTATTTTGTATTGTTTATCGACAGTTGGGCCAAAAAGTGTCGAATTGGAAGGACCAGATAACGTGAAAGGTGGAGAAACTGTATCTATCCAGTGCAGAAGCTCATCGAGTAATCCGCCAGCTGAAATCGAGTGGGTTATGGATAGTCAACGAGTAACTAGTAAGTCGAACTCGATTCAGTCTAAAGGAGAAAATGGAGGTTCAATTACCACTTCGGAGCTGCAGATCAGTGTTCCATCCGAGAGAAAGGAATTTTCAGTTCATTGTTATGCCAACAATCCACGTTCCTCGAAAAATGTCGTCACTAATACAACAGTCCATATTCACTGTAAGCATATACCTACTTTATTATATTTATTGTGAAATTAAATTCTGGCTAAATATGAATTGGGTAGGGAGTGGGATGTTTCAAAAAATTGTATAGCAATAAAGTTGTGTAAGCTAACCCAGAGGACACAGCTTCTGCAAAAATTTTTATGATACCGTTGAAAATGTGTCTTCATTCTACGAACCTTTACCATTAAATCACTCGTTATGGGTTTATTCTTATTTTTGCAGATCCTCCAGGGAATCCAGTCATCTCTGGATCTGGCAAAGGTGGCTACTTTTTGTCTGGTGCTACGCACGTAATGAAGTGTACTTCATCAGGTGGTAATCCTCTTGCAGAGCTTACATGGTTCAAAAATAATCAGAAGGTACATAGACAAACTTAGAAAAATTTGCTTCATTACTGATTTTCAATAATTCACGCATCCCTAATTTACTTTTTCAATAACTTACAGATTACATCGGTGGTAAAGAAATCCGATAGAGCCTCGTCGTCTGCTGTAATATCTATCGTCGCTAGTAAAACAGATAATGGAGCTGTTTACAAATGTGAAGCTAGAAATCCCACCATTCGTTCTCCATTCGTCGACTCTGTACGACTGAATGTTTATTGTGAGTATTCTTCAGCTCCTTATTTATATTTGCTCAGACTGGCAGAAAGTTGTTGCAAGTTTTAGTGCACCTATAACGGTTTTTTAATTGTTTCTTAATTGCTCGCAGTTCCACCAGAGTCTGTCAAAGTCGATATCCAACCCAGCGTGTTGCAGGTGGGCACTATCGCTCGTATCTATTGTAATTCCTCTTCCAGCAATCCTGGTGCTGAGATTACCTGGTGGCGAGATAATGCGATTAAAATTTCGGAAGGTATTTCATATTACTGGGAAGCGGGCGAATATGGCGGAAATATGACGTCCAGCGAATTGCAGTTAAACGTGACTGCAGACATGCACAACAGCACAATTATGTGTAAAGCCACAAATGCAGTGCTGAAGGATGGTGCTTATGGGTCCACCGACTATCTGAACGTCTTATGTGAGTATTTTGTAGCGAGCAAAAATTGTCTCGATGAGCAGCAATTTTTCATGATGAGAATTTTCAAACCATAACAAAGGTCAAGGTGAAATCATTGCGAGTTTTCAAAAATAGAGTAAATTTTGCTTTCCCCCCCCCCCCCCGCGACAAAGAGTGCTTAGCTTATACTTTTATTCGATATAGAGGACAGTTTGAAAAATAATGATTATTGAAATAATAAGAATTAAGTTTTGGACGTACCTACTTATAATTTCAAAATTTTAATTTAGTCATAACTTATCTTGATTTCAGACAAACCCACCTTTGCCGAAGTTGGTCACTCGCTTAGCTACAGCAAAATCGAAGGAGAATCGTTTTCAGTGATGTTCAAAGCACATGGAAATCCCTCTACAATCGTGTATCGTTGGCTGAAAAACAAAAGGCCATACTACTCGGAAGATTCTGCATTAACCATTTCCAGATTGAGTCGTACGGATTCGGGAACCTACACGTGTGAGGCTGAAAATAGTGAAGGATCTTCCAGTATTACCTTTGAACTGAATGTTAAATGTAGGAATACATTTTGTGTTGTAATTGAATTTTTTTTTTCAAATGAAAAAAATCTAATCTGTACATTTTGTTTGTTATTTGACAGATGAAGCAGCTATTGTAGCCATCAAGAGGAAAATCATGGCTTCCAATGGTTCGGATGTGGAAATGTCGTGCGGGGTGACTGGAAATCCGTTGAATGCAGATGATGTATCGTGGATAAACACTAATATCATAGATTGGGATAGACGAACTTCCATTACCTTTATTAATAATACTTCGGTATTGAAATTGAAGCATGTTACCAAACGTGATATGGGATTATTCTATTGCATAGTGAATAATGGTATTGGCGCAGAGAAAAATGCCAGTATACGATTGATTGTGGAACGTAAGTCATAAACTTTTTTCCTTCTTAATTGCCACGTAATTCATGAATAAAACTTCTCAGTTATTTGCATTTTTATCATCGGTGTTAATTTTTTTTTCAAATAAAACCCGAATTGTCCAAAAGATAGTAGGGAGCATGCTGATTTTTTAATTTTTTTCTCTGAGTTTGTAAATCAATCAACTATTACGATTATTTCAGATCCACCTGTTTCCAGTCAAGCTTCTCAGTTGATTAAAGTAGCTCCTGATAGTGCCAATGTGGCGCACTTTATTTGCCAAGCCTCTGGAGCTCCCGAAGTGGATTTTTCTTGGTTCAAAAATGACACGCTTCTCAACAAAACTGTTAATCACGACATTCGTCATCAAGCTGTGAGTAATATTTTGAAAATTGTACTTAAAATTAAATACGGTAGCTGGTTTAAAAATTGAAATAAGTTATCTTTATAAATTCATTTTTAGATCATTGAAAAATGGCAGTGGCGTCTGCTGTGGGTGTGCAAGGTGTCCACTGCACACCCAACCAAATTAAAAAAAAAAAAATTCCTGACTCATTAATTAATCATTAATTAATAAGTTACTATTAAATAAGAAAATAGAATGGAAAAAGTAAAATTAAAAAAAAAAATTAAAAATAACAAAGAAAGGAGAAGGCACTTGTATTCTTGCGTTTCTTCTTTTTCTCCTTCCTCCAAATTTTTTTTTAACAGCTGAAGATCCTCAATTCTCTTTTCAGTTTTATATTTTCTATTTTTCACCAATTTTTATTACTTTTTTCAGGTAATGGGAGGGGGGGAGGAAGAGGAGGAGAAGAAAGGGTTTGATTTTTGTAGTTGAACCTCAAAGTCGAACACCCAAAAAAAACTACCAGGTGACGCCACTGAAAAATGGGTCATATATTAATTTTCTAATAGCTCGTATGGCTTAATTTCATACTTATGAATGATTATTAACTATAATAAAATTATTTTTACAGATTGATGACCTCAACTATAAGTCGACATTGGTAATTAAAAGAGTACAATCCGCCGATTATGGAAGATACAGCTGCATTGCCAGAAATACAATTGCTCACGTCAAAATCTCATACGAATTAAATGGTTACTCGAAACCGGATCCACCTTTGAATCTGCAAGTAATGAATATTAGCCATAGTTCTGTCACTTTAACTTGGGAATTACAGTTTAATGGAGGTAAGTTTGTTCATCCAAACATTTTACAAATATTTTTTGAAAATTAAAAATATCGTCGAAGTGATGTTTTATTGAAATTTATGACTTGAATTTCAGGTCTTCCGCCAAGTTTTGTAATTTTATACTATCCTTCGAATTCTGAAAATGAAAAACACGAGGAAGAAGTGAAAAATCGTTTCACATATACGGTCACTGGTTTGTCTGCCGCAACGACTTATATTTTCAGTGTCAAAGCAAAAAATAGACTTGGTGAGAGTACTCCTGTCAGTACAAATGCAACAACGACTGTTGCAGGTTCGTATGGAATGAAGTTTATATTCACATTTTTCCATTATTAAAGGAGATATTCCCGATTCTTAGTACCGGCCTGTATTAATAAATGTCAATCCAGGGTGTTCTTTGTTCCAAAAGAAAGAGAGACAAGAAACACGTGATCGAGTACTCGAATAACAGAATGCTTGGTATTTATAAAACCAACCAATCGTAATCAAGCACTTGGTCACGTGATTCGTATTTTTGTTTTGGAACCGATTATGAATCATCTTATTCTTTTACAAATGAAAATGAAAATGAAAATTTTTAGTTTGAGAAAATTGTTGATCAAGATTTGTACCCCGGCAAGCATGTATAACTTAACTTTGCTCCCCTCTAAGACTGTCAATTTACTTTATTAGTGAAATAAATTGTAATTTATTTATTTTACTTCGTTTCAGTGACCTCTCGTGTAGATGTCGATGAAGGAGACGGACCATATTTACTATTGTTGGTTGCTTTAGTAGGATCTGTATTTTTGTGTAATACTCTGATTTGTCTGTGCTGCTGTAAATATTGCAGGAAGACGAAAAAAGGTAATTTTTATAACATTTTTTTCAATTCTTCAGAAATGATTTTTAATTTTTCGATAATTGCAACACTATTTGATTTAAAAAAACTTGAATTTTATTAAAATCTACTAAAAAAAACAAAAAAAACCTGAATTCAATATTATAAATCAAATGAAATAATAATCAAGAATACGTTTATAAAAAATCACCATAATGTATTTCTTTTTTCTTATAAAAAATAAAACCTGTAAATTTGGGAGGGCATGATTTGTGATTCTACCTTCTTTCAGTGTAGATGCCATTCCACCAATTTCACGTAGGTGATTGAAAAATTTGAGATATTCGCATTGATATCCTCCTTTACCCCACTGGCACAATTATTTGACATCACTGACTGACTGAAACTATTTAAATGAAACTGAAAGGAATTTTATCTGAATCAGTATTTCATTTACCATTTTATTTATGTCTTATGAAATTATTGTTCCTTTTCAAACAGCACTGCCAGAAATGCGAAACAAATCGTTAGAATTATATGCACCAGGCAGTCGAAGCAGTAATGGCATGAGCATGAGTACGGTTAGTTCCTTGCAGTCTGAGAAATCAGGCAATTTCGCGACTTCTGATGACAATAGAAACCACATAGTAAGTTTTAATTTAAGTACCGTACATATTATACACGTATATATCTATAGATTGAAAATATCAAAAATTGTCAGGACTGTGTGTTTTTATCCCCTGAATGAGGTATCACGTTTTTCATTTTTGATACTCTGGGGCTCTATTTCAATAAATCTGACAAAAAATTAATTATAATGTTATAAAGAATGTCTCTTGTTTTCTTGCAGAATGACGACCATCATGATTTACCTCTGTCCTATCATGTGATAGAAGACATAAATTACCCGTTTATGGAGAACGACGAGTCAGAAACGCAATTTAAGCATGGCTGTGATGATAAATATATTAAATCATCTTATAACAGTGAGTTCTTCGTCTTCAATTTTCAAAACATAGATTTCGTTTTTGTCTCCAGGAATACCCATATAGCCTGTAATTGTGGCCTGGTCAGTGGCGGATCCAGAGCTCCATTGGGGGGGGGGGAATCCAGATTTTTTCAAAGCATGGTAAATGCTAAATTGGTTAGATTGTGTTTTTTTGAGCATAAAGGGAGAGGGGTTCAAGAAAATTGATTTTTTTGTGGATTATCGGTCTATTTTTTTTTTTTTTATTGAAGGGTGGGGAATTGCCCCCCTTTGGATCCGCCGCTGGTTCTGGTTCAGTGATTTAAATTCAACTAGTAGATGTTGAAAAATTCAATTTCAGTTAAATTCAATGCAGTATTTATTCAAAAATATGTATGTTTCAGGATATTCGACCCTAAGTCACTTGCAACTGCACAGTCTGCAGCAGTCGTTGCCATCATTTGGATATGATATGAATAACGTGTCCGATATTGTTGGCACTACGACAATGCCCCGAAAAAAGCCCAATAATTTGCCAGATTTGGGTTATCCGAGAGACATTTCACCAGCGCCGAGTCTACCGCCACCAATGACGTCAATCTCGACTCAAGCTTACAGAAGTTTGCAGTCTTCGAATAATAATTTCTTAAGATTATGATAGGTTACATTCGTAATTTCGTCGTTCTGAATGGAAATCGGATAAGTGTTGAAAAAGTTTCTCCTTGGACGTACACAATTAGGGAACAAAAAATTATGCGAATAATATTTCGGAAGTTTTTGTGTAAGACTTTTGATAGTCTGTGGTATCTAATCTAGATATAATTTATGGTATTTTTTTTTATTTTTGTTTTGCTACTCATACTTTTGCGATGATGGGATCTTAGATATTTCAACAACTTGATTCAATTGTAACGTAAGAAACTTGTTAGATATGTGATTCGATGAGTTGGATTAGCGAAAAATTATTTCACTCATTTACCATAAAAATTGCTTGCTCAGCTGGCTTTGTACGTCTTGAAGCATCTCGCTAGTGTGAGTGAAGATTTGCTGTATCAGTCATCCTGGAATTCTCTCGAAACATTTTCAATCATCTCCCTCTTTATTATTATTTATTTTTCAAGTCAATTTATTCTTGCCAAGAGAAATGACTTTTTTTATCTGTGAGGCTTGTATTTAAATTCAAACAATAATTCTATCAGGTGAGCATTTTTTTTTTTAAACAAAATACTTACTTGAAAAAGGGAGTCGAAATACTTGGTGAAATTTTTTCATCTTATAGATTTTTTTAAATGTCCATTTTGTGGGCAAAATTATTTGTAGTACCGGTATCTGAAATCGGGTTTCACGTGGCAGAACAGAGTCTATGAAATATGTCGCATGAATAATCGTAAAATAGAAGTGTTTATTTTTAAAGCTAATTTTTCGTAATATTTACGTAGGTAACATTGAGTAGATGATTTATTTTATTCGGAATTTAGAAATTGAATTTTTCAACTCAAAACTTGACTCAGAAGATGGCGTCTTCATAGTTGTTGCTACAGGGATTTTCTGGAATAGTGGTCAAGGTTCCACTTGGGATGCTAATAAATGAATCCTTGAATAAATAAATAAATAAATAAATAAATAACTGAGATAGAATCTGCAGGAATGCATTAAAACGTTGAAATATCTTTGGTCTTATGAAGATATTGGATTACCTCAGTATTATTTTTATGAAGAATAATATGTTTTCTTCAACTTACAATTAGTAGAATGTGTGTATGTTACCAGTGAATTGCAATTTGCTGAATATTGGAGACAGTTTATTGATCTCGTATTTCCAATGTATATTGAATAATAATATGTAAGAAAAGAGATGAAAAAGACTTATTATTGTTGTTAATTTATGGTTCTGTTCATAAGCAATTTTTACGAGACGCAAATATTGTTGAATTTTGCGCTGTATTATTTTTTACATTTCGAATCATGATCATGCAGACTTAAATTGTTTAATATTTTATTATAATGTGAGCTCAATTTTGAATAGTTTCACGTTAATTATTTTATCAATTTTAATTTTTTAATATTTTCAGAATTTGTGAAAAATGATGAAAAATTTATCATGCTATGCCATTATTATTTCAGTCTATGTATTTGAGTTTTTTCTTAAGTAAGTATTAAAAATAATGATGGAATCTTAGTTTTTACTCAGGTTTGGCTATCGTATTTTCAATTTCTTGTTAAACAACATTTTCCAATAAATATTTGTTGATAGTATTGTAACTAATGTAGATACATTTTGTTGATTATAGATGGTTAATTTTATTGTTCTAAATTAATTCGAACTAATGAACCGTTTTATTGATTTCTGTTTCTTATAACGTTGTAATATTATTGTAATCATGAATTATCTAAAGGAGTTGGTGTTCTTAATTCGATATGCTCCTGTTACTCTTATATTTTCTTTTGTTTCTTATTTTCTAATTTTATAAAATGTTATTTTTAAGAAACTGTCTGTGATTGAAATAAATTTATATCAATTTTCCTTAATTTGATTTTTTAAATTTAATTGTTTGAAATACTTGGAATGTTGTTTATGAAATAGAAGTAAGAAAAAGAATTACAATATTGAAAATACCGGTAGCTATATGAAGCTAATTTTAGAAGTGTGAAAATTATAACCCAGGCAGCAGCGTAATATTCGAACAATAAGTTCCTTCAAAAAATATTTTTGCTATTTTTAGAAAATTATCTGCATCGTCCAAGTCAAGAGATAATGAGATTTCATTCAAAGAGTATATAAATTGGACTAACTTGACAAAAAGTGCAAATATGTAGTAATTTTGAGCGGGAAAACTGCAACAGTTATCTTGAGAAAAAAATTTTTGGAGACGACCATTTTCGAATTGTAAATGCAAATATATTACCTAATGCCATCTATGAGAGGTTCATTGTAATAGAAAACGATTCTCGCATTACTTCTGCAAATCTTGTCGAGTTTGAATCATTTTTGAAAGATAGCGTCACGTTATTCTTTGTCGATCTAAAAGAAGCAATGGAGCACACGTATTTTGAAATAGGTGGTGGAAGATCACTTGGGAGACACTTTTCAGTAAAGATTTGTTCACTTCAATGTTTTTCAACATATTATTTGGTAGTAAAGGGCGGTCAAAATTCCAATCTGATGAAGCCCATAAATTGTGAGGCCCGGTGCGACCGCACCACTTGACCCCCTAGTTGGGCGCCACTGGGTAAACGTGAAATAAATTCAAAAATATTTAAAAAGGGAACACAGGGGGAAAGTGAACTAAATTCAAAAATATTTGAAAAGGGAACACGTGGGGGGGTACGTGAACTAAATTCAAAAATATTTGAAAATGGAGCACGTGTTTGGAGCCATTGACTGGAATTCCTGTATGTGTGTTTTATTTCGTTGGCTAGATTTCCAGCTCGATTTTAAAATCTTGGCTGGATTTCCAATTAGATTTTAGGTTGTTGGGTGGATTCCAACCGTCTCAGTTTTCGTCCAGCTGTCTCATTTTTTGTCCAGCTGTCTCAATTTTCGTCCAGCTGTCTCAATGTTCGTCTAGATGTCTCATTTTTCGTCCAGCTGTCTCATTTTACGTCCAGATGTCCCAATTTTCGTCTAGATGTCTCAATTTTCGTCTAGTTGCCTCATTTTTCGTCCAGATGTCCCATTTTTCGTCCAGTTGTCTCCTAGACGAAAATTGAGACATCTGGACAAAAAATTGAGACATGTAGATGAAAATTCAAATATCTTGAAAATAGCTGATTTTTCAGCAAAAATAGGCAAAATATGGACCACCCACCACCTCGTTTGAGGTGATGGTCTTTCCTAAGGAACCTACCATCCAAATTTCAGCACGATCCGTGCAGTCTGAAATTTCAGCGTTATCCTATAGTTTTAGCAGGTTTACGTTGCGATGCAGCGGTTTTAATTGTAAATCGGATTACCGTGGCACAATATATTGCAAATAAAAATATGAATAAGTAGATTTAGACCACATCAGCGTTTATCCTCCTCAAATGACGTCCCTAATTAGCCAACATGTCTCACTAATTTTTATTATTTTATTTTTTCTTCTTTCCTTGAAAAGTTACCTATGTATGTGTAGATAAAATAATAGTGCCATTTTCTAGATTATTTATTTTACTACTGCTTCTTCGTAACATGAAATTTGCCTTTCAGAAAATATGACTAACAACTTACCAGTGTTAATGTTTTGAAGGAAACGACTTCAAAAAGTTACCTTCTAAAGAAACAATTTTTGCCATAAAATATCATCAAACAAATTATTGAAACAAAATTGGTAGCACAATTTGCGTATGATTATGCAGACTGATACAAGAGATTGACTATTCGCTATTACGGTTACATTCAAAACAAATTAATTTTCATAAAACCTGTTCACGGGCAGATAGTAAGCTGAGGCAGCGAGGAAGAGCGGAGACTTTAAAAATTAATTACCTGCTTCAAAATTAGGCACAATTTAATTGTAGTTTCTGAAGTCGGGTTTCACGTGGCAAAACATAGTCCATGAAATATTTTGCATGAATAATTGTAAAATAGAATCATTTATTTTTCAAACTAATTTCTTATAAGTATCATTTACGCAATATTGAGCAGATATGATTTATTTTATTCGGAGTTTACACCTGTTTATCGCATCAGTAAAAGCAGATATTTAATCGACAATAAAAATCTAACTCTATACTTTTCCACATCGGTGTTTGCCCGTTTCATTCTGAATTGTACAGGTATTTTCTGGCACATCCAAAAACTCCATTTGTACATTTATTTATTTAATAGGGACTTCGCCCCTCACTTTTCTCGGGCCTCAACCCCTCCTAACGGAAAGGAACCTTAGGATAAAAAGAATGGGTTTTGTCCATTAAGGGTATGCTTTACTAGACACCCGAACTCCACAATTTGGGTTTACAAATATCTCATGGGAAGAACTTCTGAGGATGAAAAATGGAAAAATATGAATCTAATTTCTTAATTAGCTCAACCGATACGAAATTTATAATTTTCGTTATCAAACTGTCCGATAAAACCATATTAAAAAAAATATTTTCATGAAATGAGGGAATTTTCCCAATGGTTTTCTGGTTGAGTTTTTATCTAAGAGATACAATTTTTAAATATGTTATAGTTATATGGTGAACTTGAGGATGTGTAGAGTTAGATTTTTATTTAAAATTAAACAACGGCTTCTACGAATGCGCAAAGTTGATGTAACTTTGATAGCTACTTCAAGCTACCAGAAAATGCAAATTGAAAATTTAACTCTATAAATCCGTAAGGCCATCTTTAACTATAACATATTCAAAAATCGTATCTCTAAGTTGAAAGCTCAGGCAGAAATTAGTCGGGAAAATTTCTCTGTTTTCCATTTTTTTTTGCGTGGTAATAAAGCATACCCTTAATGAAATTCCTTTAATTTAAGGAATTCAGCTGACACAATTATAAGTATACACAATGGAAGATTATAGAATCAAAAATTAAGAAATTTTAAAATACGAATACATAATACATACAAATTGTTTGATTTACAATCTGTTGCATATTAGGACAACAATTTGAATAATAAAAAAAAGAATTTTAGCTTTTACCAACTTGATATTAAAAAGTAAAAAAAAATGAATATTATAAAAATTACGAAATCATTAATCTTCAATGAAAGTGTATATAAAAATGTGGTTTTTATCAAAAGTAAATAAAAAGTAAATCCAAGTAATATAGAAAAGAAGGGGGGGTAATTTTACGTTACTAGAAAACAAAGTTTTTTAGAACAGTAAATATTGTAAGTAAAATTATACGATACTACACAATCCATAACTCCAAGAAATATAAATTTAACTGCTTTCTTCTTCTTCTTCATCTCCTTCTTCTCCTGGGAACCCCATAAAGCCACAAAAAAAATCTAAACCGAATCTTTGGGGAACTGCTAGAACCACCTTTGTCATTACAGAAGCTAGGAACAGGGCAGTTATTAGAACAGTGATAGCTTTCATAATGGATCCAAAGTGATTTCCTTTTCTTTTGAAAACACGAGGTCTGGAAAATATCACTGGAAATGAGCAATGAATATAATAATTTTAATAAATGCTAAAATACATTCCAACCTATAGATATGTTACGATGTTATAAAAGCAATTATACACAATAATTTTTTAAATTTCACTGTACTTGTAGCTACAAGTAGAGGTACTGATTGTTGAGTCAACAATAAAATATTCGAACGAATATGTTGAAACCAAATTAGTACCTATCTTGCTAAATTGAAACTTTGTGGACTTTGGAATTTCTATTGGAAAATATTATTTATAATAATTTAGTTCATTAGGAAATATTCAAGTAGGAGTTGACTAAAACTTATGGATAATATATGAACTAAATGCAACTTGAGGAAAAGTACCCGAAATAGCAAAAATTAAGTTTTCAGAAAAACACAGGTTTTAAATTGTCGTTATTTTACTTCAAACCTCCAGCGGTGGAACTAAGGGATGGCCAAGTGAGGCAACGGCTCCTACAGAATAAATTTTGGCCTCACAAAATTTTTTCAAAATAAAATAAAAACAGTAAGAATAAAAAAATTGAAAATTCTCAGAGAAGAACAAAAAATTTACTTCAGTATCTATTTTTTGGATGTTGACTTTTTTCCTACCTTCTCTCTCGCCCGCTCCCGCCCCTCAACCTCCCTAAAAAAAAACAGTTTTACCGCTGCAAAACACTTAATACAAAAATTGAACATTGAAATTACCGACGTTGTATGATTTCAATTCGAATTCATTTATTATACATCTTAATTCAATGAGAGTGTACTCGTATTTTCATTTTCATGCAACTTGAGTTTGCGAATTTTTAAAACACATCCTTTACACGATTAGAAATTTCTCAACAGCATTTCAAAAAGAGTAGGGTACTTAGTTTCTTTTTATTTAGACCTAAACTAATATCAACTTAACTTCTATCTGATATAAAAAACTGAAATTCGTCTCATTGAGAAGGGGAGGCTTCAGTAATCATTTTTAAATAAAATGGAATGGTAGTTGAATTATTTCATCACTCACTAATTAAAGAAATAAAAGGATAAGCTATATTTGATTTTTCAAAATTTTTGATGTCATGAAAAAGTGGTTAATTTAATTTTTAAGTAAGTTTCGTATGTTCCCTTCAGTGTTGAACTTGAGGATGTGTAAAGTTGAATTTTTGATTTTTTGATTTTTTTTTTACAGCTGAAATTAGCCGTCAAAATTACATCTACTTAAAGCATAAGTAAAAGCATCGGATATTTGATCGAAAATAAAAATCTAAATCGATAGATACGTCCGTAAATTTATCATATAGGGTAAGTTATTATTCAAAAATCATAAATCTATATGTTGAAAACTCAGCTGGAAAATACATTTAGTTGGAAAATTTACTCTTTTTATGAAAATATTCGTCTTTAATATTATTTTACCAGACATTTTGATGGAAAAAATCTTTAATTTTGGATATTTCTGGCTAATTAAGTAGTTAGGTTCATATTTTTCCATATTTCATCATCAGAAGTACATATGTACTATCATTAAGATATTAGTATTGCCAAGTTGCGGAGTTTGGTCTTTATTTTTGGTTTCTTTAATTTTCGGCTTTCTTGTGTGAAAAGTGACAAGTACGATTTCTTGTTCGCACACTACAATGATACAAATTTTCTACTCACCAAAATCAGACAGACGATGATCGTGACACAAAATATTGCAAATACAAATATGAATGAGTGGATTTAGATCATATCAGTGTTTGTACTCCTCGAATGACGTACCTACCTAATAAGCCAACTTGTCTCATTAATTTTTATTATTTTGTTTTTTTTCTTTTTTCCATGAAAAGCTACCTACATGTACGTAGGTGTAGATAAAATATTATTGCCATTTTCTAGATTATTTATTTAACTATACTGCTTCTTCGTTACATGAAATTTCACATTCGGAAGTTATGACAAACAACTCTACTTACCTGTGTTAAAGTTCTGAAGGAAAATCTCACGACTTCAAAATGTTTACTTCAAAAAATAAAATTTTCCAAATAATTTCAAAAATTTTTGTTACAAAATTGGTCGCACAATTTTCGGATGAATACGCAGTCTGATGCAAAAAATTGACCATTCACTATAATGGACATAGTCAAAATAAATAAATTCTCATAAAACCTGTTCATGGGCAGATATAAGTTGTGGCAGCGAAGGGGCGAGACTTTAAAAATTAATTGCCTCCCTCCTCCAGACAAAACTGAAAATTTTAAATTTTCTAGTTCCCGTTTCTCATCTTTCATTCGACTGTGAGGGTTGGTCCAAATAAGTAGATATCGCAATACAAGAAAATAATCTTGTTGCTATGATCTCAGGATTCAACAAATATTCACCTGGCATTTTCATTTCTTTCTGTCTTTGTTCTGTTTGGTTTGATCTATGCTCTGCAGCTTTTTTGGCTTTATACTTTATAAATTTGTTTCGGTCTGTGAAATTCATTGTTCTTCACTCTAGTTTGCACTCTCGTAGCTTTATCATGGCTTCCGGCGTAAAAGTCATCAATTATCTATAATTTTTTTTGTGTTTTATGTTCCATTTTAGAATTATTTTAATGTTTCATGCACTCTCAAAATGATGTTCTTTATTTCTTCTTGGTCTCTTAGAGCCAAAATTCAAGTTTTTCTGATCGAAGGATGACTGTTGCACGCTTCACGCTTGCCAATGGAGTTGGGTGAAGGACACCTGCCAATGGATTCCTTGGCTTGATCTTGTTTTATTTTAATTTTCTCCTTTAATTTAATTTTGCTGAAATCTTCATCTCGTTCTTCTTGGAATGGGGTATATTTTAGAAATAAGAGACATTCTGCAAGTTAAGCACGTTAAGATCTAGTATGGCACGTTCAGTGGGCGGGGATTTAACTTCATATCACCTTTCCTTTAAGGGCAGACTTGAGAGTAAAGAACTCTTGGCGTCGCGAAATCCTGGATATTTACTTTTCCTTGCTTTTGGTTTAAAAGTACATAATATGTAGTGTGAGAAGATTTTGGAACTTACTTTTCGTTCAAATACTACAACATTTAAAAAAAAATTACCCTGTGGAGAAGTTTTTCTTTGGGAAAAATTTCTGTATGTCGGCTTCAGTCACTCAATTCAGAATCGATTCAGTTGAACCATTGGCAAACTGTAGTCCAAGGTAAACTCCCAAGTATGATCATTGTACATAATTTTGAAATTTGAAATAATTCTCGACTCACAGAAATTGAAAAATGCCATTTTCATTAGTAATGTTTTTTAAAAAATAGAAGAAAATTTTCAAATACTGTCAAACGAACTCCTTCCAGGCATCCTTGACTGCATTCTGCCAAAGTTTCAGTTAAATTACCGCAGAACTGTGTCTCTAGGCCCTTTCATTAAATTTTTTTTTGCATACGTGGAATTACACCCTCCAGATCAAAGGGATGATTTAAGAAAGTGAATCAAGTTTTGGTAGCTGTAAATTGAGGTTTCTTCAGACGTTGCACATATTCATACGAAACTTACGCCCGTGATTTTAACAACCAGCTTGCTAAAAAATGAGCCAGGCGTAGGCATAATTTTCTTATTCACAAGATGGCCTCCTACATGCAGCTATTGCCTTCTGTACGCAAACTAAATCATTAAAGCTTTAATTAACTCATCTCCTACGCACTGCAAAAGCCAAAAAAAAAAGAAGCTTACAAAGAGTTGCGCGCCGTTTTTTAACTCGGCAGTTTTCGCTTAAACGCTTTCGACGTTAATTAGACCATAAATTCTAATTTGGAAAATATCGTTTTACTTTCCTATTCGGCTTACACCGAAAACAATCCTTCAAAGGTACAAATTAGGGGTTGCATTCGCCGTATTAGTATGCTAAACTTATCTTCGCTGGAGGAAGGGCAGAAGGCAACGAAAGAGGAGAATTCTGAATTCTCGAATGTAAAATTCTGAATTCTAGTCACGTTTTCCTATACACCAGCACTTTCTTTACACCTTTCGACCGACACAGTCACACAAGATACACAGTCGAAATATAAGAAGTCTAATTAATATATGTGTGTCGTAAAAGGTCTTCGAATGCTTTCGCGCTGCTTTTCTTGTAAAGTAAATATCATTTTCGTCTTAGACTTGAGATTTCAAAATAAGTTAGCCAGGATGTCGACTGGATACGATATATTTTAACCGAGGCGACACAAACTTGGCTCAAAATGTATAACGTGCCAAAATTTGACACTCAAATTCGCATGAAGAAAGTTTACACGCTTTTCATACCAACTATGAGGAGAGATATCTAAAACTTTGATTATCGAATTATCAAGAAAATACGGTACCTACAGCTTCGTTCGACGTTGTGCATTTGATGCTAGACTCGAATATTTCAGCCTCTCTTACCATTTTCGCTTCCACAGATGTGATTTTGTTTTCAATTTTGCAGCTAAAAATGGTATTATGGTTCGTGAATGCATTCAAGCTCAAGAAGCTTCTCATGTGATATTATACTCCATGTTAGAAAGGTTTTAAAGTGAATTTAGTTTGATCTATTTTGAAATTGTTTTTCTGGAATATTTTCTTTTCAAATGAATTCCATAATTTATTTATTTATTTATTTATTTAAGTATTTATTTATTTATTTATTTATTTATTTGTTTATTTTCATAGTTCCATTCGAAAACCTGCATTTCTAGCGGTGTATGGTGCGGTAGAATCTTTTTTTACGCCATTTGAGATTATTATCTGCATTACCTATCTTAACAATTGAAGAATCCAATTCCAAAAAAGTGCTGAGTATAGTTTGGTGGTGAGAAAAGACGGTTGAAAAATGTATTTTGTAATTTGTCATAAGTTATAAACATGGTATTACATTTGGCTGATTTTTTTATAGTTTCATCTATCCGAAAGTTGCATTTTAACATCTTTTGGAATCGGGTCATAATTGTATTTTTGTTGGTTTAAAATTTGTTTTTTGCGTGTTTGAAATCTTACACTTGGCACTTTTTGGAATTGGACTCTTCAGTGTATAAAACCTTTATTAGTTCTATTCATGAGACAATATTTTCGCAAAAGTATTTTAATAGAAACATTATGTAAATCTACCCACCAGAAACGTCAAAATTTAGCCATATAAATATCTTAATCGAGGTACATACTTCTGAAGATGCAATATTTCAAGAAATTAAATCAACAGTCTTGCATGATGTCAGTGATTGTATTTATCAGAGAATAAATATTATAGAGCTTTTACAAATGACGTCAAATTATTGTTTTTATTTCGCTGGCAGGCATTTATCTTCAAAATGATTGGTGAATAACTGCATATATGATGAATTTGGTGATTAGCGATTGGTGTATGATAACTGATCGCCAGTGAGATGTAAACGAAGAAACTGTTTATAAATGTAGGCATCGCGTAAGCTTGAAATAAATTTTTATTCTTGGGGAGTCTCTGGCCTTGGTGTAGTTTGTGTTTTTATAGCAGCCACTAGAACTGTTTCCATCATTAACGAAGCCAGTAAGAGAGTTGCTGTTACAATAGTAATGGTTTTCATTCTGAATGCAAAATAATTTCCTTTCCTGTTTGGAAAACCTGAAAAATAATGTTAGAGAAGCACAGTAAATATTAAAATATTTAAACTTTCATAGAATACTGAAGTAACTTAGGTACCTAAAAAGATATTAAGGAAATAAATAAGAGACAACGGGACTTTTGGATATGGGTACACTGGGGTACACTCTCAGTTATTACAAATAAAAATCTTGTTCCACTCGATGAGTGCTAGATCCACAGCATTTGTGAATTGAAGGGGTTCAAAACTGGTTTTTCATTTTCATTGAAAGGAGTGAATAGTAATTTTTACTACTTTTTGTAAGAAAACCGGGATAATTCAACATTTATTGTAGATATTCATAACTTTTTACCATCTTGGATAATATATTTCACAATTTTTAGCAGGTTTTTAGAAGAAAACCTGCTTATTTTTAGTAATTTTATTTAGAAATTTTGAATTGTCCCTGTTTTCATGCTATCAAAATTTTTTTCAGTGCATATAATTTTTCAATTAGGTACCAATCGGTTTTTCAAAAAAATATTGAAAAAACAGGGTCCATGGAACCCAATTAGTGACATTTTTAGTCTCAAGGATTTTGTAAAGTGAGACTTACCAATGTCCGACAAATTCAAACAATTTAAAATTTTCTTTTTTTTTATTATTATTTATTTTCATTATTTCCCCCCGTAATTTACACGCTTTAAGGTTTGCGCTATACTATAAAATTTTTATCGAACATTCTAGAAGAAATTTGATCCATCAAGATATCGCTGGCTATCGGAATGTCTCGCGCCAGTTCCCACGTTTGTCCCCTGAAAATTTGTACTTTTGTCCCCAACGGTTTTTCCTCTTAGCGTCATTCTTCGTTTGTAGACGAGACGAATACATTAAATTTATAATGCTCTGAAAAACGTTAATTTTCATTTCTTTAAAATTTGAATTCATTTTCAAATTAATGCTGTTTCCTGATCTGCTGAGTTCCAGAATGGGTTTGTGTTAATAGAATTTGTATCCCTTTTTATGTATTTAATTATTTACGCATTGTTCCATTATGACGATTGGACATGCTATTTGGTTCGTATCTGGATTTGCGCCATTGTGTATTACTTCGTGAGAATGTTTGGCTAAGTCCTTAAATATGGGTTAGACGAAGGAATGAGGGAATCTAGGAGCTTCTAGCGCAATGGTGAGACTTTTTGAGAATCTTAGAAATTTAAATATCATACTTCTAATATTCGGTTACGAGAGATGGGGCTGAAGTCAGTTGTAGTCGAGTGTATTTTTCTTTATTTCTTTTTGGCTTATTATTTTGGACCTTTCTTGAGTTAAAAGTGGCAAATTACCCGATTTGTGATTTCGCACACTACAATTTTTTCGTTTCTCGTTAAAAGAGGAGGTAGAAAACATTGAGAAAAACTACGATTTTCCAAACACTGAAATGTTCACTAGTTACATACTTGTTTATTTGTTAATAAATTACTAGGATATTATTTGTGGAAAAAATGATTCAAGAAAAAGTTATTCCATGTTAAATTTCCTCCAAAAAAAGGTTCAGTGTTAAATCTGATTAAAGGTGATATTGCTGAGTCACAAAATGGATACTATAAAGAAATTTCTTCAAGTCGAAGTAGATAAATACAAAAACAAAAAAAATGCATTTAGACCACGGCAATAAACTTTTGTAACTAAATTAAGCACCAGTTGATCTGAAAATTTTGGTAATATTCTCTCAAAGGATATTTCCACAGTGTTCGTTTGGCCAAATTTCCAAATTTTGCTTCAAACTAATTTCACGGGGCTGTAAAAACTTAAATTTTTCAGTGATTTAAACAAAATCAAAAATTAAAATTCCGTCAAAAAAGTACGCTGCTGACATCAACTGAGAAAAATTCAAGTAAAGAAACATTGGAGCTCTTAATGAACCCATATAAAAAATTTTAAAATTCGATTATTGCCTTTTACGTAACTACGTATAATTTACCGTGAATAACGACTCGAAATTCGTCTGCTGTGCTTTTTGCATAACCAGTTTGCCGTAAATACGAATTGGCAACATTTAATCGTAATTAATTACGTATATTTTATCTAATCCAATGATAGTTCAAAAAAATAGATGGATATGAGCAAATATATGTAAAAAGAGAGAGAATGAACTCGAAAGAGAAATGAACGATCAAATAAAATTCAATAACTTGAAGAACAAAAAAATTCTGTGACAATTAAAATTTTGAATTTTTTTTTCTCGGTCTGATTTATCAGATATCTTTGGTCCATAAATGAAGAAATGAAGAAATACACTTACGAAGTTCAGCAGTGAAATATTATCCATAACCATAACAACCCTCAAAAATTATAAAATTAATTTAAAAAAATTTCTATGAATTTTTTTGTTGATTTAGTAAATTGGCGGGCAAAAAAAAAAATAGAATTAAAAATCTTTAAAATTCTGTATATTAATAATACGAGTACATTAAATCGAACAAAAAAAATAATAATAATAAATTTAATAGAAAAAAAAAAAAGAAGAAAAGAACAAACTTAACAAAAACAAGAATTTGGATATTTCTGAATAAATTTAAGATTACATTTTAATGAAGAGGATAAATTGATTGGAGGACAATTTAGTATATTGTGAATAATATGTGTTACTTAATAATTAGAAATTAGCCTTCAGTACATTACAAATGGAAATAGGTAATTACTAATATAATGCATTTCTTCTCCCCTTTAATATACTTAATAAAAAAGCTTTCATATATTTTGGATCGAGGAGTGCAGAAGACTAAGACGTTATTAAAAATATTTTTTCACCTTAAATTCTGGACTAACTTGTAAATTAAATATTCTACCAACGTTTTTTAGTACCAATATTTTTTTTCAGTGAATCAATCAATTATCCAACATTTTACGTTCGTTGTAAAAAATATTTAAAAAAAAAACCTAATACTTCTGTATCTTCTACTACCCCATGAATATAAAGTCAACTATGGATCTAACTTCTTATTCTTAAGAATGGAAATAACAATATTATGTACTTACTAAAAATCAGATGAGTTGAAAGCACAAAATATTTTAGGTACAAACAACAAACCAAAACTGCAAACAATAGTAGCAATGCTCATAACGTTAGCTTTTATATACGCCTCAAGCAAGGCTATTGGATAATTTATTTCATAACCTCAAATTTTATCTATTTTCCTTAAAAAGTTTCCCATTAATTATAAACAAAAACATTTTCGATTATTTACAAAACTACTTATTATGTAATAAGTTTAAAATATCGGCCTCGAAAATAATAACCAAGCCTGATTACATTACTATCGTTGAAAAAAAAATTGAAAAATTTCTAATACTTTTCCTTCTAAAAACAAATAAAATTGATAAATAACGAGTTTATGAGCTAAAATTTGTCCCATAAATTGAATAATAATTACGCTACGACTGATACAAAAAAATATACCTACGTGAGTAACATTTGTTATCACTAGTTTAGTTTAAAAAGAATTTCATATACTTAAGTACCACAGTAAAAATTTTGTTTGGAAATAAAATTTTACAGTTCGTCATTATGTAACTGAGACTTGATAAAAGAGCTTTATAAGGCCACCTTTTGTCTTCCTTATTCTTTCAGCCTTGGGCTATTATAAGCTCTTTGACCTTTGAAAGTTTATTTCGACTATTTTTCAACCAACTTCTTTGTTTTCCTTCTTTTATTCACCGGCGGGGTTGGCCAATGTGCAGCCATACGATTCTGACCCATTTTTCAACACAGTAAATCGTTTTGATCACAGTTTAAGGCATATGTGGCATTCGCTGAAAAAAGGGACCTAGTGTGTCAAACCATTGGTTTGGAGTTAAAGATGGATTCTGGTGCTTGAAAGTGTGTAGAATAATATGTAATAGACTATTTTTTCCGCCAACATTTTTTTAATATCATAAAATGTACAAAACTGACTGAAAAAAAAGAAAAAAAAGGGGCAAAAAATTTCCTAATTTCTAAAATTTTTTCTGTGAAGTAGGTCGTCATTTGGAAGAAAATTTTTGGTACTTTTTTAGATTATTTACATAATTCTATTACCTACGTGAACAGTTGAGAATATCACAGATAGATGTAGACCTGATTACATGATCATAGTCCAGAAAAATATTTTTTCTTCAAAAAATAATAAAAATAGAAAGAAATGAGTTTTTGAGTTATAATTGTCACACAATTCGGTTTTGGTTACTCAATAAATAAATTCATGTCAGTAGGTACCTTACTACTTTTTTTAAGGTTTTTTTTTTTGCAACACTTGAAAATGAAAATATTTTTCAAATTATATAACACCAAAATAATTTAAATTATTTTCACTATTGCTACTACTTAAGTTAAATCTTATTCAGCTTCTTTCAAGTAACCAAACTTACTCAACTTTTTAAAAATTTGAAAAAAATTAGATACATAATTTACGTTAAAACGAGTATCTTATGTTAAATATTCCTGCAAAATAGTTTTATAAGAACTCAAACTGGTTTATTTTTGCACAGGCTAATCACTTTCTTAAGATGAGGACCCAGCTGAAAGTACCAATGAAAACAGTTTTGATGCGAAAAAGTAAACAACTATATACAGATTCATGGTACGACATTCTAATTTTCAATTATTGCAAAAATTTTCATTCGAAAATTCATTCAACTTTCTTCCATACTGTCTCAATTCTGCAAACTTTTCAGTGGTTTTGCATATTAATTACGAGTGAAATATGTAACAGCAGAAGAATGCCGGGGAGAGAGTTGGGTGATAAATTCGAGAATAAAGTGAAAACTTTTCGGAAAACTAAGAAATCCGTGAAGTTATGAAGAAAGAAAAACATTTCAACACGCAGCTGTTTTAATTTGAATCGACTTCTTATACGAAATAGTGGAAATAAACAAAAAGCTGCTGAAAGTTTAGCACATTTCGAGTCGTATAATCAAATTCTAATTGAACACGAAGAATGACGCAGATGAATGATGAAACCTGGCTTCCACCAATATTATTTGGAAAATAAATGGCTCAATGTTTAGGGAGTGGATATTAAAAAATGTTAACCTCAAAATTCAAATTCAAATCAAGCCATGCTTTTTTTTGTTTTTGGAATAAAAAAAAAAGGATCTAAAGGCTGAAAAAAAATATTTTCTTATTACATTTTATAACCTTTTTACAAAATTTTGAAACTTTTCACTGTACGAGTAATGAACGAAATTTTCATGTAAAAATTATGTTTATTGATTTATGTCCAAAAGTTTTTATTTAAAAGTATTTCCGAAGTATAAAATATGACAAAATTGTCAAAGATTATTAGTCCAAAAATGTCAGAACTTCATTCATTTATTTCTAGATAAAATCTTATAAGTTGAATGAAAAAAAAATTTAAAAAGTGGAGAAAAATATGGATTCCTTCCAGCTCCCCCATTTCAAGCTGATCCTGACCATATTTTTGTATTTTTAAAGCTTTTAATTTTTTTTCCTCCCCATTATGTAGTCTATTTATCTGAACGTAATTAAAATTCTGCCAATGTCGACTAAACTTCAGATTTAATTTTTTTTTACATCTTTCTCATGAAAAAAGGGAAAGTTTTTTCTTTTCAACTTTCGTCGTCGAATACTTTCATCATCTGAAATGAATTTTAAAAATTGTGTAGGAAAAAAGAGGCTTTGTCGTCTAAAAGAAATTATGATAATAAACGTCCGATTAATTTACGTATCCGGAAACAGAAACAAAGGAACTTTTATAATTTGTCTGTCTACGAGGCTTTGCAGTAAATTCACCCCTCCTTTTCTTTTTCTTTACCAACAGAAAATGTTACTTCGTGGTAAATACAGAGCTAATACTCTCGAGACTGAAAAAAAAGCCTCTTTTCTGATTCTCAGCTTCAGGCTCCCACATTTCTGTTGTTTCTTCTCATTTCTACGGTGAGTTAATTTAGATTTTACACATTCTCGAGCCTAGGGCTTTAGCTGCATTTTGATTCAAAAGTTTATTGTGAGATTTTCAAAGGTAATTGCTGAAAGAATCAAGATTTATGAAATTGGTGCCTTTTTTTATTCACTCTGGTGAAAATTTTGTGTAACTCGAATCTTTGACCTTTCAAAAATATTTTTAGGTTATTTGAGTGTAAAAACTAAAGCAAAAGAAGTATTGAAAAAAAAAACAGTTAAATGAATAAAAAATGAGAAATCCAATAGAAAAATATTTTAAATAAAATTAATAACTTAAGTACAAAAAAAAAAGTAAAACAGAAAAAAGTAAAATGAAAAAAGTGAAATCAAAAAGTAATAAAAAAGTAGTTAATTATTAGTTATGTTTGACCCCTATATTTGTTGTTTTTGTTGTTTTTTTAAAAATTATTTTTTTACTGTATTTTTGGTTTTTATTTATTTATTTATTTATTTAAGCATTTATAATTTTTTAACGTATTTTGAGAAACCCCAACTTGTGTCATACGACGCCCCCTGGTCTTAAGAGGTTATTCTTGTGGCGTCGTATATGACCCCACCTGGTCCTTCGAGTAATCGAGTAAAACCTGGTTTTTCTAGTGTTGAAAATTATTAAAAATTTTGGTAAAAATAAAATTATCAACTTCGAACATTTTTTTTCAACTGAAACATCTTTGACCTGTGAATAAGTGGTTAAGGTGCATCTTATGATGAGGAAATTTCAGGTTAAAAAGTAGAACGTATAATCGACAACAGTTTACATTGACAGCGATGATAAATGATTCACGTTTCAACGGTTTGACGATTTTTCTGCAACCATTAGAGGTATGTTTATGGAGTTTATGCGAAACCAGAGAATTGAGGGGCAAAAACGAGACAAAAAACACTGCATTTTCATAACGAGAGAAATGCAAATATTTCGACTCGTCGATCGTTTCTACCCTCAAAAATGCTTGATTGCGCACCGCATTTTTTCTCACTCCATAAAAAACTGGCTGGAAGACAAATTTACATTCGTTATTGCGGACCCTTAGGGGTCATTAAAGAAAGTTCGAGCCACTACCCATATATTCGGTGTAGAATTTATAATGGTTATATGTTTCAGGTTATGTTGTCTGTCGTAAATATTTCGTTGATGGTTGACTGCTTGGCTGAGCATTAAGTGCTGGGGTATTGGAAGGTGAAAATTGATTTCTCTGTTGTTTGGTTGGATATTCACATATCGTGTATAAGTTTTTGTACTTTTATTTACAATGACAGTAATTGAATGGGAACTATACATTATTTGATTGAGTTTCAAAAGCATAGGTACCCAGAGGATAAACTTATTGTAGCTGAGTGAAAACTGAGAGATAGTTTTGATACATAAGTTTTAGTTTCAGAGACACGAGGACTTGTATAACTACGTGCATTTAATTCATACGGATTTTGAGGAACAGGGATCTACGAATTATTCTTCGAGAAAGTTATGGTTGTCCCAAAAAAATGTTGGTTTTCCAAAAAAAAAAAAATTTAATCAACTTATTGACTCATGCCGGTCTGTAAGGAGAATAATAATTACTTAGAAGGAGTTACGTGATCTGTCCAAAAAGTTAATAACGTACGCATAAGTATTTTTTAAGTGCGGCAACATGGACAATATTTCAAGAACATTGATGCATGCTCTCATGCCTTGGTAATAACTGCTGCGAATTTCAGTGAAATAAATGCCATAATGAAACTTATTGCTAGGGAAAAAATTTTTTCTTGTAATTTTGCACAAAATTTAAACTTGACTTTAAACAGTAATGCTCTGATCCTCTTCGTTTGCTGACGAGTCCTACATAAATATTTGAAATTCTCCCCGCCCGCATTTCTAAAATAGAAAATGAAGCTATTTTCAATTCGGATTTTCTATTCTTGTATAAATTTTTGTATAGCTAATGAAAAGTCACTCGTCAAAGATATAGTCTCAGAGCACCGTTAACTTTGAAAACTTTTAAAATTTGGAGATTTTGGTAATTTTTCACGCTAAGTCCAAATCTATGACCCGTTTTGCTGTGCGTCACGATTTAGACCCATTTTAAAGCGTTTTGCCATTTTTACCAAAATTGACGATTTTTAAAATTTTCCAGGAAACATGTGCACAGTATGTAATTTTTCACGCTGAATCCGAATCTGCACCCCGTTTTGCTCTACGTCATGATTTAGACCCATTTAGGAGCATTTTTCACTTTTTTTTGGCCATATCTCGCTCGGCGAGAACCGCCGCCAAAAACGGCTTCCAGATTCGGGCTCAGTGGCCTCAAAAACTCTCATACTAGGGCTAAAGTCGAAAATTTTTTTCATCATTTAGTAGCTTAGAGACAGATAATTGATAATTTGCTGATTTATTTCAATTGAACCAAACTTTCTCCTTATACACATATAATATGTTCAAAAACTTTGCATTTCCTGATTTCAGCACAGGGAATAAATTTGTAGGTTGAGCACTGGTACGGGGGTTTTCGAGGTCTTTACATAGTAAATGGATAATTAATCAATAATTAATGACTTTTTATTTCAATCAATCTGAATTAATTTGCGATTTTAAGTGAGATTTATTTTTATAAAAATTTCTTCGTTTCTTCCAATTTTATTATTTTTATTTCATCGTTTCGTTTCAATTTTAATTTTATGCATTTTCTCTTCTTGCAATTCATCAAATTTGTTAGATTTTCATAGGATTATAGATATCATACTGGTCGTTATTCATTCTCGTTTTGATTCGTATTTACGGGGAACTGGTTATGCAAAAAGCAAGACAGACAAGTTCGAGGTCGGTTCGTATTTACGGCGAACTGATTATGCAAAAAGCAAAGCAGACTTTCGAGTCACATTTTTGCCAACTTGCGTACGTAAAAGGCAATAATCTAATTTCAAAATATTACCAATAAGTGCATTTGTACTGTAATGTAATGTTGGTTTATTTGAATTTCAATTCAAATGATTGTAAAAAAAAAAAATTATGAAAATTGTCCAAGTTTTTCCATCTAAAAATTGTAAAAATTACTAATTAATTTTTCCAGCGCACAAATTGATCCTCTAAAGACTCTTATTTCATCATGGTGTTGTATAACTGTCTCGACTATTTTCTTTTACTATTAAGTTAAAGAATTTATCTATTACACCAACATTATCCGTCACAAAGCAGGAAATACACCTGAAAATTTTCATTAATAAAAAAAAAAAACATTGACTTTATTTTAGTACAGAAGCTCAGGTGGCATCTGCCACTTTCACCTGTTTCAGAAAGCTTTTCTTCACGTAAATACTGGCCCTAATTCATTGTATCAAGTGTCATACTTCTAACTGTACAAGCTGGTCTCAATAACGAAATTTGTTTTTTTTCGCCTGCTTTCGAAGGTCTTGACCAGCCAAATTGCACTGTGATGTCTTTTTCCAGTCTTTCCTTTTTCTGAAATGTAATCTGTTTTTCGTTCACTTAAGGACATTTTTCACTCCTTATTTACGATACAAGTAAACACTTCGGTTCACTTTATCTTTCCTATATTTCCTTTTTTTTTTTATGTGCATCTCTGTCACAGATACTCTTTTCTCTTTTCCTTGTCTTCTAACTTATCATGTAAAAAACCTTCTGTATTGATACACGAAGCAGGCTTTCACCATTTTTCTCTACCTATCGTCGTTATTTTTGAGTTTTCTTGTTTTCAACCTCCATTTTCTGTCAACTCCATCCAGAAAATACGACTAGGAAAGTAAACGAAGAAAAAAAAAAGGGTAAAAGATGGCCACCGTGAAATTTCTGACAAATATCCTTACTACTGGATGTATTTATTAAATGGAGATAACAAAAATGGAGAAAAGAAACGTGTTATATCCTTTTCACTTTGAAAAAGGCTGAGGAAAGAGCTTTTTCATCGACACAAGTCGGAATCGAAAAGTTTTGGTCACGTGGAAAGGTAAGAAAGTTATATTAAGGTGTTGTTTGGAAAATAAATTCCAGCTGATTTTCTTTTATTATCGCTACGTTTTGTTGAAAAGTATAAAGTTTGGTAAAAAGTCAAGGCTATAATCGGAGACCTTTCACTTCTGGTAATGCATCGAAAACTTTGGCTAGAGCAGAAAAAGTTTCGTAAAGTTTTAAGTGGTAAAGTTAGTTTAAACTTTCGAAAATAAGTTTTTATTAGGGTACAAATAAAGCGCATATATTTTGTATTTGTATTTATACGTGAGGTGCAACTGTTTTTCACGAAGAATATTGGAAAAGGGTATATTTCTTAATGAGTTGGTCAGATTCTCTAATAATTTCTCCAATCTATTTTCCCTTAGTATAATGTGCCCTATAATGGACATTTTCCCTCATTTCTTTTTCCCACATTATTTTTCACTGACCTCAAAATGTCCAATAGATTCGTTCCCCTCCCCACGCCCCCCCCAAAAAAAAACATAAAATACTATTTTCAAACAAAACTGTATAGTAAATGAAAATTTATGTGACTTACCTGTGATTCTCAGAATATTTTGAGTGTTTTGATGAATTTTGGTATTTGAAGTGTAAGAACTGGCTAAAATTTTTATTGCAACATTGCACAAAATTTGACTGTTTCATTACCCTTAGAACCCATGCCGAGTTCCAAAAAGATATAATACAGTAATAACTCACTTAATTAGTCACTGTTATACATTCCCTAAGATACTTTTCACGTATCTTTCAAGTAAATCTTCATACAGAAATTTCACGCCTTGATCTACAGATACATGATTCTACTGGAGAAAAGTGAAATAAAATACTAGAAAACAATGAATACGTCTAATCAAGCCAACATGAACACCAAGCTTCCTTAGTGTATTAAGATTATCCATTCAAAAAAATGCGTCATTAATTTAGAAGTCAGTGAACTCAAACGAGCAAATGCGCTACAGAATCAAAGCTTCGGATGCTTTGGAAATGCAAAAGAGACAGAACAAAAGTAAATTCATAGGAGAGGTACGAATAGACACGGGTAAAAAGAAAGCAGGGAAAAAGGTAAAAGACAGAAACATTCGCATAGATCGAGAGGGAAAATGTGAGGAAACGGAATGAGAATGACAAAAGTTAGAAAGCTGTCCACCGTTTCCTCCCTTCATTTTAGCCCCTCGTTTCCTGCCTGCCCCATTTTGTTCCCTCCGTCTTGTTTTTGGGAACGGGTTATACGGCAAGTAAAAAGCGTTTTCTGTAAATACTTCCGTTTGTTCGAAAGCCTCCGCAGTCATTTAATTGAAATTGCAAAGGACCATTTTAAATACCGCTTGACGAAGCCATTAAATTTTCATTTCGTTAGAATGCAATCCCTTATTTCGAGGTTTTTATACGATGAATTCCAATCATCTGTACTTCTTCTTTTCTTGTGCTTCACTTTTTCCTCTTCCCTTACCATAAATATTCATTTTTCCAACACCTTCATTTACCTATGATTTGTAATTTTTAATTCTTTTACGAAAATATGGAGCATTTTGAAGGTAACTTAAAATTAAAAGTGATAAATATTAGCGGCAGCTTGAGATAATCTAAGTCTTTCAAACAGGGTCTGAAACCAGTAGCGCCCACCTAGGGGGTTAAGTGGTGCGGTCGCACCGGGCCTCACAATTTAGAGACCTCATCAGATGGGAATTTTGACCGCCCTTTAATACCAAATATATTGAAAAACATCGAAGTGAACAAAATTATAAGGGTGCCACTTTGCTGAAAAGGGCCCCACAAGTGATCTTGCACCACCCATTTCAAAATACGTGTGCGCCACTGCGTGTAGGTACTCGATTTTCGAGAATTTGCGAATTTAGTTCAAGGGTACCATACAAATTCTCAAAAATCGAGGACGTCCAGATCTCTCAATAGACGAAAATTGGGACATCTAGACGAAAATTGAGATATCTGGACGAAAAATGTGACAACTAGACGAAAATTGAGACATCTGGACGAAAAATGAGACAACTAGACGAAAATTGAGACATCAGTACGAAAAATGAGACAACTAGACGAAAATTGGGACGTCTAGACAAAAATTGAGACATCTGGACGAAAAATGTGACAACTGGACGAAAATTGGGACATCTGGACGAAAAATGAGACAACTAGACGAAAATGAGGAATACCATCACTTGCGATTTCACCGGTTGGAAGGGGCAGAGGTGTTACTAGCTGGTTGGATCTCTATTTGACAGTGGCGGAATCAGCTTTTTTTTAGGGTGGGCCGGGGTGGCGGGGCGAGAAAAATCTTTCGAAAATTTCAAAATTCTAAAAGTTGATAGGTACTGAAGCTGATTTTTCATGATTTTTCAATATCTTATTCTTACTGTAGTTTAGTTTTTTTTGAAAAATTTTTGGGTGGGACACGCCCTACCATCCACCCATCAGTTTTGCCACTGCTACTTGATAATCTCAAGATATTGGTTTTGAATCTTAACGGTGACAGAAATAAAAAGTTAATAAAATACGCGGTATTCCACATTATTAAATGAGGTAAAAAAATAGTACAGTATTTAGGATACGTGAGTAAGAAGTACTAATATGAAATCAAAATATTGCTGTACAAAAATAGGTGAACAATGCGACTTATACTATATTTAAACTAAATAATTTCAAATCACCCTACTGCTGCTCCAATTTTCTCCCCTTTATACTTCTGGCTCTAACAAAACACTTGTTCTCTATCTCTAATATGATTTATGAAGAACACTTTATTCCATGTATACGACACGAATGATTTATTCGTAATTCTTGCCTGCAACAAAAACTAACAGCCATCCTATGTCTTGAAATATCACCATCTGTAGAAGTGCTGCGCATTTACGGACATTGAGTCTGAGCTACAAAACACCTCAGCTTTTTTTTTAATTTACATTTTGGTTGCGCCTTTAGGCACTCTCCAAGTTTACGATGTAGAATAAATGATGGAACCTACATTCTCATTTCGCCAGTATACGAAAACAAAACCAAGCATAATAAAGGCAAATACGATAAAGGCCCATAAGGCCGAGGACACGGTTTTGGTGAAAGAATTCTCTCAGGGTGCACCTTTCTAATTTACACGCAGGTTGTACCAAAAGATCTAATAAAAATGTCTCTTTCTCTCAGGCTTTGTTTTTTTTTCTACCTGCAGTTAAGCCAAAATGTTAGTAGAGAAACGTTAAATGTGATAGACAAAAGGGAGAAAAAAAGCAAAAGCGTCGAGAATTCCGTTTACACATGGTGTGAATTACATTTTACGACAGTTAAAGGCTTTCTATTTCATTTTATGCGAAAAAAAAAAGGGACAAACTGAGCGAATTACTTTTGGCTAAGCGCTTTGTTTAGAGGATTTAACTAATTTTAGTGGTTTGTGAAGCCTTGATTATAGCAGAGAATGACTACTTTGGATAAAAATAGCGAAAGTGAGTATATTTTTGTGGCTGTTGAAAAAGTAATTTAAATAATGTTCTGTAGAAGTTGAGTTTAAAAGGTTACTATAAAAAAGGTACATGTAGATAGCGAGATATCTTATCCTTATAATATTAAAGATGAATAATTCTTTTTACTAGACGTTTAGTCGAAATTTTGTGTGTCCGTGTGTGTCAAATGTTATCGTATGATGACGTCATCATATACAAGGTTGATGACGTCATCATACATAAGCTTAATGAGACTTTCAGTCGATTTTGGTTGTGTCTTTGTATGTCCAAAGTTTAAAATATTATGATGACGTCTGTCAGGGCGAAGCTTTTTTTTTTAATCTCAAACTGAGTTTAAAAATTGATCTACAAACTGAGCTTGCAAATAGAATTATGTATTTTATGTAAAACATGAAAACTTATATGCTTCAAAGTTTGATTTGAAAATGTTTTCTCTGAAGAAAAATTGATGAACCTGTTTTATATACTCACAGTTGATGTAAAAGAGAGTTCATCTTCGCCTTCATGACTCCTAGTGAAGGCTACGGCTATTTTTTAAATGGTAGATTTCTTTTCCCTCCCTCAAATGTTCAGAAATCGTATTTTTCTCAGTCTAAAGTGATCGTCATGATTTGTGCTGTTTTAAGACACATTTAAAATGTTCTATACCTCATACCCATTCTCCTATTAATGAAGAAAGTTCTCCAAGAAGATTGGAGCAGCTTTTCAAAGAAAGAAATAAATAAAAATAATAATTTTCCTAATTTTTAAGAATATAAAGAGAAACTTAGTGCATAAAATAAACTGGTAAAAGTCTCGTTTCCTTTTATCAGAAAACGAGCTTTAATTTTGATTTCAATCCTAAAATCAAATTGTTCGATTTTTATTGAAATAAAATGACTTCAAAGACTGCTGTGCAATTATTTGAAAACCTACTTTTCTATCACGGTTCACTGCATTAGTGTTTTATTTTGTCATTTCGCCTAAAATTTCCAAACTTTTTCGAAGGGAAAGTATTCAAGTTTCAAATTAAGAAAATTAATTTTTCGAAGAAAACGAAAAATAAGGAAACATCAGGGGTTATAAAAAAATTACCTTTGAAATATTAAATGCGAGCAGTAATCAAGACTAAAGCTGATTTTCATTTTCAAAAATAGTTTTACCCTTTCTCCAGTAATTTTTTTTTTGCGCGTGTACATTTGAAATCGGTTATTATCATCAGTCATTAAATATAATGGTCAAGTCTTTTATAGCTCGGGTTGTCATTAATTATTCCGAAATTAAGTCTATAGAATAAGTAGTTCCAAAATACTGAAGGAAGTTGTTTCAAAAGATGATAGCGTAGAAGATGAATGTTGGATAAAGGTGACGTAAAAGGGGCTTATACAACCATGGGGCTATACTTGTCGTTACATAAAGCAACCTTTCCTCCAACTTTATCTGGTACTTACAGGGTGTATATATACCTCCTTTACATCATAAACTTTTGCCTTTAGCTAACAACAACTTCGTAAAAGCGTAACAAGGCTCTTTTACACGATCTGTCACCGAGCCTGAATAAAGAGGAAAGTAAATTTTTTTTCATATTTTGTTTAGTCTAACTGAATAGCTTGTGGCTTTCAGTTCCGCATTCTTTTGTCGAGCTATGCTTCCAGCAAAGCGAAATGGTCGCCATATTTTCGCTTTAAAAGGGTTTCAACAAAACTTGCTTATCAGGATGAACCAGATATAAAGGGACAAGGGTACAGTTGAAAATACTTTTTGGGCAAAAATATCAACCATTTCGTATCTCTTTACATCATTCGTTTGTACTATTTTATTTAGGTCATCCCATCTACACGTTATATGTCACCGGTGTAAGTGCAAAATCAGCCAAATCCCAAAAAATTATCCCCCAATTTTGGCTGACCCTAAAATATTATTTGGAGTGTAAAAATAAATGATGAGTCATCTTTTTGGGACTTAGCAGGTTTTGCACTTAAATCGGTGATATTTTACAAGCAAATCATTTAATTCGGGCATTTCAAAAAAATCCTAGTCATTTTAGAATTACGTATTTGGCATCGTTCTAGCAGTCACTATAGCTATTATATGGAACAGATTATGGCTTCGCGTATTTACGGCAAACCAATTATGCAATTTGCAGTACACGTCTTCCGATCGTCATTTTTGATATGAGAATTCCGTTCCATACGATTGTACAACAAAGAATAAAATACATAATAATATAATGGTTGATCTGAACACGTTGGGAAAATTTTCCAGGGGCACCAGAGGGGGCTATGCCCCCTTGGGCCACGCTATTATACCCTAATAAAATGCAGTGTCAAGTATACCTTTCCATGGTATTGCTTACGCAATGACCTCGAATATCACTAAAAATAAGCTCATTTATTTTCAGAAAGCCAAGGTTGAATGAATAAGGAAGGCAGAACACAGCCTTAATCTTATCATAGAGTCTCATTTACATAACAAATTGAAATTTTAGAAGTTGTGAAAAATAAAATAAAATAATAGTCGCATGAATTGTTTTGTTGAGTTATAAAAAATTGTCACTTTTTTTGTATCAGTCTGCCTGATAAATGTTTAAGCGTTTTCTTCGAAACTCATTTCTTTTGTTTTATTCTTTGTTCGGAAAATAAAATATCAAGGTCGTAAGAATTTACCTATCCATAAAAAAGTAGATAATTCAATCAGACCTAGTTACGTATTATTTCTCATTGTGATATTTTTTAAATATTACAAAACAAAGTCAAGTTACATGAATAATCTAGAATTCTAGATAGAGGCACAAAAATACTTATTTATTAATGATAAGAAGAAAGAGGAAGAGAATTGAAAATTTTCTCTGATAAATATTCTAATTAACCCGCATAAGGAGTATAAAAGCTCACGCTTTGAATACTCTTGATACAACGTACCTTAAGATATTTTGTGCCACGAGTTAATCTGATTTTGGTAAGTATTTGTATTTTCTCATTCATAAGAATAAGCAGTAAGGACTCATATTTACCTCTATGATGTACACATATGAAGTACTATCAAAGTATTTATTTTAACGTGATCAGTATCAAATAACGCAACATTGGATTACTTTTTTTTTTTTTTCAAAAATTTTGACGCAAGTTTGATTTTCCAAGTGCTACAGAAAATCTGAAATTAGAGGTCAAAATTTCTGTCAATGTTAAACTGCATGTGGGATAACTTTGATTTATCCACTCTTTTGATAGATATTGAATGATCATAAATTGAGTAATCATGCAAATCCTATTTTGTAAAAATAGGATTTTAAGAAAAATTAAAAAGAGTAAAAAAAAACTTAGCTGAGGTAACTTTGATATTGAATTTTTTAGATGCAAATTAATCAAAGTTTGTGAAAAAAGAAAACACATTTCAATGCTCTCCTACTCTATTTGCTTCTCGTTCATTTTTTCTCACTTTAAATGAGAGAAATAATAAAGGTATGAAAGAAAATACGTATGAATTCAATGTTTTCAGTTTAAAAAAAATTATAAATCACTAAATTATCATAATATACAGACAGGCGGACTTCCTAAAACGATTAAGCTGAAACTTTATGATATATTTGAGTCTGGCATAATTATACTGTATATGAATATACTTGTACTCAATCCAATATCTTTTTGTTAGTTCAATAACAAGTGCCTCTTTTATTGCTCGGAACGGGTGGATTGAAAATGAAAATAGTGTATAGTTGTATTTGGATCTTTCGATACTTTGGTATTTTATCATTTTCAAGACATTATAATATTTATTGTGTTTTTTCAGCATTTTTTCCAAAGTTTTCTGTTTTGAGAAAGGAGAAAAGAAAATTTCATAGGATTCAGCATGAAAACTATCACTATTTTAACAGCTACTCTACTATACTGGTTTCGATAATTATGGAGGTAGCTTCAATTCAAGAAGGATTCGGCCTTAGCGCATCAGAAGTAGCTGAACTTAGAGCTGCAGGTCGTTAAGAAATAGATACCGGGGCAACACTGAATTATACTCGTATCTATTTTCTGTAGTAATTAATGGCATTTTGAAAAACTGCACTGAGAAAAAAAAATTGAAAGTTGATAGGTATAAAAATAAATTAAAAATTAATAAAAAATATTAAAGGTTAGTATAGGTACAGGTAATGAAAAATTACATACCCACTTAAAATCACAAATATAATAGAAAATGGGTATTTGTATTCGATAGAAGATGGTTTAAGGAATAATAATTTTCTTGAAAGAAAACAAAAACAGAAAGGACGTAAATACCACTTAGGTATGCCATTTTCATTTGCACACATTCTATTTTGGGCATCCGATTTTATTAATTTTCATCAAATTATAGTTCTATAATATTTCTTTTGGTAGACGAAATTTTTCTCTTATTATTGAAAAAGAAAATAAAATCTAATCTTTGTAATAAGAAAAACTTGCCAATATGCATATAATTATATTTTTAATTGTTTGAAACTGTGCTGGCTTTAAATAATTCTTTTAACAAAATATTTTTATGTAAAATTGAAATTTAAAATATAAAATACTGATCATAAATTAGAGTTTATATTTGGATTGTGGTAACAAAATAACAAATTATAAATATCTACACATGTTTCACTAATATCACATAGTTATGGGTTTTAAAATTTTTGTATTAGTCAGTTATACCATCCATACCTAGGCTAGCTTTTAAAATTAAACATAGTCTCGAAAGTATAATTGGAGGATAGTTTCCACAGGAAAAATTAATAGAAATAAGAGTCGGTATTATACTATATATTAAAGAGACTAGAGTGAAACATAAGAACAAAGTATGTAAAAATATTTCTCATTGATTTCTCACATTAAAATGAAGTTTTCTTTCAATTAATGCGCAGCGCATTAATTAAATTTTTTTTTTTCAGTGTTTATATTTAAATGATGCAACTCAATTTCCAGCAGCTTATCATTTTTGTCTTTCAAAAATGCATTTTGGATTACTACGAGACGGTACATTAAGTCAGCGTATGATCATATCAAGTATAAACCATCGAAGTACCTGCAATTTCCATAACTGAACAATATTTTACGCATCGTTCGTTATCGTAAAGCAATCGTTTTTTGCTCTCCTCTCGACTACCACTTCATGGAAAACGCTTCTCATTTCATTTTCCTCAATTTGATGTTATTTTAGCGTATCAAGTTATCCAGATTTGAAATTGCACCGCTATTAATTTTGTTGATTAATTTTACCCCAAGTTGTATGTTCGTCAAGGTATCGAAATACAAGTTCGACGAGTAGATTACATAATTTGAAATTCGTAAATTAAGTCCTTCTTGCGGTGTTGACGAATAATTTTTTCTAATCTTCAAGGACTCTTGAAAGCTCTGTAGCGAATAACACGTCTTCTATTATAAAGTAGGTGATTAACTGTGCGGAGATAGACTTAAGTATATAAATTTGAAAAGTCAACTATGATCGAGGCATCATTTTTTTTTTCAACCAACGGTTCTGAAATATTTATGGATTTTTTTCATGTAACGAAACCATTCTGAAAAGTGGGAGGTAAAAAATTTAAAAGTTCAAAATGAGGACCATTTTATTAGATAATATACTGAAAGCTACAAATACCCTGAGACGTGAAAACAATATTTTATATTCGATGGTATTCGTTCTTCGTCATTTCTCATCGTTGGTGGAATTCGTATAGGCATTCAAATGTTTAAATGTCTACTTGCGAGTATCAAACTGAAATTGTTGAAAAAAAAAACTTTTACCAAGTTGAAACATCAAAAATCCATTTGCAAAATTATTCAATATTTTATCGTTTCGAGTATAAGCGGCCAGTAAAAGAAAAGAACATTCAAACCGAGGGGATAGTTATAGGTGGCTCATAGGAATGTTTTATTTTTGAATAAACGTACTGCACATAAAAACATTGATATCAACTATGAAAGAAAAATGTAAAATATCTGAGTTGCCTTTTCTTAAGCTTTAAAATTGCCCATTGGAGGACGGATAAAAGTAGAATATCATTGAAAATGTTCTCTAGTCACTTGCAACCAATACTGGTGACTCTTATAAAATGTCTGGTTTATACATGGACGAGTAGAGGAAGGATACAATTTACATGAAATAACAACCACAACTATTACCATGTGATATGTTAATCAGACCTATAATAGAATATATCAAAGTTTTCTTTTAGATAATAGAGGTTTTTATTTCAAATATATCGATAATATTTGAAATAAGTGTACTCCATCTCTGTTATGTTTTCAATAGTGAATTAAAATGTAAGAAAATTGAAGAAATTCTTATTCTATCCTTGGTTAAAAATTAATAAAATGATATTATTTAACGACGATATTGGTGTGTTTTTTTATTCTGATTGTAAAATCGTATTGGCAAAATCTGAAGTACCTTTGAAAAACGAATTATAGACAAAAGAAACGTTGAAGTAAAAAATCTTTCAGGCTGATTTTAAAATCAAATGAGAGCCTCCATTGCAATACTGCAATAGAATTTAATAGTTGGTGTAAATTTAGTTTTCTGTAACACTACTATACGCTCTAAAATTCAAGAACACCCTGTATAAAGTGGAATAGGAAACACAAAAAGAAGAGTGAAAATGAAAAAAACACTGAAAAAGCGCCAAGTAAAAAAGTAGAATTCCATTATAAAATTTGGAGGAAAAGTTTTTTAGAATATTCATGAGACGAATTCTTGTTTGTTGGGAAAAATAAATTACGTTTATAGGTTTGAAGTCGTTGCTTTAGTAGGAAGAATGAAAAAGACGACGACGACGAAAGCAAATGGAAAAATAAAACAGCTAAAAAAAAAATGGAATACGATAGGAGCAATAACAAAAAATTACGTAGTCTTGAAAGGGGTACAAAAAAATTTATATAGGTATTATGAAAATATATAAAATGAAATTTTAACTTTCAAGCGTTGAAAATATAACGAATATAAATAAGAATTAGCCATTTTTTGTGTGTCCCATCCTTCTGCACCCTAATGTAAATATTACGACACGTAATTAAGTAAAAAGCTCTCTGGAAAAAATGTGACGAAAATAATTTTTTCGAGCTCAACCAGATGAAAGTTATTTTCACCAATTTGAGTAATTTTCTGGCGGCTGGCTGAGCGAGTGGGGAGAATATTACGTTCTGGAATTTTTGAATAAATTTGATGACATTGTTTTGGCAAAGGTGAAGCTTATGGAGATGTATGTATCGCATTCGCCCGAGGAGGATTTATTGAGGACATGAAAAGTGTGAGAAATATATACGTCGAGCTGAAAGCAATTTGATCGTGAAAAATATATGACACTTTAGGTGAAGATAAATTAGCGACGATAAATTCTACTTTCTCCAGTCCACAGATAAGTGCCATGTCCTCGAATTTTCGTTGTTTACCTGGAAGCAGAAAGCTTTTTCATCTCTCTTGTTAACCATTGATAGTGATAAAGCAAATGAATATGAGACCAACATTATTAAAATTGGGAAATGACCTTGTATTGGAGTGTGTAAAGTAAATGATATCAAACCCACGAACATACGAAGCACAAGATTATCTTTGAATAAAAGATTAACCCAAAATAACAAAATTCCAAGATTCCAATTTCTATGACTTATTGATGAAATTAATTTCCTTGCCAGTGGCTCACAAGAAAATATTTAATTAAATTTCCATCCAAATAAGCAAGCAGACAGATTAAGAGCAATCACTTCATCAGAGTGACCCGCTGAAAGCCAACTCGCATTTTATCAAGTAGAAAATTAAAACAGAAATTCAACTTTCAACTTTAATAAAAATTTATTCACAGGAGTTTCTTATTGGTCAAGTAAGCTGGAAACTTATTGTAGAACAACTGGAATTTTTTTTTTCTTCGAATATTGGTTCTTTATTGCTGTGCAATAAATTCCGATTAAGTATTTCCAGGCTGTGTCAAAAGCTGAATGACTGGAGGGAGGAAGGGTATGTGCCAACTTTAAAAAGGATATATTCTTTTGTTAAGGTAACATAATCTGTTCTGCGGAACTGCTACCCATTTCGAATTTGCTCTTTTCTTTTTCATTCATTTGCTCTCTCGGTTTTCTCGTATTTTTCCAGCTTTTCCTATTTCTCTCCGGTTCTCTATATTACTGGAAAGTAAAATATAAACGATGCACGTCTACTCCCTATAAGTCGAGAATTTCAACCTTAAAAGCTTACTATCGGTACAAATTTGTGTGAGTACGTGTTAGAAGAATAAAGCAGTAAAACGACAATCGAAGAATTCTCATTTTACTTTCTCGCAGACATTCTACATTATTATGTGGATGAAATCAATTTCCAAAAGTTTAGTCTCTAAAAGGTAACCAACTTTACCTCATCGCTTTGTTTGCACGAAGAATTTTACGAGTATGAATATGAAGATTAAAATATTGACTTTTTTAAAAGTATAAATCCATTGTTGGGAAATTTTGAATGTTAAATTAAATGAATCAGTTCTAAAAATTGTTAATGTTAGATTTAGACACATCCAACTAATTATACAGGGTGTCCAAGACTTGAAATATATAGAATTTTGAATGCGAATAACGATTAGAAGTTGATCTATGGGCTCAATTGAGCTGAAATGTGGTACATGAATTATTATTTATACGTATAGTTATGCCCTTTTGATTTTGTTAAAAGATTGTTCAAGTAAGTGGGCATCGAAAGGATATAATTGGGGAGTGGAGTAAATGAAAAGTTTGAATGATTGAGCTGAAATTTAGTATATAGCTTATATCAAATTTATAAAGGAGTTATATTGAATTTCTTGTTGATCAGTCAAGAGGTTAACCCGTAAAAAAAGAATTCCAAAAAAATGATTTTGGCATTATTTTCTTGCGAATACGATAGATGATGATCTATGGATCGAACTGACGAACTGAGCTGAAATACGAGTATTATTGTTATGGTTTCAAATTTTATAGAAAATATGTTTAAGGATAACATATCCAGCAAATTTGAGCATATTGGGTGCAAAATTGAGCGAGAAAAACGGAAAATTGTAAATGTTTATTTTTGAGCTAAAAATTCGTGAAACTCGTCATTTGGGCTGCCAAAACGCAAATGCGCAACACATGTGTCGAAGAAATTGCTTGTATTTTGCTTATACCTATTCCTCGTTTTTGTACTGTTTTTTAGACGTCAGTGTTGAGTTCCTACCGAAGGTAGACTATACACCCTTCAAGCTCTTCAGTGTAATAAGTTGTACCTGCTAAATAACGCAGTTTTTCTTACTGACTGGCAAATATTTCCCATGTAACAGTAAAAGAGAAGGGCTTTACAGTGGAAAAAGTGAAAACCGACAAATATCCACATTAGAAAGCTGGCGACCAAAAGTATAAACGGAGACGATAAAATTTTGCTAAAAGCTGGCGAAAGTACTATACCTGACGTCATAAGACATGCTGCTGCTATAACGTTATGGCGATAGAGCAATACCATTTTACCAATCAGCTATATAGGAAAAAGGAAAAAGCAAGATGAAAAAAATAAGAAAAATAGACGTGCCCCTTCGAACGTGTGTATCGTAGAAAAATCTCAAGTTTTTTTTTGTGTTTGCACTTTAAAACATTACGAGACTCTGGGGAGTTGGTTGCCTCTCAATAATGCACACGTTCACGTGCTCTTTTATCTCTTTCTTTTTTTTTTACCTTTTATACCTTTTTTTCGTCTACTTTTCTTCCTAACTCCTTGCCCTATCTTTTTCACTTGATCCCTGTGCTATTCATTTTGCGAAGTATTCGCCAGCACTTCGGTACAACCCATTTTGGTTCTTCAAGTTGTTAGGTACCGATGTATTGCTAACAGCTTCATTTGTATTCTACTAGGAAAATAGACAATTTTCCGAGTTTCAGGCACTATCTGCACTAATCGGCCCTTTTGGTAATGATTTTTCTCATTATCGAGTACTTCAAACATACAGTCAGTTCGTGCCAAGATGAGGATTTTCTTGAGAATAGATGATCGGTGCTCAGGGATAGCTACGATGTTATTCTAGTATTATCTGTTTATATTAATCTGTAACGGATCGGTGAAGACCAAACAACGCTGGCAAAGAATGGTTTACTCATAATATTATTCTCCTTATGAGTTCACAATAATTGAATTCATCATTTTTATAGAAGTGAATTCCAAAATAGACTCAAAGGTTGAAATTTTTTAAAGATGAATTCTTTTTACTAGACGTTTGGTCAACATTTTGTGTGTCCTTGTGTGTCCAATGTTATCGTATGATGACGCCATCATACATTAGCTTAATGCAAATATTAGCATTATTACTTTATAATCACCATTGCATAAAAATATGTCATATTTTCTCCTTCAAATTACTACTACAACCCAACGAAGTGATTGGACAATTGACCGGGGTGGATATGAGAGGATTTGGACGATTGGACCTAACCTTAAGGTAAGTAAAAAATCACTTTGAATTGAAAAATAGTTTATTATTGTGAGTGAGGGTAATTAGAAAATGAATCATCTTTCGAAGAAAGACTTCCCACTCCAACCCCTCCTCCCATCATCAGTTTGAAAATTATAATTTTGCCACAATTTTCAATATAGAGGGAGCTTTGAGGCACCACTCCATTTTTACTGAGAGTGTGAAATTTGAATTGAAATTTTTTTTTCATGAAAAGAACCACTTTAGGAAGTGAAAGACGAAATACAGACAAAAAAATTCACTATGTATAGATAAAGACCACCCTAATAAATTCCCTTATCTGAATTTGTGAAAAAGAACATAGAAGTGATGATTTTCAGTTAAATGATTTCTAATGAATATACATTCGACAATTCATCCACCAATATTTTTCTCATCAATGTCTTCGAGAAATCTTTCCACTGCTAAACTTTTGATGGCCTTTCACCCCCTCGCATAAGCACTTGTACTTAAGTAGAATTGCTTAAAAAGCATATAATTAAAATTTAACTGACGAATAAAATATTGAGGAAGTCGTAAAGAAGCAATCATGGAAAGTTTCATCTTAAATAGGTTACCGTAATAAAATTTATTGAAAAAGTCGTAAAAAACTTGATGCTGGAACAAATAAATTGTTGGAAAATTTCCAGCAAAATAGTTGGTGGACGAGAATAAAAACTGTCGCAGATTTTTAAAATAAAATCATCGAAAAACTAAACAATTGCTCATTCTTGAAAGTTGGTAATTTGGACGTTGTTGATGAAATTATATTTGTTTTTCATTTTTTTTGTCAGCTCACTTTGGGGCTAATAATTAATAACTTTGAGGATAAAAAACAGGGTACTTGAAAATTATATAAAACACTTTCTGTGTTTGAAAAAATTCAAATGACCTTTTTCCAGTTTTAATTTTTTTATATTCAGTCTGTTTTTGATGAAATGTTATGGCTAAGGTAGGATGTGCGTGGCTTCAGCCTCCTTAGCTCCCCTTGGCTGGACCATTGTTGAGAATATTTACATCAAATTTCTAATTACTCGAGATGTGATTCGAGAAAACTAATCTCAAGTTGAGAAATTGCATTTTGTGGCAGTTGAAAAATCAGAAAAGAAAAATCTAAATTGGTGAGGTTTGAGTTATGCATCAAATTTGACCTGAAATTTCTCATACCAGGCTTCAATATTTACCACCATTGTGTCATTTTCAGCTACGCGTTACTCACTGCGTTATTTATTTATGTTTCATTCTTTTAAATGGGATATTCGTTAAAGGCCGAATTTTCGTTGATGAGATAAGCAGCTTGAAAATTTATTGTACAAATTTGGTTTCTTATTTCAAACTTTATTACCCAGCTTACTTTGGCAACATTATACCGCCGCAACCGCACCAATAAAACTTTAACCCTATCCCCTCCCTCGGCCACCTCTTTATTCAGCCCTTCGACCCGTTTTTCAACCATCTCTCCGTATGTGCAGCCAAAGCTCGTATTAATACCCAGACTTTAATGCTGTAATATAATGACGGCTGGCGCCCGCTATCTTCGATGAACAGATTTTAGTCTTATAAAACCTTGTTTTTCGCAGACCAAAAAGGCAAGGGTTGCTCAAAATGGAGACACATAGCCTAAATGTTATCATATTATTTCATAAATTATGTTAAGGCTATCCTAAGAGTAATACACACATGGGGAGCTTCAGAAATGGACAAATTCTGTTGGAATAAGAAATGAGTCAGACTGTAATTTTTCTGTTTGTTGATCGACGATTCAATTATTTCTTTTATTTCCCTTAAAGTTACAAACAATCTGAGAAAATCACTGCTGAAATGAGGAATTGCTTACAAAAACGGATCCACGTAGACTTTGCTTGATAATAATTAGATGAATTTATATATTTTCAACCGCGTACCGATGAAGCATTCATTTAGAATCATAGACTACATTTGAAAAAAAAAAAGTGACCGAGATATTCTTTCTCTCAGTATCAAAAGTCATTACATATTCAAGTAGACTTACAAATTTGTATCTAGATTATTAATGGTCATATTCGTATTACATGTATTTATTTTCATCCCTTTTTTAGTTTTTTTTTTTTTTTCAAAAGCAGTTTTTCTAAATTAAAAAAGTAGCACCTTTTGTAATACGTCTGACATTTTGGGACTATTTTCAGATTTTTATAAATTTTATCCGGGAAACATTCTGGACATACCATACAATTATTTTCACCTTGAAAAACCGCTTTCATATAAATACGATTTTTTGACTTTCACTGTTACTCCCTGACACCCGAGAATTATTAGAATGCCTTGATAAAAATGAAGTATATAAGCTATTAAACGGTCTCAATAACTGAAAAAGAACGTAATAATATTATCCTCTATAAAAAAATTTCAAATGCCATATTTGAGCTGTATTCAAATCTTTTGAAAAAGGACATTCTGTCAAAATAATTAAATTTTAGGGATTATTTTTCGAACACTCAGCGGCGGAATTAGCTGTTTCTTTATGTTTTACTTCGGGGAAGGGGGGGGGGGAAGGAGGAGAAGAAACATTGGAAAAAATTTCAACATCCAAAAATTTGATACTGAAGTAAACTTTTTTCTTTTTCCTGGTGGTAATTTTCCGTTTTTTACTGGTTTTTAGTTAATTTTGGAAAAAATTTGTTTAAGGGAAGACGAAAATTTTTCTGGGGGGGGGGGGCGTCATCTTCCTTGGCCACCCCTTAGTTCTACCACTGCGCAGGCTGCTTTGAGTAACAACTTGAAATGCGTTCAAATGATAATAATTATACATGTCTGTATTTGCAAATTTTATTTAAAAAAAATTGAGAACTGATTATGAGATACGATAAAAAGTACAATCTCTTACAAGAATATTGTAGAATTAAAAATTTTAAGAACCCAAAAAGGGGATTTTGCTCCAAAATCCTCTAGTTCCATGACACTATATTCTATTAGTAGGTATAGTTACGTGATTTAACCAGACAACTGATGATGAGTAATGTAGATAGTGCTTAAGAATTTACTTTCAAATGTACAAAGTAGAAAATAACTGGACTTTAGCAGGTTTTCTCAGTGAAAATCTGCTTATTTTCCATCTTTTTGATTTTGAATAAAATAACTTTTTTTTTCTTCAAAATAATTCTTATGACCTTTTCTCCTTTTATATTGAGGTCACGAGATAAACTGGACTGATTAATATTATCACAAAACTGAATTTCAAGTCGGCCGATGTCTAACTCAGAGCCTGTATAGGCTACTATGAACCAAAATACGAGAAATATAATATCGTCTACAAAATATCAAACTCAGTGAGAATTATATGCCAAGTATGGGCTGTATCCATAGCATCAAGTTGGCTCAGTTCTGCCATTTGTATTTTTCTGCCTTCCTTCATCGTAGAAAATAGATCTTTTCTTCATTTTCTTAACCTCTTTTACCCTCGGTTCCGTCATTCCACATTTTAGATATCTGGAAAACATCCGAATGTTTTGACTGTTTGTATTGTCTGTTTTTGGATGCACTGAAGTATTCGTAGGGGTTGAAAAATAATTTTGTTCATGTTTACCGTACGTGAAACTACACAGTCGAGAAAAGAGGTGTGTTTGGGTGCGCTGTGTGATTATTTAAGTTTGCTATGAAGTCGTGTACATCGAAAATTGTGATACGGTTTTGGGGTATTACAAGAGGGATTTTTCCAAGACACGGAACGAAGAACTTGACTTCGAGAGTGTGAAAACAGTTTCACGAGATAAGTTCAGTATTTTCTTGCTGTTTGGGTGTCACAAGATTCGATAATATGCTTACTGCTTAGGGTTCATTTGAGTACACTCGAGCACGTCTATGGCGAATGAGGGATCGCGAAGTACGTACGTCTACCAAATTTACTTTTTCTCTCACGCCAGTCTGATTTATTAGACTTGGTGTTGAATTCAGTATGAAAAAGACTCCATTTTAAACTTTGAGAAGATAAAAAAAAATATTTTTCCCATTTTCCTATGCTATAGCCCATCTAAAAATTTTTTTTATACTCGATAATTCAGTGCATTTTTGCTCCAAGTCTGAAAAAAATTATAGTGCCGCAAGCTCTGCTAGAGAAGCAGGTTTTCGAATGGAACTACAGGGGTCTCATGAACCATTGAAAGGTTATATGGTTTCAGGATTATGCAAAAATTGGATAAAAAAAAGGATTTCTGTGGGAAACTTGTAGTTTGACTATTATATTTTTGCTAATTTGTAAAGAAATGTAAATCCGATCTTTGTGACATTTTTATCAAAATTCAGTCTTATCCAGATTGACCTCTGGTGCATATTTGAGTGTTATTGGCTCGCGCGTGGAAAAGAAGAATTCACATCTTTCAAACAGTAAAACGACGATTTTCTTCAAAAACTAACCCACGGATTGCCTTAAAATTCGGATGGTAAATTTTCAACACTTCAATTTAATCACAGCTCAAATGTCAGCTTCTTCAGTTTTTTTAGTTTGTTTGCAAATAGCCTTCAAAGTTGAAATTTTCAATTTACATACGGCCAGCCCCCTCACATTTAAGCAAATAAATTACCTAAATAAATAAATAAATAAATAAATAAATAAATATGTAAGTATATAAATGTATGAAAATGCTAGATGGATATTTTTGGAATACTGAGATTATGAAACAAACTATAGGTATGCATGTTAGTCTTGTCGACTTGTGATAGTCAGGCCAATATTATAAGAAGGTTTTCTTTTGCAAACCTCCTGAAAAGTGATAGAAAATTGAGAAAAACTGTCATAAATGGGTCTGTAATCTGTAGTATATTTTACACGAAAGAATGCTACCAACACCATTTTCTGGTATTGCGATGCTTGTTTGAACCAACCCTCCCAGTGGAATGAAAGATGAAAAATAGGAACTAGCAAATTTAAAATTTTGATTCTCTCTGTAGAAAGGCGGCCATTACTTTCTAGAATCTACTTGCTCTGCTTGCTACAACTTACACCAATTCTTATGAACAGGTTTTAGAAGAAATTTTTTGTTTTGAATGTGATGGTGAATGGTTAAACTTCTGTATTAGTTTGCGTAATCATACGCAAATTGTGAGATAAAATTTTGTTTAAAAAATTCTTCTAGGTATTCGATATTTTTTGGAAAATTTTATTTTATAATGGAAAAGTTTGAAGTTGCGGAATTTTCCTTCAAGACATTAACAGAGGAAAAAATTTTTTATGACTTCTGAACTCAAAATTTCAAGTCGCACAGGAGCTGTAGTTAAATAAATAATCTAGAAAATGGCACCAAGATAGCTTATCTATAATTGGTAGCTTACTTTTCCAGGAAAGAAGAAGAAAATAAAAATTAATGAGAAAAGTTTGTTAACTACGTCGCATGAGGGGTATAAAAGCTGATGCTCTGAATCCACTTATTCATTATTTTCAATACTTTGTGCCACGATCAACGTCAGTCTTATTTTGGTAAGTAGAAAATTTGTATTATTAGTTAACGAGGATTTACATTCTCCTTCTTATAAGTATTTATAATGTAGTTTAATTATATAGAAATATTTTAAGAAAATTTCAATACATCCAATATGGTACACTGAATGTTTTATAATTCTCTAATATGAAGGAAAATCATAAATTCAAAACTACAGGCTAGTTATTTATAACTTACAACATAATATAGTGAATACCTAATCCTCTCAAAAACTCAATACTCTGAATCATATGTAGCTATATTGTTTCCAGAATTCTTAAATTATCAGATCCAGAATTTTCTAAAAAACAGATAAAGTATATATTTAGGAAAACAGAAAGTAATGATTATTATGCCTAGTCTACTGATATTTATAAGGCCATCAAATATTCTCATGACAGAAAATATAATTTGAAGTTGAAATGAGACATAAGAAAGCTATTATGTGTATTGTGTATCATAAAAGTGTTTTTTGCTTCACTGTAAAATTTGAAAAAGTAGACTCATCTCCTTCTTGAAAATCACTATATGTTCATTTATAATGTCAAAAAATATGTATGTAGTTACTTAGTTACTTTTACTCAGCTACACTAGGCTGTAGACACATATATCAGAAAGTCATGTCCCTAATTTTGCTGGACTTGGATTGTAAGTCCCAATTAAATACATTATTAATAGACTGATAAAACACTTTCTTGAGACTATGATAAACAAAAGTTTGAGGGCATTGTTTCCGAATATAAGAAAGACATTCACGAGAATTTGTTTTTGCTCAATTTTGCACAGATTCATTTGAAATTTTCACTAATATGTTGTCAAAAGATGTTTCGAGGGGGCTCCACTGGCGTAGTTTTGAAATTTCGCTTTCATTTAATTTCAGGGTGCTGCAAAAATTAGAATTTTTCAGCATGACATATCTCATAAACAAAATTGAAAATAAAAATTCCCCAAACGAAGCATCCTAGAAACATCCTTTAACCACAGATTCGTGAAAATTTGTGATCAAATAGTGCAAAAATCGTTCCACACCTTTTTATTCTTCGGTCTGGTATATTTTCTAGCAGCCAAAAAGGAGTTCTAGGATGAAGTAAAAAAAAAAAAAAAAAAAAAGGTCAAGGTTGGAAATTACTGCCCTCTTCATAATCTCTACAGAATAAAATGCCTCTGTTTTCAATATTTGGAAGATTCGCTCACACCGTTTATGACAAATGTAGTTCACAAAGCCTATGGGCTGCTAATAAATTGCAGTTTCGTTTAGTTTAGGTTTCCTAATTCGATGTAAAATTCTTGGTTTCTTTTTCAAAATTAGGACCGTACCTTTTTGAAAATTCTAGAAATACTCATCATAATGGTTTCAAAATTCAAAAAATTTAAGCTTACTCCAAAGATAAGCATGCTTAGATAAGCTTTTGCGTAAGTAAGTACTTGCAAAAATAGTTGAAGGTTTCTGAATTTGAATATCACTTTGAAAAATAATACTTTGTTTTTTTTTTCACATGGCTTTATTTGAACAACACTACTTAATTATCTTTTGTCTTGTACGTATGATTGTTCTGAAACATAAAAGCTGAAAATAGATACGCTAATGGCTTTTTCCAAAGTCGCACTTCTTCTTCCTTTCGCTATAATTTTGACCAGCTAAGCTTCTGTTACCTATGTGAATCTAAAAATTATGGTGCTACGGGGTATTGGATTTTAACAAATTAAACAATTTAAAGCCTTCAAAGACGCGCTTGAAAAATTCTGATGACAATGCCTATCTAATTTTATTCTTAAGCAAATTAGAGCTTTCCCAATCATTTTCTTCAAGGATATTTCCTCAACAAATCTGAAGTGGGTATACAGTTATCATATTGTCATTTTTATCACGCAAAATTGTCCTTATGGATGTCAATTTGTTCTCTTTATTAGACATAGTAGGTAAAAAGCAAGAAGAGGTTTCTGCAAAAATACACTTTTGAGAAAAACGGATTTGAAATTTACATATGAGCAAAACTGATGTTACAAAATCAGAAAATAGGAAATTTTCAGTTTCAAAAAAAAGTACAACTTTATACCAATCATATGTACTCCCAGGCGCTAATGTAGATAATGCTATAAAGTTTCAGAAATCACTAATGATAAGAGAGAAAATAGACCGAGCTATATTTTGTAAAATGAATTGAATTTGCAGGAAAATTTTGATTCAAACAAAAAATTGAAAAAAGGGTTTGAAAAAACCTATACTAAATCAAATATATGACAACTAGCTCGGATGGGAAGAGTCTTATTCTTACTTAAAACTAGGGCTGACCAATAATATTATTGTAGAAATACGCAAATAGTGAGACTAATTTTGTTTCAATAATTCTTTCGTTCGATATTTTTTGCAAAAATTTGTTTTTGGAAGGAAACATTTTGGAGTGGTGAAATGTTTCTTCAAAACATTAACAAAGATAAGTTGTTTATTATAACTTCTTAATGGGACATTTGTAAGTGTCACAGGAGCAATAGTTGAGTAAATAATCTAAAAAATGGCTCTAATATACTTTATCTACGCAGATAGGTAGGTGTATTTTCCAAGAAAGAAGAAAAAAACAAAAAGATAAAAATTAATGAGACAAGTCTGCTAATTGCGTCACTTGAGGGGTATATAAAAAGGCTGATGCTCTGAATTTTCTCATTCATTTTCAAAATATTTTGAGCCACGATCGTTGTCAGTCTGATTTTGGTAAGTAGAAAATTTGTATTATTAGTTAACGAGGATCTTTATTCTCCTTCATATTTAGGTATTTATAATGTAGACAGGAATATTTCAAAGAAATTTCAATAAATCCAATATGGAACTAATTCTCTGATATGAAAGAAAATCATAAGTTTAAAACCACAGGCTAGTTATTATTTTTAACTCACAACATAATATAGGTATAGTGAACCCCTAATCCTTTCAAAAACTCAATACTCCGAATTGAATGTATATTGTTTCCAAAATTCTTAAATTATCAGATCCAGAATTTCCTAAAAAACCGATAAAGTATATTTTTAGTATAGCAGAAAGTAATGATTATTACGCCTAGTCTACTGCTATTTATATAAGGCCATCCAATATTCTTATGACAAGAAAAAACTAGTTAATGATACCGATTTTGACAATGGTAACAGTATTAATTAATTATGTTATAAGTAGATATTTATCAGAGCGTTTCATTTATAAGATTAGAATAAAAATGAAAAATGTTTACAATAATATTATGTCAATTAGTCAATTTCAATTGGAAAATTTTCAAATTGAACTTTGGAGGTAAAGCAGGAAGGATAAATTCTTGGAATTAATTCATGAAGTACAAATAAAATGAAATAAGTCTGTGAGGCTGAATACCTATACTGAGGAAATCGAACATCTTTAATTCCTTTGTATTTATTCACGAACATAGTTATCCACCTTTTTGCCTACTTTTCAATGGTTTCAAGTTTAAATCAAAATTCAAATAATTATATTATGTATTCTACGTAAGTAAGACCCAAGCAATTCCACAACAAACAAAGCAGTTAGTTCACTCAGAGAAAAAATATCTAAAATTAGTATCTACACTGAAAAAAATGTTGGTAATAATTTTTACTATTTGTATGAGAAAACCGGGACAACTCAAGATTCAAAGTAGAAATTACCACAAAAGTAGGGTTCCGGGACATAATTCCATATCCATACTTCAGAATTCTGTTGCAACAAATGTTTTTTTTCCAAATGCTCTTTTTCTGAACTCCAAAATTCCGAATGACAAGATGCAAAATGAAGCAATACCTATAAAATTTTAATAAGCTTTTTGCAGTTTTATCCAGAAGTTTATATTGTATCCTACTACTTCTAAGTATTAATTTTGTAAGTTTTCGAAAGGACTGATTACCAAAATTTCAGTTTTTAGTTTCTGAACAATTCATAATGAAAAAATATGTTCCCTGCTTTGAAGTAGGTATACAATACTTTGGATCTTAGGATCAGTCTGAGTATACTGAAAAAGAAATAATTCAGTAAGCCCCTTTGGGGTCAAAATCAATAGATTCTTCTATTTTCCTATATATTTTTTTCCTGGTAGCCTGTAAGTATAAAATGCATTATTACACTTTCAATGATCGCAATATTTTGATTCATGCATCTCTTATCCACTCTACCCAATTGATTGGGTAAAAATCACCTGGACAATAATGCTCAGTTGGAAAAATCAACTTCAGAAAAAAAATTTTGTATAATTTTATTTGGAAAAAAAGAATTCAAAAAACTGGAATTTGGTAAAATGGCATTTGGAATATTGTCTATTTGAAAATACAGATTTGGGAAAACGTGCCACAATTCTAAAATAGTAAAATGTACCTTCGAGAATCTAAAAAACATGGTGCTACCAAGTATTGGATTTTAACAAATTAAACGATTTAAATAAAGCCTTTCAAGAAACACTCGAAAAATTTTGATAGACAATACCTATCTAATTATATTCGTAATCAAATTAAATCTTTCCCATTCATTTTCTTTAAGGATATTTTCTCGAAAAATCTGAAATAAATATACTTTCATCATCTTCTAATTTTCATCACACTAAATTATCCTTAAAGATATCAATTTGTTCTCTTTATTTGACATCGACTATAAGTAAGCGGTAAACAGCAAGATGAGGTTTTCTGCAAAAAAAAAAAAAAAAAAAAAATACTCTGTAGAAAAATACATTTGAAGTTTGCATTGTTATAATCAAAAGTGATGTTCAAACCAAACTAACTATATCAATGAAATTTAAGACATACATAGAAAAATTATTTGACTTCAAGTATGCACTCAGAGAAAAAATATTATTTATTGATTAGCTACCATTATGGCTTCCATCAGTTAGGATATGTATACACCTAACTACATACCTATTGATGCTGTAAGAACAAGGAAGAAGGCACTTTTCCTCAAATTCAAAATTTCACTATTTTTCTTCAAAATCGGTTTTTCTATTATTTTAGTTTCTACAGACACTGATGAAAATAATAAAATAGGTAGGTAAGAATATATTTTTTATGTTGAGGGTATGCTTTTTTAGAAGCCTAAATTGCACAATGCGGTAATACAAATATTTCAATGGATGATAAAATGTGGAAAAATATGAATGTAACTTCTCAATTAGCCAAACCCATAAAAAATTTAGGATTTTTGTTTTCAAATCGTCCGATGAAAGGATATTCGAAGAAAATATTTTCATAAAATGAATATATTTTCCGGACTGTTTTCTGGCTCAGTTTTTAGCTTGGAGTTATGACTTTTTAATATGTTCTGCTTCTAGGATAAACTTAAGGATGTATATGGGTAGAGTTAGATTTTAATTTTCAATCGAATATATGCTGTTACTGATGCGCAAAGTAGATGTAACTTCAACAGCTAATTTTAGCAATAAAAAAGATACAAATAAAAATTTCAACTCTATTCATCCTCAAGTTCAATATTAGAGTACATCGTGGCCAGAAATCACAAATTTCTATTCAGAATCCACTTATTAAACAGTTGGGTGAAATTTCACGAGTTCAACTCTACAACTTGAATAGAGCCTAAGAAAATTATTGAAAAAATAAATATTTATTTTACATAGAAATGATTGCTAAACCTCCTCGTTTCAATGAGAATAATTTCAGTTTTCTATGTTAGATATATATGTTACGGTTAATGTGTATAATCCGGTAATTCTACAGAATCACCGGCGATTCTATAGAATCGCCTAGCGTTTTGGTGAATGTATGAAATGAAGAAAAATTTCACACATTGACCGGTTATTCTATAGAATCGCCTGTATGTCTTGGGGAATGTATGTAATCAGGACATTTTCATGATAATACCTGTCTTAAAAGATGAGCAGACCAGTCTTACAACTGAGTATCATTTTGTGTGTTTGGTAGAGAGTCAGATCTATCTATACAGACTTTGAAGACCGAACATGAAATGGCATTACGAATCACCCTCTCTCCTCAATTCCCAAGGCTTTTCACCAGACTAGCTGGTAAAGGAATAATACATTTTCTCAAAGTTTTACCAATTGTCCAAACTGTGAGTAAGTTTGTATTAATTTTGTAATAATATGCTATCCCAATGGGCAAAATATTTTGAAAACGGATCCGTTTTATTCCGGGTTATAATCCGTTTCTGAATTATAACCCGGAATTTTCCTGTTTTCCGGCTTTTAAAACGGATTTCGAACGGATTGTAGTCAGTCTTGCCGGAAATAAGTCCGGATTATTTTCCGTAAAGGCTGTTTTATGATATTTGTTGGCCCGGGTTATAATCCGTGAAACCGTTTTACAAACGGATTTAGAAAAATTGACCAAAAATTATCACTGATTATAATCAGGAAATCCGATTTACAAACGGATTTGGAAAAATAATCAAGATGACAAAAATATCTGCAAATTTTCAGATCCGATGGTCAATAATAAAAACGGACTGACAACGGATAAAATTCTCACTTAAAACAGTGTTACTGGTGATTCTATAGAATCGCCGGTTATTCTATAGAATCACCAATTACACACATTAACCGTAACATATATATTGAGTTACTACACTTGTAAAATAAAAAGAAACTACGCACTAGCACCTTATTCTTTTTGAAATGCTTTACCAACCCAAGTTGCATAAAAATGAAAAGGCACTCAATGAATTGAGATTTATATTGAAATCATACAAAGTACAATGTATTTAGTCTTCAGGTTTCTTATATGGTTTGGAGAGAAATAATTGCCAAAAAAGTGCCTCGTTAAGAACGTTCTTCTTTTGCTATTAGGGTACCTTTCCTCAAGTTGCATGAACTTATTCATATCCAACTATCCATATGTTTTTGTTTGCTCCCAGTTAAATGTCTCTCTAGGTATGCTCTATTATAACTAATATTTTCCCACTGAAATCCAAAAATCCACAAAATTTCTATTTTAATAAGACCCTACTTTGGTTTCAACACATTTGCTTAAATATCTCATTATTAGTTGAACAATAAGGGCCTGTAGCACTGTACTTCAGAGGCGAAAGTAAACATTCTCTCAGGATAGACCAGGGGGAGAGCGGTGAAGAAACATTGGGGAAAATGTCAACATCCAAAAAATTGACACTGAAATACATTGTTTCTTATTTTTCCATAATTTTCTTTTTTTATTGGTATTTAGTTTATTTTGGGGAGGCGGGCCAAAATTATTGCGAGGTTATCACTTCCCTTGGCCACCCCTTTGTTCTGTCACTGCTCTGCTTATAGCTACAAGTTCAGTGAGAATTAAAATTGTGTATTATTACTTTTATGGCAAGTATAGTATCAATATTGGTTGATACGTAATGTTAAATACTTGAGCATTTATTAAAATTATTATATTTGTTGCACTTTTCCAGTGATATTTTCCAGACTTTTGGTTTCTTTTGGATCCAGTATGAAAGCTATTGCTGTACTAACAACTGCTCTGTTACTAGCTTCTGTAATGATGGAGGCAGTTCTACGCACTGTAGACGCCGCGGTGTCAGATGGACTAGGCACCAGAGTAGGTGCAGTGGACCAAGCAAGGGAAATCGTTAAAGATGCTGAAGACAGCTTGCCAGGTGAAGCTGGGGCTCTTGGCAAGTTGGCGGGTTGAATGGGACATTTATAAGAAATTACCACAGGCCTAGTCTACCCTGTATAATGTTTCCTGATAAATAAATCGATTAGCTTCTTAAAAAAACTGTTAATTTTTTTTGGAAAGTTTGATTTCAAGATATGCGTCGAGTATGAGAAGGAAAAATGAAAAAAACTCTCTCAAAGCCGATTCCCGAATAAAACAACTCCTGTAAACAGTGATTGTATTTATTGGTGTGAATTTCAAAAATAAATATTAAAATTCAAGAGATACAAGTAGTTATGATCGTCCGTGTATGCCCCAAGTTTCGCCTGTCAAATTAAGCTAGCTTTTTTTTTTATACTCGTAGTATATTTTTTTCTCGTTATTTTTTTCCCCTTCCTCTTATTTACACTCGTCACTTGCTCTTTAATTCTCCTTCTGAAAACCTACTTTTACCTCATCCAAATAAAACCTGCATTTTTGTACATTCTCTCACTTGACTGTTTCAACCTGCATCCATCCGGACACATATGTAGCCTCACCATTCTCTTTCTCTGTTTATTCTCTTATTTCTTTTCTCTCTCTGTTCCTTTTCTCCCTCTTTTGGTGGCTTGGCCAACTTCTTGAATCAGGGTTGTTTTTTTATTTATTCTCTTTCTTTGTCTTTTATAGTGAAATTTTAATTCTTTACTTTTTCCACTCTTAGATGCTTATTTTTCCTTCTCTTCCAAATGTAGCGATCTTTTACCCTCTGGTTGGTTGGGTACCAGGTCCTATCATGCATCACAGCCTAGTAGTGTTGAGGAGGCCACTTTTTCTGTCTTTATAAGAAGCTGTAGAGCTGCATTTTGATCACTACTTACCAATCCATACCTACAGCAATCTCTTTCATTGCTGTGGTTGTATTTTCTTGGTAAGCTTCCTTTCTGACTTTATTTAGGCTTCGTATAGGCCATTTTCTGGGCTATTTATAGGCTACTTCTTAGACTAGTTCGGTTTATTATTTTATCTCTGTATCAGCAGCTAAATATTTGAGTGGTACTATATCATTGGCAAATAAGTGTTGGTTTTATGTTTATTTGCAAAGTAGGGCCAACTGTTAGGTAGTTAGTGTTTGTATCATTCAGTCTTCTCCTTTTCTTTTGGCTTTTTAACTCAACGGAGGCCGTTGAATGTGGAAGCCCCTTTTCACTTGCATTTTTTTTCCTTTATTAAAAAGATTTCTGCCAACTCAACGGAGACCGTTGAGAGGAAACGCTGAGAACTCCCCTGTTGCTCCAAACAAAATTTCACTATCTCATCGGAGGCTGTTGAAAGGGTGAAAATTTTGATTAACCTGACTACCTTGCTATCTCAAAGGAGGAGGTTGAGGGGGCAGGGTACTCAAACCCAAAATCTTTTTTCCAATTTCTACCAAAGCAGTCTGAATTCTCACAATGCAACCAAGAAATTTTAATCTAAATGATTGCCCCAGTTATGAGGGTGCTGCCAACCCTGCCTTCATGTTGTTAAGAAATAGAAGCATACTTTGACAGGCTCAGCCTCCTCCTCATGGGATAATGCATCCGTACTACTCAAAACTTCAAAAATTTCAGGAAATTCACCTCTGCTTACAATACCTAAGATTAACTGAATAGCATCTGAACGGTGATATAATTATATAAGAAAGGGAAATAGGTTCAATTTTTTTTTCCAATCGATTTCTTCGAAGGTTCAATTGTTTGCACCATGTCTGACATACAGTAAAAATATTATGTCACAAAATAATACCATTGCTGAGGAAATAGAATTTGAAGTTGCAATGCTACATAAGAAAGCTATGAAACATAAGGTGTATTTTTGCTCTCCTGTAAAATTTGAAAAAGTGGACTCGGTTGTTGCCCTCTTCATCATTTCTACAGGATACAATGCTTCTATTTTCAATATTTGGAGGGTCCACACTTCCACAGACACATTTATGACTAATGTTATTCACAATGCCCATGGGCCGCCAATAATTTCTTTCAATCTATATTTTCATTCTTAGTTTCTACTTTAAAATTAGGTATGTATTCGAAAATTTTAGAACTACTCCTCACAAACATGTTATACTCGTAATTTAAAGAAATTGTTTACCTCAAAGATAAACTGGCCTAGGTAAACTTTTGCGCAAGTGAGTACTTCAAAAAATATTTAAATGTTTCTGATTTGGGATATTAGTTTGAAAATTACTTAATTTTTTTTTTTTTGTTTGTTTGTTTTTGACTTAACATTATTACATACGAGCCATACTTGAATAATTATTTTGTCTTGTACACATATGATTATTCTGTAACATAAAAGTTGAAAATAGATGTTAATGATTTTTTCCAACGTCTACTTCCCTTCACAATGACTTTTACCTGCTGAGCTTCAGTTATCTGAATCTAAAAAAAAAATTTGCTATCAGGTATTAGGTATAAACAAATTAAAACATTTTAAATGAAGCATTCGAAGAAACACTTGAAAATTTTTGATCGACATAATCTAATTTTATTCTTAAGCAAATTAAAGCGTCGCCATTTATTTTCTGTAAGGATAATTCCTCGACAAATCTGAAATAGGTATACATGTCATCTTGTCATTTTTATCACGCTAAATCATCCTTAAGGATACTTATCAATTTGTTCTCCTTATTTGACATTGACTGTAATTATTTCTTGAATGCTCTGTTCAGTACCTAAGTATAACTATTTATACACTGTAAGAACATTGAAACAGCGTTATTTTTAACATAAACTCAAATATGCTCCAAGAATAATGAAGCAAATCCTTACATTAGGTTAATTATATAAACCTCCAAACCTCTACAATTTTTTATGAGGTACAGATACAAACCCTATGAGAAACATTCACACGGTAAAAGAGAAAGGAAAGAAAAATAAAATTTTGCAGTTTCCAGCTAAATTCCCAGTAAATTAATTTTTTCAAAAATATTATTAATAAAACAGAAAATACATACAGTAAAACCTTGTTACAACGCGCCCGCTTATAACACGAACCCGCTTATACCACGAATTTGGCCTGGTCCCTAGACGTTCCCTTAAGAAATGTATTAAAAAAAACCTGCTTATACCACGATAAAAACCCGCATATAACACGTTTTATTGTGAAAATACTGATCAAAAAAGTGAAAATTTCTCTCAGTTTCTGACAAACTTGAAATTTTGAAAAATATTGACCAAAAATGCCCCTCGCAAACAGTTTGCTTGTTTGCCCAGTCTAGACTTGAACAGTTTATCATGCTTAATAAATCAAAAAATGCCTGACAGTCTGAAATTACAGATTTTCTTCAATAAATAATACGTAAATTGTTTTCTTCTTTATTTTTTGTCAAAACCCGCTTATAACACAAACCCGCTTATAATACGAATTTACATCAGTCCCTTGAATCGCGTTGTAACGAGGTTTTACTGTATTTTATTTTAATAAATGTATAACCATTATTCTTCAAAATTGATTTAATTGTTCCACTATCGACATCAGAGTATAAGAACTTTTCAATTATTTTAGAAAACAAGTATAACTTTATACCTATCATACTGTCAGGCACTTGTGCAGATTATGCTATTTCGGTAATCACTAATATTTTTTTAAATGAATTAAATTTGCATGAAGTTAGATTTTGAAAAAATCTGAACTTTTTTTGTTGATATAAATTTGTACTAAATCAGATAAAATTAGTATGAGAAGAGGCTTATTGTTCTTATTTAGAACTATGCTGACTAAAATGACATTACCTATTGAAAATTTGCATGTGCTAATAGTAAGTTTAAAGAAAAAACAACACTAATTTCTTCAAAATACGAGTGATATAAGTAAGAAGTGTATTCATCTTTTTTGGTAGTTGAATGAATAATTTGCAGCAGTTTGAATCGTATCTATGCACAAATAATAAATTATTGGTTATTATCTAGAGTCTGGGCCAAAATATGGTCCGGGGTGGTATCAAGAGCCATAAGACATATCCATGATCAATGTTTTTTTTCTTGAAGAGAAAATTATTGTAATGGGTGGGTTGGTGGATATCTTCTAACTGTATTAATAAAAATTATCATCAGTATCTACGTATGTAATTTATTTTGGAGCAGAACACAAGAAAGATTTTTCATTACTGTTTATCGTTTATGTCTGGATTGACAAATAGATTTATTCGATTAATGTTCTCAATATACAACAAACACTGCAGTTACACTGTTGATGAATTTTCACAAGGTTCCATCTCTACAAACAATATATTGGTATATTATGCGTTTCACATAGTACAATAAAAGTGCCTGTATCGCTATCATTAACTGAAAATATATGTAATCGTCCATTAAAACTTATCAGAAAGGAAGGAAAAACACAATTTAAAAGGCAACAAAAAAACATCCAAACCTGTTGAATATTTTGTAAGGTCAGAAAAAAAGAGTTGAAACTAAACGCAGTTATACGAGTCTGTAATTGATTTGCTGGCGAATACATGTAATTAAAATATCGAATAATGCTCGTGTATCATGTGCCAAAAGTATCATTTTCTTGACATTACCTCCTGCCATAGTACTTTTATTTATAATATCTCCAAACACGAGCAAACATGCAACTAGTTGTACATCAATACTGGAGATAAAAAATTCCTTCTAAGTCTTCGATTAAATTTGAGGGTTAAGGGGGCTAGAGCCCCCTGTAACGATCCTGTATGTCTCGAGTATTGTTACACACTTAAACAGAAAAGTGCTAACACATTTCCTCTTATTAGAAATGTGCTAGCCTAATTAAAATGGAAGCATCTTGTCACTCAGACAGGATGTAACCTGACACCTAAATACCAGAATGCCTAATCTGCAGTCTGATCACTAATTTGTTGAGTCATCATGTAATCCTAAACCTTCTACCTTCAAACATTCTAAATTAACACTTTCCTCATGCACATCCTGTGTAACCTAATATTCTCTACCTTCACTATTCCTAAATCAGCATATTATTCACAACATGTATCTTCACACTCCTTACTCCACTCTCTCCTTGTTAGTGGTTAATTATTAGTATATAAGCAGGTTAAACTAAGCATATTCAGTCATTCAATTACAGTGCTCTGTTAGAAGCACTCTAGTCTGATAACTTGTACAGTTAGTTATAAGTTATAGTGTAGGTAAATTCACACAATAAATAGTTAAAGTAAATGATTTGTAAGTACTCTTTTATGCAAGAGGTACTTTACACCCCCCTTAGCCACCCAAGGGTTCGTCACTGCTAAAGGGTTAAAACTGTTATTAAAATACTGAGAATAATTTCAATTGTAATTTTTATAATTTTGATAGGAAAACTGGGTCAGTTCGAGATTCATAGCAGAAATTACTGGAAAAATAGTAATATGTACTATCTAAAATAATAAAAATTACTAAAAATATTAGTTCATTTACATTAAATAGTCATTTTTACAACTGTGATGAGAGAAGTTACTATTCTGTTTATAATCAATACTACATTTATATTCATAACATTTTTCTCAGTGAAGTATGATTTGAATGTCTCTGTGGAGAAAAAAAATTACCTGCCGAAGTCGTTTTTTCATTTATCACTTTTAATTAGACGGATGAGGTAGGTACCTTATCAAGAACTCTACCTATTCACTCGTAAATACCTAATTCATATTTTATCGTATAAGAAAAGTAAGGTGCTGTGAAGAACTACAAACAAATTAGAAAACATGATAATGAAGTTATTAAGAAACTCTTGAAAAATTGCGATTAACTTTAGATATTCGTTGGCAAATACGTTTTCCTATATTCTGTGCTCAATCGTCCTTAAGGATGTCAACCGTGACGAAGTATCCTTTTTTATTTCATCATTTTTTTTAACGCTAAATCGTAGTTAGGAGTGGCACCTCGTTTTATTTACTCAACGTCGACAATACATATTTATTAAAGCTTCCTGCAGTAGGTATAATAAGTTTATTTGTGGATTTGAAATCGACGGCTTTCGTCTCGCGATGTTCGTATATTTAATTTTTTTTGTGCTTGGCTTCTTGCTATTCCTTTATTTTAAAAAATGTGGCAATTTCTGGAAGAATAAAGGAGTGCCGAGTACGTCTCCAAATTTATTATTTGGTGATCTTAGCAAGCTGATTTTTGGCACTAAGCATGCGTGTCACGTGTACGGGGATATTTACAAAGCATTTCCAAATGAGCAGTTTGTTGGTTTCTACGAACTTCTCAGACCAAATTTGCTAATCAATGATCCGCAGCTGATTGAGTCGATCCTCGTCAAGGATTTCAGTCATTTCACCAACCGAGTACATATCAATAAAGATGACGCGAATCCCTTATTCAAGAGTATGTTTTTCATGCAATCGGAGCACTGGAAAAGTCTGCGTGGTAGAATGGTAACTTCGTTTTCTGCCAGCAAAATGAAAGTCATGTTCACATTGATGAACAAATGTGCCAGCAGTTTGGATTCTGTCTTAAGGTAGGATATTCTACATCCTATAGAATCTATAATACATTTATGTATGCGGAATTTTCAATCAAAGGTGGCCACTTTGTCCGTTGAGTGAAAAAAAAAGTCAAGCACCTACATCAAGGTACGCTAAATTTGCTATGAAATGAAACAAACCAGACTTTCCTACCTCAAAAATGCAGGTACAGCTTTTCAAAGTTGAAAAATAGAGAAACCACTGTTTGAGAAAAATGGCTTTTCAGTCCACTAGGTCCAATTCGTCTATAATTTCTATTTTATGCTCTCTAAAAAAATAAAATGGGTACGCACTGTACGTAGATAATTTTCACCCGAAATTCGTTTCTTATAAAACTTTTATTGTACATAAGAAAACTTTAAGACTTTTTGGATAATATCACCCTTTCACCTCAAGGTGCGTCCCTCTCTGCTGGAAGGAGTTGGAGTACCGAGCTGAAGGGTTGAAGGGCTGCGTCAAGTTAGAGCTTCAGGGGCCAAGCTCCTAGCAAAACATGAAATCAAACAAACAATTATATGGGTACCTAGTGCATTCAACCACATTATTATATTTTCAAGATACTAATTTGTATGTCCGCAGTGAAAAATGCCAAGAAGATGCTGTCGTCATCCAGAATATCATCGAAAGATATGCAACGGATGCCATTGGGTACTGCGCTTTCGGGTTGAACTTCAATGCTTTATCCGAGCCAGAATCAGAATTTCTAAAATTTGGTCAGAGTTTTTTCAAGAACTCGCTGATAACCAGTTTGATGGATATCTTGAGAAATGTCATCCCTGAAACATATAATTGGATAAAATTCTTGGAGTCTCGGCAGAAATATGTGAAATTTTATTACACTCTGAAACAAAGTGACGAATTGCGCAAATCAGAATCGTCTCGCCGGAATGATTTGTTGCAACTGATGTTCGATTTCCGGGATGAGTGTCAGTTGAAAACACAGAAGGAGAAGAATTACAACGGTGGTTAGTATTTTTATGTTTTTAGTCACTTTATTTCCCGGTACAATTTTTTTAGTTAGTGTAACGGTGGATAGTAGGTACTAACTTTAGTAACTGATTTTGTGGACCATTATAAAGGAAAATACGTCATATTATACGATTTATTTAATGCCGTGGTATAACAACTTAGATCTTTCATGACCGTAGGATATTAGATTGTACGACATTTTTCCGACTACAATTTTCCGACACGGCATTTTTCCAACAATTCACTTTTCTGTATGACATGGACGATAGGGTGGTTGGTTGTGGGCGGGTAGGTGTGGTCAGAGTCAGGTTGTAGCGGTGATGAGTTACAAACCAGGTGTTTTTTAATCACAGAGCTGAGCACACAGACCTCAAAAAGGAAAATATCCTGCACCTGCTGTTATAAATTCTTCACTTATTAAATGAATCTTGAAATTTATCATTTTTATGAAAAATTTCGAGTTTGTTTATTGGGCCCTGATGATAATTAAATATTGCAATATTGTGACATATCGATATTTTAATAGCTTTGGAGTATGTTCCTGCCTTACTTTGCCTCCTTCCTCAATATTTCCTCCTCCTTATTCAGGCTGTAGGTTCTCGATATCTAAATAAATTTTGTTTAAGTGTACCAAAAAGCATATAGGGCCCATACATTAAATCTTGAACGACTAGCTCAGAGTACAGTGTTTAACTGATTAGAATTTTTATTTTCAACTCATCACTGCATAGTAGTAAGATTATAACAGCATTTGTAAAAAGTGTTACTTTTACAATAGGAGGCAGGAGAGTATGGAATTATTTCAGGTAAAGTGATGATCTCTATAGCAGGTACCTATTAGACTATAGCTGTTCATAATTTTAAAAACAAATTTTTATTTTCAGTAATTGTTGATGATGTTGTTGTGTTGGCAAACATGATACTTATTTTTGCGGCCTCTTTCATATCAGCCTCGAGTGTTCTCAGTTATTGCCTGTACGAGTTAGCTTTGCATCCTGAAATTCAACGACGACTGCGAGATGAAGTGCTGTCAATTCTAAAAGCTAATAATGGAGAGTTAACATATGATTCATTAAAACAGATGAAGTATGCGGAAATGGTTATATGTGGTTCGTATTCTATTTAAGTCATCTGTTGTTTGATTTTCTGTAAAATTAGATTACGTTTTTCTCGGTCTAAATCAAGAAAATGTGATGTGGTCTATGAAAAAGTACCTCAAGTCAGCCAATAAATTTTTTAGAAATTGGCGAAAATAATTGTCAGGTCAAAAAATCAAAAAATCAGATTTTTTTCATGTTTCATTTCTTTTTACTGTATATATTCCTTTGGCAACAATAAAGAGGGTGAGTCAACAATATTTCAATTTTTCTAACCTACAGCTGGCATTTTAATATACATTCACTTACAGGTTTTCATAAAGAAACAGCTGTTACAAAATTTGTTCTTTTACTTCTAAGTACCTAAGTAGATGGGTACTTTGTTTTACCGATTATTTATAATAGCTCACAGAACTTTTTTTTTCTCAGAGACCCTGCGGAAAGACAATTCCATTCCTATCATTCGTAGAACTTGCACATCGCCGTATAAGTTACCGGGTACCGATTTGATCCTGAATATTGGTCAACCTGTTGCTATTCCTGTATATGCGATACATAACGATGAGAAATATTATCCAAACCCGGACAGATTCGATCCAGAAAGGTTCACACCAGAAAATATAGCATCCAGACCATCATATACGTACATACCTTTTGGAGATGGACCGAGAATGTGCATCGGTGAGTAAAATCCTATATTTTTACTACATATTTTCGTGAAACTAAAGAGTTCTTACAATTCTTTTAAGCCGTCAACTTTGAAAATTGGCCCATTCTGAGCTGAATAAGCTTATCAGCTAAAATGTCTTTCATATTTTCTGCAAAATCACAGATTATCACAGAAAAATCTCACATTTCTCTATGAAAATTTGTTGCATATAGTCGCATACATTATTTTTTACTGTAAACATACAACATTTTTCTAAGCACTCAATATGGTGTAACAAGTATAGTCTATCAAACGGAACAAGGCAAACGGATCTTTCAATTTCATCCACTCATTTTAACGATGCACACCAGGATTTAATTTATTTGACAGTTTTAAGAATGTTTTTTTATTTTTATAGCCATGAGATTTGCGAAGATGCAACTGAAAATACTCCTTGCCCGAATTATCTCGAACTATGAAACATATCCATGCTCGAAGACAGAAATCCCTATAAAATTACATCCAAGATCAATGGGTTCTTCTCCAATAAATCCAATACAACTTCGGATCCAGAAATTGTAGAACTTTTTGAAACTGAATTAAATTTTCAGTTTGAAGATGGAGTATTACTTTGTTTTTAAAAGTTAAATGTAATTTTATTCAGTTTTTTTATTTTTTAGTTTATTACAGTGTTGAGTTTAGTATATTAGTATCCACTTATGTACTATAATAAATCAATTTGTATTGAACAAACTTTTTGATAAAGGGAAAGGAGAAATCAAACCTTCTGGCTTTGGCTTTAAAAAAATGAAATTCAAATCACACTTTCATTTATTGATTTAAAACAGCCAGTCTTTTAAAAATAATTGAAAGGGAGGAGCTGTATGATATTCTTAAGACCACTGAAAGCTCTCTCAGAATCTTAAAACGGTGTCTTATGAAGTTTTTGCTGCAGGTGTAAGTTATAATAACTTCAATTTGAGAAGATGAAAAATTTATACGTACGATAAACTTGGCAAGATTTTAGCAGATCTAGCCCAATTCTCAGTTCAATGCGTATTCATAGTTAAGATTCCGCATTTTTATTTTCACAGTCTACCCAGTTTTCAAGATATTGAAATTTTGTGGAATCATAATTCAAGAATTTGCTGAATTCTGAAAAAGGAGTTGAAAACCTGCTAAAATTTATTTTCGGGACAACTTGGTGTGAAAAACATGCACAGATCTAAGTATAATGCATAACTTCAATCATCCAAATGCTTACACTAACAATAAGCTTATACAATATTTGTATTAATGAAAGTGAAACAATTTTTGGAAATGGAAAAGAAAGAAAACCATTTGAATATGAAATGAGGAAATGTATCCCTTATTCGTGCGCTACATTCGAGGAATTATTTTTATGGTATCTCCACGATATGATACTACTAAGGCACACCTGACTCAAGAACATAGTTGACATACGAAATTTCACTTAAAGTCGAGGACGTAGTAAAAATTTCATATTTGAAAACTTTTTCTTTCTTCCAAATGCATACGTAAACATCTATACACCCAAAAAAAAAGTAATTTCGTTTCACACAAAAAGTAAAGGTACATTTTCTTGTTTTGCCTTTATTTTCAATTACTTCATTTTATGTTTAAGATACTCATATTTCTTCGTATTTCTCTTCCTAACTGGGCTACAAAAAAAACAAATTCAACTTCTCTGGAGCCTAGAAAAAAAAAATTGTAAAATAAACGTAGCATTATGTACTTTTTTTTTTTCATAACTCCAACAAATTTTTTGCTTTCGGAAATTCGATTCGTTACAACTGTTACAAATATATTCAAAATATAAAATTTCCGATTTGATCCAACGAATCAAAAATTGTCGCAAATAATGCGAGTGTAATGGAAAAAAAAAATTGAATCCTAAAAAATGAAAGCAAAAAAAAAAAGTACGTATGTGTAGAAAACATCTTTCTCTCAAGCACCCTTCCCCCTCTGTTTTGTCAAAATATGTACATAAAAATTTTACCACCATCTTTTTTGAGCCTTTTCGTGTTTCCCGAGTGTATTCGATCTTTTAAATTTTCATGCATCCGTTGAAAAAGAAATAAAATGGAGAAAAAAGTCATCTGCTCAAACATTATACTTTTTAGTTTCCGATTTTCTATCAAAAAAAAAAAACTTCTTTGATTAATTCTTTTTTTTTTGCACCCTTCTTGTCTCACTTGCAAAAAACTGAGTCATTTTAATTAAAAAATGTTTCTGTTTCAACCCTTGTCGCACTTGAATGTTTTTTAAACGTCATTGTTCGAATGTAGTGGAGAGAAATTGATGTTTCTTCCCCATAGTTATAGAATTTGCGATGATTAATTTGTAAAAATTGAAGCTGTCTGCAGTTAAAGAATTTCAGGAGTGTTTCTTGGATTTTGTTTTTTGTTTTTTGTTGACCAAAAAAAAGAAGAACTTTCACTTGGATGAAAAATGTTTGTTTTGTCGGATCCAGTTATATATTTTTAAATCAGCATTTTTTGTTTGCCTTGCGAAAAAGCGAAATATTAGGGCAATAAAACTAGAACTGGAAGGTGAATCTCTATTGTATTAAGTTATGTCTGTTTTTCTTTCTTTCTTTTTCTTCTAAGCACTATCATAGTTTGAATGCTTTTAATTTACTGGCTCAGGTATAAACTCGAGGGACGTTATGTGAGCTGAAGCTCCTCTTAAGCATTAAATTTATTTTAAAAAAAGACTAAATAACTTTGGAAAATTTTCATCGCTACTGATACTGGTCAATAGTTTTCAATAATATTGGTCTAATAACCTCAAAAGTGTCTTTAACCAGATCTAGCGACCTACTAAAAATTGTTTTATCCATCAAAGTTTCTCCTAAAAAGAACCAGCTCTTCCTATTCCTCTTAAAGTACAATACTAAGCTATGTACATTCTTACTTAAAAATTTCAGTCGACGTTATTTATCTTCTCCAGAATTAGATACTTTCCTTATCAATTCGATCTCATTTACACAAATAAATCTTGTAGAAATGTAACCTCGCAATGAATAATGCGAATTGAACTCAGTTCCAAGTTTTTTTTCTTTTGTTCATTTTCACTAATCTGTTGTGAAAAGATGTTTTGAGGGGGCTCCATTGGCGGAGTTTTGAAATTTTGCTTTTAATTAATTTCAGGGTGCCACAAATAATTAGAATTTTTCAGCATTACGTATCTCGTAAACAAAATTGAAAATTAAAATTCTCCAAATGGAATATCCTGGAGACATCCTTTAACCACAGATTCAGGAAAATTTCAGAGCAAATAGTGCAAAAATAGTTCTTCACCTTTTCACTCTTCGGTCTGGTATATTTTCTCCCAGCCAAAAAGGAGTCTTATGATAAAATAAAAAAAATAAATAAAAAAATGTCAAGATTGAGAATTATTGCTCTCTGCATAATTTCTAGTGAATAAAATGCCACTGTTTTCAATATTTGGAAGATCCGCTCACACATTTATGACAAATGTAATTCACAAAGCCCATGGGCTGCTAATAAGTTGCAGTTTTATTTAGTTTAGGTTTTCTAATTAGATGGAAAATTCTTGGTCTCTTCTTCAAAATTAGGATAATACCTATTCGAAAATTCTAGAAATACTCACCATAACTGTTTAAAAATTTAAAAAAATTAAAGCTTACTTTAAAGATAAGCATGCTCAGATAAGCTTTTGGGTATGTAAGTACTTGAAAAAATGGTCAAGAGTTTATGAATTTAGATATCAATTTGAAAAAAATACTTTAATAGTTTTTTTGTTCTTGACTTGACATTATTTGAATAACACTATTTTATTATTTTTTGTCACGTACGTACGATTGTTGTGCAACATAAAAGCTGAAAATAGATACGCGAATGGCTTTTTCCAAAGTTGTACTCGTTCTTCCTTTCGCAATAATTTTGACTAGCTAAGCTTCAGTTACCTACGTGAATCTAAAAATTATGGTGCAACCAGGTATTGGATTCTAACAAATTCAACAATTTAAATAAAGCCTTCTAAGATGCGCTTGAAAAATTTTGATTGACAGTACTTATCAAATTTTATTCTTAAGCAAATTAGAACTTTCCCAATCATTTTCTTCAAGGATAATTCCTTGATAAATCTTAAATGGGTGAAGATTTATCATATTGTCATTTTTATCACGCAAAATTCTCCTTATGGATGTCAATTTGTTCTCTTTATTGGATATTGACAATAACTAAGCGGTAAAAAGCAAGAAGAGGTTTTCACCAATAATATCATTTTAGAAATACACAAATTGTGAGACTAATTTTGTTTCAATAATTTTTTTGTTCGATATTTTTTGAAAAAATGTTTTTTTGGAAGGAAAAATTTTGAAGTCATGAAATGTTTCTTCAAAACATTTACAAAGATAAGTTGTTCATCATAACTTCTTAATGTGAAATTTGTAAGTGTCACAGGAGCAATACTTAAGTAAATAATCTAAAAAATTGCTCCAATATAATTTATCTACGTAAGTAGGTAGGTGTTTTTTCCGAGAAAGAAGAAAAAAATAAAACAATAAAAATTAATGAGACAAGGTTGCTAATTGCGTCACTTGAGGGTATATAAAAAAGCTGCGATGCTCTGAATTTTCTCATTCATTTTTGAAATATTTTGTGCCACCATCGTTGTCAGTCTGATTTTGGTAAGTGGAAAATTTGTATTATTAGTTAATGAGGATCCTTATTCTCCTTCATATATACATAGGTAAGTATTTATAATGTAGTGAAAAGTTAGACAGAAATATTTTAAAGAAATGTTAAAAAATAAGGATTATCATTAACTAATAATACAAATTTCTACTTACCAAAATCAAACTGACAACAATCGACGATTGTGGCCCAAAATATTTCGAAAATGAATGAGAAAATTCAGAGATTAATTTTTATTTTTTACTTTTTTCTTCTTTCTTGGAAAAGACACCTACCTACCTAAATACGTAGATAAATTATATTGGAGCAATTTTTTAGATTATTTACTTAAATATTGCTCCTGCGACACTTACAAATTTCACATTAAGAAGTTATGACGAACAACTTATCTCTGTTAATGTTTTGAAGAAACATTTCACGACTTCAAAATTTTTCCTTCCAAAAAAAATTTTTGCAAAAAATATCGAACGAAAGAATTATTGAAACAAAATTTGTCTCACAATTTGCGTATTTCTGAAATAATATTATTGGTCTGCACTAGTTCTAAGAAAGAATAAGACTCTTCCCATCCTAGTCAGTTTTATGTACTTATCTGATTTAGTACCTATAAATTTTTCCAAACCATTTTTCTCAATTTTTTGTTTGAATCGAAATTTTCCTGCAAATGTAATTCATTTTAAAAAATATAGCTGGGTCCATTTTCTCTTTGATCATTAGTGATTTCTGAAAATTTATAGCCTTATCTACACTAGCGCCTGGGAGTACATATGATTGGTATAAAGTTGTATTTGATTTCTGAAACTGAAAAGTTCTTATTCTTTGATTTTTTAACATCAGTTTTGCTTATATGCAAAGTTCAAAGTTATTTCTCTCAAAAGTGTATTTTTGCAGAAACCATCTTCTTGCTTTTTACCTCTTAATTATTGTCAATGTCCAATAAAGAGAACAAATTGACATTTATAAGGACAATTTTGTGAGATAAAAATGACAATATGATAAATGTATACCCATTTCAGATTTTTCGAGGAAATATCCTTGAAGAAAATGATTGGGGAAGCTCTAACTTCATCGCTACTAATACTGGTCAATAGTTTTCAATAATATTGGTCTAATAACCTCGAAAGTATCTTTAACTAGATCTAGCGACCTACTAGAAATTTTTTTATCCATCAAAGTTTCTCCTAAAAAGAACCAGCTTTTCCTATTTCTTTCAAAGTACAATACTAAGGTAGGTATGTACATTCTTATTTAAAAATTTCAGTCAACGTTATTTATCTTCTCCAGAAAAATATTAGATACCTACTTTCCTTATCAATTCGATCTCATTTACACAAATAAATCTTGTAGAAATGTAACGTCGCAATGATTAATGCGAATGGTACTCAGTTCCAAGTTTTTTTTCATTTGTTCATTTCCTTAAACACCATTTAAGTAAATTAGACCACGATAATATTCGAATTTCTTTTTAATTCTTTTTCTGGTAACTGTGAAAAAAAGGGGTCCTGGGTTATCAATTCTAAGTATTTCCACCCTCCATTAATTTATTCGAAGGTGTTATCCATCGAAGGCCTTTCTTTTCGTTACAGCAGGAGGTATAAGACGAGGAAAACGAAACAAAATTATGTTTCTCTGGAAAGCTAAAAAAAGAGACCATAATATATTTCTTTTTATACAGGAAAAAAGACGTTACTCGTTGCTACCTCTTTGCACTTTTTCACCAAATTCTTGGTTTAGCAACAACGAAAAAGAGATAACGAGGCAAAACGTACTATTTTGTCCTTAAATGATCTTCAAAATGGTTGGCAATGCGTCGTAAAGGATCTCGTCCACCATTTCCTCCACAAAATAGACAATTAGCAATACTTTTTATCGGCTGCAGGTGGTCATTCCTTTCAGCTATTCCCGCCCAACTTTCGTACTTAATCATTTGGTGTAGGCAGAAATCTTACCTTCGAGCAGCAGAAAGAAAAGTAAAGCTGCAAAACGACTTTCGTAAATACGTCTCTAAGGAAATAGTGGATTCTAAGAAAACCCGTTATTTCAACCTAATTATTTCGTCCAATAACCATAAATCGTCTATGGAAGAGAGCATTTTTCAACTTATTTCGTTATGGGAGGGAAAACTGGACAATTTTTCACGTGAAAAGTAAAAACAACAATTTTTCTTCTCTTTTTCAGTTCACTTATACATGATAAATATAAGATTGAGAACCTCGAAATGGTCGAATGGAAATGGCATTAAGCTGGGAATTGACACTGGTTTTTTTTCAAATGAACCATCATACGGATATATCCGAGTCATTGACCAACATTTAAAATAAGAAGCGCCTTGATATCTACATTTTGACCAGCATTACGACAGATTGAAAAAATAGTACCAACATAATAAATTTTTGTTTATTTTTCGATATTTTAAATACAGAAAAACATGGGTGGTCCACTTCACCACAAATCAAGGGTGAAGGGGATCATTGGATCAACTTTCAAAAAATAAAATAAAATATAGATAGGTAGGTGAAAAATTCTGAAATTTAGATGCGGTGTATTTAGTCCGGGAGCTCGCATACATAAAACATACTCCATAGGGTATAAAATTTTCAAATATCACATTCGATGTGGAAAACAAAGTTCTTCTAAATAATCTTTGTCTTACAAATGAGACTGTGGGCTTTTCACAATTATAAGGGTCCAAAATTTTGAAAAAGGGCCAAAATTTTTTTCATAAGGTATATGAATGAAATTAGTGTCATTTGATAGGGCAGATATTCAATAGTAATAATCCATTGAGTAAGACAAAAAATTTGTGGGCTTTCTGTCTTTAAGACAAATTTTGAAATTTCAAAAAAGGGCCAAAAATTTTATCATAAGGTATATAATTGAAACTGGTGTCATTTTGTTAGGATGGATGTCAAAAACCAAAATCCACTCAATAAGACAAAATATTTGTGGGCTTTGGAGCTTTAAGACAAGATTTTAGGGCTCTCTGTCACCATAGTACATGTATATTTTTTTCAAAAGTACAAGCTTTTACCTGACCCTACACAAATAAAAGTAATATTGTTTGATATAAAAAATGATGATAATAAATGCCCATTCAGTGAGAAAAGTATATAGAGGGCTTAAGAGTTATCAGATATCATTTTATCATATCCATAGGTGACACTTAGTCTAGCAGAACAAGATAGGTGAAATGACCTTTCTTGAATTTTGACTTAAAACTTGGTGGTCAGGTTGACCATGATGAAAAACTAATTCAGCCAAAATTTCAGACCCCCACCTCAACCGATTTCCCCATGGGGAGTGAAAATGTGTTTTGGCAATTTTCAAGGTTTTTTGCCCATAACTTCTTTGATAATTATTCAAATAAATTTGAAATTTTTATGGTAGTTATTCTTCTTCTATGAGCCCTATCTACCACCACAATTTTTTAATTCCAGCTCCAGTAGTTTTCCAGTAACTTTAGGTGGAAATTTTGGAGCTTTTTACCCTATGGAGTCTATAAGTTGAAATCTTCACTGATGATAGCTTATCTAGTCTTCATTACACCCATATAATTTATTTTCCAACACTCAGGGTGGACAATATAGTTATAGTGCATTATTTGATATGAAATATCAGGTTTTTTTCTCTATTTTCAGCATACCTTCTACAAGCATTTCAGACTTACCAAAGGCCATATTGCTATTATTAATGATAACTAACTGTCTGGACCTGGTTTGGTTATCCAATCTTCCTCCTCACCCCTTTAACCTACCTACTCTCTAAAAAATCACAATTCACAATATTTGAACCAAAACTATGGGTGCAATTCAATGAAAATATTGATTTTCAAGCTAGATTTTCTCAAGAAAAGTTTTTAGCCACTATTTTGAATTTGTTCTTGAAAATATCAATACATACCCATGGCAGTACATAGGAGAAAAGGAAATATAAGACAAACAAGAAAAACCTATTACCTCTATGCTATTGCCTAGAACTGGAAGCATTTTGGTTATAACTGAGGACAAAACCAATTGTTTAGTAATATTATTTTCAGAAAAACTTTTTAAGTACCATGTTTTGGTGACATTCATCATTTTTTATTACATACAATAGTACAAATACAAAGCAATTGCAATTCAATTACTACTTTCCATGCTGATTAGTTGGATCAATGAAAGCAAAAACAAAATTTAAAAGTATAAGGACATAAAATGAAGCTGGACCAGGGACAGAATTATAATTATTCTTGTAGAATTACTGTATGTTTAAATAATATTTACCAGAAATTGTTTTCTGATTCTATTATCAGATATTATTTAAACATACAGTAATTCTACAAGAATAATTATAATTCTGTCCCTGGTCCAGCTTCATTTTATGTCCTTATACTTTTAAATTTTGTTTTTGCTTTCATTGATCCAACTAATCAGCATGGAAAGTAGTAATTGAATTGCAATTGCTTTGTATTTGTACTATTGTATGTAATAAAAAATGATGAATGTCACCAAAACATGGTACTTAAAAAGTTTTTCTGAAAATAATATTACTAAACAATTGGTTTTGTCCTCAGTTATAACCAAAATGCTTCCAGTTCTAGGCAATAGCATAGAGGTAATAGGTTTTTCTTGTTTGTCTTATATTTCCTTTTCTCCTATGTACTGCCATGGGTATGTATTGATATTTTCAAGAACAAATTCAAAATAGTGGCTAAAAACTTTTCTTGAGAAAATCTAGCTTGAAAATCAATATTTTCATTGAATTGCACCCATAGTTTTGGTTCAAATATTGTGAATTGTGATTTTTTAGAGAGTAGGTAGGTTAAAGGGGTGAGGAGGAAGATTGGATAACCAAACCAGGTCCAGACAGTTAGTTATCATTAATAATAGCAATATGGCCTTTGGTAAGTCTGAAATGCTTGTAGAAGGTATGCTGAAAATAGAGAAAAAAACCTGATATTTCATATCAAATAATGCACTATAACTATATTGTCCACCCTGAGTGTTGGAAAATAAATTATATGGGTGTAATGAAGACTAGATAAGCTATCATCAGTGAAGATTTCAACTTATAGACTCCATAGGGTAAAAAGCTCCAAAATTTCCACCTAAAGTTACTGGAAAACTACTGGAGCTGGAATTAAAAAATTGTGGTGGTAGATAGGGCTCATAGAAGAAGAATAACTACCATAAAAATTTCAAATTTATTTGAATAATTATCAAAGAAGTTATGGGCAAAAAACCTTGAAAATTGCCAAAACACATTTTCACTCCCCATGGGGAAACCGGTTGAGGTGGGGGTCTGAAATTTTGGCTGAATTAGTTTTTCATCATGGTCAACCTGACCACCAAGTTTTAAGTCAAAATTCAAGAAAGGTCATTTCACCTATCTTGTTCTGCTAGACTAAGTGTCACCTATGGATATGATAAAATGATATCTGATAACTCTTAAGCCCTCTATATACTTTTCTCACTGAATGGGCATTTATTATCATCATTTTTTATATCAAACAATATTACTTTTATTTATGTAGGGTCAGGTAAAAGCTTGTACTTTTGAAAAAAATATACATGTACTATGGTGACAGAGAGCCCTAAAATCTTGTCTTAAAGCTCCAAAGCCCACAAATATTTTGTCTTATTGAGTGGATTTTGGTTTTTGACATCCATCCTAACAAAATGACACCAGTTTCAATTATATACCTTATGATAAAATTTTTGGCCCTTTTTTGAAATTTCAAAATTTGTCTTAAAGACAGAAAGCCCACAAATTTTTTGTCTTACTCAATGGATTATTACTATTGAATATCTGCCCTATCAAATGACACTAATTTCATTCATATACCTTATGAAAAAAATTTTGGCCCTTTTTCAAAATTTTGGACCCTTATAATTGTGAAAAGCCCACAGTCTCATTTGTAAGACAAAGATTATTTAGAAGAACTTTGTTTTCCACATCGAATGTGATATTTGAAAATTTTATACCCTATGGAGTATGTTTTATGTATGCGAGCTCCCGGACTAATTAAGGGTACGTATTAAGATATTTCATTTGAATCGAGAAGTTTGGAAGGAGGATATTTAAGAACCTTCAAAATCAGTCCCCCATTTTCTGGTATCTGTAGACTAAATATCATATTTCAGGAAGCTGAGGAGTAAAAAAAAATCAAAAACGAAAAAAAGAAAGAGGGGAGAAATAATTAAAACAACTATTTTTTATTTTCTGGGTCAGAGTTGAAGAAGTTTTTATAACCCTGTGTAGTGAAAACTAACTTACAAAAGTACATATTAGCAAAGTCCACAAAGAAAGAGAGGAAAAATTTCGAATTTAAATTTTTTATTTTTAAAGATTATAAAACATTACCTCGATCATTCAACCCTTGCGTGCCCCTCGTGGGGGGGGGGCGATTGCAAGGAAAAAAAAACAAAAGATAAAACAAAAACAAAAAAGAAAAGTTTACATTAAATTAAAATAAAATATCGCTCTCTTCAGCTTTAGTAAAAAAACAGAATCAAAAACAAAAAAAATAAATAAATAAATTTAACAGTAGTAGGTTCGAAACCAAAACAAAACAAAAAGAAAACAATTATTTTCTACTTTCTGGGTCAAAGTTGAAGCATTTTTGACAACCTTGTATCTAGTAAAAAGTTATAAAAGTATTAGCAAAAAGTCCGCAATAAGTTAAATAAATACATATAAATAAAAATAACTGTATTTACTATTATGTGCGTTAATAAAAAACACAAACTGATGAATAATAAAAATTTATAACAGAGTGGACCTGAGAGCTCACTTTACTATTCAAAACAAAATTATTTTTTTGTCATACAATTTTTTCTTAATGCAAAATTATTTTCAGTATAGTTTGTTATTCGAGTGACGTATTTTCTTGGTTGCAACAGACAAGTACCCATTATTTTTGAATATTTTTTACGAGCATTCAATTACCCACAGTACTTACTGTCTAGTTTCATAATTCGTGGAGTTTTCAATGGCCATTTGAAAATGTTGCATTTAGTTCAATTACTTTTCGAATTCAGCTCACAACCAAAATTGAAATACATACTTATTCAATTTTATTTTTTTATATTTTATACAGGCTGACTCTGGTCCTACATTCAGAATTTCATGTAATTATGGGTATTTATTATCTAACTCGACTATAAATTATTCATGGTTGTCGAATTACACCCAGGTAAGCCAACTTTTAGATTTCTGTATCGGTAACTTCGCATTTTTGTACTCGATTCTAACGAATATTAATTTTGTCAACATATTATTCAACAAATAAGATTTCAGTAACCACTTAGAAGATCGCTGAATCAGTGACACAGACTACATCAGAAATACAGTACCTATATGTCGTGTTATTTGAATCTGTACGAATTCATAAATATGTTAATATCGATGAAAACTAGTTCACATATTTGTTAGCTGCCAATTTATTTTTTTCAAGTTTTTCTACATTCTTAATTGAAGCGATTATATGGTGTCAAGTTAGAATTCGTATACATTTACCAGTAAAGATGATTCAGTTAACCACAACTTCTCGTTCGTTACGTGCTGTTTTGTGATCTAATTTGTGATTTTATAGACATGAATGGCGATGACCATCAAGAATATGCAGATCCAGATTCAACATTGCCACCTGAGAGCCATAAATTCTTGGACGAGTTACAAAACAATCAAGTTGAGATTGTGAAAAATGCAGCAACCAAAGATGACAAACTTACTTTTTGGGGTACTGTGGTGCATTTACTGATTGGTGGCATGAGTCCTACTATTTTGAATTTACCAGCTACGTTTCATCAAGTAGGATATGTCGTTGGTTTTGTCGGCTCATTCTTGGTGGTCATCTTCTACGCTTACTGCATGCACATCATCATCTCGTGTGAGAAAATACTTTGCCACAGATTACAAAAGGTCAACATGTCCTACTGGGAAGTGCTTTACTACTCCTTGGCTACTGGCCCTCCAAGGACTCGCTGGCTGGCCAGGTATGCTAAACCTGTCACATATATCATATTTATCGCCATATGGGGTGGAGGTAACTCGACTTACATATTATTAATATGTGAGAATATCAAGTCAGTGTTGAAATATACTTGCAACTATGACGTCACAGACCGTTTCATCATCCTGTGGCTGACCCTGCCACTGGTGCTGCTTTGCTGGATACCGAATCTGAAAGTGATGGTGGTGTGCTCAGTGCTGTCCAATACACTGAATGCTGCCAGCATTGCTGTAATACTGTACGTGGTGTTGCAGAATTTCCCATTCTTCGACCAACGAATTCCATTTGGAGATGTCTCTAAGCTGCCCTATTTCCTTAGCATTATATTTATTACTGTAAACGGTACCGGTTTAATATTATCTCTTAAAAATCAAATGAAACAGCCCAAGAAATTCAGCGGTCCCATGGGTGTGGTCAACTTGGCCTACGTACCCACTGGTGCATTATATGCGATTTTTGGGCTGCTTTGTTATCTCAAATATGGAAAAGGTACCGAAGAAACAGTAATTTTGAATCTCCCTGCCAGCACATTCGGGTGTGTGGTTCAGACAATGTACTCTCTAGCTGTAGTTTCGTTTTATCCTCTAGTCACTTACGTTACATTTGAAATATTATGGGACGAAGTTCCAAAAGACAGGTTTGATAGTTCACCAAAATTAGTTTTTTTTTTTAAGTACAGCATTAAAACGATTAATGCTTTGTTTTCTATCGTATTAGCTTATATTATTCCAAATATTACTTTATTTATATCCTTAATTGGTTCTGTGTGTGTGGCTTTAGATAGTATAATTTTACCTGCCATTATGGAATGGTTGGTGCACTCAAGAAAACGAAGTTTATTTTTCAAAGTGAAAACCATAGTGTTTATTGTTTTGGGTGTGGCCTTAATGATCGTTGGGTTCAGTGACTCTTATAAAGAATTAGTAGAATTTTATTCAACGTAGGTCTGAAAGGGTGGTTTCAGAGGAGTCAAACAAAATATTCGATCTAGGTGATCATGTCTGGTAAGATAGATAGATGGGTTTGAATAACAAATAAAAATACAGAAATGTGATGAAAAAATTTTTAAGGAAAGTGGGAAGATAGTCATGATTAAATTAAGATTGACAAGATGATTAATAGAATGATTTCGAGACTAGCCATTCGTTGTTGTAATAACCAGTAGAGCAGAAAAAAATTGATACAGACAGATATACTGACTGACAGACATAATTCAGTTTAAATTAGGTTTTCACAGTGAAAATCTGCTAAGACTTATAGTCAAGTGCTTAAGGGTCAGTATTACAAACATTGGCTACCGGTTAAAGAGATCGTTAAACATAAGCGTAGTATTGGTTACACTCCTCTGAAATAGAAATCGTAATTTGTAATACTGGCCCTCAGAATCTATTTTATATTTATCAGCGTTATTGGGTACACATTTTCCCTCAACGTATTTTCAGCAGTTGAAAAACTATGAAAACAAACATGTCCGAATTTTGAAAGACAGGTTTTGATAAGAAAAAACACAAATTTCATCGTTTTTTTGATAAATTTTTGTTACCTTGAATTTTTATTAGGTACCGAGCTACCTACGACGAACGTTCTGATAGTTCAGGTCTTATGGAATTTTTTATTATATTTTTAGATTCTAGAAATATAAGGTACCTAGATACCGATAATATGTATAAAATCGCATAATTTGTGGGGAGGATAGAATGCATATTATCATAGTTTTCTTTTTTCTAATAAAAATTCTGTTCTCTTATCTACATGGAATAATATGAAGTAACTTTTTCTATAAGTATATTTTTTTCTTTTTTCTATGAACAAAAAAATTATCATTTTCTTTGCTCTTTTTTCAAACTACTTAGGTACCGATTTAATTATTGAAACAATAATACAGACTTGATGAATTAATTATTCAACCCTTGAAGTACAATATGAGCTTTGAATAAAATTATTTTGTAACTATTAATTCGTACAGTCAAATTACCTACTTGTATTTGTTCCAATTTTTTCAAAAATAAAATCTTATAACTTTCGTTTGTATTCCAGTGACTCTGTATCAAGCTGAAAAATAAAATAATAAATTTGGAAATTATGAAATTGAATCAATTTTGTATTTAGTCGTATCGAGGACTAGTGTTGCATCCCTACGAGAGAAATTTAACTCCTATTAAATTGTAAATGAACTAATAAAAAGGGGAAAACTGGTGTTACGAATTGACATTTTTTCAACCAGAAAATTTCAACTTGTCAATAAAAGTATTAATTACATCGGTGGTAAATGAATTCTCAAAAGAGAATTGGGCCTCCTAGCCTCCTTTTGAGGGCTTGCTGAAAACATATTTTAATTATGGAATTATTTTTAATTTTTTTTTTCTGAAATGTTTTACTATCTTAACTTTATTGTCTCAACGTTTCCACCCATTAGTAATCGCCTTATTTAAAATAATTTTATTGGAGTTATTCAATAAAAGTGTTTCTGATGTGTGCAAGGTAAGGATTAAGTGAACTTGTGAGTAGGTTATGCTTATACGAGTTCATTAAAATTTAATAGGACAGTTTTAACCTAAGGGTATGTCTATCTGAAGACAAATGAATGCGATTCATCCGAATCTTACTTATCTTATGTTATACCAAATAAAAATCACATACCTGTTTATCTTGTTGACAAATTCAAACTGACAGAATTTTGTAATCTTTTTCTCATTCATCTTGGAGAGTAATTTTTTCATTTAGCTACCTCAGTTTGTAAATTTCAAATATGTGTATGTGCACGCCTCTTGGGATTCATGAAAATACTCGTATGTATCGAGCTAAATTAACTTGTAAGTTTATAAATTGATAATATTCTATTCTTGTATACACCCTGAAAACAACATTGTTGTACATCTATTTTTTCGAGTAAAAAATTTGAAGAAGGAAAATAGAAAGGTAAGATATGAGACATTAATTTTTTTAAATAGGTACTTATAGTCGTGTTATTTGAGTTGAAAAGCAATTTTACCTGGTCTAAAATTTGAAATTTCTATCCTCATAATAACGTTTATTGATTTTTTTGAAATTTTGTAAATCTTGTAAAATTTCTCTAGTGATTGTAAAAATGAATTGTACTTACATTTATTTTGTTTCTAACTCCATTTATTTTTAAAGCATTTCAGTTTATCTGGTGAGTAGTTTATACAGGTCTATTTTCAATAATTTCCGTATCAAACTTCACGTTAATGAAAACCTGTCGAGTTATCAGCAAAAATATGACATAATTTTTGTATTTGAGAAATAGTCCTTTATGGTGAAGTATTTTATCTCCGGTTCCAATGAAGATAAAAAAAATGCTAGAAACTAGAGCTGTAAAAAGTGTGATGAGAAACAACTTTTGTTTTGAACATTTTTTTGAAAAATTAAAAGTCGAAGAGTTGTCAATAAATGGCAGTTTTGACTCCCTTTAACCCATAATTGTGGATCTAGCTTAGCTCGGAGAGGAGGGGACTTTTTGTATACTAATTAAGAGTATCAAAGCTACCCACAACCGAAAGTTCCATTTTCTTTGAATTTTTATACTTTTAAGCCAATTTTTGTCCAATTTTTCTGCGTTACTTAAGAATGGCTTTCTATACCTTACATGAAAATTATATCAATTTGAAAATATATAAATTTCTTCTCATCAATTGAATTGGATATCCAATAAACCATCATCAAGAGTTAATATGGATTATATTTTTATGATTTTTTCAAAATTGTCTCTTATAATAACCATGAATTATTTTATTAAAATTCAATAAATCCATTAAGTTACTTTAGAACTTTTTAAATACGTAAAATATCTGCATTATTCTGTGATACAGATGACTTTATATGACACTATCAGCATAAATTCACCTGAAGCAGATGAACTACCAACTTCTCACTTCTTAATCACTACTCCCCTTCCAAATAACTGTGAAATCGAAATGGGAAATCCAAGTAGAAATTCCATCGACCATGTTTCTGATACTCCAGAAGTTGATATTAAAGCTGACAAAAACAAGCTTTCATTTTGGTACACTGTTATGCATTTATTCATCGGTGGAGCCAGTCCAACCATACTCAATCTGCCAGCAACATTTCATCAAATTGGATTTATTGTGGGATCTGTTGGCTCATTCATTGTTGTAGTTTTGTATGCCCACTGCATGCATACAATTGTATCCTGTGAAGCGATTTTGTGTAAACAACTCAATAAGACAGGCATGTCTTACTGGGAGGTGCTACAGTATTCCTTTGCCAAAGGTCCTCCAAGAACTCGATTCATGGCCAAATATGCTAAACTCATCACTTACACGGTTTTCATTTTCATTTGGGGTGGGGGTAATGCTACTTATGTTCTTTTGATAGGAGAGAATATCCAAGCAGTATTACTGCACATGACAGGAGATAAAATCGACAATAGAACGATTATTATGTACTTGGTGATTCCTCTAGTGCTCCTCTGCTGGATACCAAACCTGAAAATCATGGCTTTCTGCTCCGTTCTGTCGAATGTGCTGAATGCAGCCAGTATTATTATTATTTTAGGCATAACTCTGCACAATTTTCCATTTTTTCATAACTGTATAGCAATAGGAGACCTATCAAAGCTTCCATATTTTTTAGGTGTAATTCTCATAACAGTGAATGGTACAGGACTACTGTTATCTTTAAAAAATGAAATGAAATATCCTCATAAGTTTAGTACCAAATGTGGAGTAATAAATGTAGCTTACGTGCCCACAGGAGTGTTATATGCTGTTTTTGGTTTGCTATGCTATGGAAAATATGGACCTGATACAAAAGACACGGTGATCGCAAATTTACCTCAAAATGCATATTGCTCTGTACTTCTAACAATATATGCCTTTACTATAATCTTATTTTACCCACTCGTCTCCTATGTTACCTACGAGATTTTTTGGAATGAATTAGTTAACTATAAGAAGAAGATAAAACAGAAATTTTGGGCCAATTACAGTGTGAAGACCATAAATGCATTATTCTCCATTGTGCTAGCTTATAGCATTCCAAATATTTCTCTGTTCATTTCATTAATTGGAAACGTCTGCGTGGCTTTGGACAGCATTATTTTACCCGCCATTATGGAAATGTTGATATACTGGGGTTGTAGTAGCTTTTGTCTGAAGGCCAAAATTTCGATGATGATAGCTGTGGGCTCTCTACTCATTGTTGTTGGCTTTGAAGACGTATATTCGGAATTTTTTCGGTATGATTTGAAATGAAAAGCGTGTGAACGTAATTATTCTATTAGTTCTCAAAAAATGGTAAGTACATATAATATGCTGTGATATGCACAATTTTAGCTTTCCTCTCTTTGGCTACACTGTAAGGTAGTGCTTTAGACTATGAATAAATTTCCTGAATAATATGTGTTGGCCCAAAAAGAAATTTACAGGGGGAAGAAATGTAAGAGTAAACAGATTTAGTGGGAAAAGTACGGTATTTTCCTTATGTTAGGTATACATCGAAAATATTCTTCTTCATTTTAATAAAGTGATTCATAAAATTAGCTCTCATAGAAGTCTTTTAATGTGAGAAAATTATTCGTGACACAGCTACATTTTGTCCCCCCCCCCAAAAAAAAAAAAAAGAAAGAAAGAAGCTATTAAAGCACTGAGGAGTCATAGCCTCTTTGCTAAAGTCTCCCATGATTCTTTGTTTTGGTGGACTGAAAAACTCAAGTATTGTTTTTGTTTATGAAAACCTACCGACTGATTTAAAAAGTTACGTTTGAAGTCATCTGCAGCTAAGCAAATTAATCATCATTTTTCACCAGACTGAGCTGTAACTGTTTTGTATTGGTATAATAGAAATTCTTTAAGCTATATATTAATTAACTTGTTATTCATTTTTTTAAATATATTATATAAATAGAAAAATATAAAGATCTGATTTAATGTTGGTCTATTTCTTCATGAGAGGATTTTCATAGTTTACTTACGAACTACCCACTTATTAGATAAGTGTTTATAAAAAAATAAATACCATTTCAATTCTTTCTATAGCGAAATAATTTAAAATCTGATACCTTTACCTATTCAGTATTCGTCTAAGTAATCAAAAGATATTACCAATGATCTGACAGTTGCGTTGGTATATTATTCCTTTATTCATTATAATCTAGTATATGTTCGTATCGCATTACCCAACGTATTCAGTTTAGTTTCATATTTTTCATCTTCCATTTGGTTTACGTAAGTGTACATATAGTCCTACTGAAGCGACGAATGGTCTAATAAAAGTTTTGAATTACGAAGCCCTTTATGCTACGTATAATATGCATCCCCAGAGACTGAAAAATACTTTCCAAATTGAGTTGGCAATTCTTAGCAGCAGAAAAAACGTTTTGAAACGATATTATTCAGTTTACTTTCCTCCATTTATTCTCTCGAAACAAAAAGGGTACAATTTGAAGAAAAAAAACCAATTACGTCTATAATGGATAATTTAATTCACTTCAGCTTCAATAGACTATTGTGCGGATAATGGATTAACGAATGATACATATTTTCATGCACTAATTTTGTCGCTTGTATTCAACAAGAGAATTATTTTCATTAATAATACGGATGTTATCATACTTTTTTCTATTGAATAAACTGAATTCAATAGGAATATTATTCCTATAAAACATACAGATTATATTTGAATTTTTTTTATTATTATTATTTCTTCATATTTATTCTTTTTCTTTTTCTGCTGTCCATTGTATACAGCCCACTCGAATTGAATTATCAATTTATGACATTAGGTGGAAAATTAAAGGCTATCATTGTTTTTGGATGTTGACATTTTCTAATAATTTTTATTGGCACCCTTTGGCCTCCCCTAAAAAAAATTTTAAATCCGCTACTGATCTGAGATTTGAAAGTTTGCAAAAGCAAAAATTGATAAACGTAGCACATGGATAGGTAAATTACCAATTAGAGCAACTGGTCGTCAGCACGATTTTTATTAAAAAATAAATAAAATTCGTATTTTAAAAATGGAAGTAATACAAAAAATTGGTAAGTTTTATAGTCGCCTTAAAATTCGAACAGTCACGAATATCGAATAAAGGTAACAATAAATTTCGAATGAGGAAGCATTGTGTAAGGAAGTATTAATATTCGCTTAAGATGAACACAAATAATTTACTCCGATCCGATAACAATTTAACAAATTATTAGAAACAAACATCACAATCATGCATAATTTCAATGCAGTGGTACAAGAAATGAGAACAAAGAGGATTCGATGTGAAAAGCTCCTCAGTCAATTCTTATCTTCTGTAACCGCCATTGGGGTTTCCTGAACTTGAGTATCGATTTGGGTTGCCAGATCCGAATGGGTTCGATGACGGTGGTCCATATTGAGATGACAGACCTGAGCCACCTCCGAAACCGCCTCCATTACCACCAAAACCACTTGATGGTGCACCATATTGACTGGATGGCGATCCAAAACCTCCGGAACCTCCAAAACCTCCATTGCCACCTCCAAATTGACCGCTCGGTGCACCATATTGCGATGATAAGCCACCAAAACCACCAGAACCGCCGCCAAACTGACTAGAGGGGGCTCCATACTGAGACGATGGTGAAGATCCAAATCCACCTCCAAATCCGCCAGATCCTCTGCCACCTCCTGAGTATCCGCCATTGCCTCCGCCAGAATATCCGCTGCCTCCACCGGAGTATCCACCGCCTCCACCAGAATATCCACCATTACCTCCTCCGAAACCAGAGCTTCCCGAATATCCTCCTTGTCCTCCAAATCCAGAACTGCTAGGGTATCCACCACTTCCACCAGAGTACCCACCTGCTCCACCACCAGAATGTCCTCCCGAGCCTGAATATCCACCTGAACCACCTCCTGAGTATCCACCAGAGCCACCTCCTGAGTATCCACCAGAGCCACCTCCGGAGTATCCACCAGAACCACCTCCTGAATATCCACCAGAGCCACCTCCTGAGTATCCACCAGAGCCACCTCCAGAATATCCACCAGAGCCACCTCCAGAATATCCACCAGCTCCTCCACCATTTGAGTAACCTCCACCTCCGGAATATCCTCCTAATCCACCCCCTCCACTGTATCCACCTCCACCACTACCTCGGTATCTAGATCCGCCATTACCACGTCCACCTCCGAATCCAGAAGCTGATGGAGGCCCGTACTGAGTTGATGGAGATCCACCTCCAAAACCACCTCCGCCAAAACCTCCAGAGCCTCCAAACGGAGCTCCATAAGTGGAAGATGGGGTACCTCCAAAGCCACCTCCACTACCTCCAAATCCACCGCCGCTGGCTGATGGAGGACCATATTGTGTAGAAAGACCACCTCCTGAACCTCCACCCGGAGGTAAGTAACTACTTACCGGAGGTTCTCCAAGAGTGCCTACGACGATTAACGTCAACAGTAAAATCACGTTCTGTCAACAAAGTAAAAGGAAGTAAATTATTACACGAGTAATAACTAATTACCATAATTACTGTTCGATAGTAAAATTGTATTCGGAAAAGAGGAGGATGTAGATGGACGTCTACAGTTTATGCGAATGTTACGTAAACGCATGTAGACATACGAAAGAAAAAGTAATGGACTTGAGAAGGTGAGGAAAAGTATTTTTCAAAAACAATAAAAATTTAAGATGAAACAAAATACGGGTCCCCAAGGTTGTTGAAAAAGGTAAAAAAAGGTGAAGGCTAAGCCTTCAATTTTTGCACAAAAAGAGAAAGTGTCAAAAGTCTACACTATGTTAGCGAATTAAAGAAAGGATATTCGCATACTCGCATTAGGTAATTTGAATTTATAAAATGTTTGCCTAGCTCTAAGAGGAAGTAATTATAAATTTTGCTCATTTGCATCTGGGAAATTTATTTCTGCACTGTTGAATTAATTTTACAACAAAAAAAAAAAATTAATTACGTAAAACAATGGGTATGGACTATGGACCATCTTGCCTTCGATTTTCTCTTTCACTTGAGAATATGTATTTGAGCTTCTGTGGTAATAAATGTGGAAGTATTAGTGATACAGTGCTGTTATTTGCAGTGCGTAAAAAATTATCTTAAAAATCCGTAAAAAAGCAGATATATTTTTGGAAACATATTTCAAGTTCTTCATGATGATGACCCATTGATTTTTCTGAAAAGTTGGTGGATTGTTGAAAATTCGAACTTACATAGATTATTGACTTTCTAATGAACTTTTTGATTGCCTTATAATTTGTTGGATGAAGTTTCAAATATATCTTTAAAAATGTTTTCAAAATTCATTATATTGAATTGGTTTATGATGAGTGAAAGATGATACTGATTTCTTACAGCAAAAAATTCTAAGTCCATTTTTCATAAATTAAGAAATGCGATGAGAAGAAAATAAATTAAATGTGCATGATCTCAAATGGAATATTGATGTTATTTTGAAGCAAAAAGGTACCATATCTATTTTTACAAAATTTAGGAAGGATGATAAGAAAAATATTATAACAAGCATTATAATAATGGCTTTTGTCAGTTTGAATGAAGACTTTAATTAATTGTCACGATATTTACATTTTTTGAGTTTTTCAAAGTGGACATACTAGTTCTCTGCATCATAATATCAATATTAAGATGCATTTTTGTTTTTCATTTGAAACCAGAAAAAATCATTTAAGATTTTAATTGTTTTTGAATCTGATTTCATGAAAGATTATAGTAATCATTATCTCTTCATCTTCCTGCTGCAGATTTAGGGGATACCCAAGAAATATAAACAAAATTCATTCTCTTGCACTTTGTTAAAATCAGAAAAAAAAAAAAAACTGAAAATTAGTAAACTGCATTCAGGTTTTATGCAAAAAATTCATATAAAATATAATATTACATTCAAATATGCAGCACACCAATTTTCAACATATTTGAATACTAATTTTCAATATTTCGCATTAATTCTTAATATTTTTTACTAACTGTTCCATTCCAAATGCAGTTAGTTGATTGGACTAATCTTGAAAGTGATAGGAAAATTAAAGAAATGTTGATAAAAATAAATCTTCCTTAGCTCTTCAATAATAGAGAAAGAAAGTGAATTTCGATTTTTTGAAAAATATCGATATATCGATGTTTTGTACTCATATCATCGCGATCCAAACAAAGGAACAAATACATTTTCACAAAACCAGCTAACTTCACAAGTAAATTATTCATTAATAACTTTGAGAATATTTTACAGAAATTGATTACAAAATAATTGTTATACCTATATTCTCTAAAATAAGATTTTATCAAGATTATGTTTCTACACAGCTGTTTCCAATAGGATACTTCCTTCACTATAGTCCTTATAAATTTTTCTACATTTTACATTTTACCTATACATTTTAATTTCAAATATCAATATTGGACACCCCATTTTAGAAGTTTACTGATCTCGACAAAGATTTTGAGGGGGTTACAGTTATCTTCAGATCCTTTTGGGCCAAAATTATGAAGCTTTGAATTTGAAATTAGAATTTGAAAAATCACTACCTACATTAAAAATTGTTTAATTTTATTATCCCCATTAACAATCCTGTGGTGAAGTACCTTACCAGCAAACTGTGATATGTTTTTTTTTTGTTTTCCATAAAAACTGGAAAATGTGATTTGAGTTATTTTGCATCTCACCGGTTCACTTATTAAAACCAAAAATCTGATTACGTATTATAATAACATATTAGGTATATTCTGAAAAGTAGGGTTAATGTGGTTTGGTTAAGGGTCAGTCTCATTTATAACTAGTTTTTAATACAACTTCTCTTTTATTATAAAAGTAACTAAGTATATAATTATGTACACTAATTTGAAGAAAAAAAAAATTTTGTAGCCCTTCATATGAATTTGGTAAATTTTTATGGTCACATCTTTGACTTGGCCCTATTGGTTAAAAAAAATGCCTAAATGCAGTTCGGCTGTACAAAATTGAATACATTACTCGGTATGGCAGAAAACTCAACAAAAACTTGCACTGTTTCACAAACAATATTCACTGTATCATTATGTATGCTGATTATATCCAATATTTACGATCTAATGTGTGAAAATTATGAACTAATAAATTTAAAAAATTTCTTCGAGTAAAGAAAATAGATAAATGAAATCACGAACTAAACACTTTGACAGATATTGTTATGGTAGGTTAGTGTATTTACAAAAGATTATCAGTATGAAAATACAAAACAAGTTAGGAAGAAAATAAAGAAAGCAATTTATAAAATTGAAAAAACAAAACTCATACCTTTTTCATGATGTTGCGATTTTACTAACTCAATGAATGAACGTGCTTCAAATCATTTCTGGCATTTATATGACTGCCCTCCTCCAATGCATTTATTTTACATACAGAAAATTATGACGACCAACATGGAGTGAAAAGTGCTGGAGGTTCCTCTTCATGGTCAGTTCCATTCTTCTTGCTGGAGTGTTACGCCAATCCACGTTTGTAGCCTTCAGTAGGTACCTAAATTGCAGGAGAAAGAAGAGGCGAAAATACACATCCACTTACTGTCTCGACAAAGTAAATTGATAGCATCGGAAGATGATGCGGTGTAACTCGCAAACAATTAATTACTCATACAAACAAATGCTATTGTATTTATTCAGTGTCTTTTTAGAGCATAATATCCGTTTCTTTTCTCAATTTTCGTCGAATTAGTGCCTATTCCTCTATGCTAGAATGATTTCCAATGATATATCAATTGTGGAGTATAGAGAAGGTGGTAGATACTATACCTATGCGAGTTGAACTCTAAAAAACCGAGTAACCTAATGCCAAAATTTGTGAAAAAATTCTCAAGACATTCGTTGGTATCATCTGGTAAGGGAGGGAAAAAGCACCACATAAAAACTTCCAAAGAGCACACCAATTTTCTACCCCTATGACTACTCTTTTCAGCACATTACAGAAAATTCATCAATAATAAATCAGTCATCAACCAAGGAGAGTGAAGAAAAAGTAAACTGGTGTAGTGTGCGACCTACCCTAAATGACGTTTTATAAATACTTGGCTACCAAATGTTGGTGCAAATTAATAGTTTATTAAACTCGTTTTTCTTTCTTATTCTTATCTTGATTCCTCTCATCATTCTAGTTTAATGAATAATATTTTTGAAGATGTAATATAAATTTTTCTTCATCCTGAAATTTTGTCTTTTGGAATTTATTCTCATTACGAAAGCATAATTTAATTTCAATGAAGGTAAATAATGCAGATTAAGAATACTCCAGTAGAGCTGTTGGTTCAATGGGGTTGTATGATTTATATTTTTACTTGGAATTTACGATGAAATATCTCGATATTCAGAAGTTCATGTATTTGCGCCATATTGCTTTTAATTTTATAATGTCAATATAAATTAGGTATGCTTCAATTTAAAGGCTGAGAAGGAGATCTAGAAAATCAGTTATTGCGTAATGTAATTTTAACCCTAGAAATACCAGGTTTTACTCGATTACTCAAAGGACCAGGTGGTGTCATATATGACACCACAAGAGTAACCTCAAAGGACCAGGTGGCGTTGTATGACACTAGTCAAGGGTTCTCAAAATATTGGTCCTTCGAGAAGTCCATCTCAAAATTTTGAGTGGTGTCATGTCGTATATGAGACCAAATTTTATTTCTAAAGAACTTTAGTAAGGACTTTTGATTATCACCATTGACGTCAGCCATTATAATTATTTTTAGATTTCATTAATTTTTCGGCCATTTGTATTTAGTAGCAACTGATTTCTAGTTCGCATACTACATGTTTTTAATTATTAATAATATAGGTAAATTGAGAATCGGTAGGTTTAAGTTAAATATATTTCAGTTTGATGTTCCAGAAGATATAACATTACAAAATTTCATTCAACTGGTTGTCTGCACCTTCAGAAATTGAGTTATGATTTTGATAAAAGGTGTATTCTTTTTACAACGGATTCATTTGATTCGTGAATTGAGGCAAAATGAACTTACCAAAAAGTTTACATTTTCAACTGCATGATGAGAAATTATGTTACATGTTGCATACTCTGGGTGACTTAAGGTAGCTTTCGAGGTAACTTATATTGAGAATTTGCAGAGTTACGGTACAGAAAGTAAAAAGGGAGAATAATTCAATAAGTGTCGAGTACGTAATTAGTTCCTTGAAGAAAGAAGTTTTTCAAGTCTATAAATCTATAAAACAGAAACATTGAAGTTCATATTTTTTTATACCCTTCATTTAGACATTAAATAAAATTCAATAAAATAACTTCAATATTACTGGTAGTTTTCTTTTAAACTTACTTATAGGTAAAAATCAGGTTTTCATGGTATGTATAAACTTAGCATAATATGAGACCCCTAATTTCTTTCAAACTTAGAGCTAGTGAAGTGAGCAATAGGTTAGGTAAATGGGGGTTAAAAGACTGAAACTCCTCGGATATAGCTCATCCAATACCATTAGACTAAGATTTACTATTAGAATTACCCTCTTGAATGAAATTAAAGTTGTCTTAGTTCAAATATTATGTAAATCAAAATTTCCTTATATAATTAATTGCATGTATGATGTGTTTCTGGAATTTGAGTTTGTAAATTCGGTAACAATTCACAACTGAGAAAATTTTTAATGTTTGTTCTATTGATTTAATAAAATGAATGGCAGTATGAATGTATAGATTGAAGGGCAGAATAGTAAAATATTACGTCACAGTAAAATTTGATTATTAACGCTTGATCATCAGGGTAAATGCGAAAAATTTGCACGACACCTTAACAATTTTTAATAGCAATTTGGCATCGAAGATATTACATTAGATACAAAACTACATTGAAAGATTTTTTCATTAGAGTAATAATTCATTCCCACTAACCTAAATTGCAAATGTAGACCACGTCAGAATTTGAAAGACTGGCTTGTGAAAATCAAGAGCTCATTCTGTGAAGATATATATATACGATTTAAAGCCCTCAGATCTGCAATAATGCCAATGAATCCTATCACGAATGACGCTTCTCTTTTCTCTGCTTTTCAAGTTCAATTTAATCGAGTCAGACGGTCACTGCATGAAATTTAATTCTTTCATCTCCACTTTTCTTTCTTCTTTTCATTTATGTTCGAAAATACAAAAAAAATTATATAACTCGAGCATATCTATATATTATTATAAATTATTCGCAAATTGCGCAATTCATTTTTTTAATCACTTACCACCATTTTGTACGTGCTTTATTCCTCAAGATATCGTGACTTAGCCACCTATTATGTTTATTCGTGCCGTTGTTTTTGTGTCATACTCTTCTCATATAAGTACTCATAACTTCATATTTTTTCGAAACGGCGTCAGAAAGTCTGTTTGAATTTCGTCATTTTTTTAGATGATCTTCGTTAAAATTTTTTTTTTAAATATTTACTCAGAGAAGGTAAAAGTGTCTACTTCGAAATTGGGGGTTCAAGACCGAATTTTGTACAGGTACTCCACTCATCTGGATGACCTTGACTTTGACTAAAATGTTTTCAAAAGGCTTAAGGGTGTACAGTGGACTCTACCTTTGCTATTTTCTCGAATAGTTCAAGATTTACCCTTTTTTTCACTTTTTGCACCGACTTTGCTGAAGTTTGGATTTTCTATCTTTGAACTCATTTTCTCTGCCTGGACAAAGCTTTTTTTGATTATCAAAATTTTAGGGATTTTTTCGATAATTTTATACTTAAAACTCTTTTTTTTTTTAATATCTGGCAAAAAATGAGTTTTGGAAAAGGTGGCAAAAAAAATGAAATTGAAAAATGGGTTTTGTTCGGGAACAGAAAATATATTCAATGATACTTCAAATTAATTTTAGGGAGCTGTAAAAACCGAAATTTTTTAGCATGGTATAATTCACAAAGAATAGCTAAATTGGAAGTTCTGCCAAATGAGCAACCTGAGTTGAAATTGAAACGATCACCCATCCAACTGAGTCACAGTGTATGACTGCTTAACTTAAATTAATCGAAGAAAATTACGATTCCACAGTTGGTACCAATGTGGACAGATGATTGCTAAAAGCTTTTTCGATTTAATTCATATACATATTTCCTATATCTACTCTGAAGATATTCTTTAAGAACAGATTGGTGAAAATTTCATATCAGTCGGAGCGGAGATGAGCAACTGAGGCTCATTCCCATGGACGCGTTTTTAACCAAAAAATTAAAAATTTTTCCTTCATTTCTGTAAATTTTTGTCTTAACAAAAGTAAAGCAGTGATGACATTATGTTGAGGGAAGAAGGATGTATTTTTTATTGTTTTCGTTCGGCAGTTTGAGATTTTGGAAACCATTCGAATGTAACAATGAGAAATTGTAACATTTTTATCTTTAATATCAATCCACAGACGTGAATGGTTCTATCATTGATGGTTTCAAAAAAAAACCTATAGGTACCTAACTGCAGTATAAAATTCCACTTAACTTCACACCCACTGTTGAAATTTGCTGATAATTGCAGAAAAAATACAACTCTGAAGGAAGTATCAAACTGGTCATTAAAATGGCATATGGCTTTTCAGACCGATGTTTTTTTTTATGACTGCTTATAAATTTATTTAAAATTGCTTCTACGAAAATTTGATTAAGTATTCAAGTGGTAATTTTTGTCAGCTCTCTCCATCCTGTTTGCCATGCTGCCTTCTCAATTCACTAATAATTTGACGTCTGATTACGAAAGAGAAAATTTAATCAATTAATCCGCCTCAATGGTAGCCTATACCTACCTTAGATTACGTTAACCTAAATTTTGCTTTTTATGCGATAATCGTGCCATGATGTCATGAAACTTTTTCAAATTCCGATTTCTTAGCCATGACGAAAAAATTGAGTAAAATAAAAATTTGAGTATAAAACAAAATAGTGTATGTGAGAAGGCGCAAACCAATTATTAGAATCTTGTAAAACTCTACCGTATATTTGATCACGTTTTCCCGCCATTTCTTTCATTCATTTTGTAATGACATTCGTAATGAGCAGATTCTTCCTTAATTTCAGCCGACTTACTATTATTTCACAGAAATAATAAAACATGACCTAGGATTTTGCACGTAGGTAAACTCTAGGTACGAGTATATATTTTTCTTGTTAGTTCAAATCCTTTAATTTTAAGACAACTGCTAAAGTAGATGTGAGATTGCCTTCTCGTTTGCTATTTTGTGAATACGTAACTCGTTGGTTTCACAAATAGATAATTGAAGATCTGCAACGAACCCTATGACCCATCATATTCACGATTTTTCTCAATTGCAGCGACTAATTCGTGACCTACTTTGAGAAATATACAGAGCAGTTATAGCTATATCCCATAATTATGTCGATGGTTACAAATGGTCCTTCTGGTATATAACTTCTAAAATGAAATGATCCGTCAGAACAAAATAATCTTCATTAGGAATTCACAATAAATTGATCTTTTTCATATTCACTATAGGTCTTAACACTATTTTTTCGTAAGAACATTTTTGTAGAAAACTGAAACTAAGTTAACTTTAAGTTCATTCAAATGGATAAGAATAAACAAATTGTAAATAAATCTTTTAAAAAAACTCTACCAGTCACTCCAACCTTTATTCTAGGTGTTATCTACGAAGATTTCCAAAAAATATACGTGGGCCAAGTGTGGGAAACGAGTATTTTCTTTTATTCAGCAATTAATCATCTGGACAAGTCATTCAATGCAAATTAATCGACACGCGGTGTGCCATAATCAACACTTTCAAATCGCCCACACAGGAACTGCAGAAACTGTTTCTTCCGAAGTGAATGAAAATGACACATGAAGTATGATTTATGGCTGACTGATGAACATTGTCAATTATTATAATCTGTCCGAGTAACTACATAACACATACAGTGTATGTCTCTTCCGTCATTACAAGCATAGTTATTATTCAATCGTTTCCTTGATAATCGAACAGATAGATTGAGCTTATAGCGATTTTTAGTACATAGAGAGTATAAAATACAGGTATATTTACCGAATAAACTGTTCACATCAGGGGTGTAGCCAGGGGGGCCAGGGGGGCTCTTCCCCCCTGGCATCCTTATTTGCCCCCCTAGCAAAATTAGCCCCCTTCCCTCTTCCTCCTAAACTTCGAAAAATAAAATGTTAAATAGAGGGCTTAAAAATTAACTGCCCCCCAAGAATCTTATTTGCCCCCCCTATCGGAACATTCTGGCTACATCCCTGGTTTACATTTTGATAAAATAGATAATTTGCAGTCTGTCGTCTTCTCAAATGGTTAGTTGTAGATGTTCAGCATTGGATACATTATTGCTTTTTCAATTTCGAGATCATTATAAGATGAAAACAATATCTGAGGTAGTAGGTGAAGGGAGAGGGATATTTTAGAATGTGAGGAATTTATAATATTAATTTATCAAGAAAAATTATTCAAGATGAACTAATAGTAAATCAATTTAAAAATGTCTACATATAGCCCAGAAAAATGAGTGATTGAAAGAGAAACAACTAATACAAAAAGATTTATGCTGAGAATGTGCTGGAGGTGGTCCAAAAAATATACAGTGGAAAATCTTCCACTCCCACCTCTTATTTTAACCTTTTGATAAACATTACAATGAGAAAATACGGTATCAACAATTTAAATCGCTATCGAAAAAACCTGAATTATCCATAGAATTTTCAAACAAATGGGGGGGGGGAAGTTCTGGGATATGAAGAAGGAGATTAGAGATTCACTAAGAGAAAAGATAAACCAAGACTCATAATGATGTTCAAATTCAAGTTTTTTATCTACATTTGCCTCTGGGATACAGCTTGTTAAAGTTAAAAAGTGATCCTATTCACCCAGTTTGACAGTATCTACGATAAAATTGTCTCAACATGATATTATATTGATTTAGAGCAGATGTATTTATGTTTCGTCTCTTTAAAATGATGGGTAGGTAAACATGCGTGCCAGTACAGTTCATTTATCACCTTCACCTATGGCAGTTGCTTTGACTGAGAAAATGAAAAGCATTTATAGGTTTAAGTTTTCTAAGGCCGAGAGCACGAATTAAAAATTGTACTCGTACATAGAAAACTATTACAATAAGCAGACATCCGTGCAAGGACATAATTTTTGCCATCAAATGCCCTAAACAACAAAAACGATTACAACGTGCACTTCATTTACTCACTTCTTGCAACTCATTCATCTGTGTACATATTTGAACAGTTACACAGGGTGTCAATTACTGGAAATTGAAAAAAAAAGTAAAAAAGTCAGCTGTCTACATTCGAAGAAGACGAATGGCAGCACTCTTCAAACATTATCTCTTTCATATTTATTCAAACGGGGTCACTGACGGTCATTAGCATAATAATTTTACGATGATGAGGCATTCATCGTCCTTCAGTTTACCTTCTCCGCAAAAGCACGTTGGTGCTTTATTGAATATTGTGTATCTATTTAGAAAAATATTAAGGCAACTGGTGAATTATGATAATTGACTTTGCGATTATAGCTTGCAATTTGATATCATAAAACGCTCACTTTTTTCTCTCCACCTCATTTTTTATCTTTACTTTACTCTGTATACTATCATAATTATTTTAGTCGATGAAATGAAATAAGTAGCTGGAAACTCAGTTGAGCAAAATATCGAAGAAAGAACATTTGTGGTGGTTTGGTTTGAACTTCTAACAGACCAAAAAATTGTTCAACTTATTCTATGATAAGAAACAAAAAATATACACCCAGAAGAATGAGTCATAATTTTGGCTGTTTCAAAATAGGAAAACAGAACAATACAAGATAAAATATCGATTTTATTTGGTGCAGAGAATCATTCAATGACACTGTAAAAGATGAGCTTGCAATACCAAATTTTATACATAGAGACAAAATTTACTTATTTTGATGCAGCGTGATAGAAATTTATAAATGATTATCTTTACTTTTTGATACGATTAGTTCATCATATGTACATGTAGCTAATAACAATTATAAGACAAGAAAAACATGAATGACATTTTCTGGTCTTAGGAATCATCAGTTGTTTAAAAGCGACTACTTTCATTGAAGTTTTCAGATTTATTTATGGAAATCATTTTTTATTTTACAATAATTATATCGGCATATTTAGCTGATGCACAGTCATTTTCAATGGCCTCAAATCTAATTCGGTTGAAATCTGTGTATTTTTTATTTTCATATGTTTTGAGAAACCAACTTACTACCTACGAGTACGTCAGTGGCGGATCCAGAGCTCCATTTTGGGGGGGGGGAATCCAAATTTTTTCAAAGCATGGTAAATGCTAAAGTGGTGAGATTGTGTTTTTTTCAGCATAAAGGGAGAGGGTTCAAGAAAATTGATTTTTTTGTGGATTATCGGTCTATTTTTTTTGGATTGGGGGGTGAATTTCCCCCAACCCCTTGGATCCGCTACTGAAGTACATACTTACATTCGATTTCTTTCATTGTACACAAATGCTATGACGAGCAACTTCCCATATCATTCCACCTTAACGATTAAGCAAAAAAAATTTTTTTTCGTCTTCATTTTGCCATTTTATCATTACAAACGTCATAAACAGAAATCTGGACTTGAAATAAAAACTGGTTACTGTTCTCTTCATATGTAAGAATTACACGTATGATGGTTAAATTGAACTGCTGAAAATTTATAATTTTATATTTAAATATATAATCAACATTACCACAGCACAAATGCAATTAAAAACAGGTTTTAAACGAAAATCTAAAAAAAATATCCAACTATAATTATTAGGAATAATATTATAAAATATATAATAATTATATTAATTGATAAAAGGATCTGCGTGGCGTAGTTAATTAGTCCTTTGCTTTTCTACCAAAAAGTACCTCGTTCGAGACTTATCACCGCCACAACTTGACTCACCCCACACCTACCCGCACATAACCAACCACCCTACCATCCACTACCTATATATACGTGTCACCTAACCCCGTATCGTTAATGAAAAACAATAGCTCATCATATCTCTAGCTGGCTTTATGGTTGCTATACATAGTAGGTACTTTAAAATAAATTAAAAAAAAAAAATTGACTCGTACTTGCGAGTTCCTGACAAGAAATTCAGATTTTGGGTCTATAGATGGGAGAATGGTAACGAGGGCTGGGCAGAAGGGTAGGGGGTATAATTTTCAATAGAAGGAGCTGAAATTCAGAATGAGGCTTGATATTGATCAATGAAGTAAATATACTAGATTGGGTATAGATTGGTCATGGTTTTTGCTTATAAAGGTACCTAGGTAGGTACCTATATTTGAAAAGCTATTGTTTTATTTATTTTTTCATAATATTTTTCTCTTTTCCTTTTTCTTCTTTTTTTTTCATTTTTTTTTTAAATAATGTTTTTTTTATCGAACTTTGTGCTTCAAATTTTGGGTTTATAAAATATTTTTCATAATTTGTGTTTCATCGTTCGACCTTTCTTGTTTAATTGATACATCATCAATTTCTTATTCTTTGTTTTGGCGTATTGTTTGGTTTCATAATTGATCCGTATTGTTTCTGTATCAGTTGCTTTTGTTTAATATTCTTAATATAGGTACATATGTTTTGGATTTTTGTTTCACTTGTTTTGTTTTTATACTTTGTGTATGACGAAAACTTGCTTTCCGAGTGCAGTTTTATTGCAGTAGTATTTTTAAAAATATCGATCATGTGAAAAAGAATTGTATATTATGCCTTCAGGATGCTTCATAATTGCTTGAAACTATTTCTTCGATGTTACTTATTTATTTTTAAATTATTTCTTGATTGTATCTTACTGGCTTAGTATCAATAGATTTCCAAGTTGGAAAGATAGCAGAAGAAAAAAAAAAGATATTTATTGATAAATAATAAGCCTGCTTCCGTAATAAATTTTTCATGGTCAAGTTGCCAAGTTTGGATTTTAAAAACATTAATACAACTCACATGATTGTACCTAATGGAGTAAACTAATATTTCAAAAACAAGACTTATTTATAAATGCTCTATAAATGCTTTCATGATTCATATAATCGTACAATATTTCTTAATATGCATAAAAAATTTAGCCTTATCAGCCTGATCCTGAATTTGCGGGAAATATTTCATGAATATTAGCAAGTTTTCGACAGAAAACCCTGTATCGGTTTTTACGCCTTTGAATTCAAAAGCTTTTATAATTAAGTCCTAAAATGAGTCATGGAATGAATAAAATTGGTCGACAGTTGACTTATTTTTGGTAGTTTAAAAATTTGAAAACTTTAAATAGCTGTCGTAAATAATTGGATTGTTTGAGTTTTATCAGTTTTATAGAGCCGTGTGAATGAAATGAAAGACAACCCCTGTGGCAAATTCGCTGACTGTGTTTGATAACCTGGTTATTACTGTGAAAACCTGCTAAGAACCAGTTTTTCAAAGTGAATAAATGTACCTAACATACCGTCTTATTAATTATTACTTCAATTTATAAATGAACCTTGAAAAGTTTATAAATTAAGAATCTTCATAAATAGTTTCATTGTTTGCTAGTGAGTTCGTTTAATCTTTATTGGAAAGTGGAAACCAACAGGTATGTACTATGTACTCGTAGCTTCTCGTATTTTTATGTTTTGCAAATTTTAGTTCTCATGAAAATTAATTAAACTATCGTTTGGTCAAAAATTCAGATAATTTCATGCAAATTTTCTTCCTCATTTCGTATTATATTGAGTGAATTTTCGAAAATTTTATTTAAAAAATCAATGAAGAAATGATCAACTGTAATACTCTTGCGAGTATAAATGTAAAAAAAATTATGTACCTATACAGAACATTTCAGACTCAAGATAAATTATTACACTTGCGAGACCCACCAACTCCAAACCCCCTTAAAACTCAAAAATATAACCTTCATTCTCACAATGGCTAATATATGACTGTGTATGGATGATTCCTGTTTCAGCTTAATATTTTACCGACCCCAGAATAAAAAAATAACTTTAAAATATAATATTGGAGAGTATGACTGGTTTTACTTGATCCATGTATTCTTGGGAGTTTACCGATCCAAAATGTTAGTCAATTCGTTAGTTAGTTTTGATGAAAAGTTGTTCAGAAGGTTGAAAAAAGTGGATTTTGTTTTTTTGCAACGTGAGGTACCTATTTGGATTATGTACTTTATTATCTGCTACATAACTTAGGTAGGTACATAAAAATTAAGTGTTACAAAAATCATAATTCTTTCTGTTTCAATTGTTTCAGATGTAAGTGTAAACTTCTTTAATACAGGATTAGACAAAACACTATCGTTGCGTGGTGCCAATTTGAAAGACATTTATTATTACATATTTTGATTACAACATTCTTCTCAATAATATCATGGAAAGTAATATGACTACAGGTAAAATAAATAATAATACAGACTGCCTCCTCCAAATAAAAATACATATTTCTTTTCTGAACTTTAAGGATAAAATGGAAAATTTAGTGCTGCAATCAAAAGCTTTTTATTCATTGGGTGGAAGGTAATATTTACACATAACTATACGAGTAGAAAATTTTAAAGTAGGTGAATTAATTTTGATGTGTTCTCGTCATTGCATAGTCATAGGTGTACTGCATCAAAATTATTCTATCCAATTTTTAATAATAGAGTGTTAGATGAAACCGTATTTAGGTTCGACTTCTGACATATCCGAGAATTTATTGATTGTGAAATGTTTCTGAGACATTGTTTTTCTATGCCATTGTCTTCGTTAAGTTCCAAATTCACAGGATCTTGTATGACTGGAATTTCCAGCCCAAAGTTCTCGGATTTCGGAATGATCACACTCAAAGAAAAAAAATGCGAATTTATACTAATTTTCAACATTTTGTGTTAATTTTTAATATTTCTTATTAATTCCTAATTTTATAATATCTATTTCAATTACTGGAATTCAAGATTATTCTCACTTAGAGTGGTTTGTTTTGTTGCAGAAAATCAATTGGTGACATCAATTTTGCTCCGTGAATCTTGGCTAGTACCATCAATTTTAGGAGCATATGCTGCGCTCATACTTATAGATTCGCAGCTCTTAAAAAGTAGAAAACCTTTGGATTTAAAATGGCTCATGATGATGTTTAACATTTACCAAATTTTCTACAATTTCTATATGTTTTATCTAGTATGTATGGCTAAATTAGACAACGATATGAAATTTAAACAACAAATTAATAGTCATTGATTTTTTTTCGATTTTTTTCTTGCAGTGTGCTAATCCAGAATCACTAAAATATTTTTACAATACTTGGTGCTATACGAAGGATACTTCATCTGTTTCGAATAAAGTAATAAATGTTTTTGTTTTGTTTCGTGCAAAAGTTTTTTTAAATAATCTTCCACGTTGGAAGAAAAAAAAAAGTAGTAATTTCTACTATTTTTTTTTGACGTGTTATTGATGTGTTAACATGTTTACTTTCATTACACGAGGGTAAATTCGGAAATTTAATGTGAAATTAATTCCGATGGTCGAAATCGATACGTAGGTATGGCAAAACATAATGCGAGCCTTTCCGAGAAATTTTGCAAAATTTCTGTCTTTTGGTGGTAAATTCAAGACTAGGTGCGGTCCCTCGCTCAGCAAATATCTGCGTGCTCCACTGCCTGTAGAAAAAATTTCTCAATGTGTTCTCACTATGTAGTTTTCATTTGCACGTACTCAATTAAATTTTATTTCTATGGAATAAAATTATATAAATATGATTATTATACCAATATATTTGATAATTTTTATTTGAACACGCATTTTATTTTTTTTGATTTGCAGTTTTTAAGTACTGGTATAATGTTCGTTTTCTCAAAATTGATCGACTTAATAGATACAGTAAGTAAAACTATCATTTTACCTCATCCATCTAAAAACTGAGGGAAGAACAGGTCATCCATAGCTTGAACAGTTGTACGTACGTATACAGTAATAAGTTGAGATAAAGAAATATGGCTGAGGGCAAAAAAAGTTTGATTTGAATAAAGATCCGAATCTTTAACCTAGAATAAAAAATACTAATGGTCCCATACTACCAGTCATTTGTTTGAAAAGTTACTTTTAACACAGGTTACTTTTTCAAACTGAGACTCGTGTCAAAATATTTTTTTGAAAGTGTTTCCGTTGTAAACAGGAACTTTTTAAAAATCTAACTGGTATGAATAGGAACTCTGCAAATAAGTGACTGGTTCAAACGGCCACGTTTCAAATAAGTGACATGCTCCTAAGGGTCAGTTTTCTAATATAAGACTGATACGTACACTGAGAGAAATGGATAGCATTAATTATAAATAGAATAGTAACTTTTCTCATCGTAGTATATGTATCGATTTTGAAAATATCGATATTTATATACCTAGTACGTATTGATACCTATCTACCATAAATTTCATACAGATAGCACCCCTCCTTCATATTATACCTGTAAGTGAAATGAGCTATTTCACAATTGAGTCATATTATACCATTTGGCCATAACCATTTCTATTCGTTTCTAAATAATTTGTTGTCTATGTGAATTACAGTTATTTATTGTTCTTCGCAAGAAACATAATCAGATTTCATTTTTGCATTTGTACCATCACGCTGGTATGGTGAGTTACTCGTGGATAGTTCTGAAAGATTATATGGGTGAGTTTATATGTACTTTGATTCGTGCAAGAATATTCCATTATAGGATGATAAGTCTCGTTGAATCAATAAATTTATGCTTGACAGGTGAACAACTTTTAGTGATTGTACTAGTTAATTCATTTGTGCACACAGTCATGTACACATATTATACTCTATCATTGTGGGGCGCATCCATTCAGAAGCACTTATGGTGGAAGAAATATGTGACTTTGTTACAAATGGTATGAATTTTATTTGAAGAACAAATTTCTTGTATCAATCAATATTATTTTGTACCTACTTGAAAATTTTAAGAGGCAAATCATAAAGTAATGCCTCTGCACAAACATATAGCCATTTATCTTTTCTTTTGGGTAGCAAAAAACTGGAAATCATCTCCAAGCACCTCAACTTTTTTAATTACCCTTTATAGTCAGTTATTTGTAGCTAGGGATAACCTTATTTTCTATAATGCGCAGCTCGCTTACGGTAGTATTTTTTTCACACTAAAACATACATTTTATTGAAATGACACTCAGCTCGTACACAAAGTAGCTCCTTATTTAATTCTTCACAAACTTGAGGTACCTAGCTGTTGAAAAATCTTCCAATAATTGATTTTTGAAAGTAATTGTTGAACATAATAATAGGAATTTAATTCGTATTTCAGGGTCAGTTCCTCGTTTTCATAGTTTACTTTGGAGCTTTAGTTTATAACGATTGCTCATGGCCAAAAGGTTTATCTTTCTTCGTAATAACACAAGCTATCATATTCTTCAAATTATTCAAAGATTTTTATGATAGAAAATATCAAGGGCACGCGTCCGTTACTCAATTAGTTGATAGTCGAAGAAAAAGTAAGTAAGTACATATATTTATTAAATACTCGTATAAAAGCTCATAAATTGTGCAATTTTTAAATCCAAGATGTAATTGATAGGAACAGACTTATGATGGCCAAGTTACTAATAATATAGAATGTAATATAAGAATAGAAAAATTTCTAAAGTTAAGAAAATGTACCGAATGCCCAAAGTTTTTCTCTCCTTAATATAAAGTCAAAGAGTCACGAAGACCAATGGAACTGTAAGATGAGAAAGAGATTTTTCAAATATACTCATAGTTACCATCTTCCGACTATACCTTCGTAATTAATTTTTTTACAGCAATTTGAGGTTGGAATTCTAAATTTTTTCACACTTTTTAAGTTTTGCACTATTTTCTTGCCATCAAAACTTTTTTATTTATTTTTAATCTTGAAAGTGAATTTGAGCAAGTTACTATTATAATTTCTTAGTTGATTCATTATCTCTTATCGAAAGTTTGATATAAGTTACCGAGAATTCATTTTGAAAAATTTGATTCAACCTTCACAATGAAAATTATTGTATTCATAAGTCGAAGTATTGTCTTCTATACTATAATTTATAGCAGGTTTCCATTGTAAAAACCTGCTTATTTTCTGTTTTTGTTTTTTTAAATAATTTTTGAAATATTGATTGTAAATATTTTAAATATTAGTTTGCAAATAAGACATAAAATGAAATAAATCATCAAACTCAAATAAGTAGTATTTTTTCTTAATCTCTCTGCACATGTTTCAGTTTAAAAATTTCTTCTGCATCATACAGCCTTGAAACGTAATGTTTCCAGTCCATCCATTGGGACAGGCCTTCATGATTAACTACTTTGATAAACGGGTATAGTCTACTTCCCCATGCAGTAACAAAACATTACCAAGGAATGGTTATGAAAGATCATAGTCTTTTTGATTACTGGTGGGAATTCAATCTAACTCCCCCTCTGCTATGATTGGCATGGTTTGGAGATGTGTTGATTTTCTTGTTTACTTTTTTTTTCTCACTTTCGATTGTTTCATATTGGGGTGATCTTTATGAACAAGAAAAGCTATGAAAAAGTGTGAGAAAAAAATTTCTCGAATTTTTTGTGGGGATCTGAAAAAAGCCGGCAAAGTGACTTCGCCGATCACAAAGTAGATAATTTTAAATGCACGAGAAATTGCTTCAAGACATTCAAAAGTAATTAAAAATTATATTAGATAGCGACACTTGAATTTAAAACCACTCTTCAGAGAATATGTATGCGCTTTCAACAAAAAGTTGTCAACTGCAAATTTTGACTATGTGACTTTTTGGAATCAAGGGATGACTCTGTCGATTTTCAATTTTTTTATCTACTGGTTGAACTGAATCATGCTAAAATGTATTGTGATGATTTTTCAGGAATACCATAAAGTTCTTTATTTCTTTTCCGGCCGCTTCCCTTTATTTCCGCTTTTTTGTAATACTTTCTTGTTATTTGTAAATTATCGCTGATATATAGGTTTGATGACGTCATCGTCAAGCCTCATCGTACTGGGTTTGCTGCCTCATCGTCCTGGATGGTTCTTTTTTTTTTTGATTTAAGCTCATTTTTCTTCAAAGAACTAATAAGCCAGAGAAATGAGCCAAGCTTTTCAAAAAGAGCTAATGAATTTTTGAAATCAAGAACCAATTTTGAATCTTAATTATAGAAGAACTACCCAACAGATCTAGCTGAAAATTGAACTGTGCATTGATCATAGTCTTGAAAATTTTCCATCCGAATTTCAAGTCAATTTGTTCTTTGATTCCTGAGAAAATCTATTGGTTAATTTCGAAGAAAAGTCATTTTGAAGGTTCAAAATAAAAAACGATGATTTTTCTTTTTAATGGTTCATTATAAGACCACTCATAATTCTATTCGAACACCTGCTATTCTAGAGGAGCTTACAGCAATTAAATTTGATTATTGGTACTTTGCGTTCCCATAGACTGGAATGCTTTTAATATTATTATGTTTATGACACAATGGACCATTTGAACTTACATAATGCAATGAAACAGCAGTGATCATCAATGATAAAAATGCATTGGATATTAAAAACACTTCTAGTATATTGATTCAGAAGATAGACTGAAAGTAAGGGCAACCTTGATATGTAGTCTGCTCGTCGGAAAAATGCCCGTGGCCATTTTACTGACGTCAAACATGCTTCATTTTATTTTTTTGAACCTGCAGCTGGTGTATCAATGCAGTTATTAAATATCATTTTTATAACTCTGAATTTAATACATACCTACCACACGACGGCGACGATTCATATTTTCATCTTTGATGAGGAGTTTGGGTGCAAAACCCAACAAACGCCATGAATTTAATTTTGAGAAGCCAATGCTGTTTCAGCACAATTGGTGGACCAATCTTCACACTTGATGGCTTTTACTAGTCAATTTTTTTATTTAAAAGTACCGCTACTCATTAAGTTATTTCTCCTTCAATTTTCAGCCAGAATGTATGATTTTCTGACATGTTATAGGCAAGGGATGACCAGTTGCGACTTGCGACTATAGAGTTAGAATTTTGAATTTCAGTTTGGTTTTGCTGAAATCTTGGCCGAAGGTTGTCAATTTTTAAGATGGGGTAATTATGACTAGGTATAGAGAATGAAATCTAAATTTCTTATTCAGTAGCGCCAGAAGGTTACCCTCATCACTAATACATCAAAAAATCATTAAATATAGGATAAAATTAGGGATCAAAAACGCCTATAACGGAGGAGCAAGTTTGAGTAAATTCTTCTGTATTTTTTTGATTTTCTATACCATTTTCTCATTTTTCTCGTTTAAAATGTCGAGTTAGGGCTCTGGGTATGCTTCACTTGAAGCATGAATGGCAATACTAATATCTTAATGGTGACATTTGACGACAAAACCAACCTCACCTAAAATTAAGGATATAATTATGTTATCAAATTGTTTGATAATAAGACAAAAATTGTCATAAAATATGTAAAAATTTTCTCGACTGTTTACTGGACGAGTTTCAACTTGAGTTATGATTTTTGAGTATGTTTTACATATATGTACTTAGATACTGAACTTATACAGATGTACAAAAGTTTGATTTTTATTTTTAATTGAATATCTGCTTTTATTGATCCGCCCGATGGGCAAAAAATGAGAAAATGATCCAAAAAATGAGAATTTTATCCGTTTTCAGTCCGTTTCTATTTTTGACCATCGGATCTGGAAATTTGCAGATATTTTTTTCATTTTGATTGGAAACGGACAATTTTTCTAAATCCGTTTGTAAAACGGTTTCACGGATTATAACCCGGGCCAAAACAGTCTTCACGGAAAATAATGCGGACTCATTTCAGAACAAAACCGGCAAGACTGATTACAATCCGTTCGAAATCCGTTTTAGAAGCCGGAAAACAGGAAAATTCCGATAACCCGGAATAAAACGGATCCGTTTTCAAAATATTTTGCCCATAGGGCGCCAAGCAGACGTAACTTTAATGGCTAATTTTAGCTATGGTACAAATGAAAAATTAAACTCTTTACATCCTTGAGTTGAACACTGAAGTATATTGTGGCCAGAAATTACAAATTTTTAATCAGAATTGGCTTTTCAAACAGTCGGAAAAATTTTGTTACTTCTTACGTGTTTTTTTTCGCTGCCAAAATGCAAATCTGCAACACAGGTGTTGAAAAAGTTACCTATATTTTGCCTGTGATAGTATTATCCAGTTCTTGAGAACAAAATACCAGAAATGTTCGAGTTCAGTTTAGTGATTTTTGCCTGAAATTTTCGCTTCACTGACAAATTCTCATGAGTGTTGCCAATAAAGTTGCTTTGCAGTGATTTGAAGGCATGAGAATGCCTTAAAGTAAATTCTTGGACATTCACGGAGGAATGAACGAACGATTGAAACTGACGCTGGCATAAAAACAAAATGATTTGCAATATTTGTCTGTCTATGTTTTCTATTTGGCCAAATATCTATTCAAGAATACTTAAATGTGTATTTTCTTTAAATACAACAAAAAAATTTACTCTACCTCAAACGTAAATGCTTATTTTTATTTACGTAAAATATATAGATTTTATTTTGTACAGATGATCTTTAAATGACTCAGCAAAAATATGAAGGAGCAGGCTATAACACCAATTCAAAACTTCTTGAGACAAAATTGACTTATTTTTGTACAACGTGATAATAACTTATAAACTATCTGACTATACTTCTTGTTTTCTGTTCTAAATATGGGTGCTGCTTGAAGTAGGGAGAATAATTAGCCAATTACTACGCAGTATTCTTTTATCAATAGTTCTTCATGATTTTAAAATTATTCGTGACTTCAATTTTGGATTATCAACATCTTCCTCACTGTTTAGTTTTTCATATTTATTCGCACCGTTGCTTTTGGTATCCCATTAGATGATTGACAGGCGAAAAGGTGTTGATTCCGGTCATTATTTACTTAATCCGATTAACCTTGACAATAGTACAGAATTATCTGTAAACATGAATAAGTTCATTCATTTATCAAGCCCATGTAATTCGTAAATAATCTGAAAAAGTAGTTGTAGGTGCAATTTGTATTCTGTAACATGAGTTTAATACACAGTGAAATAAAATGTATCATTATAAGCCAACATATTTGATACAAAAGAAAGAAAAACTTAAAACTTTTTCATCACAGTTTATGAGCCAAAGAATGTAACCGCATGTTTTATCTGTTTTTCTACCTTATGGACTCGAAGTAATAAGCTGCAATATACTCTCGAGCCATCAATTCAACAGCCAGTGTTTTCGAAATGAAAGATTCCTAGACTTACGTAAATGGTCATTGTTTCATGGTTCCTGATGCTACAAGTACTCTTCACTTTTCGTTAATTTTTCCTTTTGTCTGCTAGATGAAGAATAATTGAGAATGTTGTCGTTGAAGAATATACTCAAGTAACAATCATTTTGGTCGACTGATCGAGTTACGGTTATAAATTTGTTTGCTGATTGTAGACAAGTGTGCGGAAATTTGACAAACCTAGTGGTCATTATATATTTTGTACATTTCAAAGGTATTGTACCGAATTCGAAGATTCTATGCAAATTACTCTTCAGTTGAGATAGGTTCAAGGGTACAGAACTTACGTATGACTATGTTTTTTAAAATGGTAATTTAAAGTTCTGAAAATATTCGAATTTCTCATACGCTACAAATATAATGATGAGAGAATAGGAAATGTTTCTTCAGTTATTTTTCTCCTGATTATAGTAGGCCTCACCAAAATATTAAAGATGAATTCTTTTTACAAGACTTTGTCCATGATTTCTCAATTTTATATCTATAGGGATAACATTCTAGACGGAGGTTTGAAATTGGCTTGAAAATCCAGCCGACGCTTGGAAATCTAGCCGACGCATTTTGGAAATCCAGCCAACGAGTAGAATACGACGGCTGGATTTCCAAGCCAATTTTAATTAGTCGGCTGGATTTTCTACTCGTCCGCTGGATTTCCAACTCGTTGGCTGGATTTCCACGTTGGCTAGTTTTCCAACTCGTTGACTGGATTTCCAAAGCATTGGCTGGTTTTCTAACGCGTTAGCTGGATTTTCAAGGCGTTGACTGGTTTTCAGTTTTCCAACACGTTGGTTGAATTTTCAAGGCATTGCTTATAGATAATGACTAATACATATTTCCAAGTCATTATCTATATTGCCTGCCGCAGGTAAAAAATCAATATTTTCATTGAATTGCACCCATAGTTTGGGTTCAAAGATTGTGAATTGTGATTTTTTAGAGAGGAGGTGGGTTAAAGGGGTGAGGAGGAAGATTGGATAACCAAACTAGGTCCAGACAGTTAGTTATCATTAATAATAGCAATATGGTATTTGGTACGTCTGAAATGCTTGTAGTAGGTATGCTGAAAATAGAGAAAAAAACCTGATATTTCATATCAAATAATGCACTACAACTACATTGTCCACCCTGAATGTTGGAAAATAAATTATATGGGTGTAATGAAGACTAAATAAGCTATCATCAGTGAAGACTTCAACTTGTAGACTCCATAGGGTAAAAAGCTCCAAAATTTCAACCTAAAGTTACTGGAAAACTACTGGAGCTGGAATCAAAAAACTGTGGTGGTAGATAGGGCACATAGAAGAATAACTACCATAAAAATTTCAAATCGATTGAATAATTATCAAAGAAGTTATGGGCAAAAAACCTTGAAAATTGCCAAAACACATTTTCACTCCCCAGGGGGCAACCGGTTGAGGTGAGGGTCTGAAATTTTGGCTGAATCAGTTTTTCATCGTGGTCAACCTGACCACCAAGTTTCAGGTTGAAATTCAAGAAAGGTCATTTCACCTATCTTGTTCTGCTAGACTAAGTGTCACCTAAGGATATTATAAAATGATATCTGATAGCTCTTAAGCCCTCTATATACTTTTCTCACTGAATGGGCATTTATTATCATAATTTTTTATATCAAACAATATTACTTTTATTTATTTAGGGTCAGGTAAAAGCTTGTACTTTTGAAAAAAATATACATGTACTATGGTGACAGAGAGCCCTAAAATCTTTTCTTAAAGCTCCAAAGCCCACAAATATTTTGTCTTATTGAGTGGATTTTGATTTTTGACATCCATCCTAACAAAATGACACCAGTTTCAATTATGTACCTTATGATAAAATTTTTGGCCCCTTTTTCAAATTTCAAAATTTGTCTTAAAGACAGAAAGCCCACAAATTTTTTGTCTTACTCAATGGATTATTACTATTGAAAATCTGCCCTATCAAATGACACTAATTCCATTCATATACCTTATCAAAAAAATTTTGACCCTTTTTCAAAATTTTGGAGCCTTATAATAATTGTGAAAAGCCCACAGTCTCATTTGTAAGACAAAGATTATTTAGTAGAACTTGGTTTTCCACATCGAATGTGATATTTGAAAATTTTATACCTCATGAGGTGAGTTTTATGTATGCAAGCTCCCGGATTATTATAACTTCTGAATTTGAAATTGTAAGTTGCACAGGAGCTGCAGTTAAATAAATAATCTAGAAAATGGCACCAAGATAGCTTATCTGTAATTGGTAGGTTACTTTTCCAAGAATGAAGAAGAGAAGAAAAATTGATAAGAAAAGTTTGTTAGTTGGAATTTTCCTTCAAGACATTAACAGAAAAAAGTTTTTTGTTATAACTTCTGAATTTGAAATTTCAAGTTGCACAAGAGCTGCAGTTAAATAAATAATCTAAAAAATTGCACTAAAATAGCTTATCTATAATTGGTTGGTTACTTTTCTAGGAAAGAAAAAGAAAATAAAAATTAATGGGAAAAGTTTGTTAATTACTTCGCTTGAGGGGTATAAAAGCTGATGCTCTGAATCTTCTTATTCATATTTTCAATACTTTGTGCCACCATAACCGTCAGTCTTATTTCGGTAAGTAGAAAATTTGTATTATTATTCAACGAGGATTGATATTCTCCTTCTTATAAGTATTTATAATGTAGTTTAATTAGATAGAAGTATTTTAAGTAAATTTTAATATATCCAATATGGTACACTGAATGTATTATAATTCTCTAATATGAAAGAAAATCATAAATTCAAAACGACAGGCTAGTTATTATTTTTAACTTACAACATAATATAGGTAGTGAACCCCTAATCCTCTAAAAAACTCAATACTCTAAATTGTATGTATATTGTTTCCAGAATTCTTAAATTATCAGATCCAGAATTTCTTAAAAAACCGATGATGTATATTTTTAGTATAGCAGAAAAAAATGATTACTTCGCCTAGTTTACTGATATTTATAAGGCCATCAAAAATTCTTATGACAAGAGAAAACCAGTAAATAATACTGATTTTGACAATAGTAACAGCATTAATTAATTATGTTATGAGTAGATACTTATCGGAGGGTTTTGTTTATAAGATTAGAATTAAACTGAAAAATGTTTACAATAATATCATGTCAATTAGTCAATTTTAATGGGAAAATTTTCTTGTTCAATTTTGGAGGTAAAGCAGGAAAGATAAATTCTTAGGAATAATTTCATAAAGTACAAATAAAATGAAATAATTCTGTGAGGCTGAATACCTATACTTACTGAGGAAATTAAACATCTTTAGTTCCTTTGTTTTTATTCACAAAAATAGTCATCCACCTTTTTGCCTACTCTTCAAAGGTTTCAAGTTCAATTCAGAATTCAAATAATTATATTATTATATAATTATTGTAAATAAGAATCAAACAATTCCACAACAAACAAAGCAGTTAGTTCACTCAGAGAAAAAATATTTAAAATTAGTACCTACACTGAAAAAAATGTTGGTAGTAATGTTTACTATTTGTATGAGAAAACGGGGACGATTCAAGATTCATAGTAGAAATTACCAAAACAATAGGGTTCCCGGACATAATTCCGGATCCGTTTTTCTTAATTCTGTTGCACCGAAAGCCCCTTTTCCAAATGCTCTTTTTCTAAACTCCAAATTTCCAAACGACAAGATGCAGAATGAAGAAATATAAATTTTAATAAGTTTTTTGCAGTTTTTTCCAGAAGTTTATATTGTATCCTACTACTTCTAAGTATTAATTTTGCAAGTTTTTTAAAGGACTGACTACCAAAATTTCAGTTTTGAGTTTCTGAGCGATTCATAATGAAAAAATATGTTCCCTGCTTTGAAGTAGGTATACAATTCTGTGGATCTTAGGATCAGTCTGAGTGTACTGAAAAATAAATAATTCATTGAGCCCCCTTGGGGTCAAAATCAATAGATTCTTCTATTTTCCTATATATTTTTTCCCTGGTAGCCTGTAAGTACGAAATGCATTATTACACTTTCAATGATCGCAATATTTTGATTCATGCATCTCTTAACCTCTCTACCCAATCGATTTGGTAAAATCACCTGGACAATAATATCCAGTTGGAAAAATCACCTTCAGAAAAAAGTTTTGGTATAATTTTGTTTGGAAGAATAGAATTCAATAAACTGGATTTTTGTAAAATGGCATTTAGAATATTGTCAATTTGGAAATACAGATTCGGGAAAATGTACCGTAATCTAAAAATAGTAAAATGTACCATCGAGAATCTAAAAAATGTGATGCTACCAAGTATTGGATTTTAACAAATTAAACGATTTAAATAAAGCCTTTCAAGACACGCTTGAAAAATTTTGATAGACAGTACCCATCTTATTTTTATTCTTAATCAAATTAAATCTTTCCCATTCATTTTCTTTGAGGATATTTCCTCGATAAATCTGAAATATTTATACTCATGTCGAAGTCAATCTTGATTTTTAGTCAAAATATATAATTTTGGTCCGTTTTTTAATTTGCCGGCAATATTGATATAATATACGTATTTTCATCAAAATTGACTAGTCTAAATGAATAACCACATGTTTTGCCTAGCCATATTCAAAATACCTGTCTGAACCGGTGGTCAAAACATAATAAATCGGAAGCTCATGATTGTCTAGCCATTATACATATTGCCAACCGGAAAATATAGTCCAAATGAAAAATGTAGAAAATAAAAAAACCTTATGTAAATTTACAAATGAATATGTAGACTATCTAGACTATGTTAATATTACCTAGACAAAATTCATGAAATGGATTATACAAGTTTTAGTGGTGAATTTATTATGTGATGGTTGGAGAGGTGGGTGAGAACGAATGATGTGGGGGTAGAGGAGGTGGGTGGTGACAATTTAAAAACGTTCTCTCATCCATCTGGACTCTGATTTGTTACACAGGTAATTTTTCATATTTTTTATTTTACGTAATATTGTCTATTTTGTCTAGGCATTATTTAATTGGTCTAGATAGTCTACATAATATTGTCTATTTGGTTTAGGTATTATTAAATTGGTCTAGATAGTCTAGACAATGTCGACTAAGTTTACATCAGATTTTAGATGTATCATGTAAATGTATTTTGCCTAACTCTTTCTTTAGGTAAAATGTAAATTACGAGTACCTTAGGTATTTTCCATTTCCGTTTTTTTATCTATTTTGTCCTCCGGTTCCGGCAGGCTCCTGCAGGCCTTATTAATATGGTATTGAAAATCGGATCATTCTTAATTTGGCCTAGGCAATTTTGATAAAAAATGGTAAATTTGAATAATCCCGGTAAAATTAAAAATGACTAGACATTATCTATAATACCTTACAATTAATATTAACTACGACATATACATTCATCATCTTGTAATTTTTATCACACTAAATTGTCCTTAAGGATATCAAATTGTTCTCTTTATTTGACATCGACTATAATTATAAGCGGTAAACAGCAAGATGAGGTTTTCTACAAAAAAAAAAACAACTCTGTAGAAAAATGCATTCGAAGTTTGCATTATTATAATCAAAAGTGATGTTAAAACCAAACTAAGTATGTTAATGAAAGACAAATTATTTGACTTCAAGTATGCACTCAGAGAAAAAATATTATATGTATATTGATTAGCTACCATTATGGCTTCCATCAGTTAGTATATTATGTATAACTACCTATTGATGCTGGAAGAACAAGGAAGAAGGCAATTTTCCTCAAATTCAAAATTTCACTATTTTTCTTCAAAATCGGTTTTTCTATTATTTTAGTTTATATAGACACTGATGAAAATAATAAAATAGGTATAGGTAAGAATATATTTCTTATGTTGAGGGTATGCTTTTTTAGAAGCCCAAATTGCACAATGCGGTAATACGAATTTCTCAAGGGATGATGAAATGTGGAAAATATGAATGTAACTTCTCAATTAGCCAAACCCATACATAATTCAGGATTTTTGTTTTCAAATCGTCCGATGAAAGGATATTTAAAGAAAATATTTTCATAAAATGAAGACATTTTCCCAACTGTTTTCTGGCTGAGTTTTTAACTTGGAGTCATGATTTTCTAATATGTTCTGCTTCTATGATGAACTTGAGGATGTACCTATATGTGTAGAGTTACATTTTAATTTTCAATCGAATATCTGTTTTTACTGATGCGCAAAGTAGATGTAACTTCAACAGCTAGTTTTAGCTATAAAAAAGATACAAATCAAAATTTCAACTCTATTCATCCTGAAGTTCATTATTAATGTACATCGTTGCTAGAAATCACAAATTTCTATTCAGAATACGCTTCTTAAACAGTTGCACAAGTTCAACTCTTCAACTTGAATAGAGCCCAGGAATCTTACTGAAAAAAAAATTTATTTTACATAGAAATGATTGCTGAACCTCCGATTTTCAATGAGAATAATTTTAGTTTCCTATGTCAAATATACATGTTACGGTTAATGTATGTAATTTATGATTCTATAGAATAACCGGCGATTCTATAGAATCACCAGTAACACTGTTTTAAGTTTGGTGAATGTATGAAATGTCATACAGATTAACCTAGGGTGGTTGGTGAATGTATAAAAAAATACCAGAAAATGCATTTTAAGATAGCATATTATTACAAAATTAATACAAACTTACTCACAGTTTGGACAATTGGTAAAACTTTGAGAAAATGTAGTATGCCTTTACCAGCTAGTCTGGTGAAAAGCCTTGGGAATTGAGGAGAGAGGGTGATTCGTAATGCCATTTCATGTTCAGTCTTCAAAGTCTGTTCAGATAGATCTGACTCTCTACCAAACATACAAAATGATACTCAGTTGTAAGACCGGTCTGCTTATCTTTCAAGACAGGTATTACCATGAAAATGTCCTGACTACATACATTCCCCAAGACATACAGGCGATTCTATAGAATAACCGGTCAATATGTGAAATTTTTCTTCATTTCATACATTCACCAAAACGCAAGGCCGGTGATTCTGTAGAATTATCGGATTATTGACATTAACCGTAACATACATACTGAGTTACTACACTTATAAAATAAAAAGAAACTACGCACTCGCCGGTGATTTTGTAGAATTATCGGATTATTCACATTAACAGTAACATACATACTGAGTTACTACACTTATAAAATAAAAAGAAACTACCCACTAGCACCTTATTATTTTTGAAATGCTTTACCAACTCAAGTTGCATAGAAATGAAAAGGCACTCGATCAATTGAGATTTATATTGAAATCATACAAGGTACAATGTATTTAGTCTTCAGTTTTTTTATATGATTTGAAGTGAAATAATCGCCAAAAAAGTGCCTCGTTAAGAACTTTCCTCTTTTGCTATTAGGGTACCTTTCCTCAAGTTGCATTAATTAATTCATATCCAACTATCCACACGTTTTGGTTTACTCCCAGTTAAATGACTCTCCAGGTATGCTCTATTATAACTAATATTTTCCTACTGAAATTCAAAACTCCACAAAATTTCAATTTTAACAAGACCCTACTTTGGTTTCAACACATATTCTGGAATATCTCATTATTAGTTGAACAATAAGGGCCTGTAGCAGTGTACTTCAGAGGCGAAAGTAAACATCCTCTTAGGATAGACAAGAGGGGGGGGGGTGAATAAATATTGGGGAAAATGTCAACATTCAAAAAATTGACACTCAAATACATTTTTTCTTATTTTTTGATAATTTTTTTTTTTTATTGGTATTTAGTTTATTTTGAAAAAATTTTGGTGAGGCTGGCCAAAATTGTTTTTGCGAGGTTATCGCCTCCCTCGGCCACCCCTTTGTTTATGGCTACAAGGTTAGTGAGAATGAAAATGGAGTATTATTGCTTTTTTGACTTGTATAGTATCAATATTGGTTGATACTTGATGCTATATACTTAAGCATTTATTAAAATTATTATATTTGTTGCACTTTTCCAGTGATATTTTCCAGACTTTCTGTTTCTAAAACAAAAGGAAATTACATTGGATCCAGTATGAAAGCTATTGCTGTATTAACAACTGCTCTGTTACTAGCTTCTGTAATGATGGAGGCACTTCTATGCACTGCTATCGAACTCGGCAAGGTCGTCAAAGACGCTGACAATCTTGTTAAAGACGTGAAGCGTTGAACGGGACATATATAAGAAATTACCACAGGCCTAGCCTACCCTGTATAATTTTTCCTGATAAATAAATCGATTGGCTTATCGAAAACCTGTTAATTTATTTTTGGAAAGTTTGATTTGAAGATATACGCGAGGAAAAAAAATGAAAATCTCTCAAAGCCAATTCCCAAATAAAATACCTCCTATAAACAGTAAGTGTATTTATTGGTGTGAATTTCAGAAAGAAATATTAACATTCAAGAGATACGAGTTGTTATGATTGTCTCACAGTGGTACAAAACGCCCAAAAATGGCTCATAATTCAACTTGAAGAAGACAGTGACTGAAAGTTGAATGCAAAGGTCATATTTCTATGTAATTTTTTGCGTCGATTTCAAATTTGTGGTTAATTTTTTTGATAGGGGTAGTTAGAAGAGAGGTGAGAGGGAGGGAAAGAAAAATTTCATCAAAATATTATGTTTGGTATTGAAAGTGACTGAATGTAATACGCTGAATCAGAATCTGAGGTTGGTTTGGTGATTCAGTGCATGGAGAGAAGATAAAAGATAGAGAAATGAAAAATTTTGCCAAAATCTAATTTTTCATTTCTTTATCTTCTATCTTCTCTCCCATACACTGAATCGCCAAATCAACCTCAGATTCTGATTCAGCGTATTACATTCAGTCACTTTCAATACCAAACATAATATTTTGATGAAATTTTTTTCCCTCCCTCTCCCTTCCCTTCTAACTACCCCTATCGAAAAAATAACCACAAATTTGAAATCTACGCAAAAAATTACATAGAAATATGACCTTTGTATTCAACTTCCAGTCATTTTCTTCTTCAACTTGAATTATGAGTCATTTTTGGGCGTTTTGTAACACTGTGTGACTGCAGAAATCTCACAAACTCTGACTTTGAATTTTCAGTCGGTCACCCCAAATGAGTGATGCTGGAACACAGTCAATCTAGTTAAACCTGAACAGAAATATTCAAATACAGTTATGAACATTTTTCAGCTACATAATATTTTGTTATTTTGTATTTTCTTGGTATTCATAACTTCAAAAATTTTTTTAGAGAAATGGGGCAAGTTGGGGCAGAATTTTTTTTTGTAGTTTACATTCGGGTCTAAATGATGGAATGAATTCCAATGGAGGCAAAGTGGGGCAAAAAAAAGTTGCAGTCCATAATGTCCCCATTTTATGCTAAATTATAGTGTTACTTCAGTATTTTTTTTTTTGGGACCCCCAATAAAGTTAGAAAAATGTGGTAAAAAAATATGAAATGTATTCACTTTCAGCTTCCTTCGTGATTTTTTGCTGGAATATAAAATGAAAATCAACAGAGACAAACCAAACATTTGAAACAAATGGCAAGCGCGTTAGCACAAAAACACGGAGTAAATGGTGGAATTCTATTTTTAAACACATTCTGCGTCTGTTAGGAAGAGTGAGAGAAAAAAAAAATCATGAAAACATTGTCTCCATACCATCTACCAAATGAAGCAACCATTTTTTTTTTTTCATCAACTTTAATTTTTTGCTATTATGAGCCTTTTTTGGGTGTTTTGTAACACTGGGCGTCTGTGTATGCCCCAAGTTTTGCCTGCCATGTCACGCTACCTTTTTTTCAATTAATATTTTTTTCTCTTTATTTTTTTCCCCTTCCTATCTCCTTCATTGAAGATGAATTCTTTGTACTGAGCGTTAGTCAATTAAAACATAATGTCCGCCAAAAACATTATGTCCGCCAGTTTTTGTCCTTCCGTGATAGTCCAATGTTAGGATGACGTCATCATCAGATTCCAATGTTATGATGACGTCATCATACCTACTTATAACATAGGATTTGAAGATTCCGTGATAGTCCAATGTTATGATGACGTTGTCATACCTACTTATAACATATGAGGATGACGTCATGTATAACATAGAACACTAGTTATAACATTTCAAAATATGTTGATGACGTCATTATACATTTACTTATAAGATTGGAAAAGTAACCAAGTAAAATTTTTCAGGAAAGAATTATGAGGAAATATTTATAAGTTCCTATGCGCTTCATACTCAAACAATTTTGTTTTTATAAGAAACATTTTTGGATACTTTTTATAATCTCCTCTTGTAAAAGAGAATTCATCTTTCGCCTTCACGAAACTTCAGTGAAGGCTGCAGCTATTTACACTTGTCCTCCTTCTGAAAACCTTCTTTCACCTCATCCAAATAAAACCTGCATTTTTGTCCATTTTCTCACTAGACTGTTTCAACCTGCATCCATCCGGACACATGCGTAGCCTCACCATTTTCTTTGTCTGTTTATTCTCTATTTCTTTTCTCTCTCTGTTCCTTTTCTCCATCTTTTACTGGCTTGGCTAGCTTTTTGAATTAGGGTAGTTTTTTTTTTTATTCGCTTTCTTTGTCTTATACAGTGAAATTTTAATTCTTTACTTTTTCCATTCTTAGATGCTCACTTCTCCTTCTCTTCCAAATGTGGCGATCTTTTCCCTCTGGTTGGTTGGGTTCCAGGTCCAGTCATGCACCACAGGCTAGTATAGTGTTAAGGACGCCACTTTTTCTGCCTCTATAAACAGCTGTAGAGCTGCATTTTGATCACTACTTACCTACCCACACCTACAGCAATCTCTTTTATTGCTGTGGTTGTGTTCTCTTGGTACAGCTTCCTTTCTGGGTTTATTTAGGCTTCATATAGGCTATTTTCTGGGCTGTTTATAGGCAACTTCTTAGACTATCCATAGTTTTTTTTATTATTAATCTCTGTATTAGCAGATAAATATTTGAGTGGTAATATATCATTGGCAAATAAGTGTTGGTTTTATGTGTATTTGCAAAGTAAGGCCAACTGTTAGGTAGTTAGTGTGTGTATCATTAAGTCTTCTCCTTTTCTTTTTGCTTTTAAACTCGACGGAAGCCGTTGTGAGGAAACCCCTTTTCATTTGCATTTTTTTCCTTTACTAAAAAGATTTCTGCCAACTAGACGGAGGCCGATGAGAGGACAGAAATTTCCTCAACCCCTTTATCAACTCGACGGAGACCGTTGATAAGAAACGCTGAGAACTTCCTTGTTGCTCCAAATAAAATTTTACCATCTCGACGGAGACTTTTCAGGGGGTGAAATTTCAAATTAACTTGACTACCTTGCTATCTCAACGGAGGCCATTAAGGGGGCAGGGTACTCGCACTCTAGACTTCTTTTCTTCTACCAAGAGTCTTCCTCTTAGCATTCTTCTCTTTCTGGAGCAATTTTCACTATCTCGATGGAGGCTGTTGATGGGGTGAAAATTTTGATTAACCTGACTACCTTGCTATCTCAACGGAGGCGGTTGAGGGGACAGGGTACTCACACCCAAAACCCTTTTTCCAATTTCTACTAAAGCAGCCTAAATTCTCACAATGTAACCAAGAAATTCTAATCTAAATGATCGCCGCAGCTACGAGGGTGCTGCCAACCCAGCTTACATGTTGTTGAGAAATAGAAGCATACTTTGACAGGCTCAGCCCCCTCCTCGTGCAAACTTATTAGATTATATGTTTTTTCTATCTTCCATAGTTCTTCCTATTCACAAAGAGCTCGCCAGCAAAACAATAATATTAGTTTTTCAATGATCTGTATAAGATAGTGCATCAGTACTGCTCAAAACTTCAAAAATGTCAGGAAAGTCACCTCTGCTCACAATAACTAAGATTAACTGAGTAGTATCTGAATGGTGCACATGTTAGCGTCAATATGGATAATCAGTTAAAATGGATAATTTTAAGGCAATAACATTTCTGCCGGTTATATTGATATTGGCTTAATTTTATCATTTTAGACTGAAGAACACTTATGATTATCAATATTGCGTAGCATTATTCATAATGCCTTCTGGTTCCGGCTGGCAATAACAATTCAGATTTTCATATTTGATAATAACTAGGCAGTATTGATATTACCCGCCGGAAATATTTAGCAAGAATTAAAATGTAAACAATGGATTATTAAATTGTAAAGTTTGATTAATTATGTAGAACATCTATAGTGAATTTGAATAATTTCCAGATAAAATAAATAAAGTGAATATTATGTATAATATCTAGCGGCAGACAATATAGATAATGACTAGAAAATATGTATAATTGTAAAGCCCCCGCAAAGGAGATGAGATGTTAAATTAATTTATAATTTTTTAATAAAATGTGAATGAAAGAAGTTAAGTTAATTTTTATTTTCATTTTCTCTCATTTCGAATAAAAATACGACAGTTCAAAATAATTTTCAACCTTTTCTTCATCATCTGACAGTTCTTCTCTTAACTGTTTTTATTTTTAATCAGCATTCCATTAACAAATCAAATAGACAATAATCTCTATTTCTATTTTTTTTTAAATTTAGTAATTGGGACAATAGATTGGAAATTACTGCTGTCAAAAATAATATAGTTTTAGGTAAATTATTAGTAGGACTAATAATTACCTAATTAGGTATATTCCATTATAAAATATCCTTTTAGACATTGGTATAGCTGCGTCTGAACAGCCATAGTTATCTGGTAACTTCTGTACACAGATAAGTACCCAGGTGTCAACTATGGTCTGTGAGAGACAAGTACAGAAAAGTTGTTACTTTGGCGTTTTTGATATGTGTACGATAGACGCACTGCGTCTATCTACGAGTATGTGAAACCGGTTTGGTACACGATCATGAAGCAGCATCCTGCCTTGTGGCGGACACTGACAATATGTACTCGTACATATTACACCTGTATTTAGTCAACTTGTATTTTAGTTCATACTGTCCCCACAGTAGCCCCCCCCAGTGAACCAATTAGGTTTCTCCTGAGTGGCTATTGACTCTGGTAGTCTTGAACATTCTTTTAGAAAATTGCATTTTCAACTGTATAAGTCTATACAGTTTACTCATGACTCGACTTCAATTTTTGGAAGGAGTTTTTATAATTTTGACTTGGTCTTTTGACTCAATTTATTCACTCATTTTTTACAGAGGTTTTATTTATTTTTGTTGTGCTCGTCACTTGCTCTTTTGAGAAGTTTGACTTTTAATTTTGACTTCTCCTCTTTTGAGGGGCAAAATTTTGTGTTTTCATCAAAGTTTAATTTTTGTAACTTTGAGAATTTATTCATTTGACATCGAAGTTTAAGATTTATAACTTCGAGTAATGATTTTGTCTTTATGTTGTGATTTTATGAAGTATACAGAGTACTTACATAAATTCACTTTGACTTAGTGAAGTGTTTGTTTTATTATTTACCATCATGAACTATTCTGAACTTAGAATTTTTACTGAGAAATTTTATTTCATCAGTAAGTTCAATGATGGGTTCGTTTTCACGAACTTTGCAAAAATATTTATTTTTTTTTTTGGTGTCTGTAAGACTTTTGCTTTTTATATATTTTTTTTTTGGCTTTTTTATTTTTTACTTAACTAATTAAAGTTTAGACATTTTAAGCATGTCTTCCTTTCTGACCTCTACCACGATTCTTCCATCCTCTCGAAGGAGGTGGAGCACTTCCTTGCTCCAGGAGGTGAAGGAAAGTTTCACCCAGACCTCGGAACATCCGAAGGTCTTGAGAGAACCTTCTCCTCCTGTAGAAGTTGTGGAGGGTGTTTCTTCTCTGAACCTGTCTATCTTCGAAGGAAGTAGGAGGTTGAGGAGGCGGAGGGTTGTTTATTACAACTTTCTTCCGTTTAAACTTTCGATTTGGATCATCCTTTCTAGGAGGTATGAGAATGGATTTTTTAGGATCACTTTTTTGGACATCAGTAAGAGCAGGTTCGACTGGAGGCGGATCTAAAGTAGAGGTGTCCATGGTCTCTATCCCCGAAACTTCCCCTTTCGGTTCAGTTGATAGGATAGTTTCCACTTCAACCTCTAACTTTTCGAATTCCTCAGCGACAGACATTACAGTAGACGAGTTAGCCATTTTCACAATATAAATTAATCATAAAGCAAAGACACCTAACTGCCTGATTTTTCAGTGAACAGCTGGTAGTTTTAGTTTGCTTTGTGCATCTGTCTATCTGTGAGAAGTAAATCTTCTTCACTTGACAGGTAATGAGATTAATTTAATCGTAACAGTAATTTTTGTTACTGGTTTTTGCATCGAATTTGTTCTCTATTTAGCCTCTTTTCTTGTCTGACTTCTAGTTTGTACTCGATCTTTCCTTTTCACTTGGATGCCATACTTTTTGGGTATGGGGGTCGAGACTTCACTAGGGGTCGATTCGTCTGTGGACGTAGAGGTCGAAGGAACTTGAACCGTTTTTGTAGCTCTTTTTGGGGCTGCAATATTTCGTTTTTCTTTTTCGAGTTCTTTATTTTTCGAAGCACATGGCATTGTTTTGGTTCGGACTGTACTTGTCTGTTCGAGGTTTTCTCTTTGTCTAGTCGAACGGAGATTGTAACTTTCTCGGTTCTTATCTTTAGTTGATTCATGCACACTCTTTCTTGATGGTCGTACATTATGACTCACCTTAGATGGTGGCTCATGCCTTTCAAACGTTCTGACGTCATCATTGTTGTTAAACGAGATGTTTCGTCTTATTCTAACCGGTTCGTCATCTCTGTCTGGCAGATGATGTAAGATTGGTTGTATACTTTGTGCGTTCGAAGGCAGATCAACGTCTTGACTTACTGATTTTTCTGGGCTTTGATGAGTGTTGACAGGTATGGTTATTTTAGAGGGAAAGTTTATACTAATATTTTCTTTCACCATAAAAGCAGGTTTGCATCTGTCCCAACTTACTATTCGTTCATTTTCGAATATTTTTATTTTGACTGTTTTTTCAAATCTTTCCAATACTTTATATGGACCACTATATGGCTTTTGGAAGCCAGTTCGAGGGGTGTCTATCTGTACATAGACAAATTCTGCAGTTTTTAGATGTTTCGACACGAATACAGGTGGCGTACCATGGTGAGCAGGTTGCGCAACAAATTTGTTGGCTATTTTTCTTATATTGAAAATAATTTCATCTGCTGTATAGTCTTCAACTTTGTTAAAGAAATCACCAGGCAATCTTAGTTCTTCGCCAAGTGCTAGCTGAGCAGCACTGTAGCCTGAGTCTGTCTGTACTGAGGACCTCAATCCCAACAAAATTGTTGGAAGTGCGTCAACCCAATTTGTAACATCTGCAGCCATGATGGATGCTTTGAGAGCTCTGTGCCACCTTTCTACTTTTCCATTGCTCTGCGGATGGTAGGCGGTGGTGGTGTTCTTTTTTGCACCAATAAATTTCGCTAGCTGCGAAAACAGTCTACTCTCAAATTGTCTCCCCTGATCGGTGGTAATATTTTCTGGGACACCAAAACGAGCTACCCAAGTATGGTATAAAATTCTAGTAACACTTTCTGCACTAATATCATCCATAGGGACGGCTTCAGGCCATCTTGTAGCTCTGTCAATCATTGTCATCAAATATTTCTTTCCATGTGACATGGGCAAAGGGCCTACTATGTCTACATGTACATGTTTAAAACGTTGTGTGGGTTTAAAGTTGCCAATAGGAGTTTTGGTGCGTTTTCCAATTTTGGAAAGTTGGCAACCATGGCATGCTTTTGCCCAGTTAAATACTTCGCTTTTGATTTTTGGCCATACAAACCTACTAGTCATTAATTTGACAGTGTTTTTAGGGCCTGGATGAGAGAGGTCATGTACACTTTTCATGGCCATTATTCTAAATTCTTTAGGAATAAAAGGTCTTGTGTGTTGAGTGCTAACATCACAACAAAGCAGTACATCACTATCTGGAATGCTTCTCATCTCAAATCGTAGTGAAGTTTGTTTATTTTGCAGCAGGTCTTTCAGTTCTGTACATTTTGACTGAGCCTGTGCTATTTCCTCATAAGGTAGTATTGGTTTTACACTAATCTGATCAATTCGACTGAGGGCGTCTGCAGACTCATTGTCTTCGCCTTTAATATATCGAATGTCAGTAGTAAACTGGCCAATATAATCCAGCTGCCTTATTTGCCTCGGTGAAGCATGGTCACTGCCTTGCTTGAATGCATATGTGATAGGACGGTGGTCAGTATACACAGAGAATACCCTTCCTTCAAGCATATGTTTGAAATACCGAATTCCAGCAAATATAGCTAGTAACTCCCGATCATAAGTGCTATACTTAGTCTCAGCAGTACTTAATCTCCTTGAGAAGAATCCCAAGGGTTGACGGCTCTCTCCACTAATCTGATACAGTGTCGCTCCAATAGCGAAGTCTGAAGCATCAGTGGCTAGAATTACATTTAAATTTTCATCAGGGTGAGCTATCATTGCTGCATTAGCTAGTTTTGCTTTTGTTTCTTCAAAAGCTTTTAACTGCTCTTCATTGAATGCTATAGGGGTTTTGTCTTTCTTTTTACTCCCTTTAGTCATATCATAAAGCACTGCCATGGTGTCTGCAGCTTGGGGTATACATCTACGATAAAAGTTCGTCATACCCAAAAATCTTCTAAGTCCATGCATGTCCTTAGGAGGTGGGTAGTCCAAGATGGCTTGCACTTTTTTACTTTTAGGTGAAATGCCACCTTGGCTTATGTTATATCCCAAAAAGTCTACATTGTCCTTGCCAAATTCGCTTTTAGCAACATTGATTGTAAGTCCAGCTTCATCTAATTTTGCTAAAAGTTGGCGAAGGTGATGTTTATGCTGTTCTTTATTTTCAGAAAATATACAGATGTCATCTATGTAGGCATATACGAAATCTAGTCCTCTTAAAAGGCTGTCTATAAAACGTTGGAAGGTTTGTGCTGAAGTCTTAAGTCCATTTGGCATTTTCATTGATTCAAAGAGCCCAAATGGAGTAATAACAGCTGTCTTTTTTATGTCTTCCTCGTTCATTGGAATTTGCCAATATGCTCTATTCAAATCCACTTTAGAAAATATTGTGCTACCTTTCATGGTTTGGTTAAAATCCATGATGTTTGGTACTGGGTAGCTATCACTTTTGCAAATTGCATTTAGTGCTCTAAAATCACCTGTTATTCTCCATGTATTATCACTTTTCATAACCATGTGAATAGGTGATGACCATTCGCTTTTGCTGGGCCTCATTTCACCATCTGCTATCATTTTATAAATAGCTAATTTGGCTGCCTGTAGTTTTTCAGGTGTTAGCCTTCTAGCTCTAGCTTTAACTGGTCTGCAATTTGGTGGTGTCTCTAAAACATGAGTAACTTCTGTTTTATATTTAGACTTCTTTTCTGTAGTGGAAATTTCTATACCAGGAAATTCTCTAATTATTTTAATCCATTCACTTTCTTCTTTGATGGTTTTAACTTCTGGTAGAGGAGTCATTTTGACAAAACCTGTGACTTTAATTCCAGTCTCATTATCTATTAGACATTTTCTTTTTAAATCAGGACTAAGATCGAAATGCTCTAAGAAATCAGCTCCTAAAATTGCTGTTTCAACATCTGTAACTTGCATAACCCATCTTAAGCTTCTTCTGATTCCAATATTAAATTCAACTAATTTCTCTCCGAAAACTCTTATCGGTGTACCATTCGCTGCATATAGGTGCCTCACTGGTTCTTTGGAGAACTCTGAGTTTTTAGCAGGAATTAGTGATACATCGGAGCCTGTATCAATCAAAAACCAAATTTGAGAATCATGGTCTTTGATGAACAGTCGTCGAGAGTACTTACATGCGAGGTCATTAGCCGCCATTATGGCCCCGCACTTTAGTTTGACTGATTCTTATTTTGTGGCTTTGGGGCAAGTGGTTTATTACTGTCTACACAAGGTGCTGTACAGTGAAATGCATTGTCTCCATATAAAATATGAAATTTGCATTTTCCTTGATTTTCCGGTTTTGAATAGTCTATTTTCTGATAGGGTGAGGTTGCTCTGCGGCTTCTGCCTGCTGACCTACTCCTATTTCGACTATTTTGACCTCTGTTTCCGCCATCATTTTGGTTTTGAAAATTTCCAAAATTATTTTGGGCGACAGGGTTCGGAAAATTGCCCATTCCCAACGAAAACCGCTCAAATTGTTTCTTGAGATTTCCAACGGTGCTCTTTAGATCGTTGATCTCTTTTTTTAATGTTTGTATTTCATTTTGAGGCGGAGTGTACTGAGTGCTTTCCTTTTTTGTGAAGGATACTGCAGCTACTCTTTTTTTCGGACTTGTAATGTCCTTTTCGAAATTGAAAATTTTCTCAGCTTTATCAGCGAGCTTTTTCAAATCGTCTATGGTTTTCACTTCATTATCACTCTCCAGTGAAATTATCAACCTGGATAAATCTTTGGGCAAAGCATGCCTGAAAAGGTCAGCAATGATTAAAGGCGTTAACTCTGTACCTGCCTTTTCAATCATGCGCTCCATGAGCCTTTTGGGGCCCTGTTCATCTAACTCTAACTTTGTGAGCAATTCCCTTATATTCTGCTCCTTAGTTCTGCCATACACAGCTCTTAGCTGTGTGGAAAACCATTCAAAATTGTCATTCTCAGCTGTGGGTTCACAGATATCTGGAATTCTTTCTACAATTTCGATGGGTATGTCAGTGCGGATTTTCTTAAAAAGGTCTTCCTCTTTTATTCCGCAAGCCTTTAATTTGGCTTTTACTACTTTTAACCATACCTCTATTTTCTCTGGAGTGAATGTGGGCAAAGTTATGTTCATCTTTTCAAGCACTAAATTGTCTTCTTCTGTGACAATTAAACTAGGCTCTGCACTTGTTGGAGTTATTCCAGGTGAATGCACTAGAGAAGTGTTGTTTAGAAAACTGAGGGACAAATTCTGTCTTTGAATTTGTGGGTTTTCAGTATTTTCTATTTGAGTGTTACCACTTTCATTTACTGTTTCGTTGAGACTTATAAGATCAGTTTGGTCTAATTCTAAATCTGAGTCTTCTGGAAATACACTTTTTGATGTACCAGACATTCAAGATTTTAAAATTGTGTGTTACAATTTATTTCGAGATTTTACTCTTGTAAAAATTTTCAGGTATGGACTTCTGAAATTATTCTGAATTATTATTCAGTTTTTACAGAGTTTATTTTGCAAAATTATTCAGGTATTGGACTTCTGAATTTATTCTGAATTTTTATTCAGTTTTGCAAAGTTTTATTTGCACTCGAGTCTCGAGTAAATTGAACTTAGAATTTTTTAAATTCTATTTGGAAGTATATTTCAACTCCTTTTGCATTGGTGGATCAACTCCGAAGAGGCTTGCACCTTAGTAGGAAAATTTTGCAAGCAAAATAATTCACTACTCTTCCGTACAGTGTTTCCACTGGGGCTATAGGGGCTCGTATAGTCTACCCAACTTAATCTGACTCCAAGTTTATTTCACGTCGGAAAGGTTACCACTTTAGGTAAATTATTAGTAGGACTAATAATTACCTAATTAGGTATATTCCATTATAAAATATCCTTTTAGACATTGGTATAGCTGCGTCTGAACAGCCATAGTTATCTGGTAACTTCTGTACACAGATAAGTACCCAGGTGTCAACTATGGTCTGTGAGAGACAAGTACAGAAAAGTTGTTACTTTGGCGTTTTTGATATGTGTACGATAGACGCACTGCGTCTATCTACGAGTATGTGAAACCGGTTTGGTACACGATCATGAAGCAGCATCCTGCCTTGTGGCGGACACTGACAATATGTACTCGTACATATTACACCTGTATTTAGTCAACTTGTATTTTAGTTCATACTGTCCCCACAATAGTATAGAACCCATCGAAGCTTACAAAGCTGCTTCACTTATTAGCAAAAAAAAGAACTCAGGAACAGTACAACAAATCCAGATGGTATGACGTCATCATTGCTGGCGTCAAAAAGAATTGATTTAAAAAAAATCCCGAAGACCCTACATTGTACAGTCGTTATCGTAGAGCTATTTTATTTATTTTACCTAGGAACTATCAAAATTCACCAGATATTCTTAACAACAGCAACTTTATTAATTTTACCAAAGAACTATCTAAATTCTAGATATTATACATAATATTCACTTTATTTATTTTATCTAGAAATTATTCAAATTCATTAAGTAGATGTTCTACATAATTAATCAAACTTTACAATTTCATAATCCATTATTTACATTTTAATTCTTGCCAAATATTTCTGGCGGGTAATATCAACACTGCCTAGTTATCAAATATGAAAATCTGAATTGTTATTGCCCGCTGGTACCGGAAGGCATTATGAATAATGCTACGCAATATTGATAATCATAAGTGTTCTTCAGTTTAAAATGATAAAACTAAGCCAATATCAATATAACCGGAAGAAATGTTATTGCCTTAAAATTATCCATTTTGACTGATTATCCATATTGACGCTAACATGTACTGCTGTTGTAAATGAGAATTCATATTTCACCTTCACGAAACTTTTTTGAAGGTTGCAGCTATTTTGACTCCTCTTTTCGGCTTTTCAGGTAGACTTTTTTCCTCATGATTTTGTAAACTTTTTTTGAAATGCTACATAAAGAGCATTGTCGTACATAGGTTTACCCAAAATAAGCTAGATAATCAAAATAAATACTGACAAGTTGAAAACAATTTTTCGCAATCTTATTGAAAAATTGTAATGTCATTGGGTCTGTTTTAATTAGGAAGCAACAGAAACATCTTTTTGTTGCAATTAAAATATGAGACTATGATGCTGGACCTCCTGATGTGTTCTTTTTTACCATCAGAAATTTACGTAGTGCATTTTCTAACACGTATAAATACTCAAATAAGCCAGTTTATAGCCTGAAGGTAATTTTATTTTCTTAGTAGGTGTCTTGTGTTGTATAAGAATGTTTTGCTTGTGGTTTTTCATTTCACCTTGCTCGTCCACAGATAAATCTAATTTTACCGACCTGAGAAATTACTATCTTATTAAAGTTTTCTATATTGCGTTGTAATTTTCAAACCACCAAATTCATATTGGATAATTCGTCGACCATCTCTTGCTAACATTCTATAGAGCTTTAGTTTTTCCGAAACGACCTGGGTATAGTTTTGTTTTTCTCTTTTAGGAGAAAGAAAACCGTATAAAATCATTTTAATATCGTTTTTCAGATAGAATTATTATAGAATTAGTTTTACCACGAATTCGACCGAAAATCCTTGAACGAGGTTTTCAGACCAGTCTTCGTGCTCTTCGTACACAATTTAGTTACTTGGTAAAATTTGACCTCAGCTATGGCAAAGAAAAAAAAATATCAACGTTCTAACAAAACAATATATTACTCGTACTATACAAATGAGAAAGAGAGGAGGAAAAATCAAAATATACCTATATATACAAACATTTACGTATAAAATCACAATAATAATATGAAAGGGAATTGACTATCACAAATTAAGTACCATAACATTCAAACCACGAATAATGGTTTACATAGTTTAGGAACCGTTTTGTAAAACGATGACCAAACAAGTTTGTGGAAAACCCATTTCTCATGACGTATTGGCTTCGAGCCATCGTATCACAAAAAAGTTTTCTCAGCAGTGCTGAAACGACATTTGTGTCCCGATTTCTGATAGAGGACTTTTTTTGAATCAAATTTTGTGATACTCTTGAGTAAAAAAGTCAATATTATTTATCTATGTCATCCATTTTCACTATAAAATCTGTACTGAATGTTAATATGAGCTTTCAAAGTCAACGTTATTATAAAATACGTAAAATTTAAAAGTCGAGGAAATTATTGACAAAAATATTGCATCTTTTTCTATACAGAGTGTTCTCAGAGTTGTCCATCACACTGCCAGTGCTGCCAACCGGACACATCTTGAATTCATAGAAAAATTTTTAAGACTCAAAATGTTATAAAAATCAGTAAAAATTGTTTCAAAATTCCACTTTTTTTTTTCAACTTTTTTGCCCGTGTGAAAATGATAAAACTACGCAACTACGCTTCTATCCTTTTTGTTGATGTTTAATACTTTTCTTGAGCTTCTTCTTGCAATTTTCAGATTTCAGAAACATTTTTATTTCAACATCACCCACCTCTTACCTCCTTTTAGCCACAGCTGCAAGATATTGATATCGACCCTATGGAAAGTTGGAAAAGCCTAAATCGGAATCAGCCATTGTTTATGTTCATGAAACTAAACCCATATGCTTATAGCTTCAGTTTAAATACAAACTGATGATCCATTAACTCAACAGATGACTTGTGAATTGAAAAAAAAAATTCGAACATGTTCGGTCTTTTCATCTCTACCGAGTTGTTTTCTACTTTCCCAAAAAATTTCCTCAAGTTTTCTACCTATTATTTTCCAGGTTCAGGATACATTCTTAAATTTTGTACAACCTCATCACATCTTGCACGCTTTCGAAGATACCTGTGAGAAATATTAGCATAGACATGGCAAATAGAATTCCATTTCGGATGATAAATCGGTAGAAGCCCACTTTGGTGTGCTGTTGGTCCCAAAATGTCAGCGTATGCACGATAACTGGCAACACCAGACTGGTGGTGCTAATACCAAGAGCACCAACTAACGATATGAACACCTCCAGATTAGGTATAGCAATAGCCATCAGCAAAGTGACAATTGGAATTATCGTCCTGATTACGTATTCCCAAAGAACTTGGTTGTGTTCGACTTTGTCCTTGAGATAAGATTTCCAGACAATATCCAGCACCACGTAGTAGCAAAGGTGATATGAAATGAACACAGATAACGAGTACAGTCCTTTGATGGCTTGGGCTAGTCCTTCGTTTTGAGGTAAGTTCAAGGTGATACTACCTTGCACGTCGTCGCCATATTTGAGGTAACCAAAGAAGCCAAAAATGGCGTACAAAATGGTCATCGGGATCATAGCCATGTTGAGGACCCCTGTAAGCTTACCAAATTGGGCTGGTTTCTTCATTTCTTGTTTCAGTGGAATTATAAGTCCTGTGCAGGCAATTGCAAAAATTACGGTCGTCAAATAAACAGGTAACTTGGCAGGGCTGCCAATTGCTCGACGGTGTTCGAAGCTAGGAGCTTCTCTGAAAACGTAATAGAAGACTAAGGCAAAGCAGACGACGATTATGAAGTTAGCTGCAGCTGAAAATGGAGCCAACAGTTTGAGATTTCGAATCCAGCAGACCAAAATCAGTGGTATAGTTACACCAATCATGATAGTCGTCAGATTGACATCTTGATCCAAATAGTGATCTAGCAACTGTTTCAAGTTCTTCGAGATAAAAATTATATAAATAGCACAGCCACCACTCTCATAGACCATGAAGAAGAAATTGGCGAAAAACTGGCCACTGGTAGCTAGCCAGGGCTTTTTAGGCAGTCGATCCTCAAAAGCTGCACCTACAGTGTTGGCGTAGCTCAAATTTGGAACACGTCGACGTTTGCTTAGCTCATGTTCGGATGCGACCAGTAAATGCATGCAGTAGGTGTAGAGGAAGGCCATGAACAGCACACCTCCAACTCCGACAGCATAGCCAGCATCTTTATAAGCGCTAGGAATGGCTAGAATACCAGTTCCTACAGCAGCTTTTAGTAAGTGGAAGAATGTGTCGAAATATGAGGTTGGCTTTTCACTGGTGCAGTAGTCATAAGGTTCATAATCTTTGGGTGGATAGTTGCCAGAGGTTTGAACAGTCATCATTAGCTGTGGTTCTGTATGGTGGCTTTTATGGAAGGTGACTTTATCTTTTTCGTTAACATGTTCAGTGCGTGAAGGAATGATGGTGGCAAATGGCGGTGGACTGGTGTCTCCGTTGAATCCTGCATTCGAATAACCATTGCCTTTATTCTCAGAGTCTGAATCATTTTTGAACGAGTCGCGTACGCCCACCATTTTGATTCTGAAACAGAAAAAAAGAGAATAAGGTATTATATGCTTTACAAGGCGAAAAAAACATACAAAAAAAGAGAAATTTTCTCGACTATTTAAGAGAATTCTCAACAGAAAGTTGTGATTTTTAGCTAAGATGTTTTTCAATATCGAACTTGGCGATGATCAAAGTTAGATATTCAATTTGCATTTTTCTAATAGCTAGAATAAGCAGTCAAAGTAATATATTTATCCTACTATGCAAAAAAGCTGTTATTGTATTTAAAATAAAAATCTTGCTTTATATATCCATAATTGTTCATTATTAAAGTAAAACATATTTAAAGTCATAACCGAATGTTTATTTAACCAGAAATTAGTCGAGAATATTTGACTACCTACTAATTTTACAAATGAAAGAAGTTCACAGTTTTTTTTTTTTTTTTGTGGTTGCCTATACAAAAACTCCTTCGGAATTTTTTTTTTTCCACTGTTTTCTTTCACTTAACATACTTCACTCATGTGTGTAGTAATGAAGGTAAATTCCTTATAGTGCTAATAGCTAATAGATGCAAGTATTAAACTTTTTTAAACCCGCGTCTAACCTCTCTCTGGACATTTAAAGCTCTACTTAGGATTGTCAAAATTAATTAGATTGGTAAAACAAAAAATGAATTAGTAATTCATACACGAACCGAATAAGTCATTGTTTGTTTGTTTGTTTGTTTATTTATTTTATTTTCATATACTCGTAGCTTGTGTGAAAATAAATTAAGATACAGGTATGAGTGGTAAGTATGAGTATAATGGAAAATAACTAAGTAGCTAATTTCGAATATTTGCTAATTAAGAGAATGATTTAGAAATGAGATCATAAAGAATTACTAGTCAACTTTGAAATAGAAATTATTTTGTACGTCTTTTCTATTCAGATGACTGGGAATTCGATGTGAGAAGAGGCATGAACCATATTCTATGATTTTTACTGGAATGGAATAACTTGAGAAGTATAGGACTAAGAAAGAGTGTACTCGCATTAATAAATATTAGCTTTCGGGCTCGAATCGAGAAAAACTTTTTCCATCGCGAAAGGAAGTGGTGAAAATTCGTATAAGATTATATTGGACGTTTTTAGAATACTAAAATCTTTGGAGTTATACTTCGTTGCTGGTTTTCTTCGAATTTGTCTTATTTTTTTTGGCAGGCCTTCTTTTTTTTTCATTACTAGAATTTCTTATTAGGTTTCTAAATTGGAGAAAAAGAAAGATTGATTGATATATACTTTCGATGAAAAAAATGTGAACAGTTTGACAGTCTTGGAACGTGAAGGTGATTTTCACTAGAGAAAACAAGGCGATAAAAAGTAAGTTACATGTGCAAAATTACTTACTTACTCGAATCAGTTTGGAAATGTTAACCTATTGATTTTTAAAGTTGTGAAATGATATTCATTTTTTTTCAATCTGTTTTATTGATCAGATAAATTTTTATAATTTTAACTTTTGATAAGATGTTCATGCACGATGTTTCTGGCAAAAATTACATGTGACTAAATAAGAATTTTTCATTTTCCTGAGACGTAAAATTTCTCATTTTTACTAATTGGTAATTTCCTACATTTTCCTGAGATGTAAAATTTCTCGTTTTTAAAAAATTGTTAATTTCCTACCCAATGTTTATGCTCACAAGCATATTATCATCTCTTAAAATATTCTTCGTATTCAGTCTAATGGCCAATGTAAATCATTTCCACCAGTTTGCTAGATCTTCCAAATTTCTTACGAGTTATCTTATAATTATATCTGAGTATCAAATACATAATACATCTTTAACAAACTGAAATATTATTATAGTTCATCTAAATTATTAAGGTATCTTAATAACTGCATAAATAGGTAGATATAATAGGTACATAAGAACAACGTCTGGCTAGATTTCAGATAGAACAAAAAACCAATTTCAGTCTACTCTGCCTCTCATTGTGTGTTTTTTTCAATTCATCTCGTATGGCTACAATAATTTGTACTTTTCAAGAAGATTAATATTCTTCCATAACTAGCGAAAATAATAATCACAAATCGTGTCTTCAGAGAATACCGCCATTTTCAAATCTGAACTCAACTTGATAAAAAATCAAGGCCTTTGGCTAAAAATTTTCCGACTACGACTAATATATTAAAGATTTGTCAGTTCTGCCAATTTTTTCCTACGGGTTTTGTTGTAAAAATAATTTATTATGTTATTGTCATTTGACATTGCCTTCTTCTGTACGAAGTGAAGAATATTAATGAGAAAAATCGACGTCGTCAAGCTGACAAATGAATGAAAAACAAACGCCAGACTCTGCTGGTCTGGTTACTATACATAAAAAGTATCTAACCTATAGAGAAAGAAAGCAAAAGCGGGTGTGAAGAAGTGAGGAAGTGTGGGGAAAAGACTAGATTAAAGAATTTTTTTCCAATTTACAAACAAGTTATAGACAAAGTGTTCAATTAATTTTAGCGTTTTGGTGATGCATGCTTGCGATTTTATTTTTTTTTTTGGAAAAACCCATTGTTCGTTTGAACTAAGTATACCATTAAGAAAATAAATATTCACAGTTGAAATTCATAATACGTACATGATATAATTTTTGGGTTTTTCAGACATTGCTTAAATGTCCCCCAGCCACCCTTGCTACGGACCTGCTGGACCATGGGGTGAAAGGAACAGACTTTCTTTTTCTTTTAAACAATATGTTTCCCCATTAATTAAGCTAAAACTCAAGAGGTTATCTTGTCATGAAATATTATCAATTTATCTTCTTCATTCGTTCGATTAACTACTTATTGTTACGTGCTGGTCTCAACAAAAAAAATTTATTTTCACCACATAAAGGGCATTAAATTATTTTCTCACTTCCATTTTGAAATGTCATTTAGAAAATTATACCCCGACTATACTCGATATTTTCATTCAAATTCACGTTTCAACTTCCATGTCCAATTTCTGCTTTTGTAAAATCCCGATTGAATCCAGTTACACGTACCTATTACCGGTATTCCATCTTAATAGCCACAAGACGATTTCTCTTGACTAACTCCCCTAAAGATAAGAAATATTTAAATTTTTTCCTGACACATTAAAATGTGACTACACTTTCAATCACCGTTATAAATACTTGTTTTTATTGCTTCCAACAGTCTGAAACAAAACATCTACCTATATAAACTCATGAGAACAGATGTTATTTCCAATTATCTCACAACTTTTGTCCTATTTGCTCGAAAATGTGGAAAATTTCTTTCAATCTCTCATCCATATGTTAGCGTAAAAGTGGATAATCAGGAATTATTGAAAAATCCTAGTTGATTGAAAAAATGACGGCTATTTGAATAATTGACAATTTTATTTCTTCTGACTACTAGTTATACATATTGGAACCATTTTGAATTTTGACCAAACATTCCGTCAGAATTTATTAAGAAATAAGTCAATCTGCAGAAAATGTCCGGAACCGATAGGCATTTGTAAGAAATGTAAAGTAGTCTCAGAAAATGTAAAGTATAAAATTTTGTGTAGACTATTTAGAAATTTTTGACAAAGACAAATTGTAAGTAGAATTTGTAGATAATAGCTGAGTAAAAGTGGATAGTATTGGAATTAAATTCAAATTGAGATAATGAAATTATAGTCTGCAAATAAAGATGATTTTATATAGAGAGCGTATCGCAATGAATTTATTTAGCCAACACAACAAAAATTTTAAAATCAATGAATAATAATTTTGAATAAGAATCAAGATGTGAGATTGAACCAGGTGTGTGCAATAGAAACGTTGTAGATGAGAAACAATAGAACAGAGTGGGCAAGCCTAATATATCAAGTCCAAGAATTATGCACAAATTTGTCTGTACTATCTGCAATATGGGAAGATAAGGGTACAAAATGTTGTACTCAAAATGATGAAAGCTAGATTTGTTTTAAAATTTTACATTGTCATTCAGTTTGTTTGGAGTGTTTCAAATGAATTGTCCTTGTACCTAGTGCATCTGATTTTTGTGTTGGAATATATTTTTAGCGTTATTTTTTTATTTTTCTGCTTAATTTAATTATGCAATTTAGTGCGCGTTTTATGCATTTGGCGAACATTTTCAAAAATTTTTCCAGTATTTTTGAGTTTTTGTGCCTGGTTTTTTTACAATTTAAATGTCAACTGGTTATTGAAGGGAAAAATATTGATGTAATTCAGATTATACTCATTTATAAGAAGATTTTAGGCCAACAGGCATGAAAACTGGTTCACTAGTTGCAGAAAAACAGTTTTTGGCTTTTTCTCCACATTATATTCATGATGTTAGTTGCATTTAACTATACTTAACTTCTCAATTAGGAAAGAAATAATTACTAGCCAAAACTGAGAGTGATAATTTTTTTTGGAGTGCCTTTCACTGGGGAAATTTTACAATTGGTTGTCCTCCTCGCCCTTTCAGCGTACCTTACATTCCAATGTGCTTGCCGAGTATACTGGCGCGCTTCTCCTAGGCCAACAAGGCGACCAATTTTTTTCCACTACTTAAGTAACATGAGCAATTTTAAGTGAAATAATAATTTAATATCACTCTTTGTATCTCTTCAACTACTTAATCAAATATTGCAAAGTTCATGTAAAAAATAAAGGATTTTCCCATGTACGAGTACATTAAGAAACTAAAAATTGCAAATCTCTTCAGCCTATCTAGAGTAAAAATTTTTCAAGTTGACCTGCATGTGTATTGTTTGGCGGGTGTGTTTGTAAGTCAGTATCTAATATATAAAGATAAGTTTTTTTTTTTTTAACAGTAATCCTAACTATTTGTCAAGTATTGCCAAATTTTTATAATATATAAAGGCTTTTCCAAGGTATATTTGGAGACAAAAAAATTGCAAATCCCTTCAGCCAATCAGAATCAAATAACTTTTCAAAGTTGACATACATGAGCGTTAGTGTGTGAATCTGTATAAGGGTGAAACACATGGCTTTATCATGCATTGAAAGAAATGGATAGTAATGAATAAAATAGTAATTTATCTCATCAGTTATGAAAATTACTTTTTATTGTAATGCTAATATTTGTAGTTCTTTTCACTGTCATATATAAAATATTTTACTATTTTTGTAGTAATTTCCACTACAAATCATGAATTATCCCAGTTTTCCTATCCAAATTTTAAAAATACTTTTGAAATTTTTCTCAGTGTGACTTATTTTCAAGATGAATGTGCATTTGTTTTTTTTCTTCTAGCCATAATCGACATATCTGTTTTTTTCCTAAGCCATAATCAAATTTTAGCTTTATCCTAGGCATAATAAAAAATGGCTGAATAGTCTATGTCAAATTGAATACTTTACATGGTTGTTTACATACTTCTCATATTCAAAATGACCATTTGATCTGGGACACTTTCTAAATAATTTCTAGTTAAACTGAATTGATAAAAAATATATTCCCACAGCAAATGGGCAGGGTGCAAAACGGCGCCATTTTGCACTGTGACTAATTTTGGGCAGTCAAAACATATAATTTTTTTCTATTATTCAAATAGTCATAATTTTTTAAATTGACCAGGATTTTTCAATAATTCCTGATTATCCACTTTTACACTAACATATACCCTCAGTCTATCAAAGTTGTTTCCAATTTAAATTTTAGGCGAGAAAGGAGAATTGAAAAAAGTCAGAAATTGCCTTTTCGTTTGAAATTCTGTCCAATTTGACCTTCACTCGCTGTCTCAGCTTCTATATTATCGATTTTGATAGGAGAAACGTTTATTACAAAAAGGAAAAATGTTTCATTTGAAAAAAAGGAACTTTCATGCGAACAGCTTTGTATGTATATGTAGGTATTTCGATTGTAATAAGTATTTCACTTGAGCTTAGTTTTTCATTTCATCTCCGAGACCTTTCGAGAAAAAAATGCTACTTCGTCGAAGAGCAAAACAATTTATTGAAAAATTTTTTGCTTTGTGATCATAAATTCTTTCAAGTGAGGCCAATTTCGAGAATTTTTTGTTCTAGAGTGATGCCATGAGTAGGAATAAAAGAAACATAAGCTACAATTTGAGAGCAGGAACATGTTCAGCAGAGTTAAATTTAAATAGGTGTCAGTCTTTTTTATCTTTTGTTATGGTTTCGTAGAAGAGTTTTTTGTTTAGAAAAAAGTTTTTTGTCTGTGAAAATAATGATGAAATGATTGGATATAAAACAGTAAGAAATTGAGTGAAAGTAACTAAAGTCGAGTAAAAAAAAAAAGAAAAAGTGAGGGTCGTTGGACAGGACAGATATGGCTCAACGGCCTTGAATTTTAAAAATAAATGATACTGCTAGAATCAGGGTTGGCATTTTACACGAAAAATAATTTATTTTACGTAGCATATAATATGTAAAATGTAAAATGTAAAATAGTGATGTAAAATGGCAAAAAAATGATAGAATAAATAAAGTAGAAAAATTAAAAACGATCGTAAGTTTTGTGATTAAGATGATTGAAGGATTGAACTATAGCATTAGAAATTTGAAATGATTAAATTATATCGCACACCCTCTACAAAACTGCTACAACTCGCAAAAATCAAGTTTTGAGTTAGTAGTGAAAAAATGGTCTATAAGGGTCCTACTTTGATCCCCCATATTCACCTTGGCGAAATTCCACCCCCAGACCCCTCCAGGACAGTTGTATCAGTTTACAATTTCAGAAATATGAGGCTATTCAATGGACAAAACTGCTACAACTCAACTTTTTCAAACAAACTGATAAAATTACTTGACAAAACTGATACAACTCAACATTACTCTACTAAATAAAACAACAACACTCAAATTATGTACAAAACTGATATAACTGTACAAAACTGATACAACTCGACCATTTTCTTCATTATTGGCTGGACAAAAGGTATACAACTTGCATGAGGGCTATTTGTTGACCACTGAAGGGAGAAATATTATCATATTCAGAAACTAGACCACAATACGAGTCTTTTGACGTTTCAACAAACAAAATCCGTTGAAAATTCACTGATTACTGACAGTTTTAAAATTCAAAATTTCAAACAGCTCTCCTGAAAAAACGGTTTTTGCGAGTTGTAGCAGTTTTGTAGAGGGTGTGCGATATGCCTGCTTACATTTCATTATTTTAAGCAACTGTTATTTGGTCTTTTTGCAGTATATATGTAGTTAGTTAACTTGGTACTTCAAAAAGCAAATTTTTATTTCAATTCATCATGAGAACGTGTTCATTTATCATTAAAATTATATTATTTTTTCAGAAAAGAAACCAAATCTGTTATTCTTATCAAAATCGCCAATTCATCTGCGAATCAGAGTAATAATAGAAGTTCATAGATTAAAATTTTAAGTTTGAATAAATTTGGACAATTTTCTTATAATTTCTAACTTAAGTAATTGTTTTATATTTACATTTCAAAATGTATTTTACAATTTGTTATTTTAAATGTAACACTGCATGTGAAATGTAAAATATATGTATTTTACCTGCCAACCCTTGATAAGATCCTCAGATAAGAAAATCTTGTTATGCTCTAGTAAAATATATCATCTTAGCTTAAGCTGTTCTTCAAACAAACTCATCAGTTGTTGACATTAACCCCACTTTCTCCCAACCTACTCCAAGTATCTATTGGTTAAACTCAAAATAATAATTGAACTAAATTTTTAATCAGTTCTTTGATAAATAGGTGGACTAAGTTTGATATAATTTGAGGGAGTGGGGGGTTTAAAATGTTTTTGTTGGTAAAAAAAAAAATATTAATAAAAAGTGTAAAAAAAAGTATCAGGGGTCTATGCAAATAAATCAAAATTTCAGTCATTTTCTTTGAAAAGGGGAGATTTGATCTTCTGTGAGAAGGGGGCTGTTTTCACCTTTGAAGAAACGTAGTCCCCCCATCACCTTCCACCATCTAAAGGTTTGCCAGAGAAGCTATAGTCTTTAAACTTTAAGCAGGATTAATCAAAATCAGATTAACACGAATTTTATGCTTACCAGAAGTGTGTAGAAGTCTGTCGTTGAAAATTGAAAAACTGTACAATCTCGAATACCGAACAAAATTCAGTACATTATTCACGAACTGAACAAAAAAAAAATTCTTAGAACACCAAAATAGAATTGAAAAATTGTAAAAAATGATACATCTGCATGAAAAAAAAAAGTAAAAAAAAGAAAATTTATCACTCAAAATTAAAAAGTAAGTGTAAAAACGCTATCAGGTTGTACCACAATTTGATAAAACCAAAAACAAAAAGCTCCGCACGAATATTTAAGTTCTTAGGTCACTAATTTCAGACAACCAGTCTGACACAAGTTTTGAAGAAGTGTTAATTTCGTTGGATCTCGCAGGAAGTTGTCGAAGTTTGTGTATAGCCTATATGATGCCTGAGCCACCAAATGATTTGAAAATTAATTTGAAAAAATGACGACTGGCGCGCAGATCAGAAAAGCTAGTCAAAGCTTAATTCTGTGACGTCACCAGAGGGCTTCTTTCGTATCTTCTTTTGAATTTCCCATCTGGCATGGGAATTACGTGTTTACGCTACTCGCAACCGGTTCTGCACTGATGAACTCCCGAACGCCAATATAGACGCGAATTTTATTCGTGTTTAGAAAAATGAGGAGGAAAAAAATTGATTTATGCGCGCCAAAATGTCGAACTCGCAGAGGCTAGGGTTCATAAGAACCTGTTTTCAGGTGCAAAATATAATCGATTTCAATTTCGCTATCAAGATGGAAATGACAGAGAAATTGCGCACTGGTTGGACTGAGTAGGCTCTGAGGACGACCTATATGCATGTAATTATTCAATGGCCTTATCACACAGACGTTGGGTTAAACATACTCGTAATTGATGTGTGTCTTTATATGACGAGGAGAATGTGTAACCTACAGAGTTACACCAACTCTTTCATGGTTACGAATAAATGCGGCACTAGCTGTGTACTTAGTTCAGGTACGAGCTTAAATCGATTATTTTCGATTCATTGTAATTTAATGAGTACGAGGCATTCATCTGGGAAAATGTAACGTTTTGTAGATTAGGTAGAAGGCATATAAGGTGTTGTATTTCAAACAATTCTGCCGATAAAAAAATAATTAGGATTTTTGTTTTTGCAGTGAAAAATGAATGCTTCAGGTGATAAGTGACTAGAAAGTGATTTTGCTCATCTGAAATTAAATAATTTAATGGTTTACGTTTCATGCGTGATTTTAAAGGAAAATAAAACATTCTATGATGGGATCTATGAAAAGGTACCTTTTAAATCAGCTAACTAGTTTTTGAGAAATTGGTAAAAAATAATTGTCAGATGAAAATATGAAAAAATTATGTTTTCATATATTTTATTTTCATACGGGGTGCTACAAAATGACCGGCTACATTCGTTTTTTAAATTCACAATAGCTCAACGTCAGGTACAAATGCAGCATTAAAATTTCAATTGGCTGTTAAGTAATTGAAAATGAAGAATATTTTATTAATTATTATCTACGAATGCTCAGCAGCTAATAAATACAGAAATTCCAATGACTTAATGCGTTTTGGAAAACGAAAATTGTTAGTCCCTTCTTCTCTTTCCCACCTAAATAAATCAAAAACCATAGAATCGTTCAATGCTTCAATGAATCTGTAGAGTAAACTAACCCAATGGCATCATTAACTCATTTTTGAGAATAATTGACTTGATGCGTTTAGGAAAGATAAGCCTCTTCATAATGAAATACTATTTCACTTGAATGTTGACCATTTTGCCAAACGGATTCTTAAAGGCGTGGAACGCAATTTTTCAAGAATTTGCCGAGCAAGGTCTCATTATTCTACAATTTCTTTCTGTACATTATGCTATCACAGATATTCGAAATTGACAGGGGAGGAGGAATTAAGCACGTATGATGTTTCTTAAAGATGTTTCTTTCGCAGCTCGTGGAGGGAATTTTCCCCACTTATCCATAAAAATTGAGTTTTATGCCTTCGAAAATGTGCTAGGGTAAAATGGTCAACATGTGAGTGAAGTTGTATTTCATATAATATAACCTTAATGAGTAAATTTCAATTTTTTTTCTTACACGTATAATTCAAAAAACAAATGTAGCCAGTCATTTTATTTTATTTATTTATTTATTTATTTATTTATTTATTTATTTATTTATTTATTTATTTATTTATTTATTTATTTATTTATTTATTTATTTATTTATTTATTTATTTATTTATTTATTTATTTATTTATTTATTTATTTATTTATTTATTTATTTATTTATTTATTTATTTATTTATTTATTTATTTATTTATTTATTTATTTATTTATTTATCTCAGAGCTGAGCATCAAACCTAGCTATTCTAAGCAATTTCCACAATCACCGAGTTTGCTTAAAGTGATGTGAGTAGTGAAATAATAGGATGAATATGAAATTATGAAATTGTGATCGAACGTCTATTTCGAGAAACACGTAAGAGGTCATTGTTAAGTATAATTAAATAAGTGATGTGATGTAACAGAAGGGTAGTTTATTTCTAATGACTCATAATGAGTATTTTTTTTTCTTTTATTTATTAGAGAAAGGCGGCATCTTTTATTTTACCTAATTATTTTTGAATTTTCACCACCCGAATGAAAAAAAATCGAAGAGATAAGATTAATCACTGGCATGAAATTTATAATCGTCCATATCATATAAATTCTCGAATAATTAATTTAAGAACCTGAAATTTTTCGGCGTAATCCACCTAGTCGTGGAAAACCCACTTATGAAAATGTGAAAATGCTACAATTATCGAGTTTTCCAAATTGCTCATTCCTATTTTAAGTGTGTGTACGCTTGCCAGTTTGTATATCTTACTACGGTACCTACTAGAATGTTTAGTATACCCAATTATTATATACTCGTTGCTCAGGGTCATTTATTTCGAGAAGTGAAATCAAATTAATGAATTCAGTTTTTCCCACTTTTTATTTTCGTGGATTACCTATCTTACATGGCGTCAAAACATTCGAACACATGGAAGTAGGTATATTAAACCTACTATAAATGAAACAAAATATCGCACCGATAATGTCTTCCCGAAATACTACCTAGGATAATAATTTTTTATTTTCAAATGTAAATCTCGAAGTTACTTTCAGCCTTGAAAGAGCACTAAATTTTTTTCTTCAGAGAAATTGAATTTTATGCTAATTTTACAACGGAATTTTGTGGCTCTATAGTTTTCACTTTCGTCATTTCTCAATGAACTTGATTTTTGGCATTCGCAATATCCGCACAAACTTGGTTCGTGGGTAAGTAAATATTCAACTACCTGATAATGGCCGGTTTTGTGATTTATTGGTTCATGAAGTTCAGCTTTTAGGTCTCTTATGCTGTTTTTATCCTCGCCATAAGATGAGACCTTGAAAAATTTTACGACTTTGCTAACAATTCATCAAAGGTTAGTTATAGGTTGTCGATAAAATTCGAATTTTACTTTTACGACTTCATAGACATAAACAAAGCTGTACAGAGAACGAAAGATGATGAATAATTGACTTTTAGACTCACTGGATAATTTTTCAGCTTATTGGTAAAAGTTCCTTACTGACAGGTAAACACTCGTAGCTAACTGCAAAAATATGTCACAGGTAAATGCAAAAATATCCTGTAACTGGCTGGAAAAAATTCCAAGCTGACTGAAAAAATTTCCTAGCTGCTAGGATTGAAAAGCCAGCTAACTAGAAAAGTTTGCATTTGATTGGCAAAAATGCCTCACTAGAAATCATTCTCAGATGACAACAAAATTATCCCCGCAAACTGAAAAATCTCTTTATGCGAATAGAAAACATTTTCAGGCAATTGGAAAATTTTTCAGGTAATTGACGAAAATTCCAAGCCGACTGGAAAGCCTTCTCAAACTATACTGGAACAGTTCCTTAGAAAATTTAAAGAACATTCAGCCGATTGGAAAAAATTTTTAACCCCCTGGAAAATGTTCCAGCTCATTGGAAAAAAAGTATGAAGAGCTCAATTAATATTCTATATTTCTTTGCAGTATTTCTAGTTGTAGAATGGAAAATTATTACAAAATCTATAATTGAATCAGTATAGAAGCGTTATGTTCAGCGAAAATATGAAATTAGAGAGACGGTCTCAATATTTGCCTGGCTGGTAATAAAAAGTTTCAAACGAAGAAAGAGATTTCAAAAGAAATTTGCGGTTTCGAGAAATAAAAGTTTTTTGATAACTGACTGCAAACTGCTATCAGGGTCTAAAATTTATTTTGTGCTTTGGGTATAACTGGGGTCAGACAATGAATACAAAAGTAATCAGAAAATACCAAAGAAAGAAAAAAAAATGAAAGAACCTATTGCTAAAATTTCGATTGCCGATGATCCGTTGCCGTTCAGAAAGTTCGTGACCAGATTTGAAATTTTACAATGGTCAATAGAAACATACAGGACTGTAATTTATTTTAGAAGACGAACAAAGAAAACAAAGAGAAGAGCACTGAAATTCGTTCATTTTTTTTTCTCAGAATTAGGGCTAGCTTTAGGCTCTTTGACCGTCTGAAACTTGAAGTTTTCTTGCATTCATGAAATTTTGTCCTTCATTTTGAATTTAAACCACTAGCACGTGTAGGATATGATTCTTGAAACTTAAATAAGCCAAGAGTTTTTCGTTATTTTATTGAAAAAATGCGTGTATATTTACGGAGTACTGAAGTTTAATATCGAAAGTAATTATATGTAGGTAATTAACATCTTATATTGAAGGTGGTGGCGGAGGGGGCATTCTATACCAGAGATACCTCAATTATCGAATAAGATTGTGAAACTTACTTCTATCAAATATTCTGTTGAAGTGCAGATTATCAAATACGAGTGAGGCAGGTGTCTAAATTAAAAAGTAAAACTAAAAGATGATTTGTATGAATAGCAAAAGAAACGTTGGTATTAATTTGAATCACTGAAGAATACGGTAGATACAATGAATAATTGAATACAGTGAAAACCGCTTATAACAAAAATGAAGGGACTGAAGGTTATTTTCGTTATAAGCGGTTGTTCGTTTTATCCGAAGTATTGGATAAAACTCACTTCTCGTAATAACCGGTTATAACGAACTATTTGTCCTAAGCAGTTATTACGAGAAGTTTGTCGTATACCTACAAAAATGAATAAACACCTATACCCATATAAAGTATTTGGACCAAAAGACAGATTTTATTCAAAATACAAATATAATCAAATATAAAGGTCTGAAGACACAATTTACGTTTTTTTAAAAACAAAAAGAAAAAAGTCAGGTCATATGATGTACGTAATAATGTTTAAAAAAATTATCCAAAGTCAATTGCGTCTTTTTCTTTTTAATTATTTCCAAGTCCATTTTTGATTCTAAATTTTTCAAAAATTGCAGAGAAGAGGTTTCTTTGTTAATAACACATTCGAGGCAAAATTATCTCATCTCTCGCATTCAAAAATATAATTTCATTTGTTAAAACAGGGGAAAAAAAGTTTGTAATATCAGGTATTTCGCTATAGAAGAATTTGTAATATCCAGTTTTTTTAAATATAGAGTTAATGGGAATTCAGCCGGGACTTGATTTTATTCATTATAACAGATTTTTCTTACTATCCGGTTTCATTATAAGTGATTTCCACTGTATTACTTTTGATAAGGAATGAATGTATAAAAAAATTATGATTAATTCATTGATTCAGAAAAATAGAGATTGAGCTAGAGCAGGTATTATTTTTTGTAATAGACTCCACCCGTCTCTGTTGAAGAGGGAGCCAAACTTTCACTTCCATCTCTTAAATGGTTCGACAAAATCGAATAAAACTGAAGTAAATATCCTACATAATTAAATTTTACATGCAACTCTATGTATCTTTGTAAATCTCATTGAAGCACAGCTTGATCATAAACTATTGTCATATTATACTTATCAAGTCTACTATATTCTTTTCAATATTAACTTCTCATTTTAGATCTGTTCCCATTTTTATGATTGCTTGTCTATCTATAGTAGTCGACAAGTGCTGTGAAACAAAGGACAAACGATAGTATAGAAAAGCCAATACTTACAATAAGTATGAATGCATGAAACAGCATCACACACACAAAACCTAAGTTACGTTTACTACCTCGCCATAATAAAATAGCTTGCAGTAAAATGGGCACAACTATAGAGTCAAATGGGTAGCTGAATGATGAGATTAAATTCACAAAAATCTCGCAGGTAGGGATGATTAAAGGTACTAAAGTTATGAGTAGATTGATTAAAGTCCTGGCAGCATACTCGTACAGCTTAATATTTGGTGAATTGCAAAATAACAGCTCCAGCTCATCATTCCAGACAGTTTCGAAGACGACGAAAAAAGAAATGGCACCTCCAGCGATCATTGCTAAGGTGAGAAGTCCATTGGAGGCCATCATGATCGGATTACCTGAAATTTAAGATAATAATGATTGTTTATTATTGTCAGTATGATTGTAAAAAACCCAAATTTTTCATATCGATTTTAATCGATTTTTCCTGAAGACTTCGCTAAGCAATAGTAATATTATTTTACTAATTTCTTACAAGATCAGAATGAGGAGGGGGAGGAATTGCGCTCTATATACGTGCTGCAAACAAAATGTCTATAATAAACGTCAAATGTGCATGATTCCCACTCCCCTGTAGATTTTGCCCACCTTTGATGACAATTTAGAGGAAGAAATTGCAAAATGATGTTATCGTTGCTTAGCAAAGCCAAAAACTTGGGTGTAACACCTTCAAGAACGTGTCAGGCAAGATGGTCAACATTCAAGTGTAATTGTATTTATTGACGTATCTGGGAAGGGGGTGCACAGGGGCGAAAACTCCCTTTAGGCCTCAAATTTCATCAGAAAAAAGGCTGAATAGAAAAATGTTTTGTTTTTTGGGTATATAATTCAGCCTTATGGCAAATTAATGGATGTGCCACTGATTTTATTTTATATGTATGTAACCTTAAAGAATGAACTTTGATTTAAAACCAACCTGCAGTCTCTATATTTTTTCTTACGCGTGTAATTCAAATAACAATTAATAGAGCCGGTCATTTTACTGCACCCTGCATAAGTTTCACCTTAAAGATTACTGGTTTGCTAAGCATTTGAGTATTTTAGACCAACAAATACATTTTATTATGAAAATTGAGTACACATGCTGTCAGTATTTAAATAATATTGCAGCTACCTACCTGGCAGATTTTCTAGAATATTGTCGCTGGTTTCCTGGCCATATTTGATGTATCCAAACAACGAGAAAAATACGTTTAATATGATTAAAATCATCATGGATGAACTGAAACTTCCAAAGAGGTTACCAAACTTTTTGGGCTCTTTCATTTCATTTTTAAGTGGGAATACCAAAGGAGTGGCCACTATTGTGAAGAAAACTGTTGCTAAAAATGTAGACAACTTGGACATGTCTCCAATCACTTCAACTTGACTGACAGGACTCGGATCGACAATAATGAAAAATATTATTTCAAACATCACTAGAACCATCATCAACGATGAAAAATATGCAATGGAGGACATCACTTTCAAATTAGGCACCCAGGATATGAGTGTAGTCATTGGAAACAATGAAAGCAAGATGATGCGATCGGAAGTCTTATAATTGAAGTATCTTAAAATCACTCCCACATTTTGGCAGATAAATAGCTGAGCAAAGGAAAGTGAGAAGCTCCAACTCAATATGATTTCGTACTTGAGGTACGCATTGATGACCTTTGCCAGACGTCGCTGACCTGCAGTATTCATGAAAACCAGTTCAACCATGGAGTAAATGGACAGATGTGTTTCTTCTATGATCTTATGACGTCGACGGAGTTCTTTCTCACACCACAAGTACAACTGCATCATGTATATATAGAAAATGGCCACTCCAAAAGCACCTAAAATGCCCATAAGGTAGCCCACATCTTTGAAGCCACCTGGCAGCACAAAAAAGGCAGGACCTTGGATCGAGAAGAATAGCTGGAATATGCATTCTGCCCATGAAATACCATTTTTCGATTTGTATACTGGCAGTATCTTAGCCTTATGGAGATCCAAGACCAGATCATTGTCTATTTCGTCGTCATCTTTTTGAGAAAATCGATCCTTGCTGACGACAGATGCACGTCGAATTACATCCAGCTTCAGTTCATGCATGGCACCTTGACAGTGAAACCAGAAAAACGCTCAAAAATTTTTCACAAACCAAATCACATTTGTCAAGTATTTACATAAAGTATTAGTAGGGTGTATCGCGAATGTATGTCTGTGAAAATTGTTCGACGATTACAAAATATTAACACCTGAAGAGCTAATGAACACTAACTCAGTGTGATAAGGGTCATGTAAACAGAGGAAAATTTTTTACCAAGACTTAACTTTTAATTTTTCAATTTTTGTTTTGCACTAAAGTATGCTGTCCCTGAAAAGCTGTTGATAAGATTTAGTAGTTGAGAGCTTCTGCGTTATTATTTCAAACACGAGTATTTACAAAGACAACAGTTGGCTGTAAATACTCATTTCATTGCTAAAAATCAAAAGCACAGTTTTTCGTTATCATATTGTTAAAGAATTGATTCTCATCGGCGGACTTAGCTTGATTTGTTTGCGGGGGCTAAAAAATTTATCATCCCTTGAAAAAAATTTCTTCCATCGAAAACCTGTTAAAAAGACGCTTGAGACAATATAGGAGTAAGAAAAAAATTGTTCGTCGAGCTTTGGTAGGTACTACGAATAAATCAAAATTTTGTTAAATTTCATTGATTTTTCGGGTTGGCGGAGGCTAAATTCAGCTTTACGGGGGGGGGGGGGTATATTCCACCTGTCATCCTCCAAAGTCCACCTATGTAGGTACTGACTCTAATTCACGGTTAGTTTTACTTACAATAATACCATTAACATTTTTAGCCTGAAATTGCATATCTTTAGGTACAAGTTTCCTAAGCTATGAGAGCTAGAGACTTGAAAATTTTATGACAGCAAATAGAAAATGATATTCTTTCAAACTGTAGATAACAGAAGAATTGTACATTCCAACTATTTTTCTCATAATATTGAATTTTGTGTAGAAGTACTTTTTGTAATCTTATTTCTTAATGCTCATAATAATAAATAATAAATAAATAAAAAATAAAAAATGAATAAATAAAATAATTATTTCAAAATTGACAACTCTGTATAGTGTTCCTCTAGATACTATGAATACTCATTAAAAAAGACTTTAATTTTGCTAGTTGATGGCATCATTGACTGAATTTTCTAGAAATAATGAGAAAGAGAGGCAATTACTTTAAATAGAGATACTCAAATTTGACAAAAACACATGTTATTATTATTTTATTATTGGCCATCTTTTGTTTGCTGTAGTCCATACTATAATAAAATGAATCGTTTCAAAACCGAATGACAAAAGTGCAATATTTTAAAAAATGTGAAGAAAAATGAGTCAGAGGATGAAATATATTTGTTGGAACACTTCCTCCATCGTAGTGCAGAAGTATTAGTCTCAACTAATACGAATATAGTACCTACCGATTTTTAGTCGATTGCAAGTGAAGCAACACTTTATCTAAAAAATACTTTTTTACGATCCTGAAAAATTACGTTTTTGGCACTTGGGCTACGTTATTCGGTTCTACAATGATTCAAATGTTGAATAAGTCATGTTCAGTAAATTTTTATCATATTTCAAGAAAAATATTTGCAGTTCTTTACTCATTTGACTTGGCTCTACTTATTTTCTTATCATTTTGTCCAACGTTTTTTTCGAAAATTGTTGTTTCAAACGAAGTAACTTCGCACGTAGTTTACATTCAAACCAATACGTCATTATCATGTCGAGAAAACATAACCGCAGAAAACTCAGCTACAAATATGGGTTTTCCTACATAGCACGATAAAATAGAAGTTATACAATTCTTCTTCTTAGAAGTGGGTGGAGAATTACCTGTTTCTAAAATTTAAAGGGGATCTTATTATAATTCATTATCACGTCGAGTACGTAGAATACATAAATGATGATTTGTACTTTGCTAGTCTTCTTCTCTTCTTATTTTTAGGTCCCTTCCTTCGAAAATTATCTCAAGTTTCAAGAAGCTCGATTTCCTGCCTCTGTTTCATAATCCTATTATTCTTTTTGTTTACGTTCTAATTGAGCATGAACCATTACCTAAAATATACCATTTCAAATTCTTGTTGTTTACGAGTGTTGTAAAGTATATCTGATAGTCAGGTATGAAATATTAAGTTCAGTAATTACGAAAACAAAAAGAAATACAGAAATACTATAAATTACTGAACAAGAGCATAGCGAATATAATCAACTCGAACAAAAAGCATTTTATAAATATAGTTGAACAAAATCTACATTATGTGTTGGATGGTTACACAGGTCTTCAATATAGATAATTGATTCTAACAATTATTCGATTACAAAATGTGTAACCCCATGGGTCGATGAAACTTGAATTTAATTAAACAGCTGTGCCATCATTATTTTGATATTCATCAATAAACCCACATTCTAAGCCATCATTTACTGGTTGGCACGGTTTGACAAATTGCGAATAGACCAACTTGTCAAATCACCAGGTAGGTATTAGTTCAAAAATTAATTTAGCAAATTCACTGTAACCTCGTATGACATTCGCACCTGAGGATTTAGTGCCATTGTGTTTAGTGCGATACTATTATTCAATGAAATACTTTAGAAATACGAAGTCATCATTATAATTACAGATGCGAAATAAAATCGACGAAAAATAAGTATATATGCCTTTAGAATAACAGTAAGGTGGTATGAAAGAAAATGAGTACCTACTGAAAAATGAGCAAGGTCCATTCAGAAAATATTTCACGGTCGAATAGTCTAATTCCTTTAGAAATTACGTAACTGAAAAGAATTTGCTGGTAGGTCATTGAGGCTAAATAATATTCGCTTCTCACTATTCCATAATATTACATAGTCTCTAAAAATAACATCAATTGCTAAAACCTTTAAAAAAAAGACCAAATTTTGTTCATTTAACCCGATGTTAAACTGAGCTGAAAAAAAAAAAGCAACGCAATAATTTTTCAAGCTGCTTTCAAACTGATTTTTATAATTCAAAACTTCTTAAGGATAATTCGAAATAGTACCTACAATATAAAAAAAAGATTCAATCGTGTCAAATAATTTTTTTATTTTTTATTGCAATAGTCAGAAATTAGGGCCTATACATACCACCAAAAAAGTGTAATTATTTTTTGTACAATTTAATAAAATATGTCAACTGCACATTAATGATATATTTGTAAGAGTAATTAGCTGAAACTTGTCTTTTATTTTTGTTGTGATTTCTTCTATGGGTACAATCTTGAATTTGCCACATTTTTAAATAAAAATTTGTAAAAATTGGTAATAATTTTTTTTCAGTGATGCACAGTACGAGTATACTACATAATCTACACTAATATAGTCGATTTATCATCCTCCTTCTGATCCTTCTGATCCTTATTTATTATAATAGAATGAGAAAAGCGAGTAACGTTGGATTTCTACTGGATGGGCTACAAAAAGTCCCCTCCCCCCAAAAAAAAAAAAAATAAATAAATAAATAAAGATCCTGTAAAATACCTGGTAAGAATATTTTTACTGTAAGTCATTAACCGAAATTTTGGCATTAATAAGTTGTTTCGACAAAGTTTGATGCTTTTCAGTAACATATTAAAATACTCGTACTTGAAAATCAGCTGCGATCAGTTCCGTCGGCAACTATTCAAGCATTGTTGTTGATTATGTTGCTGATGAAGAAATTTAGATAAACATAATGAAAATAGAATGAATACATTTTAGGTTTTTAGGTGAAAACCTGCTAATTAAAAGTGAGGTGATTAGTGAATTTATGATTTCAAATGGAAGGGTGAGAAACTATGAAAGAAGAATTTAATAGAGCAGAAATGGTTGATTCAAAACCAACGCTTCAACCATTCTTATAGTTTTCAAAGTCAAGAAAGCAACATTCTCAGATTAATTTCAAGATGCTTTCAATTTTTTTTTTTCTGTCATAATGTCAAAAAAGACAATGCTTCGAGACTTACATGATTTTTCGTGTTAGCTTGAAGACTTGTGGTGATGGTAGAGAGTATAACATGACGTAAAGAACGTGATTCTATAATCTATTTCATGTTTTTTGACTTCTATTCTTAGGTCCTGCTGAATGCTACAGATAGTTTTTCAAGAAACTTCTTACTATAAAATGCATATATATATTCATATTGGCACGGTCTCTCCTCAGTTTTTCTTCATTTAAAAACCGTGTGAATGTAAAAATCACCCAAAATTAATAGATTTTCTACTGCATTAATTACTGTTCTTTGAACACAATCAATTTTATAAAAAGCAAACCAACTATTTTACTTTCCAGGCATAAAAATTACAGTAGGTATATATCCATTTCATGGACATAGATAAAAATTTGAAAATGTAATCAAAATGAAAAAGATGTAATCAGAACATATATTATACTTTTGTAAGTCATAATTTAATTCAAATAAAGATAAAAAATACAATAGTAACATGCTATAAAAATTGTAAACAAAATCACAAACATATCAAATTAAAGGAACTATAACAATAAGTAAACCAAAAAAATATGATTCCCCTCCCATATTGGTTCCTGAAATTCTTAACGATAATGATTATTTCATTAATAATACTTAAGATTATTGCATCATGCAACAAATCCCTTCAAAACTAAAATATTTGAGAAAATATATCATTGTGCTGTTTGAAGATAGAAAATTTGAAAGAGTAGTTTCTTCAGTTAAGGCACATAAGGAAACATTGACTAGCAGCTATGTGTAATGATGAACGATTATGTTCTGAATTAGACATATCCTCTCAGTGTATGATGTGTACTATCCCTCTAACTAGTGAGGTAGGCTAATGGAGACGTTAAAATATAATGCACTCATAGATCAGAGAATAATAAAAATTCAAATTTCAATTCATCATTGATATATCATAATGTTTTGACTTCTTCCCTTCATAAAAGTGGCGCACCTGAAAGAGGATGAGGGGCCAAAGTTTTTTTCATACTTTTTAAGAATCTGATTTGAAACTGAAACCAAAACTGGGGACAACAGTTTTGAAACAGGTTCAAAAACCGTGCCAAATCAAACATACCCAATGTTTTAATTTCTTCCTATCAATTTTAACTATCGATTTGTAAGTATCGATTTCAGAATTTCCAAATTAACTCCGGTGGTGAAAACAAAACTGTTAGTACAGCAAAGAGCTCCGAGTACTAAAAGACTCCAAAGACTGGGACCAGAGGGAAGCTAAATATCGAATCCACAAAATTCTTCCATAAGGAAATTTATAGGTTAAGAAAAGTTGAAAAAAAGTGATATTTTTTTCAAGTATTCAACCTTTTTCTCTATGTAAATTGTCAGGTCAGTACTCTGAGAAATAGACATTACATTATCAAGCCCTTACCCTTGCCTGACAATTCTCATTTCATCTATCAGGTTTTGGGTTCAGAGACTGTCCTCAACTAATCCACATCCTCATCTACTGTTCACCTTTGACATCTCACTAAGATGTATCAAATTTTTCTCACATACATCCTTAGTTCTTCAGTCTAGACACCTAATAAAATCTGGTGCAGCTCATAATCAGCTATTGGATAGATAATTTCCAAAGATAAATACTTGAATTTTATCATTTTGTTGTTTCGCTGATTTCGCGGAAGCACTGCAATAATCCAAAGTACAAAAGAACCATACCAACGATCAGGAAAATAATATTTCTAATTATCGTAAAAGCTACACAACTTTTTTTGTGTTCATCCAGTAATAGAATTTGAACTAGAGATGGAACAATGAGACTGTTAATGATGGCGCAAATAAGACCACCAATATTTGTGAACATACTAATTTGGGGAAAGATGTACATGAGAAGGAAAAGAAACATGTTGATGCAGATTCTCAAGAAAATTTCTATTAAATCACAATTTTCAGACTTCTTTATAGTGGCAGAAATCCACGCATCCCAAATTGTTTTGAAAACTACCAAAAAGTACACCGGATAGCTGAAAAAGATTGCCAAACAATATAAACCGATCATTATTTGTATGAACATATCACTTGGTGGCAGATTCAGAGTTATCATAGCATTGACACTTTGTCCATATCGCAGGTAGCCCAACAGCCCAAAGGTGACATCTACTATGCAAATTATGGCCACTGCCACAGTAATCAATCCAAATCTTGAATCAAATTTTTCTTGGTTTTTCATTTCACTTTTCAGAGGCAATACAATGCCTGAGAAGTTGAGTGTGAAGAAAATGACGGACAGAAAACTGGGTAGCTTCTGCAATGCATCCACTGGTGCTGCTTCATGAGGCACGTTCCTGATATTTGGATTAAAGTAAAGTTCAACTAATATGACACCTAGAAATAAGAGATCGATGGTGCCAGCTATTATACTCAGAAAAGAAAGCTTCATTTTGGGCAGAGAACTGATGAGAGTGCAGGGTAGGGCACAGCAGAGCAGAATGAGATGGATGTCTGGGTCGGTTCCTGTATAATAGCTAATTACATGTTGCAAGTTTCGACAAATGAAGACGACATTAAATGAAAGCTCCCCACCCCATGTGAGAAGTGTGAGCACATTCATGAACTGGCCAGCGTATGGTGCAATTTTCTCCAAATGATATGGGCTGTCTTCCAAGGAGAAACGCACACTGTCTGCAAATGTGAGGTTTTCAATTTTGCGACTTTCACTGAGCTTTTGGCAGCATTTTAGATACAATCGAAGATTGTACGCATAACAAAAGCCAACTACAGCAATACCAATCATTGAAGACGCATAGCCGATCATGCTGAATGCTAGTGGAAGACTGAATACAATTGGTCCAACTGAGACAGCGAGAATGTGGAAGAGAGTTGACAAGTATGAAGCTTTGCCTCCTTGGTGGCCATTGGCTTCGATATTTTTTTGTGTCTCTGCATTCGAAGGTTCACATTTACTTTGATTGTCTGAGTTTTTGCAGTCTGCCATTTTCAAGCTGAAAATAAAACAGTTTATTGAAGTAAAATTAAGTAAGCTATTCCTGAATATCAGAATGGAAGTACATAATTAACAGACTGTTTTAAAATCATGAAGATAGTCAAGTGGTTTAATTTACACAGAGATGATCTTAACATTACATGACTTTGCTTGCTTCAATAAGTTCCAATAATATTGTTTTTCACATTTGATTAGGTCTATATTTGTGCTGTCGTTATCAACATGCAATATTATTTGATCTACATCAGTCTTGATAATGAGGCCAGGCATAGAAAGTTTTCAAGTGTAATGATTTGTAAAGTGAGATTTACAAATGACACACAAATTATTATTAAAAATTTTTTTTTTCTATTAATATTTTCCTTTCTAAATTTTACATTCTTTAAGGTTTGCATTAGTGCATTCAGATTTTTATCGAATGTTCTAGAAGTAATTTTATCTTCATTTATATATGGTTATCGAGAATGTCGCGCAAATTCTCACGCTAAATTTTCATCTTTTGTAATTCTTGTAACGGGACCTTCGTCATTCTTCCAATTTTCTTGTGGTAGAATACATCGTAAATTATGTTCTGACAATTTTTATTTTATTTTCTCAATTTTTAAATTCATTTTCAATTAATGGATCCTGGATGTATGCAGTTTGCAGTTTGGGTTTGCAATAATTAATCTCTGTATTTCCCATTATGATTTATTACATTTACGCCTATACAAATCTCACTCTATATACCATGTTTGTAGTCGTAGTTTGGTTTTGGATTGAGATACCTACTTGTATTTTTGAATATGGTTGGTTGAATTTGTAATATGGGTTGAACAAGGGAATGAAAGGAATCTAGGGACTTCTTGGGCAATGGTATAATTTTTAAGAGATTTAGAAACTTAATTACGGACTTTCTAATTTTCTTTGTAACAAGAGATAGGGCTAAAATCTGTTATAATTCCTTGTAGTTATTGAAATTCTTTCTTTTATTTTCGGCTACTTATTGTGGTATTTCGTTTCATGTGTCTTGTTTGCCGATTTCGAACTGGCACACTACAGATTTTTGTAAATTTTAAATTTGCTGCGTTTGCTAGATTTTCAGCAGTTTTTTTTTTTTAATTTGCAATACATCAGTCAATTTATGTAAAATTATAATTTTTGGTATAGTAAGACGTGTAAAATAATATGTACTTTTCTATAAAATTCGAAAAACTCATTTTGAATCATTTGCCTCAATAGGTATAATATAGCCTACCCAAAAATGCTGCAATAGTTATAAGTTAATTTTTAATTTTTTTTTGAACGTATTCCTCTTCATGGATTTTGTAAACATTTTTATGAGTTATACAGGGCATATTAGTGCAATGAAAATTCGTTTATAGCAAAATCACACAAGACGAGATATTGTTTATAGATGAAAAAATTAAATGTCCTGGCAACATTCCCATTAAACCTATGTAAAAATGAACACGATATGACAAATACAGGGTGTAAGGAAAAACTGACTATAATATCGACTTGAGAAGAGGAAATACCACCCATAACTTAATTATAAGTCAATAAATGCTCATTAAATAGGGAAACTGATATATTTATATCTATGTAAATTCAAGTATCTTAAACAAATTATATTCTATATGTCTAAAGCTCAAGAATTCTTTTAAGTATCTCAAATAGAAGAGCTAAATAGTAGGTACCTATCACTTGATAAAGGTTGACAAAAAATCTGAGTGGGGGCCATCTTCCCATGCTTATTTGGAAAGACCATTTACTCGCACAAAAAAAAAACGTATCGTAGAAACAAGCTACTCCAATAAAAGGTCGAACTTAACCGACTGATTTTTGTTAGATTCATTCATTAATTAAATATTTATAATACAAATAATAAGTAAAGTGGTGTACATACCTTTGAGAAATTTCTTGAGAATTTCTAAAGTAAATTACCATCAACTTACAAATTGAAAGTGGAAGACTTATAAAATCAAATAAACAGCAAGAAAAATTATATTTATTAAAACTATTTTGTTACTAATATTTCATGTAAGCACGTCTCAAGTATGAGATCAAACCAATGGAAATAATTTTTGTGAAGTAAATCACCAGAATATTAAGCTTTTTCTTTGGCCAAATTTAAGATAAGAAATTCAAGATGAAACCTGGTGCTAACTATATTTCTAGAAAATTTTGATAAGAACATTAGTATCATGAAAAAATGAATTTTTACTTGTAATTTATTATAAATAAAAAAAAAAAGAGAAAAATAATCTAAAAATATGTCCAATGTTCGCTGTAAAATTAAGCTTCGTAATTTCGGTGATAAAATATTAGAAAACGAACCGTGCTACTAATAAATTTTATCTTATTTTTTAAGAAAAAAAACTGTTTTCTCTGTAGAAAATTCTTGTCGAACAACCACTTATGAAGGTTCCAATTTTGAATATTATTGTTTTACTCGACAAAATTGAATGAATTTCGTTATATTTAGAAAATTCAGAAGTTTTCTTAGCAAGTATACGTTGTTATTTCTAGAAGATTGCTGATTATAGTGCACGAACATTGAGAAACTTGACATTTTTTTTTTTTTTTTGAAATGTCAACAGAATGATTAGAATTATGTTAGTCATTCAATAATTGTGATGATTCAGTTTAAAGATAAAATATTGCACTCTTTGAGCTAGGAGGTAGCGTTTACATCTACTCAGCTATCAAACAACCTTGGTATTTGTTTTCTCTTTTCTAAATGTGAAAAAGTGAAATTGTGTAGCTTACTAGTCAAATACGAGTAGGCACTCTTGAAAGGCTTGCAGTATAATTTAGTAAATGAAAAATAGTACATGGGATTTGGTTGCGCGTGCTCAAGTGTTTTGTAGTAGGCACCTGACTGAAAAGTGATATTACATAATGGCGTAATGATATTATCGCATCAAAACCTATAATACAAAAGAATACAAACAACTAAATTTTCCACGTGTTGAAAAAAAAAAAAGTTAATAGAAAAAAAATTAAATTTTATGTAGGTAAGTGAACAGTGAAATGCAAAAAAGGGATGTCCACTTTTTCAAATTTTACAGGAAAGCAAAAATAAATGTTTATATGTACATCTTAGCTTTCTTATGTAGAATTTCAATTTTTGAAAAAAAGTGGATTTATCTCCTTCTTGCATGGCACCGTTCAAATAAATGAAGCAATATTTATAAAATTTGAATATCCATCTTTAGTGTGTTTGAATTGTTGAAGGCTTTTTCATTTGTTTTTATGAGCAATGGCGGAACTAGTGTTTTTTATGGAGGTCTGGGAAAGTCAAGAAAAATTGGAAAAAAATGAGGACATGTCAAAAAAATAATAAGAATAATAATAATCATAAGTTGAAAATAAAACATTGTATTAGTTAGTAGTAATACACATATGAAACATACATTAAATATACAAAATATTGATTTTAATTTTAATTTTTAGTGATAAAGAAATTAAATGAACGCAAAATTATACATACCTAGCCTATTTTAATATAGAATTTTAATAACTCGAGTATCATGTTTATTTATTATTTGACTCAATTAATTAATTGATACACTAAAGTTGATTTTGTCTTCTTTTTTGATTTTGTTTTTTTTTTTAATGAGCTTTGTTTAAGTATTTTATTTATTTATTTCTATTTTTATTTCAGTCTTTTATATTTGGCGGGGGGGAGGGGTTATGTGTTATGTGGTGGCATCTTAGAACATTTATTTCATCTCCCCTGAAAAATATTGTTCTCCGCATTTACAAAGTTTTGATACCACAACGCGACTATAACTTGAGAATGTAGTCTACCTTTGCTATAAAATTAACATCTATGTCTTAAAAACTGCATGAAAATGTTGAATAATATAAACACATTACAGGCAATTTCTTCGACACATGTGTTACATTTTTGCATTTTGGCAGTCAAAATAGCAAATTTCACGAGTCTTTAATCTCAGAAGTAGGTGCACCTAAAATTTACCATTTTTTTCACTGAGTTGAAGTTTTGCACCAAATTTTCTCAAATTTAGTTATCTTCTCTTTGAATAAATTTTCTATGCCCGGTAAAAGCTGTTTTATCCAATTTAATTTTTTTCGCATTCTTTCAAAGCCACCTAAAAAAAGTTTTTCGAGACCCTTCAGCTCCAAAATTCTGAAAAAAAAAAGCTTCGTCCAGGCTTTGAAAATATGTTCGAGAGTGCAGCAAACTCAGTCTAAAACGCAGCGAAAAAAATGGCAAGACGTGAACCACTCGAAAAAAGCAAATATGTTAACTACACCCTGAAGTCAATTTTGAAAAAGAAAAAGAAAATACTGCCAGGCTCGAATGCTACCTATGCAACACTGGCAACGTTTCAATATAGGTATACATATTTTTATTTGAGAATAAGACCTAAGCCACCTCCAATGCAATCAATTTTTTTTCATCTCAAATTTCACTTCAACTTGAACTACTCGTATTTTGAATGATCGAAAAAAATTCAACGATTCCACCTTCTTTAAAAGACAGCAAATATTGTGGTGCCTAGGGTTGGTGAAACCAGAAATCTGTCACTGAGTAGGTATATGAGCTTTCACGCAGACAGAATGAAAAAAATCATAAAAATGTTGAATCTTTGTTGCCATTGAACAATTTACGAATTTATATTATCTTATTTACAAATGATAAAATTTAATTAATTTCCGTCTCTGCGAACAGAACCACATTTCTCTTTTATCCAATTAATACTCACCCTACATCTTTTTATATCCGACGATTTTTCAATATCAATTCAACAGAATGAAACAGAATGAATTTCGCAGCAGATAATCCTTTCGAAGTGGACTCAATAAAACTGATAAAAAAAACCCTCTTGTGAAATTGTTTCTCTTCTGATTCTTCATACTCGTAATCGCTTTCATATTGTAAGATAAGCTTGTTATTATCTACCTGTAGTCGCGATATTGTGTGCTAAAGCTAAATCAAGGGCTACCCGAGTGGCAATTATATTCATGTAAGCTGTGTGTTTTTTCTAATTTGCCATGACAGTTTCAATTCGTGTTTTTTAGCACCGAACATCGTTCTTTCTTGATTATTTGGTGCCCCAAATGATGTGCGATGTTACTGCTCGACAGAGCAGAATCGATTTCAATGGCTTCGACACAGCTGACCATGAAGAGTCGACTCCAACTGGTCTCAGCTATACAGAGTACCAAAATGGCCCCGATACAGAAGTTCCAGTCTTCATTATCCAAACGGAAGAGAAGCTGACATCCAACAACGGCTACCCAAGCTGCACAGACCACTGTCTAGAAGTGCCAGCCAACAAAGATGCTGATAAACGTGCAGAAAAGGAGGATGGGGGCGAGGACAGCTCCAGCGAAAGTGACTTCGACCCTTATGAATATGGCAATGATAAAAATGCCACTTCATACTGGGGCACAGTAATGCACATGATTATCGTTGGCATGAGCCCCACCCTGCTCAGCCTACCACATACTTTCCAGCAAGTAGGTTATGTGCTGGGCTCTGTTGGCTCATTCTGCACTGTCATCTTGTACGCGTACTGCATGCACATGATTGTCGACGGTGAGTACATCCTTTGCAAAAGACTTCGCCGCACCAAAATGTCGTACACCCAGGTCGTATATCGAGCCTTTCGAACCGGCCCCAAAAGCCTTCGTTGGATGGCCTCGTACTGCAAAAATCTGATTTATTTTGCCCTTATCTGCATCTGGGCTGGAGGTAATGCCATTTATGTGCTGCTTATTAGTCAGAATATCAGATCGGCACTTAAATATTTCTACCAGTTTGAGTCGAACGACAGATTCATCATCTTATACCTGGTCATCCCTCTGGTGTTGCTTTGCTGGATACCTAACCTCAAGCTTATGGTCTTTTACTCTTCATTTTCAAACACAGTGAACGTTTGCTGTATTTTAGTCATCTCCTACATGGCAGCTCAGGGTCTGCTCCCTTTAGGTGAACGTAAGGCTTTCGGCGAGTTTATCAAGATTCCTTACTTCTTGGGTGTCGTTTTTGTCACTGTGAATGGCACCGGGCTGTTGATGTCGTTGAAAAATCAGATGAGGAATCCGAGGAAGTTCAGATCGAAAGCAGGGGTCCTCAACGTGTCATATGTGACTACTGGAATTTCGTATGCACTTTTTGGCCTGTTATGCTACCTCAAGTTCGGAGCTGGTATTGCAGACAATGTGATCTTGAATTTACCCAATACCATGTTTACAAATATGATCAAATTACTGTACGCATTATCTGTGATATTTTTTTACCCTTTAGTCTCGTACGTAACGTTTGATATCGTGTGGAATGATACGTTGAAGAAGAAATTTACAAAGAGTTCTAATCAGAAGATTTTGAAGTGTGTGGTGCAGACGTGCAGTGCATTATCTTCTATAGTACTGGCTTACGTATTTCCAAATATGGAAATATTTGTGTCGGTGACTGGAACTGTATGTGCGTCGTTGGACAGTATCATTATGCCAGCCATTATCAACATGTTGGTTTACAGTCAAGAAAATCGATTTATTGCGAATGTGAAAAATGTCAGCATCATTGTCCTGGGTATTTTATTCATCATTGCTGGAATTGCCGATTCGGTCAAAGCCCTGGGCAAATATTATAAGTGAATCGAGTTGCTCGAAGTCAGTTTTGTAAATCGATTGGAAAAGATTTATCGATTTTTGTTAACTTACTGAATGCTAACCATCGATTTATCGCACTTCCGCCAGTATTCTAGTCATTGGTATTTTCGAAGTTGTTTAAGACTTGTACTCTATTAGAATCCAACTTTGGTATTTGAAAACTGAAGAAGCTCGGGTTTGATCAAAAATTTGGAACAAAGGGTTTTGTTAACGTATAAAAAGGCCGTAGTGGGGTAAAAAAAATCAATCGAAATTCTAATTTAGTGATTTTTTTCCAATGTTTTTTTTGTTGTTGAAATTTTTGCAAGCGTAACTCGGTAACTGTGAAAGTTATAGAAATTTAAGTAGAATCATTTCTCATAGAAAATTTAATTTTAAACATCTTTTGTGAAGACATTTTTCCTCCTCAAATCGTTATTTGCGAAGATATAAACAAAATATTGAATTTTGGGGTATAATAATCCCCCTAACCAAAATTCGTGAGAGAGGAGGCTCTGAGGCTGGAGATTTTTAGCATATTTCTCGGCGTGATCCATTCATCAATCGTACGGGGGTTAGTTATTGTGTGCTAGATAAATATTTTTTGTGCATTGTTTTTCAGCTCATTTGACTAGATTTATAGATTAGACTTGATAACTTGAAGTTTATACATGCCTCCCTTGGCTGTTTGGCCAATCATTTTTACTTTTTATACAATTGTATAGTAGCTGGAACAGTCATGACCAAAGTACAAATTTTATTTGTAGCGATACTATGAGGTGGGTTCCAGAGATCACTTTGCACCCTTTAGAAAATTAAAAAAAAAAAATCAGAACCACAAGCCCGGAAAAGAATTGTTATATCTGCAATAAATGATAAGTTTCCCATGCAATTTTCCAATAAATTGGTGGATTTTTGGGCTTCTGAAGAATAAACTAATTTTATTATTTGAACAAAGTGAAATCGGGTGCCCGAATTTTGAAAAAATTTCAAAAATCAAAAATTTAGCATTTCGGCTTCTGAAAGCTACCCATTCAACACTCTTTTGAAGTGAAATTTCCTTGTACTTGATGTGTGGAATTGAAACAGTCGGAAATGTTTGAAATTTAGTGCAGCAAATTCAAAATTGTAGCATTTCGAGCTGTAAGGAAGAAAGTGTAGCTTACTGTACACCAGGCTAAATATCTTTTTACTGAAACAGACTTTTTAGAAAAACGTGTTTGATTTAACTTTGTACATAAATATGTAAAAGTATTTGTTTCAATTCGACCAAAAATAGATTTCTTAAATACAATATTATAGCATATAAAATATATTAAATATAATAGTTTTTTCTTACTATTTCTCGTACAATTTTATTTTTTGGCTCTTAGCTCATCATCCAGTTTTTTATTTCAAATGTAATTAAATCAAATTGTTTGGTATCCAATTTTCTTATAAGTCTTACTAACATTCTTATGTCGGTATATGTATAATTATGTAGATGGAAAGGTCAGAGAATTCTCAGTTTTAAAGAGAGTCAAGGCTTTATTCGTTGTTTTCTTTTGAGATTATTACATGAAATAAATTTTTACTATTTATACGTTATCGTTCTTTTATCACAGAATTCTAGTTACCTACTTACCTACTTGTATCATAATTTAGAAATAAATTTCGTCGATACAGAATAAATAAGTTTTTGGTCTTTACACCACCTTCATTGAATTAGTTTTCTTCAAATGAACATAGGATGTTGGAAAATAAAACAGGTTTGTAGCTTAGATGTTTGTTTTGAAATTCCTTCCGCTACCATTTTTAGTGTGATTCACGATATTCAAGTTCATTCCACCAGAACTGTTTTGTCTTTTTTGGCAGTATACTCCACTGTAGACAGAGTTTTGTGTTGAAGAAGGTGTCTTTTGTGAAGAGTTTGATAGTTTGTTACTTTTGGCAGTTTCATTATTTTTTATAAATGTAAAATGCGAAATAAAATAAGGTTTTCAAAATACAGAGTTTAATTCATTTTTATTTATGCATTTGAATTCCATGAGTACTGATTATTAAAGATTAGGATGTATTCGATGAATAAAAATTAGTTGACTCTCTGGACGTGTAATTTTTATCCAGACGATTCAAATATTCCTTAATCCATTTAAACGGCTGCAACCGAGTAGAGTCCCGTCAGGAAATTAGAGGTAAAATATTCTCCGAGTTGAGTCCCTGGCAGCGGGGGGTATTTGCGGAGCTTATTAGTATGCAATTCCGAGTTGAGTCCCAGTTTTGCTTACCTAATTAATATGTAATTCCGAGTTGAGTCCCAAAACTTGCGGAGATGAGAAAGTTGACAGCAGGGAGTATTTGCGGAGCTTATTAGTATGTAATTCCGAGTTGAGTTCCAGTTTGGCTTATTCACATGCATTAATGGACGAATGGTGAGAAATGGCACTAACATTGTTAGCCATAACCAACCCACTCTCTAACTCCGACTTCTACTCCGCTCATCCAAATATTTTTGTATTTCTTAAGAATATTTTAGAAATACTCGTACGATGTGAAACGTATGCTAAAATGTTGGACGCAAGAAAATCCAAAAAACCAGCAGTGTTGCAACAAAAGGAAAAGAGTATTGCCACTCTCTTGAACCGAAGGGATTTAGGTGAACTCGACCGACTAGAATTCCTCAAACGGGTATCATACAAGTTCTTACCATTTAAAAACTAAAGGACACCTCAAAATTGTTAACGTTCTTATTTTTAATCACACCGATGTATATCGACAGTCCTAAGTCTATAAAAGTGAGAATGGAAATAAGAATTGAAAACATACTGGGACTCAACTCGGATATTACATATTAATTAGGTAAGCAAAACTGGGACTCAACTCGGAATTGCATACTAATGAGCTCCGCAAATACCCCCTGCTGTCATCTTTCTTCTCTCCGCAAGTTTTGGGACTCAACTCGGATATTACATATTAATTAGCTCCGCAAAACAGGGACTCAACTCGGATAGAAATTCTGGTTTGGGACTCAACTCGGGTTCGCCGATTTAAACTACTTGAATGTTTAAAGAAATACTTGCCAATTGATGAAAAGAATTGTCATATACTCGTATGTAGCTCGAACCTACCTATAATATGATTAATATTTATGTATCACGTTCCCAAGCAGCTACTTATTATTTATCGATAATTTTGCATTGTAGAGACTCATAGTCTGCGAGTGATATTTTTTCAATAACCTGTCACATGTCTTCTTCTTAAGCTACAAAAATATAAATTAATAGGATTACCCACTCTAGCGTACCTACGTCAATATTTCACCTGTTCAAACAAGTCAAATACTTGAAAATGTTTATATGACACGATAAACTGATTTAATAAGAATAAATTTAAAACACATAGTTTGTTCGATTTCTTGTCAGAACTATGATCGAATAAGTTCATGGTCGATTAGCACAATTTTTTTCACATCTAATTCAATAACTAAAATATCAATAAACATAAAACTTATGAAAACAGCTTACAAAATCATCAAGTATTTGGCCTACCTCCTATTTGCTTCAAATAATACTCATTAATAAAATCAACCTTCAGTGATTCTTAATTTAGAATTATTTCATAAAATCTTATTCTTTCAAACAATTTACACCAATGAATTGGAAAAATTTCGGTTCAATATTTTGTAAAAGCAAACTTTGAACTTGGAGAAATTTCCAAATTTTGCGTATTGTCTCATTAAATGCATTGTACATATATTTATAATTTGTGCCTAATCAAAAGGAGCTGAACAGAAATTAATTAGAGTCTTACATCCCTCCATGGAAGAGAAATTCCAAATAAAAATATTAATTAATAAATAGGTGAATAAAAAATGAACGAATGAAATAAATAAATAAATAAATAAATAAATAAATAAATAAATAAATAAATAAATAAATAAATAAATAAATAAATAAATAAGTAAATAAATAAGTAAATAAATAAATAAATAAATAAATAAATAAATAAAATAAAATAAATAATTAATAAATGAAAATGAAATTAAAAAAAAATTATAAAAAGTCAGATCAAATTTAATAAAAATTCAGCTAAAAACAAAACAAAGTCAGTTACTTACTTCATTCCTAATCAAATTATCAAAAATTAGAGCACCAAACCTCGGTAACCCGAAGCTGAAGGAAAATGAAAATTTCCTAGAGTCATACGGGCTGTCGACTTATGAAAGTTCGATATAGAAGCTAGATTAAGCAGTAAACGATTTGAATTATAGAGGTTTTCCCAAACTATTAAAGAAAATAGAAAACATGAAAATGTAGGTGTGTAATGAACGTATGTATTTTAGATGGAATATAAAATTTAAGTACCCGAGGTTAAATAAGCAAGAATTGCTGAATGGTTGTGAAATTTGAGTTGTAGTGGTTTATTCTCTTGAGAAGACCTTGATCTGTAGTAGCCAAATTTTCGAGTTATAGAGGCGAATTTCTTATAGGTGGGTATTGGGAATGTGAAGAGAGATGGGAATTTCTTCGATTTACAGATGTTTGGCTCATTGAGGTTTGACAATGTGACTTTAAATTTAAATATATTGTGTCTATGATTGTAATTTCCCTTTAAAGCATTTTTATTTTTCTGGAACTCAAAAACATTGTACTCGTAATTACACCCTAATTCACAAATCGAAATGCCATGTTTCTACTCTCTTAACGCTGATGTATGGTATGTAGCATATTTTGTGATATCAGGCAGAAAAAAAACACGTTTTTTCAATATATCTTTTCTGAAAATTCAGAGATGAATTTTTTTTGAAAAATCGATTGAAATGGCTGCAGGTAGATTTGTTAAAGATGAAACATTTTTAAATCCAAAACCTTCATGAATGTCAGTTTCCGAACATTTTACATGGAAAACCTTTTTTTTTTCTTTAGGAATTCCACATTGTTTATCAACATATTTCAACAAAAATTGCTTCTCATGTAATATTGTATCGAATTCTCTCAATACATTTAGAATATCTCTTTATTTCTAAGTATTAAATGAAAAAACTTTTCGTATTTATTGTCAGTATTTTCAATATAGCCGGAATAATTCAAGGTTTATTTTAAAAACTATACCACAAACAGTAAAATAATATGTTATTTAAGATGGTAAAAAGTACTAAAAATATGTTAAAAATGTCTTCAATAAATCATGAATTGTTATTCTGGTTTTCTCATATAAAATTGTGAAAATTTTGACTGATTTTTCTCAGTGTAGCCACACTCAAAATGTGCCTGATAATTATATATTCTAGCCAGTGAGAGCAAAAATAAGTTAAATCATATTTTCTTTTTTTTTTTCAGTTGACTAAAAAAAGTTTCACAATTTTCTTCCATAATACTGGTATTGTGTCTTGTTGAATATTGATCGAGCAACTATTTAACCATACATGTTTGCATGTCCGTCATTTTTACATGCATATGTCGCAGTCAATTTTGATTTCTAGTCAGAATATATAATTTTGGCGAGTTTTTTAATTTGCCGGCATTATTGTTATTTATGTATTTTTATCAAAGTTGACTAGTCAAAATGAATTACCACATGTTTTGCCTAGCCATATTCACAATGCCTGCCTGAACCGGTGGTCAAAATTGATAATAAATCGGAAGGTCATGATTGTCTAGCCATTATACATATTGCTAACCGGAAGATATAGTCCAAATGAAAAATGTAGAAAATAAAAAAACCCGATGTAAATTTACAAATGAATATGTAGACTATCTAGGCCATATTAATATTACCTAAACAAAATTCATAAAATGGATTATATAAAATTTTTATGTAGAGTATCTAGTCAATTTCAATTACACCTAGTCAAAAATTATAATGCCTAGACAAAATTCAGAAGACAGTTTATTAGATTGTCATATGTAGATTACCTAGTCTGTTTAATGTGGGGGTAGGGGAGGTGGCTGGTGACAATTTATTAACGTCTAGGTATTATTAAAATAGTCTAGATAGTCTACATAATGATGACTAAGTTTACATCCGATTTTAGATGTCTCATGTAAATGTATTTTGCCTAACTCTTTCTTTAGGTAAAATGTATATTATCTTAAGTATTTTCCATTTCCATTTTTTTAAATCTATTTTGTCCTCCGGTTGCGCAGGTTCCGGCAGGCATTATTAATATGGCGTTGAAAATCGGATAATTCTTTGTTTGACCTAGGCAATACTGAGAAAAAATAGTAAATATAGAAAATCCCAGCAAAAACAAAAAGACTAGGAATTATCTATAATATCTGGTAATTAATATTACCTACGACACATATAAGAGGTGCTCTTTGTAGGTTGGAAGTGGAACCGAATAAACGAATAAAACTAAATTGACAGATAGACTTGAGTCTTTTCACTCTCACCAGGTCATTTATATTTTCATCAGATGAGATTTCTACACAAATCGAATGATTCGATAATTATTACATAATTCCCTTCAAATATAAATTCACAGCAGTACATTTATTGGATGATATGGCAGCATTATAGCAACGCAATAATTAAAACTGAATTTGGTTTGGGTTATGTTTTATCCGCAATTTATTCGACAAGAGCACAACATTTTTAGTCATTTGCATTATCGAAATTTGCAATTTTGTTGTTTTCATGCGGTCGTGGTGAATAATCTGCTAAAAAAAAAAAAAGTAATTTTATCCAACATTTTTCAAGCATACAAAAAATTACTGCCGGATTTTAGTAATTATGAACAGTTTCACGAGGAAAACGGCAACGATAAACGAGTTTAAATAATATGATCCTCGTTGGGAGATGATTTCATTCAGCCTCGTGAATTATTAAAGGAACCTTTTTTAAAATCGTTTTTATGGTTTTTTTTTTCTTTGGGTATATCTCTCCATCGATGCCTAAACAAAAGTGTTTATTAAACGACATTAGGTATTACTATCGGTGGGTCTATCCCACAAAAAATTATCTGACAATAAATTTTTCTGCAAGATGAGTAAATTTCGGAATTTTTTAATCTTCCTAGTGGAATGAAATTTTTTTTACTTTTCAGATTTTTTTGGTAAAAATGAAACGGTGGTCGAGAAATGATAATTTGCATGAAAAAAGTTTGAATAGTTCAAAAATGGACGTTTTCTTCTTCTGGCAACACTGGGCTGAAACAGTTTATTAAAATTATTAGTTTGAAATTTTTTTTTTAGAAATTTGGATGCTTACAAGTGCATTCCAAGGGGTAAGAGTTCCTTCCCAAAGTCACCTATCGGGAAAAATCAAAAATTTTTTCAGCTCAATTGGATCATTAGGTCTGATTTAGTTTTATTTAGCTCTACCACTGGTTAATCTTCAACTTCCACAAATGTTGCAGTTAGCATTTTGCACAAATATTCATGATAAGCTCTGTTGAATAATTTTAAGATTCCCTCTATCAAGTAGGTATTCCTAACATGTCGTTTGAAATTCACTTCTTCTCTTCCCTGTCTTCTTTCTCATTTCTTACATTCAGTTTTTCTAAAATTTCGAGCAGGCTATTTGAAATTTGGAACTTCTAAGACAGCACCTAAAAATTTATTTTTCACGTGTATCACGTGTAGACGAATAAAATTATTACAAACAATTTTTTGTTCAAATTTGATTTCCCAACAACTTATTGACTCTGAGTCACAGAAAATAAAAATAAAAGGTTATTCAAAATTATTCATTAACAATCCGTTCAGTTAAATTGTATATCTCTTCAATATCTTGAAGGACAATAATATGAAGTACTTATCAGCAGCATACTTACCTATTTTTGAAGAAGGTTTTCACGAAAAATAGTCAAGTGACGACTTTTTAAAAAACTATACAGTTATTTTTTGAAATTTTTGGTGATTATTGAGAAAATTCTCTAAAATTATACGCGAAAAATTACCAAATTTAAACTACGAATACATTTACTAAAATTCATTTTATCAGTAAAAATAAGTGACTATCTTGTTTATGGCAGGCACAGACATCAGAGCGGCAACTGTTTAAAACTATTTTATTGCAGATAGAAAAACAGATTTTTTTTAGGGATATTGTAGTGTAGAGTGTACCTAGTTAGTATTCCTCATTTTGAGGAACCTATTTGATATAAAGAATATTGAGTCAACTCTTGAAACTGTACTTTGAAATTCTAATTCCAGTGGATTTAACTTTAAATTGAAATGGTAACAGAATATTTACCTTAAGCCATAGAGGGTGTTGCTCTTCAAACTCTCCTATAAGAAAATACATGGGATTTTTGTTTTTGTTACGAGAAGAAGTGTGGCTCAGATGATGAGGGTGCTACAAGTGACTGTTGCAACAAGAAATTAAATGATAAATTCAAAGATGTAAGTTTCGAGTTTATACCTAAATAATATTTTGGCAAAAAACTTATTTAAAAACACAGAGACATTCGTGGAAAGTACACTTAAAAAATATAGAATATTAATAAACGCATACTCACCAATACTAAGCATTGGTACAGAAGAAAAAGAAAGAAAGGGTGAAAACAAATGAGGAATACCCAAGCTAATTTGATATTTGGAAACGTAACCATTAAATACGAGTAACCGGTTTGAAAGTCACTATGTCTGACGAATTTAATCGGTTTAACCTAATATTATCTGAAGGTCTGTCAGTAGTATTATATTCATCATGGAGCAAATCGACCACCAAAACTGACAAGACTTTGGCACCAAGGTAAGAGAAACTCAGTTTACGTTTCATACATGAAAAAATTTGCAAATGGTTTTTTTATCTTCGTGAGTGCCGACGTAATGTGGTTTTTCCAAATAAATTTCAACGAAGTACCTTTGAATCAGCTAAATTATTTATAGAAGATGTAAAATAAAATTTCCTCGTGAGAAAAAATATACTTAAATGAAGAACGAAAATTCTGCAGCAACCATTATTACATTTATTTTCAAGAAAGTACAAAATTGAAGTAAAAAAAATTTTTTGATAAAAAAAAGTATGAGAAGGCATGCATAGATTTTAGAATAAAAATATATTTCTCCTAATAGATGATTTAATTATAAGAAATTCAGAAGTTTTGCCATTTTCAATTGCAGATCATGGAAGGTCATCTATGCAGTCTAAGGTGGTCCTTATTTATGGGATGAGAATTTCTTCTCCAAAACTGGTTTTTTACTTCAGGATAAAAAATTCTACTCAAACACCTCCCTTGCTGAAAATGGAATTTTCTTTATAAAAAATTTCGACTAAATTGAAATTTCCAAACTGACAGTTGGGGAGGGTTTTGAGCAGGAGAAGTCTTTTCTCTAGAGATTATGCATTTTCTAAATTTGTACAACCAATAAAAGAAAAAAACATTTTTTAACTCAACAAAATACCCATAAATAGTGATTTTTCAATTCAACTAATACAGTGATTTTTTTTTGTTATATCAAGGGAGAGTGCAAACTTTCTGAAAACCTCATGATTTATTTTCTATTTGGCTTATTGGATTGTAGTTTTATTTGTAGTTGTAAGTTGAATGAGCAAATATATGTTTCTTCATAATTCTGACTATCCCACACTAAGTGCAATTATATTCTGCAGGTTCGCAGGTAAAAAGTTCAAAAACTTCAAAAATAAGGACCATCTTGATGAAGCCATCTTACTTTCTGGTAGAAAATCTTACACCTTGACAAGCTTCAATTTTATAATCTCTCCTTTGCAAAGAGGTAAATCTTATTGTAGCCACTTGTTGTTATTAGTCACTGCAGTCTGCTCGCGAAATGAAATCACTATCTAAAATTTTTAAAGACTGGAAAGTGCTGGCTGAGTGTTACAGTCACTTACTCTAAAAATTAAGAAAAATGATGACAAACATGTGACTTTACTCGAGAGGCTCGGAGACGCTGAAAAAGCATTCCACCGCACTAATTTCATTATTATGTCCTGCGAAAGATTTATCAATGTAGAAAATTTTCGACTAGCAACTACCGTCGCTATGAAGTCAACATCAATGTCTGAAAAACTGCTTTAAAATGTTAAACATAGGATAAATATAAGCAATTTTTTTTTTTGACATATTTATCGCAGATTTGCGTTTTGGCAGCCAAAATGACAATTTTCAGGTGTTTTTAGCTCAAAAGTGCGCTCTTGATTTATAATTTTTTTCGTTTATTTTCCACCAAATTGACTGAAACTTGGATATGTTATAGTTAAAGTATTTTCTATGCCCGGACAAATCCCTTTTTTCAATTTCATTTTTCTTTCATCTTTTTCCTGAGCTCCTAAAAAGATTTTTTCAAGATCTTTAAAAAGAGCCCAAAATATTTGATTAAAAAAAAAAGGTATAGTCCAAGCATAGAAAATATATTTAAGGATAACATATCGTTCAGTAAATTCAGCGCAAGTCTCAGCGAAAAAAATAGTAAATTATGCACCATTTGAAAGTGTAGTTCCAAAAATCTCGAACTCAACATAAGTGCAGTACAAAAACAAGAATTAATATTTCTTTCTACTCTCAAAAGACAGCTATTCTAGGGCTGATACTAACATTATGATAGTCGATCTGTTACACCTTAAGTTAACGGAAATATTAGTAAAATTTTAAATTCTGATACAAGAAATGCACGTACGAGAATGCATTTCCCCCACTTAATTTTGCACCAATTAAACTGAAAGTTTCCTCAATTAGTTCTCAAAGTATGTCTTCAAAGTACTCTGTTGGCAGAATTTCTATTCTTCATGAGATATACCATGCCGAAAAATTCCAATTTTCGCAGCCTGTTGAGGAGATTACTGTGATTCGAAATTTTAAAATTCCATCAAAGGAGCACTCTGGCGATACATCTTCTAGGAACAGATTTGTGAAAATCTCAGATCAATTTGTGCAAAACTGAACCAATAAAAACGCAATCCCTTGACAGTCACTTTTTAATGTAGTCGAACTACACCCATTCTACCTATAATGTACTCGTATGTTGGCAGATTGAAATCACTGTTTCAGGAGTGATTTTAATTACTTTTTACGTTCCATCGTATACATAACTCAATTCGCACTGTAACTATTCATGCTTCTCAAATGCTCAAGTCTTGAGTGAAAAGTAGAATGAGATTCAGGTCGACTTTATTAGCTTCACTTGACTTTCGTCAAAGTTTATAAAGAAAGTTATTATTGGCTAACAAGAGTCTGATCAAAGTTCTCAAAACGACTTGATAAGTTGCGACGTAAAATCGTAACAACCGGCAATAATCAAAAAGCTACCGATTAGCATAATTAAACTGTTTTTAAAATACAATAAATATTTACGTTGATTGCAATAAATTAACGTTTGAGTGAGTGCTGGTATAATGAGACTGTCTATAGACGTACCTACGGTGCCAGTCAATGATAAGAATAGTTCGATATTTGGCACTATGTAAGCAAATATCATCGAAGAGAGAGCGATTAATGTTCTGCACAGGTACTCATATCGTATAATGTAGGAGGACTTTTGAAATTTACTTTTCAAAATATTATTCCAAATAATATCGAACGAGACGTATGAGATCAGAGGGAAGAAACAGCAATTTCCAATGCCATAAAGACCTATGACAATTTTACAGAATGTTGTGTTTGGCAGGTTCATTATCACACTGGACTGGACAGAGTTGCCAAATTTTACATAGCAGAGGAGACCAAAGAAGGAGTACATTAATGTGACCGACACGTAGGATATCGAAATGACACCAAATTTGGCATTAAATTTTTTGGGCTTCTTCATTTCATTTTTCAAAGGAATCATGAGTCCGGTGGCGTTGATGGTGAAGAGGACTAAGCCAATAAATATAGGAATGTCGCCTATGCTGGCTGCTGGTTGACGTTCTGCCAGGGATGGTAGGTCTTGCAGGGTGTAAAAGAGGATTACGCAAATGCTGAACACATTTATGACGTTGGTTACGAAGGAGACAGGTACCAGAAGACGTAGGTCAGGTATCCAGCAGAGCAAGACTAGTGGAACGACGATAATTAGCATAATAAATCTGACATCATTATCTGAACCGGAGAAGTAGTCGTATGAATTCTTAAGATTCTGACTGGCTAGCAAGAAGACAATCGAGTTTCCACCCACCCAAATGCACAGGAAAACGCTATATACGATTACTTCGACGTATTTGCTGCACCACTGCAATCTCGATGGACCACTTTTGAAAGCTTCACGAATCATACCTGTAAAGGGAGGATTAGTTTAATCTCTTTTCAAGTTTTAGATACTGTTATTAAAGGATTATTTTTTTGCACAACCTCTAGGGGTATTTAAAAACTGCGGGTACAATCATGACTTCAACTAACTCTCATTGAAATCAAGCTCAAACTATAAACTGAAGTAGAATTATGGTGTACGAAACATTTTGCTTTGCATTGGTCTTAAGCCTAAGCTAGTTGGTTTGTAAGCCAGCATTTTTAGCCACCAGCCACTAAAGCGATTTCATATTCATGCTAAGAACTGAGTAGATTAATTTAACGTTGGATTCAGGATGTCACAGGGTATCAGGGCTGAACCAAATTAAATAACCACTAAAACGACCATACCGAGTATGATATGCATTTTCTTGATCTGAAACTTGACATCTGTGACAATTCTGACTTCAAAAAAAAAAGGGGGAGCTCGGTATTTTTACTTTTTTTTTTTTAATGAGAGAAAAGGGACAATTCCAAAATTGTAATGAAAATCTCTGCAAAAATAGTCATATTACATTTTGTTGGATTGGGTCGTCTGGACTCACATAGAGACAGATCCAATATACTCCAAAGGAAATAAAGGGCTACATTTTAGACTGAATAAGAACTTTATTTAAAAGCCACACCCTGGCATAAAATCTTAAACGGTTTGAACCTTACTGTATCTAGCAACCAGATAGGACGAGTCTCTCTCAGAGAACACAGCGCTGGCTCACCAGCTACTCCCTGTTATATAGTCCCTCGGAGCTAGAAAGAGCCCTCACAGCTCTTTAGTAAACAAAGTCGTAAACCCTTTAGTTTATTGACTTGTTTACTCCAAAATACCCAACGCAAGACGACTCTTGCTGTGGCTGATGCAATACTAAGCGGTACGAGGCTTATTCTTGCATCAACCACATTCCGTAGGCCACACAGCTACGTACCAAAGGTTCATGAACTCTGCTTCACTCTTTCAGAGGGTTGTAGTGTTCATTTGCCTTACTCCTCGTACATAGTGTATTACCACGTAGGTATATTGACTCTCACCAGTCGTCCAATTCCAACACTCCCTCCTCAATATCCGGAGTGGAATCGAATTAGGATATCTCACATCCAGGTAAGGTTCAATTACAAATTACAAAATATTCAAGTCTCACTACTTGACTTAGTGTTTTTATCAAAATATTATTATAAAATTTAATCAGTCATTCTTGGAGAAAGTTTACAAAAAAAAAAACTCCAAGGCTCACGTATATATCTGGAGAAAATCTCACTCTAAAACTCCAGTACTCACTCTAGAGAAAGTCTCACTATAAAACTCTAGTTCTCACTGTAATGGAGAAAATCTCAATTTGAAAACTCCATTAAATTTTCATGGAGAAAATCGCACCCGAATAAAAACTCCATGTATAGCCACTCAAGTGCTATTTCATATTGGAGAAACCGTCTTCCGTAGGAAAACTCCAATTTCGACGTTTCGCCACTCTTCGTCGAATTTCCTGGAGAAAAGTTTATTAAAAACTCCAGTCGAACCTCTCTGTTCGAAAAGTATTGGAGAAAAACATGTGTAAAAACTCCAAAAATATGCGGAGGGAACACTTGGCAGCGAATAACTCCAGCATCTAGAACTCGAGAGAATCATATTAATTTCTTAGCATTGTTAACATGCATACATAAAAGAATTGATTTCTATTTATGAAGAAAAGACTCTCGTTGTTCACTCACTTTAGAGAAAATCTCATTTTGAGACAAAACTCTAATTTTCAGAGAAAAGTTCCTACTCATAGGTAAAAACTCTGAAAACTCACCGTTCATGACTCACTACTCATGACTCACTAAATCAAGAGGAAAACTTTGTTTTTGTACAAAGAAAACTCTTGTGTGACGTCTCACTCAGTCTTGAGAGGAAAAACTTTCGAACATTTTGAAAGTAAAAACTCTCTAGATTTCTCACTCAATCTTTTAAGAGGAAAACATTTCATTTTGTCGAAATGAAAAACTCTTTAACTCACTTTAATGTAGAGAAACTCATTTTGAGGAAAACTCTACGACGGAGAAGACCTTTGAGGCAAAACTCCGTGTTATTGGGAAACCCACTAAGTCCCAATACTCACCTCACCATGTAAAATTATACTCACCAAAATTTTACGTATCATCGGAAAACTTCGAAAAACCGATGCTCATCGTTTACAACTTTTACTTACCGAAGTTGTACTTATGTTGGGAAAAACTTGAAAAACCCAACTCTTTTGTAGCTTGCTGAAAAGTAACTTAAGACTTTTACTATATCAACATTGTTGATATTTTCAGCTACAGATTGAGAAAAGCTTCGAAGGCATTAAAAACTCAATCAGTTTTATGTTATGTTTAACGAATGTGCCTGTTATCCCGGAATAATTCCATTTTGTAATCAAAGGATTTACAAACGAAAACAAAACTTATATTATAAACTCACGTATAAAATCAGTCTTTTAGAACATATAAACATAACAATATATATACAGCCTTCAAAATATAAAGTGATTTCGCCCCACCAGTCGGCGAATCAATTTTTGAAGGTGGGGGACCGCAGCGGCGTCGCACCTCTGCCGAGACCAGCCGGTCCTCCTACAAACTATTTACAAGTCTTCTGTAACAAAAATTCCACACACAACGGAATTAGTTTTGTTTTACGGGATGTCGGCAGTAATATTCGTTAACCCATAAATCAACTTAAGTGATTTATATTCACAGCCCAGAAGGTCATAGACCTGTATTGATCGACTTTATGTCATAACCAATTTAATTTGATCCACGTATCATTGACCTACTTTTAAATCGTCTAGTTTGACGATAAACTGTCTAGTTTGACAATAATTTTGTCTAGTTTGACAAAATTCTTCTATCTGTATAGTGCTAATTTTTAATTACAGTAAGCTAAGACATAATAACCTATCGAGTGGTTATTTAAAACTATATGTAAGTTTTCTATGTGTTCAACCCTACAGATTATCCGTTTTATACGAATTGTTTTTCTGTATTTATTCTTAAGTTCTTATTTTTAAGTCTAATTTTAATGTAGCTAAATTATCTCACTTGTAATTTTTCTCACTTTGAAAATAAATGTGTCTCACAGGTATTTATTTCAAAAAGTTGAAAGTTGTCTCACTTAACTTTCATAATAAATGTCAGTACTTACCGCTAACATTTATTTCTCACTGATGCGTCTCACTGTGCATCTATTCTCACTGATAAAGCGATTTTAACTTATTTATAAGTTTATCAGATAAGTTCAGTGAACTTTCTCTGTATACCTTTGACTAGTATTAAATTGTAATAGGTACAATTTAAGTTACCAAGCCTGTTGGTACCATTAGTATAAATAATGTATATATAGTTACCAGAACTAATTCTATCTAGTCATTAATTTAAGGTATTTATAAGTCGCTTAATATTAAGTGGATCAATGTGGATTCAAATTATTTTCCAAGTGGGCCCTCACTGTCTCACCGTCGGTCGCACTTCCCTTGGCCCCTCACTTTGGGTCTCACTCCCCCTCACCCTCACTTTGGTATTTCCCGATATAAATTTTTCAAATTTCTATGACTCGAAGTCAACTTATGGCGAAATCTCCCTCCAAATTTCTAAAATTTATAATCGGTACTTCTTGGAAAATGGGCTAAATTGTGAATTCAAAATTGGGAAACATAAAACTCTCACTCTCACAGCACTTTCGGACTTATCCAAATTGAAGTTTTTGACTTAATATTTAATATGTAGGGTATAAGCCTACATAACTCACTAAAATAAATAAAAGTCAAAATTTTACCTTCTGGTTCGCTAAATTCCGGGTCGTCAGGTTGAGGCGGATATGCAATGGCTGGAGGCTGGTACGGGACCTGCCATCTGGGTACCTGGTACGCCCAGCCGAGAGGGGCCATCGGTTGTGGTGGTGGGAGTTGGTACTGGGGTCCCAACCACATGGCTAAAGGAGGGAGCTGAGGATGAGCGTACGAGTATGGCGGACTGAAGAGTTGCCGTCTCGTGCGCAGCCGTCGAAGCTCTCTCTCCTGCAGTCGTTGTTGGCGCTCCAGTAAACGAATCCTGTTATCAGCGGCGAACGGTGCTGGTGTCGGGCAATTGGCAATTTCGTGGCCTTGCAGGCCACAATTGAAACACGGTCGCCCGACCGCTGGCGGGTAGGGGCACTCGTTACCCAAATGTCCTCTTCTCTGACAGTTAAAGCACCTTCGTCCTAAGGGGATTCGTGGCGCGCGCGGAGGGGCACGAGGTGTCCTGCGAGGAGCTGGCGGTGTTCTCAAGGCAGCAGCTGGAACTGGCGGATCATCAGCCAGGAGATCGACAACATCGATCACGCGCGGAGGTGGAGGCGAATCGGCGAGCATCACGACAGGAGCTTCAGCCACTGGTCCGTCTTCTCCATCATCGTCCGAAACGATGACTATGTCCATCACTTCAACAGCAACATCATCATTGGCTGGCAGAAGGACCGGCGCGTTTTCAACCACAACTGGCGGTGGTGTGGGGATCCTGGCGGATGGCGGCGGTTCGTGGACTTCGGCAGCAACGACAAAGGCTTGAGGTTGAGGGGCCTCTTCTAGATCCTCAATGGGACCCTCCTCAACCTCAGCTGGAGCAGGAGCCGTTACAACGACGCTGGCCTCCTCTACATGAGCGCAAATGGCTTCAAGCGGAATATCCGGCTCAACTAAAATTTCTTCCGGTGGACCCCTAAGCGAAATAAGATTGGCCTCTGTAGGAGGGCCAATCGGTAATGGAATATCCAAACTGTCCATAGGCTGTGAAAACATGTGATCATTTAGGAGATTTCAAGTAAGTATAATATGTGAATAAGTGGTATTTATAAATATTTATAAGAATCGTGTGAATATCTAGTCCATATCATAAGGTGTAAATTTGTATATAATAAGCTATTTTATAAGACAGTTTTGTAGATAACGGACTTATATAAAGCCACTCGTATCTAAGTGTAATATTTATGCCCTCACTATCGGCCAATATTTTCTGTCAAAAATATTGTTTTGTGTGCGCACACAAAATTTTATTACAAAATATCAATATACGTTATATATCAGACACCAGCTGATCATATATATCTCAAAAAGTATATTGATGAGTACAACTCACTGTATAACTCAAGTCATCTCACTAAAAATTTAAGGCTCTCACTTTGCCAAAATAAAACTGTCAGCTTATTTTTGAACAAAAATCACCAGGAGCTAGACATTATAACGATTATATCTCCCTCCGAATTGAGGAATGGAGACTTCTTAAAAACAAATTTTGAAACTTTCGATTTTGGAAAGAAAAAAAAATTTTACTCAAAATTTATCTCACTGTAAAATTTGTGCGCACCAAACAAATTTTCTCACTGGTTTTTAAGAAATATGGGCTTATATTGAGGGTAAAATTAAAACTAGCCAATTTGTCTCACTATAAATTATTTGCTATAAGTTTTAATTACGTCCTCTAAGACCAAGTAATACCATTCACATAAAAATTAACAATAATGTTAATAAATCCAGACTCACTTCTGGTCTGTCATGATTCTCAGTAAGAGGATCATGACCCGCTTGGGTCGGGAGGGTCGGTGATGGAGGCAGTGGAGGATCACATAACGACATGAGCCTATGTCGTCTCCACAGCCCCATCAAGCCTAGCTCCGACGACGAGCGAGGATGACCTTGAGCCACCTCGCCCTCCGCCGAACCGGAGGTTTGGCTTTCCGCGAGGTTAGCCTCACCCCGTCGTCGTGAAGAGCCAGACGGCTCCGACCCTCCGACGCGCCGCAACCCAGCGTCAAGTCTGCCATACATATTTAATGAGGCAGCAGCGGCCCTCACCTCAGTCTCAACTTCCACTTCCGCAGCGTATTGCTCAATTTCGACGGGCGGTGATGGTGGAGGAGTCGTCAGATCTACGTGTACTGGCGACCGCGGGATCTCGTAGTATAGAGAGTCATCCCGGGTGAGACGAACACGAGGCGTTATAAGTTCGACCTTAAGGCGGCGTGCGATTTTCCGAGCCAGCTTCGAGTCTTTTCTGGGCACTGTCATTTTGCAAAGGACAGAAATTTAGAAATCGCACATCATTCTAAATTCATGCAAATGACCTCTTCCAGAACCACAAGACAACTCGAACAAAACGAACAACATTTTAAACGGAGGAAAACAGATGGCACTAGCGATAACCCCTTTTTTGAGTCTCCTATAGTGCACGGTAGTAATCCCCGGTTGCTGGCTAAGAAAATTTTCTCACTCTCACATTTACTCACGAGTATATATACCACCATCAAAATTTTTCCCACTCACTGATAAAAAATTTTGGAAAATATGGATTTTATGTAAAATTTTCATAAGGATCCGAGTAGTCAGTTTCATCTCGACCTCCCATGAAAAGTACATGTTGGAATCTCTAACCGAAAATAATTAGGTGAGGTCAGTCACCCCGGTCGATTGTTTATCAGTCTGGCAGTGACTTTTTACAATCCGGTTACCACTTTTGTGTAAACAGAGAGACACCATCGGATCGATCCATAAAGTTTAAATGACAAAAATAGGATTTCCTCACAGTTCAAATCCCCCAAAACATTACGTTTTTGGTAAAATGAAATTTGCTCAACTAAAATTTCAAAAATAATTTTGGCTCACCTTCAAAATTATAACTCACTGAATAAAATTTTATCGCCCTCAAAAATTTTATAATAGGAAAAACATTTGTTTTCCTTTCACTGGGTGTCCTCTCACTATAGGACGGATCCTGGCGGCCAGCAGAATCCAGCACGCTTCCACTCACTTTCGGAATTAACGCCAAAACATTTAACTCATAAATGACCAAAAAAAATCATTTTGGATTTTTGTGTTGTGTAGCCCACAACGTGTTCCCATAATGGATGAACAAAATTTTGAGTAAATAAAACTCATGTGGTATATTCTGATTTTCTCCCTCAAATCAGCTCACTGTTCGAATATTCGACTCACTAAACTCACAAAAAAAATTGGCCAATAAAATTTGTACATTTATACACTAGTGTCATTGGTATTTTCCTCACGTTTAACCAATAGATTTTATCATGCACATGACAATAGAGCAAAACATTTAAGTTAGTTGCTCACACAAATTAACAACCAGGTTTGTCACATTAGTCAATTAGACTATGAACACAAATTCATGCAAACCATTAATATGAACCACCAAGCCAACTGGCTTTATGCTGATTATTATCCAGCAACATTTAATTCTTTCCACTAATGGAAACTTAATAATAAACATTGACTGGTAACTCTGTTTACCAGACGACCAGGGTATTCGAAAAAGAAATATTGAACCAAAATATTCAAATCATAACGAATCACCTTTTCAGAAGGGAAAAATAGTCCATCTGTGATAACTAGGTCAATGACCTACATTTGGCTCGACAACCAAAAAAATTATAATTCACAAAAATTGTGCTCTGCACAAATCTCACGTATTTTGGAATTATATTCACGGCTCAAAATTATATTTTAGCTCACAAAAAAAATATAATTACTCACAAATAATTTACATGTCTCACTGTATGTAAATTTACGTTAAGAATTTAAAACTCACTGAATTAAATTATATATCTCACTGTATATAATTTAAAATAAACTCACTAAATTCTTAACTTGAGAAATGTTATCATGGACATCGTTTATGAAAGAAATTTTATTTTGGTTCAAGAAACTTTCTAATTATTTCGAAACTCATCACCCAACTCACAATGGTCGTTTGTTTATTTATTTAAAGTTTAAATTCCAGAGGTCTATTAACTTGGAAACCATTAGATTTTAAATAAATATACGCACTGAAGGAAAACCTGTTAAGTCATACATTGTAATCCCTCACTAAATCAGGTGTGCTTGATTTCGATTACAAGAGGTATGAAGATTTGCAATTACTCACTAAATAATTTCGCACAGAAAGTCAAGTGTATTCAGCATGACCCAAATTATCTAATTGCAAAATCTAAACTCACTGATGTAATTTTTCTCACTGTAAATTACGTTAATTTTGGCTCCCATCTTTCAAAATTAAACATGAATTTTATCTCACCAAAAATTTGTCATTCGTCTGTCACGAATGTAAACAAAATTTATGACAATAATTTTATTGTTGTCAAAGGTTTTCCGGAAAGAGATTAACTATGGTTCGGTTGTTAGGGCACACACATTCCATCAAGCTCACTTTGCATGCAATACATGGAAAAATATAAAGAATTCTTTGTCTCACTTACTATTGACGATGACTGTACACGGAATAAACGATAATGACAAAGACGACAGATAATACCAAGTTGATCGAAATTCACCAGATATTTAAGATGCACGAATTGGCGACTACAATTTTCGGCTTCCAAATTTTCTTCGCACAAATCACACTTTTGGCAAAAAAAATTATAAATTAGCAGATCGTTGTACACTAATTTCCAAAAACTTAATATTTTTCGGCCTTGTACTTACATGAAGGAAATTTTCACTTTTGGTTAAACTCACGGACACAAAAACGAAAATAATTTGCATATCATGCAACACAAAAAAAATAAAGTTTTGGAACTTGTCAAAAATAATAACAAAAATTTTCGTGTACAAAGTACACTATTAACAAAAATTTTCGGTCACACTTACGAAAATAATAAAAACGAGAAAAAAAATTGTACGAGTTAAGTAATTGTAAATACAATTACAATAAAAAAAAACGGACCAAAATAATGACGAAAATTGTGAAAACACTCAAAAATAATTTCAGCATTTAGAGAGCACTCAGAAGAATAACGCAAGACGTGCGATCGCATCGATTAAAAATCTACGAGTGTTCAGGCTGAAACAAAGTATTTTCGATTTCGTATTCCAGAATTTATCATCTGAATTTTGATTGGTCCTTTAACTCGTAACCTTTTTCTCAAAATTAGTCATATTGCAACGATCTGCTTATAGTCATTCGTGGTCTTATCTGGTTAGCCCTTTTTACATTCGTCAGGGGTTTCTTATCGTAAAAAGAATAAGAAAAAGAATTTCGGTTTTGTCATTTTGGTCGTTTGAGTCATCATAAAATCAACAGTATCGTACAAACTCGGCGATTTAATATAATTTATGCGCCTATCGCTTGTACAAAAATGCACCGATCTGGTGACTAACATTCGACAGCTCTCAACCTGCTGTATACTCGAGTTTTGGTTTTAATGCGTAAGAATTTGTATGTAGTGGTAGTCAGAACGTTGAGAAGCGTCCGCATAGAGTTTCTCCCTCTTACCCGCACGGAACATTTCTCGCTCTCACATAGCTACGTTCGCAGTACAAAAAAATGTCGAAAAACGAAAAGGAACGAAGCAGCTGTGTATTTCGCAGCGGCGGACGCGTGATTTCCGCGCTTCGTTTTCTACTCACTTTTGTTTTTGACTGTACTTCTAATTTCACGAAGAAATTATGATAAAAAAATATGTATGACACTTCTCGCCTTTTCCACACAAAATATATAAGTGGAAGGGTGTTGAGGGAAGTCATATATATTTAATTTGGTGTATTCAGTCTTCAAAATTCTACTCCCTCCGTTAAGAAGCATTTTTGAATGTGACTGTACTCACAAAAATACGAACTCACGAAAATGATGAAATAATTTTCACTCTGGAAAAATTATTTCTGATTGGGTGAAGATTAATTAGTCTTCAACCTCAATCATTCCAACACCAAATTACTACCACAGTCAATAATATGCGCATCTCAAATTTATTATTGACTTCTTACGCACAAAAAAAATTAAAAGGATACTCACTGAATTTTTCTCACAAATTCTCTTCATCCTTTTAACTTAAGGATAAATTATTAGATATATGTCTTAATAATTATATCCAGTCTCACTTTCTCAACTTGGATTTTTCTCACTAATTTGAAGCCTTAAAATTTTTCGCACTAAAATTTTATTTTATCGAAATTTTTCTCACTAAGGTTCAAGGTTGAAATTCTCTCACTTCAAAAGTTCATCTTTTACCCAAAATTTTCGACTTAAAAATTTCTCTCACTTCGAAATTTTTATCTCACCAAAAATCTTTGAGGTTGAAATTCTCTCACTTCAAAAGTTCATCTCATTGATTTTTGACGCACTGAAATTTTTCTCAAATAAAAATTAATAAAAATAGCTCACTAAATTATTTGAAAGGCGGAAAAGCCATACCTCACAAATAATTTTCAGACTCTCAGTCTGTGAGACTTCTCCCTCTGTCTCTTCTCTTTTTCTCACTAGAGAACACGCATAGTAGAATTGAGGAATGGAAAAATAAATTTTCACGTATCCTCTTTTACCTAAATCTGAAAGGTAAAATAATTAGTCGACACATTTATATAGCGCTATAAGGTTTGAGTTAGCTAGACTCAGGTGCACCTTGAATTAAATCAACGATTTAATTTTTCTCACTTTAAAAATTCTCACTTTTGAAAAACTCACTTTTGGTACCAAATAAATAAAATAATGTGTAATACATTACCAACATCCGGATCTCACGTACAATCTCACTCAAAAATAAATTTTTGAAATGAAGCATTTCAAAAATTCGATTTTCCATTTGGAAGATTTGAAATTGTAAGAAAATTTCAAATTACGCCATTTATTTGGCATCGCGATTTTTTATTTTAAAAAAATTTTCGCCAAAAAAAAATTCGAAAATAAAAATTATTTCGAAAATGATTTTACTTCCTCACAGTTTTTAATTCGCGAATATCTCACTGCTAGCTTTTATTTCAAAGATTTTTCTCACAAAAAAAATATTTTGATAAAAACACTAAGATTTAAATTTCGCAAAATCAGCGCAGATCTCAAAGCGTGCGCTGGGCCCATAACCTGTTGGATTGGGTCGTCTGGACTCACATAGAGACAGATCCAATATACTCCAAAGGAAATAAAGGGCTACATTTTAGACTGAATAAGAACTTTATTTAAAAGCCACACCCTGGCATAAAATCTTAAACGGTTTGAACCTTACTGTATCTAGCAACCAGATAGGACGAGTCTCTCTCAGAGAACACAGCGCTGGCTCACCAGCTACTCCCTGTTATATAGTCCCTCGGAGCTAGAAAGAGCCCTCACAGCTCTTTAGTAAACAAAGTCGTAAACCCTTTAGTTTATTGACTTGTTTACTCCAAAATACCCAACGCAAGACGACTCTTGCTGTGGCTGATGCAATACTAAGCGGTACGAGGCTTATTCTTGCATCAACCACATTCCGTAGGCCACACAGCTACGTACCAAAGGTTCATGAACTCTGCTTCACTCTTTCAGAGGGTTGTAGTGTTCATTTGCCTTACTCCTCGTACATAGTGTATTACCACGTAGGTATATTGACTCTCACCAGTCGTCCAATTCCAACACATTTTAAGATATTTATATACTAATTTTGCTGCAATTTTTATTATAATTTTTAAATTGACCTATTTTTCTCACTGAAAAATTAGTGAAAATAACCAAATATTCAGCTTTTTCAGGGCACCTGACGGAAATATAATTTCACAAACTCAATGATACCAACTTTTGCCTCTGGTTATTTCTAACCAGATAGTAGTTCAGTCAGTTAGTTTGAAATTTAAGATTTTGAATGGATATAACAGAGAATCTCAATTCGTGACAAAATCTGAGAGAACAATTTAAAATCCTTTAATAGCTGATTAAATTGTTCACACACATTTGTCCCAGAAGAGTATAGTAAAATGAAGACTATTTTTAAAGTGACAATTTTCTATTTTTCTTGCTCGAAAGGATTCTTTTAGTTCTTCAGCACTGAATGATGAAGAGACTAACAATCAGGGTGACACGATTTTTTCCTGGGATATGCTAAGGTTACTAGAATAAATATACAGAAAATCAATTTATTTCCCAAATTTCAAAGCTTTCTTCTCGAAATAAAGTTTCTTCGTTTTCAAAAATTTCAGAAAGATTCATCATGTCCCAGTTTTGAGGTACAAAGATGCTATTTGGGTGACTGGATTTATTCAATGCTCTATTTTGAAAAAATGCAAAAGCGTGAATTTTGATTCCATTTGCTCGGAGATATGATTTTTTAGATTTGGTCATATTTTTGAAGAGAATAATTCATCTACAAGTCTAAAAGATTCACTCTATTAAAAAAAAAGTCATAGATTTTGTGGGGACAATATGAACTAAGACGTCAGTTGACTAAATACAGGTGTAATATGTACGAGTACATATTGTCAGTGTCCGCCACAAGGCAGGATGCTGCTTATGATCGTAAACCAAACCGGTTTCACATACTCGTAGATAGACGCAGTGCGTCTATCGTACACATATCAAAAACGCCAAAGTAACAACTTTTCTGTACTTGTCTCTCACAGACCATAGTTGACACCTGGGTACTTATCTGTGTACAGAAATTACCAGATAACTATGGCTGTTCAGACGCAGCTATACCAATGTCTAAAAGGATATTTTATACTGGAATATACCTAATTAGGTAACTATTAGTCCTACTAATAATTCACCTAAAGTGGTAACCTTTCCGACGTGAAATAAACTTGGAGTCAGATTAAGTTGGGTAGACTATACGAGCCCCTATAGCCCCAGTGGAAACACTGAACGGAAGAGTAGTGAAATATTTTACTTGTAAAATTTTCCTACTAAGGTGCAAGCCTCTTCGGAGAAGATCCACCTAATGCAAAAGGAGTTGAAATATACTTCCAAACAGAATTTTAAATTCTAAGCTCAATTTACTCGAGATTCGAGTGCAAAATAAAATTTTGCAAAACTGAATAAATAATTCAGAAAATATTTCAGATGAAACATACCTGAAAAGTTTGCAAAAGTAAAAACTCTGTAAAACTGAATAAATATTCAGAAAATTTCAGAAGTCCATACCTGAAAATTTTACAGAGCATAAATTTCGAAATAAATTGCAGCAAGCAATTTTAAATTTTGAATGTCTGGTACATCAAAGAGTGTACTTCCAGACGACTCAGATTTAGAATTGGATAATACTGATCTTATAAGTCTCAACGAAACAGTAAACGAAAGTGGTAACACTCAAATAGAAAATACTGGAAATCCACAAATTCTAAGACAGAATTTGTCCCTCAGTTTTCTAAACAACACTTCACTGGTGCATTCACCTGGCATAACTCCTACAAGTGCAGAGCCTAGTTTAATTGTCACAGAAGAAGACAATTTAGTGCTGGAAAAGATGAATATAACTCTACCCACATTCACTCCTGAAAAAATAGAGGTATGGTTGAAAGTAGTAAAAGCCAAATTAAAGGCTTGCGGTGTAAAGGACGAAGACCTTTTCAAGAAAATCCGCACTGACATACCTATCGAAATAGTAGAAAGAATTCCAGATATCTGTGAACCCACAGTTGCGAATGATACTTTCGAATGGTTCTCCACACAGCTAAGAGCTGTCTATGGTCGAACTAAGGAGCAGAATATAAGGGAATTGCTCACAAAACTAGAGTTAGACGAACAGGGCCCCAAAAGGCTCATGGAGCGCATGATTGAAAAGGCAGGTACAGAGTTAACGCCTTTAATCATTGCTGACCTTTTCAGGCATGCTTTGCCCAAAGATTTATCCAGGTTGATAATTTCACTGGAGAGTGACAATGAAGTGAAAACCATCGACGATTTGAAAAAACTCGCTGATAAAGCTGAGAAAATTTTCAATTTCGAAAAGGACATCACAAGTCCGAAAAAGAGAGTAGCTGCTGTATCCTTTACAAAAAGAGAAAGCACTCCTTCTACCTCAAATAATTCGTTTGCAAATGACCCTCAAACTTTAAGAAAAGAGATCAACGACCTTAAGAGCACCGTTGGTAATCTCAAAAAGCAAATTGAGAGGCTCTCGTTGGGAAATAACGGTTTTCAAAATTCTGGTGCCCAAAATAATTTTGGAAATTATAACCAAAATGAAGGCAGAAATAGAGATAGTCGAAATAGGAGTAGGTCAGCTGGCCGAAGCCGCAGAGCACCTTCTCCCCACCAGAAAATCGATTACTCAAAACCAGAAAATCAGGGAAAGTGTAAGTACCATGTCTTATATGGAGACAGTGCTTATCACTGTGTTTTACCCTGCTTAGACAGTGGTAAACCACTTGCCCCCAAACCGCAAAATAAGAATCAGTCAAACTAAAGTGCGGGGCCATAATGGCGGCTAATGACCTCGCATGCAAGTACTCTCGACGACTGTTCATCAAAGACCATGATTCACAAATTTGGTTTTTGATTGATACAGGCTCCGATGTATCACTAATTCCTGCTACTAACTCAGAGTTCTCCAAAGAACCAGCGAGACACCTATATGCAGCGAATGGTACACCGATAAGAGTTTTCGGAGAGAAATTAGTTGAATTTAACATTGGACTCAGAAGAAGCTTAAGATGGGTTATGCAAGTTACAGATGTTGAAACAGCAATTTTAGGAGCTGATTTCTTAGAGCATTTCGATCTTAGTCCTGATTTAAAAAGAAAATGTCTAATAGATAATGAGACTGGAATTAAAGTCACAGGTTTTGTCAAAATGACTCCTTTACCAGAAGTTAAGACCATTAAAGAAGAAAACGAATGGATTAAAATAATTAGAGAATTTCCTGGTATAGAAATTCCCACTACAGAAAAGAAGTCTAAACATAAAACAGAAGTTACTCATGTTATAGAGACACCACCAAATTGTAGACCAGTAAAAGCTAGAGCTAGAAGGCTAACACCTGAAAAACTACAGGCAGCCAAATTAGCTATTTACAAAATGATAGCTGATGGCGAAATGAGGCCCAGTAAAAGCGAATGGTCATCACCTATTCACATGGTCATGAAAAGTGATAACACATGGAGAATAACAGGTGATTTTAGAGCACTAAATGCAATTTCCAAAAGTGATAGCTACCCAGTACCAAACATTATGGACTTTAACCAGACCATGAAAGGTAGCACCATATTTTCTAAAGTGGATTTGAATAGAGCATATTGGCAAATTCCGATGAACGAGGAAGATATAAAAAAGACAGCAGTCATTACTCCATTTGGGCTCTTTGAATCAATGAAAATGCCAAATGGACTTAAGACTTCAGCACAAACCTTCCAACGTTTTATAGACAGCCTTTTAAGAGGACTAGATTTCGTATATGCCTACATAGATGACATCTGCATATTTTCAGAAAATAAAGAACAGCATAAACATCACCTTCGCCAACTTTTAGCAAAATTAGATGAAGCTGGACTTACAATCAATGTTGCTAAAAGTGAATTTGGCAAGGACGAAGTAGATTTTTTGGGATATAACATAAGCCAAGGTGGAATAGCACCAAAAAGTAAAAAAGTGCAAGCCATCTTGGACTACCCACCTCCTAAGGACATGCATGGACTTAGAAGATTTTTGGGTATGACGAATTTTTATCGTAGATGTATACCCCAAGCTGCAAACACCATGGCAGTGCTTCATGATATGACAAAAGGGAGTAAAAAGAAAGACAAAACCCCTATATCATTCAATGAAGAGCAGTTAAAGGCTTTTGAAGAAACAAAAGCAAAACTAGCTAATGCAGCAATGATAGCTCACCCTGATGAAAATTTAAATGTAATTCTAGCCACTGATGCTTCAGACTTCGCTATTGGAGCGACACTGTATCAGATTAGTGGAGAGAGCCGTCAACCCTTGGGATTTTTCTCAAGGAGACTAAGTACTGCTGAGACTAAGTATAGCACTTATGATCGGGAGTTACTAGCCATATTTGCTGGAATTCGGTATTTCAAACATATGCTTGAAGGAAGGGTATTCTCTGTGTATACTGACCACCGTCCTATCACATATGCTTTTAAGCAAGGCAGTGACCATGCTTCACCGAGGCAAATAAGGCAGCTGGATTATATTGGCCAGTTTACTACTGACATTCGATACATTAAAGGCGAAGACAATGAGTCTGCAGACGCCCTTAGTCGAGTTGATCAGATTAGTGTAAAACCAATACTACCTTATGAAGAAATAGCACAGGCTCAGTCAAAATGTAAAGAACTGAAAGACCTGCTGCAAAATAAACAAACTTCACTACGATTGGAGATGAGAAGCATTCCAGATAGTGATGTACTGCTTTGTTGTGATGTTAGCACTCAACACACAAGACCATTCATTCCTAAAGAATTTAGAATAATGGCCATGAAAAGTGTACATGACCTCTCTCATCCAGGCCCTAAAAACACTGTCAAATTAATGACCAGTAGATTTGTATGGCCAAAAATCAAAAGCGAAGTATTTAACTGGGCAAAAGCATGCCATGGTTGCCAACTTTCCAAAATTGGAAAACGCACCAAAACTCCTATTGGCAACTTTAAACCCACACAACGTTTTAAACATGTACATGTAGACATAGTAGGCCCTTTGCCCATGTCACATGGAAAGAAATATTTGATGACAATGATTGACAGAGCTACAAGATGGCCTGAAGCCGTCCCTATGGATGATATTAGTGCAGAAAGTGTTACTAGAATTTTGTACCATACTTGGGTAGCTCGTTTTGGTGTCCCAGAAAATATTACCACCGATCAGGGGAGACAATTTGAGAGTAGACTGTTTTCGCAGCTAGCGAAATTTATTGGTGCCAAAAAGAACACCACCACCGCCTACCATCCACAGAGCAATGGAAAAGTAGAAAGGTGGCACAGAGCTCTCAAAGCATCCATCATGGCTGCAGATGTTACAAATTGGGTTGACGCACTTCCAACAATTTTGTTGGGATTGAGGTCCTCAGTGCAGACAGACTCAGGCTACAGTGCTGCTCAGCTAGCACTTGGCGAGGAACTAAGATTACCAGGTGATTTCTTTAACAAAGTTGAAGACTATACAGCAGATGAAATTATTTTCAATATAAGAAAAATAGCCAACAAATTTGTTGCGCAACCTGCTCACCATGGTACGCCACCTGTATTCGTGTCGAAACATTTAAAAACTGCAGAATTTGTCTATGTACAAATAGACACCCCTCGAACTGGCTTCCAAAAGCCATATAGTGGTCCATATAAAGTTTTAGAAAGATTTGAAAAAACAGTCAAAATAAAAATATTCGAAAATGAACGAATAGTAAGTTGGGACAGATGCAAACCCGCTTTTATGGTGAAAGAAAATATTAGTATAAACTTTCCCTCTAAAATTACCATACCTGTCAACATTTCACAAAGCCCAGAAAAATCAGTAAGTCAAGACGTTGATCTGCCTTCGAACGCACAAAGTATGCAACCAATCTTACATCTTCTGCCAGACAGAGATGACGAACCGGTTAGAATAAGACGAAACATCTCGTTTGACAACAATGATGACGTCAGAACGTTCGAAAGGCATGAGCCACCATCTAAGGTGAGTCAGAATGTACGACCATCAAGAAAGAGTGTGCATGAATCAACTAAAGATAAAAACCGAAAGAGTTACAATCTCCGTTCGACTAGACAAAGAGAAAACCTTGAACAGACAAGTACAGTCCGAACCAAAACAATGCCATGTGCTTCGAAAAATAAAGAACTCGAAAAAGAAAAACGAAATATTGCAGCCCCAAAAAGAGCTACAAAAACGGTTCAAGTTCCTTCGACCTCTACGTCCACAGACGAATCGACCCCTAGTGAAGTCTCGACCCCCATACCCAAAAAGTATGGCATCCAAGTGAAAAGGAAAGATCGAGTACAAACTAGAAGTCAGACAAGAAAAGAGGCTAAATAGAGAACAAATTCGATGCAAAAACCAGTAACAAAAATTACTGTTACGATTAAATTAATCTCATTACCTGTCAAGTGAAGAAGATTTACTTCTCACAGATAGACAGATGCACAAAGCAAACTAAAACTACCAGCTGTTCACTGAAAAATCAGGCAGTTAGGTGTCTTTGCTTTATGATTGATTTATATTGTGAAAATGGCTAACTCGTCTACTGTAATGTCTGTCGCTGAGGAATTCGAAAAGCTAGAAGTAGAAGTGGAATCTATCCTATCAACTGAACCGAAAGGGGAAGTTTCGGGGGTAGAAACCATGGATACCTCTACTTTAGATCCGCCTCCAGTCGAAAATGCTCCTACTGATGTTCCAAAAGTTGAAAAAAGTGATCCGAAAAAATCCATTCTCATACCTCCTAGAAAGGATGATCCAAACCGAACGTTTAAGCGGAATAAAGTTGTAGTAAACAACCCTCCGCCTCCTCAACCTCCCACTTCCTTTGAAGACAGAAGAGCTCAAAGAAGAAGTGCTTTGCACAACTTCTACAGGAGGAGAAGATTCTCACAAGACCTTCGGATGTTCCGAGGTCTTGGTGAAACATTCTTCCATCTCCTGGAACAGAGCAATGCTCCACCTCCTTCGAGAAGTTGGAAGAATCGTGGTCGAGGTCAGAGAGGAAGACATACTTGAAATGTCTAGACTTTAATTAGTCAAGTTAAAAAATAGAAAAAGCCAAAAAAAATATAAAAAGCAAAAGTCTTACAGACACCAAAAAAAATAAATATTTTTGTAAGTTCGTGAAAACGAACCCATCATTGAACTTACTGATGAAGTAAAATTCTCAGTAAAAATTCTAAGTTCAGAATAGTTCATGATGGTAAATAATAAAATGAACACTTCACTAAGTCAAAGTGAATTTATGTAAGTACTCTGTATACTTCATAAAATCACAACATAAAAACAAAATCATTACTCGAAGTTATAAATCTTAAACTTCGATGTCAAATGAATAAATTCTCAAAGTTACAAAAATTAAACTTTGATGAAAAATAAAATTTTGCCCCTCAATAGAGGAGAAGTCAAAATTAAAAGTCAAACTTCTCAAAAGAGTAAGTGACGAATAAAATAAAAATAAAAACAAATAAAACCTCTTTAAAAACGAGTGTATAAAATTTGAGTCAAAAGACCAAGTCAAAATTATAAAATCTCCTTCCAAAAATTGAAGTCGAGTCATGAGTAAACTGTATAGACTTATACAGTTGAAAATGTAATTTTCCAAAAGAATGTTCAAAGACTACCAGAGTCAATAGCCACTCAGGAGAAACCTAATTGGTTCACTGGGGGGGGCTACTGTGGGGACAATATGAACTAAGACGTCAGTTGACTAAATACAGGTGTAATATGTACGAGTACATATTGTCAGTGTCCGCCACAAGGCAGGATGCTGCTTATGATCGTAAACCAAACCGGTTTCACATACTCGTAGATAGACGCAGTGCGTCTATCGTACACATATCAAAAACGCCAAAGTAACAACTTTTCTGTACTTGTCTCTCACAGACCATAGTTGACACCTGGGTACTTATCTGTGTACAGAAATTACCAGATAACTATGGCTGTTCAGACGCAGCTATACCAATGTCTAAAAGGATATTTTATACTGGAATATACCTAATTAGGTAACTATTAGTCCTACTAATAATTCACCTAAAGATTTATTCAACATACCTATATAAGTCATATTAGGCACCTTTCCACGCTGGCACAGCTCATATTCGCAGGATACAATCATTCGCATACAATAAGCATACATGAATACAGTCAAAATGGTGCCCACGAAACCGGTTCCGTATCCAACGCTAACAAAGGCTGCAGGTATGCTGAGCAGAGTTGGTCCAAATGAGATGACTATGATATGAGTGACGACCCCTAAAAAAGAAGTAGCATTTTCCGCATTGCCAAAATCGTGGGGGTCGTATCCTTTAGAAACCGTATACTTGGTTCGAGATAACACTTCTTCAGGTTTTTCTCCTATCACTGATCCAGAATGTGGCTCCTTGAAGGCTGACACATTGTCTCCGTTGATACTTACAGCAGATCCGTTTTCCAGACCTGTATGCCACGCTGGCTCATCTGGCTGGAAGCTAGGATTTAACATGACGAAATTTTGACTGTCCGAAAATCGCGAACTCTAGGAAACCGGTTGCGTAAAACATCGAATATCACAGCGACTGATTATGTTCGTCGATTTGTACATTGTATTAAAGTAAAATTTCATCTTACAAAAAAAAAATTACTAGCACTGAAGCACGTGTTTTTCTAACCGGTTTACGCGGTAGGATGTTACCCAGTTGTTCTTCTCATTATTTCAACTGAATGAGCACTAAACACTTTTGTATGTTACCTACGGAGATGAGGCGGAAAGAATACCCAAACCGTAAGTTCTTTTGTGAATTGGCAATTAGTGTTTACTAAAACTCTATTCTATAAAAAATTTTTATGTCATTTCGTACTATTAGAGCACAAGATAACTTCAAATAAGCAGGTTTTCATTGTGAAAAACTGCAAAGACAAGGAAACCCAAATTTTTTTGCAATATTTAAAAGGTCTACCTATTTCTCTGTAAAGAATTTGACTGATTTAATAACGGATGAGATCGAGTTAATTTACATAATATACTCGTACATTCTCACACGCGCACAAAAAAAACTAATAGGTAGGACGGTTGAAAATAAGCGTTTAGACTTTGTGCTTGTTAGCAGGAAAAAGTTTAAATTTTCATTTTCATACCTGAAATAAAGTTGAAATTAATTTTGAACAGTGATACCATACAAAAAATTATTCTAAATTTACGTACGATGTTACATATTATAATTTCAAAAAATTAACAACTCATTAGAAAAGGAATTATACTTACATGCATTTTCTTTGTGGTAATGCCAATCAACTCGAATCACAAGCGAGGTGATTATATATACTCTTCATCCGAGTTGACCAAATCTGCATTACTACTGGTGTTGCCATATGAAAATCTCAAAATTAATCTCAAAATTCCGTGAATATGCTCAAAAAAAATTCCAAAGTTGGTAAAAGTTGGTAGAATACTGAAAATTTGCGAGGTTGAGACATTTTGTTTTTTTACTCCAATGATTCACATCATAATAATTCTTTTTTCATTACTGCTTTTACTCTCAGAAATTCCAAAAATTCAAATATCTTCCAATCAAGATGAAATTTTCAATTCCTAAGTTTAATTTTCGCAGTTTTGGCTCGCTTCAGTTTTGGTGACAAATGTACTGAAAAATGTATCTACTGGAAAAGCCTGAAAAATATGAAATTCAAAAATCCATCCCGTGCTTTTACAGTTTTTTCCATTCATCTGGTAACACTGAAATTACTGTATTTCACTACATGAAGGCAAAAATGAAAAAATCAGCTCTGTTCGGACGCTACAAGGAAACCTGTAATTACAGTTTTCCTGGTCTGTAAACTGGCCCAAGTACAGGCCAGGAAAATGAAAGCGTCCGAACAGCTTCCTGGCATATTCAACACTCTCTACCAAATTAACCAAGCAAAATTTTTTTCAAATATTTGTGAAGAATAAAAATATCTTACTCTTCTTTTCTAGAATGTACTAAAAATCGAACAAAGTAACGTCTTCAATGTTTCCCATAAATACAAAATACTTCCTTGCATATTTGATTATTAATTAACGAAATTAGTCAACTTTTTGATTTCATTCATAAAACCTTTGACAATAGTCAAAATACCCACACTGATAAGTAATGAAAATTTTCAAGATAAACGAATTTAAGGTGAAACAATTTTTCCTGGTCCGTTACCAGGACGTTTAAACTCCTGGCGAATTTTTACCAGGAACTGTTTCCTGTAATCTTCCTGGTAGCGTCCGAACAGACTAATTGTTTACCAGGAAAAGCGTCCGAACAGCTTCCTGGCATATTTCGACCAGTACTGGCCCAAAATTACCAGTCCTGGTAGCGTCCGAACAGAGCTATCATCGCCCATGTTTAATTTTTACATGCACTCTGTTCGAGTTAAGAGTTTCATGACGTCACATTAACTGAATAAGGACAAGTTATCATATAAGAAGAGGAAAGGGTTCTGAAATTCTCAATGGATAAACAAAGAGGAACAATATTTATTTTAGATAGTTTTCTCTTTTTGATTAATTTTGCTGCATAAGGTGGGCGGGTATTACGACGTCATGGAACTCAAGCTGAACAGACTACAGTTTGAAACATGTTTAGCACAAGCTCTCGTATTTGCCATAAACCTGCTATTTTAACCAAACAATGAGTTCTTAATAAATAAAATCTGTCAAGCATAAATAAAGATCTATAGGTCCTTTGTTTATCAGTAAAATTCATAATAACGTAATCACTACTTGCAGCATTTTCCCTTCACTGTAATCAATCAAAGTAAAAATGTGAATGAAACTAGTGGGTCACCTTGCTTAATGATGACTATTCACGTACGTATAACATAAAGTAATGAAAATTGAATATTAGAAATTACAAGAAAAAACTAAACGCATAAAAAACCATTTATAGATTTACTTATTTTGAGAATTACAAAGGAAATCTTTTTTATTTATTCGTGTCTTTCGAAATTTTAAACATACAGCATATACTTGGCTGAAATTTTTGAAAAATTCAACTCTTAACATCAGTGATTATAAATATTAATGTGATCAAGTTTTTTCTTTGTACTTGTTGTTCAGAAAGTATCAAAATGAAAGAAAATTCAATTTAAAAAAACCTATGAAAAATTATTTGTCAAGGTATAGTGGCGTTCTTTATGTATTTTAATATAAACATTAGCATTCATTGAAAGTGTTTTCAAAATTTGGCAACAGTGAAAAATGATAAGTCGATGAAATATAGTTAAGACGCCATTCCGAGGCCAACTTTTACGCATTTTATTTATATTTAATTTATTTTTCATGAAATTACTCAGGTTGAATATAATTGAATTTTTAGTCACGTCAAACTTTAAATATTGATAGTTGGTACAACTTGAGAATTTTTTTGCTTCCTCTTCTCTCGCTCTCACACAAAATTTCAAACACACTGAAAAGTCTTCATTAATATTTTAAATGAAAGTTTCATAGGCTTTTTAAGTCTAACTGCGTATCAATCGTTTACGTATTGATGTAGGTTTTAAAGACGATATCGATATTTTAAAGCAATAAAGATCCTCTGTCTACTAAAAAACGGTTCGTTCGATTTGTAAAAAAAAAAGTGTGGCACTTGAAAGTTTAGTCAGGATTTAATATAATTTAAACCAAGAGCCAAGAGCAGAACTCAAAACTGAGTTCTGTCACTAAAAAAATTTTGTCATCAAGAACGCACCAAACTTATAGTTATGGGATGTGGGAGGATACTATGCTAACGCTTGTAAAAATTGAAATATGTTGTTTATGGCTAAAGGTTGATAACTATAAGTAATTTAGAATATTTTGAGACTAGATGGTCACAAATATTTACGCGTGAGTGAAAAACGAAGAAATTAAATCCAAAAATTTGAGTACCTACTTAAAATTAGTGTGCCCACTCGAAGATTATTTTTTCACTTAGGTATATTAGTCAGACAATAAAATAATGTTTTTTTTTTGTTTCTCGTCAAGTGATTCACTATGAACAAAATTCTTCGACAGCAAAAAATATCGGTATAGGAGTGTTGAAATAAAAATTAACTTTATATTTTTAATTTTTGACTGTTTTTTGTTTGATAAAGAAATACTATATTTGTTCAAAAAATATAACCATTCATTTAGAGCCCATCGAAATGTAAACTGAACTGAATTTTTTTTTCATTTGATAATGTATACGTAGCATATCTTAAGTCTGTACTTTGATTCAAGAGTATTAGAAAATTCAGAATTAATTTTGTCTCGATTGGTAATTTGCATAAAAACTGGAGCCCATCTGAGGAGTATTTATTAGCTACTTGTTAACGTTTTTTAATTTGAGTCTCCATAAAATATTAAAAAATTGCATCTTAATAAAAAATATTGAGGGACATCTTACACCCAATTCATTGAATTTATGGTTGAAAAACTTTTTGTCTTGATTCTATTTCAATGAGTGTGTATACTTCCTTATGGAACCTCCCAGATATTGGTAGTATTTTACGTTCTGGTGCTGAAATGTGAATGCTACTCAAACTTACCCGTCTTGTATTTTCCTCGCTCGTCAAATGTATTTTGCTCAAAACTGGATTTTAGTAAATCTTAATTTGAATATCTTGATTTTAGTCTAAAAGCAGTTTAATAGGACGGGAATTTGATGTTTTTGAAAAAACAAAAGATATCAACTAAATCAATGTTTTATTTATAAACAAAGATAAAAAAATGAATAATTTCAAAAGACAAATAGCTTTATATTATAAAAATCAAAATAATAGTAAGTTTATGAAATGTACTGTAGTAACATTATGTACAACTATCTTACCTCAATAGAATACATATTTGTATTTGCCTCACTCAATTTCAAAAATTTGTTTTCAACTTGCATCAACTTACTTTCAATCCGCATAGGATAATTACTACCTTCAGTTTTGAGGTAGTTTAGCCTCTAGGTTCGCCCCTTAGGCCTGAAAGTCGACTAATTTTTCCCTCAATCGAAAAAAATTCAAGGTGGATATCGAAGAATTGAAAAAAATTGTCGATACTGATTTACACCTATTGTCTCTAATTATTGAATACACATACTTTTAATTTTAAATTCTGTATCCGGTAAAATGTCGTTCTCACTCACAAATGTGCTAATAAGCAAATGAAATCGTTCTTCGATTCAAATGTTTTGGTTTTCTAAAAATTCTAATCATCCTTTTATGAGCAACTCTAATCCTAATCAGAATTCTGCTGATATACTATCTGATAAATACAGTTATAACACCCTGTAATAACCAAAATAAGTGCAAAAAAAATGATTAAAATATTTTTGATGACTATTAGACGAACTTTCCACTTACCTTGACATATTTTCCACACGACAATAGTATTTACTAAAGCAGGGAAGATGAGACTATCTATAGATGTGCCAACTGTTCCACTGAAAGACAGAAATAAAAATACATCTGGTATAATCATCGACACTACCAACGATAACATTACCAACATTGTTTTCAACAAATATTGATAGTGAGACTTTTGAATACATTTTGAATTCTTCCTCAATAAATGATTCCATATAATATCGAAAGGTACAAACATGAACAATGGCTGCTGTGCTAGAAGTGCCATAGATGACAACAGAATACCAGTTTGAGCGAACATATCATCATTTGGCAGATTTTCTGCAACGCTAGGACTGATAGTGTCTCCATATTTGAGTGCACAAATAAGAGAAAACAGAGTCTGTATAATTGTTGTGGGCACGAAGGACACTAGCAGTACACCAAATGGTGAGAGAAACTTTTTTGGTTTTTCCATTTCATTTTTCAGGGGAATCATAATTCCTGCTATGTTTAGATTGAATAACAAAGTACCAATGAGCATTGGTAGGTTAGCCAAAGGTCCGATTTTTGTTGGAATTTGCCATGGATTTGGGTCGTCGAAGAGAAAAAAAATGATTACCAGCAGAGAAAGAAAATTGCAAACACTACCAATAAGTGAAAACGGTACCAGATACTTGAGTTTGGGAATCCAGCTTAGACACAAGAGGGGGAAAAGAAGGATTTTCAGAAATACATCCACAGATACTCGCAGGTTAAACGCGTTGGTGAAAAATACTTGCAAATTCTGGCAAATTATTACATAATTATAGCAATAATAACTGAACCATACTAGGACGAATTCGAAATAAGATACTCTTCGACCCCATTTGGCAAACCATTGACTAAGTTTGGGTCCTTCGTTGAATGCATGGTAGATAACTTCTGGATATGAGAGATTTGGCACACGTTTCATCTTGCACAGCTCATATTCGGACCACAGCATCATGTGAGCATTATGAGCATACAGAAAGACCACCGGTGCCACCAAAATCACTCCAGGCAAGTAACCAGCTGTGACAAATGCGCTGGGTATGCTGAGTAAACCTGGACCAGCTATGATCATCATCACGTGCATTATAGTTCCAAAAAATGAAGTCGGATTTTCCACTTTGGCATAATCATGGGGGTCGTAAAGATTTTTCTCTTCAGACATACAGACGCTTGCTGACTTTTCGTTGGTGGAGAAAGCATTTCGGTTTTCCAAGATGCTTCTGTCTGTAGATATGGATGTAATTGATTGAAGATGCTGATCATTTGCTGACATAGTACTTGTTTCAGATGCCATTCAAATTGCATTACAAATATTTACTTTGAAACAACGTTTGCTCGTTGTACCAGAAGAACGTTAAATTTTGACTGTGTTACGTAAACAACAATTTCAAAAATTGATACAAAGTACAAGAAGACTCAGCAGCCAAGAACTTACTCGACTTTGTAAACGTATTCCAATTTCAAAAAAATTTATTTTTGCATTTTCATTTCATGCTTTTTAAACTTTACAGGACAGAATAAAAATGTAACGACGATTAGTTTCTATTTGACATGTAAAAATACATAAAATTGTTCAACTTATTCGAGAGCTGTGATAAGAAAAAAACAAACATCTCTTAGAACAACAAGCTTTTGTGAAAAAAAAACAAGAAAATTATACTTTTGAGAACATCCTTCTTATAATATGTTGTAAATAGTTTTTATTTCAAGGGTTTGTTTCAAGAATAGCTATGATTCAATTTAGAAACTTTTTCAAATATAGTGTGTGCCAGTTAGAGGAGAATTGGAGGGTTGAATAGGACTTGATTTCTTTCTTTGATAGTAAAATGTAGGAGTATGTAAAATCACACTCTACGAGCATATTCCATGACACTCCGTCTATCTTCTTTTGTTTGACAAATGCACTTAAAAAAATGTAAACATGGTAATTCGCTACAGAACAGGTACAAGTTGTAAAATGTTTTACAGAATATGTAGACCAACTAACAATGTCTGAAAAATTCAGATCTGATTTTCAGTTTTACCAAACCAGCTTTCTCATCGTAAAAACGAAGATTTTGACTCATTGAGAATCAAATTTTCGTTAGATGTAAGGAGAGCAATAGGTAATGTAAAATTTTACGTAGGTGCAGCGGAGAAAGCAGACAATTCACTTTGCTAATTGTGTAGTATTTTCTTCTGAAAATCTAGAATTGTTCCTGTTATCGAGTCAAGTTTTAAAAATTAATAAATTTTTTCATTGAAGATAATCAATTACAACAATTTCAGATTTAATTGAAAAGAGCAAAACAGCTTGTGCAGATCAAAAACCAAAAAAATAAAAATAAATAAAAATTCCAGAAATATGTATCAAAATTTATATTAATTAGCTTTGATTGAAGTAATACTCCATTATCTGATTGATACAATCACTGCAACCAAAAATAGCTAAAACGATGGCCAGCAAGATAATGATAAAATTTTTGGAAAAAATAAACCAGAACTTGCCCTCATTTCCAAAAATTTTCCACTTCATGATGGTACACACGGCAGCTGGCAGAATTAAGCTATCGATCGAAGTGCCCACAGATCCCCCTAAAGAAATGAACAAAAATATATTTGGCAATGCAATGGATATAATAAATGCCAGAAATACTAAAACCACTTTCAGAATATATTCCCAAACCATGGAATGCTTAGAATGCTGTACTTTGCCGTTTATCAGATTCCAAATAACGTCATATGAAACGATCAAACCAAAAGGTTGCTGGCAAATAATAGCTATAGAAGATAGAGCTATGCCAATTTGAGCGAAAAAATCGTTTTGAGGTAGATTTTGAATGACACTGGGCTGAATGCTTTTGCCATACTTCAGGGCACAAATCAGACAAAAGCCAGCGTACAGGAAAGATGTGGGTACAAATGAAACGGTAATAACACTAAACCAAGTGCTGGTAAACCTACGAGGTTCTTGCATTTCATTCTTCAGTTTAATTAATATGCCTGATATGTTAACACTAAGCAAAACAGAACCCATTAGAATTGGAATATTACTCCAGTGGCCAATCATAGGTGGTGTGCTCCAAGGAGACGGGTCAGTAAAAATAAAGTACATAATGAGAATCAGCGAAAGTCCATGGCAGATCGTACCTAAAAACGATATTGGAACAAGGTACTTGAGTTTGGGAATACATCCAAGAATTAGCATGGGCACAATGAAAATTTCCAGGAAGATATTGACACTAATTTCCTCGTGGAACATGTTGCGCCAAAGAACTTGCAGATTTTGGCATACAATTACATAGTTGTAGCAGTAATAACTGTACCATACTATGAAAAAGACTAAATAAGTTAGCCTTCGACTCCATTTTGAAAACCATTGACTGAATTTTGGACCTTCTTTGAATGTATCATGTACCACTTCTGGGTATGGAAGGGTAGGTTTCTTCAATATTCTGCATAATTGGTACTCACTCCAGACAAGCATTTTTGCATTGTGCATATATAAGTAGAAAAGACAAGGCATTAGAATGGTTGAAGTAAGATATCCTGCTTCGACAAATAAAATTGGAATGCTCAGCACACCAGGACCAGCCATTAGAATGATGGTATGGAAAACTGTACCCCAAAATGAAGTTGGATGTTCCACACTGCAATAGTCATGAGGATCATAAGCTTTGTCAACGTCCAGCTGGCCTCCAATTCCCGATTTTATTTCCACGGCATGATAATTCGAATCTGCTTCAAAGGCTGGGTTATCAAAATTCAGAGGTATTGATTGAAGTTGACGACGAGAGGGTAAAGATGTATCTGGTTTCGACATTTTGAGACAAAGACCTACGTCATTGATGGTGTATTCTTCAGAAATTTTCTTACTGAATTTTAAAGCTTTTAACCGGAAAATTAGTCGAATATTTTGCACAATACAAATGATACGTGTACAATATGTTTTTTAAAAAGTCATTATTTTTAATATATCAGATCTTCGACACTCAACTTGGTAGACTGAACATTAAAGTTTTCAACTTATTTAAGCTTGGTTGAATGATATGCTCCAACATTTTAAAAAGCGACCACAATTTTACTAGTTTATGGTTCTACTCTTTGTTAAACTTAATTATGAGATACCTACGTCAGAAAACATTAGTGATTCGAAGAAAACAAGAAAATGGATAGATTATGACACACCCGACGTTAACTCGTAAAAAAATTTTGTAGTTTGCAAAGTTCGTCCCTCAGAACGGAAGAACTCGCATATCAACACGTTAATTTTCTTTATGAAGCGCATTATTCTCAGTTTTCTAAACCCAATTGATTTTAGTAATTGTAACTAAATCCGACTAATTTCAACCTATAATGCCGTCAGCAAGGACAAGATGGAAAAAAACTTAAGTTCTAATGACTCACTGCTACGTTTTTATGCTAAGAAAAGTTGTTGAAAAAGAAAAAATTGGTACAAAAGTATTATGCCCAGAATATTTAGTTTTTGTTTCTCTTGTTTTTTTTGCATTGGTTTTTGCATTTGTTTCGTTCGTTTTTGTTCAAGTATTTTGTATTTGTCCCAGCCCACTTTCTTTTTTTTTTCATTTTACTTATAGAGATTTTAAATTTTTATGATACTTGGTGAAAATTGGCCCATAGTGAGAAAAATGAAGGAGAAAATTTCAATTTTGTAATAAAAATTTTTACAAAGTGCAAAGGGAAATTTCATTCATTTTTAATTCAAAATTACCTAGCTCATGTAACCTCTGAGCCATTTAGCCAGATTTTTGAACGAGTCTACTTTAAGGCGTAACATTAGGAAACTTGAATTTTCTCGAAATGACGTAACCTGAAAAGTTGTTCTTTTTCATTGTGTTCTCCTCAATTGTTGTGCACATACAGGTACCTTTCAGAAACTACGTATAATTATATTGAGCTGGTTTGAAATTTTACATGTTTAAGTACCAAACCCATTGTTTTATTAATTTTTAAATTAAAAATAGAATTTTTTCTCGAGTTTAGCACTTGTATGGGGGTTTTTGAGGTCGCTGAATACAAATCAGGAAGCCGTTTTTGGCAGTGGGTCTCACCAAATGAGATATGGCTAAAAAAAAATTAAAAATGTTCCTAAATGGGTCTAAATCGCGACGTAGAGCAAAATGGGTTGTAGATTCAGATTCAGCGTGAAAAAATTACATACTGTGTCTCCTGGAAAATTTTAAAAATCGTCAATTTTAGCCAAAATGGCAAGGTATTAGGCCTATCTACGGACATACTACTTCGAATAACATTCAGTACTTATTTTTAGTCAGCGATTTCTTTCAGTCGTGATTTTTTCAGAAGACGTTTTTGACTAAGTACTAATTTTGGTTATTATAATTGTTCTTTCTCAGAGCTCTGAAACGTAAAATCAATTCCAAAAAAAGGCTTGTAACAGAAATAAAATATGTAGTTTCAGAAATAACTACAAGCTATACACCAAACCGATTGAAACTTTAACCGATTAGGTATGGTTCTACCTTTTCTCTAGAAAATTTTATCTTCTTGATAATCTCAGAAATACTACAAGAATGTTACGGCTCAAAAATTTGTTTGAACAGACAATAATCAACCTATTTTTCTATTTTTAGACATTGATTCATGTTTCCTGACTCATCCATAGAAGTTTCCTGAAACTTGAAAACGAAGTAAAAAACTATTCTCATCTATTAATACGTTGGTATCATTTCCTACAAACATTTTAACATTTTCGAACAATAAAAAATATCATAATTCTGTTTTAGTTTAGTTGCCTCGGGCGAGATAAAATAAATTTTAACAAAGAAATAAAATTTTAATGTACCTACCGAGGATAGTTTTTCGTAATATAAAAAGGAAAAAAAAATTGTAAAAAATGTGTACTTGATAAAAAACATTAAAAAAAACACTACAACTTAATAACTACAATGTAAAAACTCTGGCTAGTACTAGTAATAATAATGGGGATGGTTCTTAGGAAATTGGAAAAATAAAGAATCCAAGCAATTGCCATTGGTTTTTACAGAATTGAAAAAAATTTTCAAGAGCAAGTGAATAAAATTGTCAAAAAAATGTGAGCATATCTAAGTTTACCTAGCACTGTGAAACTTGATTTTAATTTTCCTAGTGTAAAGAAATCCTTGTGAGTTTTCTCCTAACTTCAAAATAGGTGTGAGATCTGTTAGTCACAGACAAAATTAAGTTTTCCTGACTGATGGTCTCATTTTAGTCATCAAAGCAAAATATATGATCATGATTCATTTTAATTATGATCAAAATTTGTCATAAAATACGTATAGACACACAACTTCAATCATGACAAAATTTCTCTAATTGGTCATAAACAAAATTAGTCGCATGTCTAATGTGATTGAAAATAATATTTAATCATCTGATTTAGTCATGACGGTCAATTATGACTATTGTAATCATTTTGTGGCCAACTTTGCTCTCAGTTATCACATTCCAATAACTATTTTATCTTAGCATACACTCAAGTGTCATTTCTTAACTGGCCATGATATTTGATAATTTGATAAAAGCAATCAAATACGCCTGAGACTATTAAAACCACTCCTATGACTAATGTGAACGTATTCCTGGCCAGAATACAGCAGAAAATAGTTTTACTTTGGCAAGTTTTCCAAAGCACAAGAGTTTGCATAATTGCTGGCAACAGGAAACTATCGATTGATGAAGCTATAGTTCCGCAAACCGCCACAAATATTGTAACATTAGACACACTGGCTGATAGCACATAAGATAGCAATACCAATACCGTTCGTAAGGTGAGCTCCCAAAACTTTGGGGCTCGAATTTTCTTCTTGCCATCTTTCAGCATATGATTCCATATGAGGTCGAATGGAACGTATAAAATCAATGGAAACTGCAGCATATAAGCTAATGTTGCCAGCACAAAAGCTAGATTCGTGAAGAATTGCTTAGGTAGATTCTCCAATACGCTGAATTCTAAACTGGATCCATACTTGAAGGAGCAGATGAGCGAGAAACAAGGATACAGCAGAGCAATAGGTAAGTAAGATTTCATCAGGACACCATACTCTCCATCAAATTCACCTGGACGTTTCATCTGGTTCTTGATGGACATTAGAATACCTGCGGTCTTCATGGACAGCAAAATAGCGCCTAAAAATTGTGGTACGTCCTCATAATTGCCAAAAGGTCGAAGGGACAGCCATGGAAGCGGGTCGGAAAGCACATAATACAGAACTATTATAATAGCTATCATATTGGCTATATTAGCAATTTTAGAGAATGAGGCTAAATACTTGAGGTTTGGTATCCAGCACAACAACACCAAAGGAATTATCAGAACAGGTGACAAGATGGCTTCGTTCACCCGAGCCCCACCAAAATTTTCAATTGCTATTTGCAGATATCGACAGATAAAAGCGTAGCTGTAGTGGCCATGGCCGAACCAAATCATTTTTTGAGTGCTGCATAGGAGACACCTGGCTACTGGTGCCATTGGACGTACCCACAGAGGACCCATTTTGAATGCGCAATAGAGTGTTTCTGGGTATGACATGTTTGGAACTCGTTTGATTTTGCAGATTTCATATTCAGTCCACACTACAAGGTGCATGTTGTACGCATAAAGCAAGATAAGGCAGATCATTAAAACGGATCCCAAAAGGTACCCAGCGCGGATAAATGTACTTGGCAAACTGAAAATTATTGGACCTGCGCCCACAATTACCAGAAGATTCACAGAGTCCCACAAAGAAGTTGACTCCTCTGCTTCGCAGTAATCATGAGGATCGTATGGTTCATTATCCTCGGATGGCTGGCGAGAAGTTGGAAGCTCAGAAGGTTCTTGGATCACTTCATCAGCAGAAATACTTGGATTATCCTGGACACATACAGTTTCCATGCTAGCAGTTCGCACCCCAGCAGTTGGAGTTGACACGAACTTGTAGGTTGAATCGTCTGTTAGTAATTGAGGAACAGATGACTCATCACGGCTTTCCAAACTCAAGGCACCAAAAATGCCCATAAATGAATTTGGATTGACTTTTTCCATGTTTTAATAAGCTCCAAGAAGGTAGAAAATTTTTACATCATAGTTTTTTTTAATACTGCGACAGCTTATGGTCGCATACTAAATAAAAATTTTTTACTATTCTTTTCAAAATGGTGGCCTTCATTCTGCGGTGATAAAGTTATCGAAAAATATGTTGGAGGGAGAAAAAAAAAAAATGTGACCAGGATGACTATTGTAAGTTATAAAAGTAACACTGAGTCGTAAAATTTTTCTCTTTTCGAAAAATATGAATACGTTTTGATAAGCATTGGCTAGCTTTTGTTCTGTTCAATTTGCTGTTTACTTTGAATAAGTATTCTAAACTGCTAGATACTAATAGGTATTAATGCAGCTCATCAATTTATTGTAACAGAATATCTAATAGTCAATCAAGCGGATAGTCCTGGCTATTTTAGACGAGCCATAGGTGCCTAATTTTGAACATTCTTTGTGTGGTAAGACCGAAAATTTTTTAGTGCTTCTTTCACGCCCTCCCCACCTGTGGAAAATATTTAAGCATTAATCGAATGGTTAGTACTCATAATATAGGTCAGTGTTGGCACCAGGTGAGAAATCGTAGTTTTGTTCGCTTGATCAATGTTAAGCAGCCATTGCCTCAGTTTGGATGAGTGACCGTTTCTCTTTCACTCACGACACCCCACTTTATAGTGTAGAAAAGCTTTTCTCACAAATTCAACAATTATTTTCTTTTGAATATAAATGTAGAAGCTACGTACTTGGCATAGTTTTTGTCTCGAAAACTGACTATAGTTATTTTGCAAATAATGAAGTCAGATTGGTTTGTAAAATTAGTTGACAATTACACCTTTTTTTTCTTCCGATAAATAAATTATATTTAACCTGCCCACACGAGCAATAACAACATGCATTTGGTAAAGAGAGAGAAAAAAGTGCATATGTGACCCTCCAACCATAAAGGTACAACAAGTCGGAAATTTTATTTTTCATTATATGGCCATTTTGAAAAGTAGGACAAATTCTCGTTAAAATGAAACCAGAACGACGCCCGTACCTATAAAATTCATGGTTTTATGACTGTTTGAACTTTAATTTAAGAAAAAATTGTATTTTGAGAAGAAGGGGTTCAAAGAAAATCAAACAAAATTTACTGTATTTAATTTCTTTGAAGTATAATTTATATCTTTATTGAACCCAATAAGCTCCTGGGTAAAGGGTTGTATTTAGACTGACCTAAAGAGGGAGGAGTCTATCAATATGATGACACCCCCCCTCCGGGTCTAGGACGTTTTGTCGACTGGTTTTACATCGACAGACAGTTCACCGCATACTTTTCACTGACTGGCCTATTCACCAATAAGCAGTTCACCAAACCAGTTTTTTCACCGCATATTATTTCACCAACAGGTTTTTTCACCAAATCTATTTTTATTTCATATTTTAATCAAAACAAACTTTTTCTAACCATTTTTGACTGCCAGATGTCATGTGGCAAAGTATGTGATAGTTTAATTGGTAAATAAATTAAAAAATAAATAAAATAGAAGGTTTTTTGGGCAGTTTGGTGAAATGACCACTCGGTGAAAATGGCTACCGGTGAATTACCCCCTTGGTGAACCAGTCACATGGGTGAAATGTCTACTCCATCAAATTTGTCGGTGAAACGTCGGTCGGTGAAAAATCAGTCGACAAAAAGGTCCCCCCCCACGCAAAACAATTGGAGAATTGAAAAAATTAAAAACATTTTCCAGCTGTTTCAACGCAGTTTTACCCCACTTCTGAGCCAAGTTTGGCCTTCTACCTTTGGGACAGGCAAGGTTATATGTTTCACCACCAGAAACCGCCGTAAAATAATTTTCGACATTTTTGTCCTTCTCTCACATTTTTGCGTCTAGTGTAAATTTTTGTTTTCCGACTTGTGGTACCTTTATGCTTGGAGGGTCACTTATGAATTATAAATTTGTTCAACAAGTGTAGAAACTATAATATAACAAAAGAAAGGTAACTAGATCCTATAAAAACTAACTAAAAGTAAAAAATGACAGGATGTGGGTAATGTAACAATAAATTTAAATAAATAACTAAATATTCGTCACATAAATTAAAAAGTACCTACCTATTTAAATTAATAAATAAATATCGACGTAAATGAATAAATGACTAAAATTTGCGCAAAGTGCTAACTACAGTTACAGTTACCTAAGGCTATATGCTTTACCATAACTTAAACTCCATAACATATAGTTTTATAGACTTATTTCTTGAAAAAACTATTCTTCAATCATCACTCTCACTTGGAAATTTGTGTAATCAAACTGTTTCGAATAATCCACGACCTGTCTAAAAAAAAATCTCCGTTTTTATAATGTTTTTGCACAATTATAAATACCAGCAATCACCAAACAAAGACCTAAAGTGAATAAAGCAAGATTTTTGACCAGGACAAAAACAGTTCTTTTTCCTCTTTTGCCAACCTTCCACTCAACTATACTCTCCATTACAGCTGGAAACAATATGGTATCAATACTCGACGTGATTAAACCGACAAGGGACAAGAAGAAATCAACATTGGGATGAATCGAAGTCAAAAAGGCTGCTAGAAGTACTAGGAAGATCCTTAGTAAATACTCCCAGACTATTTTATGACCGTACATTTTATGGCGTCCCTGGAGTAGATCATTCCATATGATCTCCATAGGGACATACATCTCGAGGGGTATTAATAGAAAATGTCCAAGAACGTAAAAAACAAAAGTTATTAAAGACAATACTAAAGTCGGTGGTACAATATTTATCGTATTATTAGGTAAATTAACCCCATACCTCAAGACAAAAAATATAGAAACAATGAAGAAACAGGCGAAAATGATGGAGTAAGAGATAGTCATGACTCCAATAGGTGCTGTGAATGTTTTCGGATGCTTCATTTCGTTTCGTAAGGACATTATAAGTCCAGATACGTTTAAATTGAAAAAAATAGTGCCAATAAAGAGGGGTACTGCATCCAAGGATCCTACCTGATTTTCTATTTTCCAACCAGTAGCATCGGTTAATGAATAGTAGAGTACCAGCAGAATTGAAATAATATTACAAAGAAATCCGAGTGTCGAGCAAGGCTCCAAGAATTTCAGGTTTCTGATCATATTAAGCCCTAGAACTGGGAGGGAAACAATAAGAACCATTTGTAGCACTGAGAAATCGATTTTTAGCCAATTACTGCAGATAGTCTGCAAATTTTGCACCATCAATACGTAGATGAGAACGCCGGTGCCATACCAGCCAAAGATAAATATGCAGCTGACCAGATATCGAGCGAATGTAGCCAGAGGTTGTAGAAACGGGGGCCCAAAATTGAAGACCTCATAGACCAAAGTCGAGTATGTCAAACTGGAGACACGTTTGATTTTACAAACTTGATAAGCAGTCCATAGCAACATACGCATGCAGTGAACGTAAAATAGAAAAACTAATAACATAGTTATTGTTCCATACAAGAATCCTGCTTGGACGAACTGACCAGGCATCAACAATGCCGGAGTTCCAGCTGATAGGAAGACCAAATGGAATATCGTGCCCCAAAATGTTGATGGATGTTTGACATCCACATGATTGAATGGATTGTACTTGGATTCCTGTTTCTCTGTGGCTCCCTTTTGCACATTTGAATCATTTTCGTCTCCTTTGAAGCCTGCATTTTCGAATCCATAATCAAATTCTTGTGGTGAAAACTTAAATACTCCGCTACCAGTTAGTGGACAACGTTTGAAATTTATTGAACTTGAAATTTCACTTTGGAAAACCTCTTCCTTGGAACCAATCATTTTTTATTCAGTTAATTACTGTCAATTCACGTGTAGTCAAATTAAGCGCTACTTTCAAATATTAGTTTGAATAAAAAAAAAGAAAATTCATAAAACGTGAACATATTTACTACAGCATTGTGGTACCCGTGCAAAGTAGCACTAAAATGGGTACATGCAAATGATAACTTTACTATCACAAAAAGTAAAACCACGTCAATGCTAAGACAGTGTAACATTTTATTATCTTTTGTTTTTATATGAGAGGTATACTTATACTCGTCTATAGGTGTGCTAGTCCAAAAAAAATTTAACAGAATTTTATCTAAATTATTATTTTTATATACCAGGTTTAACACTAGAAAAACCAGGTTTTACTCCATTACTCAAAGGACCAGGTGGCGTCATATACGACGCCACAAGAATAACCTCAAAGGACCAAGGTGGCGTCGTATGACACAAGTCAGTGGTTCTCAAAATATTGGTCCTTTGAAAAATCTGTGTCAAAATTTTGAGTGGCGTCGTATATGACGCCACGTACTTCTAGTGTTAAAATATGTTCGCACGTTTTATTTAATGCAGTGGTGCAATATCTAAGGTGTTACATTGGTGACGTGTCAAAATATCGAAATTATCGATAACTATTGATAATGAGCCATCATCGAAACTATCGATAATGATATTGACTCATTAATAATATTAAATTCTTGTAAAAATGGCGAAAAGAGGAAAAATTGGCCGCAAAATGCGATTAATGCAGGAAGTCTGAAGAGGAATCTGCAAGCATGACTTGATCTTAATCACTGCACTTCTTTGTCTTAGATTAGTCTTTTTTGCTTATAGCTGAAATGCGATAATGCCATCCTTTGACTACTGCCTCTAGGTAACTACATATTATGGTAACTTGCAACATTGACTAATATGCTTCCACTTCCACCAGCGCTCCATTTAAATTTGAAATTTGAGCATAAGTTATAATGTATGTGACATGAAATTAATATAATACGATGTTAATATGCTAGTTTCTAGCCATATATTTTAGAAAACTGATACTTGGATTCGATTTCATAAAAATAATTTTGGCTTCAATTTTTACATGGACTTGGGCTTCTTAATATATAAACGACACAATAATGGGCTGGAAATATTAGATATAAAAGAGAACTTTTTAGAAAGACACACATAATTTTCAATTTGGCTCTTTAGACAAATTACCCACATGACTTTTGGAATGGAAACTCACTAAATGCCTAGTTCTGGCTAACTGAAATTTCATTTATGACGAGCACAATAAATTATAAGTTGCACCAATTATCAAGTAAAATCCTATAACTATTAGTATTAAATTTTTTATTAATATCAAAACAGTTTTTCTGTCTCTTTTACAGACTTTCCATACCACTAAACTATGAATCGCACATGGATAAATGATACTATCTATACTTGTTCCAACTGTACCAAAAATAGTGACGAAAAAATTTATACTATTTGGATACAAATATGCCAGAAGGACAGCTAGTGCTGTTAGAAATGTTCGTAAGGTATACTCATAAAAATCTTTATGGCGTATAGGTTCTCCGTGCTTATCGCACATACCCTTTAATATCACATACAAAGGAACATATAACATGAGAGGGAATAACAAATACAACCCAATTACAAAAAAGATTACTGAAATAAGGTACAACAGTAAATCCGATGGTATTACGGCGATTGCATTTCCAGGCACCCTCAATCCATATTTCATACCCAAAAACATAGAAGAAATAAAATAAATTGTAAATATGGAGACATAAGAAATGGACATCACACCTAGAGGAGCTTCAAATTTTTCAGGATGTTTCATTTCATTTTCAAATGACATCATAAGTCCAGTAACATTTATATTCACGAAAACAATGCCCATAAGGGGAAAAACACTATCCCAAGAGCCATATACATTTTGTCCTGTCCACGGATCAGGATCAGTTAAGGAATAATAGAGCACTATTAAAATGGTAATCGAGTTGAAAATGAATCCGAGAATGGAAAATGGTTCGAGAAATTTGAGTTTTCTTATTAAATTTAAAATCAGTACTGGTCCAAATAGCAAGAGGACTATACCGTGCATCTGAAGATCAACATTCAACCAGATACTGTCAATTATCTGTAAATTATCGGCGATCAGCACGAGGAGGAATACACAGCCTCCATACCAGGACAGGAATAAATTACAATTCATAATGAACCAGGCAGTCCAAGCTAGGGATCTGGCGAATGGTGGTCCAGTTTCAAAAGTCTCATAAACTAAATCTGAGTAGGACAAGTTGGATATTCGTTTCAGTCTGCATATTTCTCGAGCACTCCACAAGAGCATGCGCATACAGTAGACGTAGAAGAATATAAGCACCAACAATGTCATAAATCCACCTACCAAACCAGTTGCTATGAAAGCATTTGGTATCAAAAGAACTGGAGATCCAGCTGAGAGGAAGATCAAGTGGAATATTGTACCCCAAAAAGAAGTTGGATCCTTGGTGTTTGGATTTTTGTATAAATTAGGTTCTCTATTTTGATTTTTGATGCTACTGTCATTGGTTTCGGATTTCTGAATACCACCATCTTCAGCAATTTTGAAGGTCCCAGGGTTTGGTGCGTGTACCTCATTTTCAAGTTCATCGTTGTTATTACAAGAAGAATGTGTATTAATAAAATATATAAATGTCTTCATCATTCACTGAAACACTGCACTATAAGGTGGACATCAAATTGTAGCACATTCACTAAAAATAAAACTAACTTCTTTTACTCATGCCATGAATTGTTTTCATACTGTCACAGTTCCTCCACAGTCACATCCCGTATGTACAAAATATAATCAAATACATATTTATTCCATATTGATTTGGTTATATAGACAATTTATATTGCATAGAGATTGATTCTACATTACATTTCCTCTTATTAAAAACTCCATCTCTATTCAATATTAAATACATATTGGGTTCTAATATAAATTTATTTAATGTGAATTTCATATTGAATCAATATAGCAAATGTTATATGAAAACATGATGAGTGAGTAACATGTATTTCAGATAACATGTGCTATATAGAAATCATATATCATTTTTCACATTTATTCAATATGGAAATTCCTATATAAAATTTTTTACATCTGTGTGATATTATTTGACAGCTGATAAAAAAATGATAAAACGTGGCAGTTATCATAGTTTCATAAAGCTGTGTAGTGTGTAGAGTGTATTATCTTCAATAATTCACTTGATTATTAAAGTAACAATAATTTGAGTGCTTTCAATTTAATATTCATTTGATCAAATAAATTCAATGATATTTTATTCATGTTGCTGATGATTCTGTGATTCTATGTACCTCCGTAAGTTTATAATTTCATCTGAGAGAATAATATTGATCTTAAATCTGTTGGCTAGAACCATATTTTCATCGCTACTAACTTATGTTTAAAGGTAGGTGTTCTAATGGTATTTTATTACAGTCATATTTACGAGTTACAATTACCTAGTTGTTCTTTGGAAGAAAATACACTCGATTGAGAACTCGACTCTATCATCTGATCAGCAACGAAATATTGGTTTTGTTGATCAGTTCGAGTTCTCTATCGACTGCTTCTTCTTGCAGCTTCATTTATCCGGATAATTTGGCATTAATTATTTCAAACTTCACTGATGAATCGATGATTCGTTTTATTAGTGTGCTAATTTGTTAACTGGAAACTGTTGATATGAATTGTCTGTCTTTTATACTTACGATTAGTTGGTTTTAAGAAGAAGCAGTTGATTAAGAACTCAACTCAATTGACTGATCAACAAAATATTTTGATGATCAGTGATCAGCAAGTTCTCTATCAACTCCTTCTCAAGGCTTCTTTTTAACGAATCATTTGATTTATATTATACATCAGTTGCTATACAACTCCCAAGGGTGCAGTAGAATAGAAATATAGCCAAAAAATACGATGATTTTTTATGAGATTTTGAAGGAACAGATTCCTTCGAATTTCAAAGAAATTAATATGGAGCAAGCACATGAAAGCTTCTAAAACTTACCATTCAAATTTGAAGCTATAATCTGTTGGTTAGTTCATATATACTGGGGAATAATGCTTTGAGTTTTAGAACTCTCTCTCAAAAACATAGTTTTGCCTTCTTGCACAAAACAATCAATATGAAATGTATGTCACATGTATATGTACAAAATTCTATGTAAAATAAATACAACAAATGTCCCCAACATACGTATGTATTTGATATAGCTTTTCACATAGCATACATACAAAATAGATATGGCATTTATATAACAATTTTTATATAACAAAAGCTATATGGATGTTATATAGCATTTGCCACATAATATCAATATAAGTTTGCTATATAACATCCATATAGCTTTTGTTATATAACAATTGTTATATAAATGCCATATCTATTTTGTATGTATGCTATGTGAAAAGCTATATCAAATACATACGTATGTTGGGGACATTTATTATATTTATTCTATATTGAGATTTTGTACATACGGGATTGAACCATGATATATTTTTCTCGAGTCTGTTTCAGCGATTGGTGGATTGAAACTCAACTTTTACAGTAGTCGTTCTGTGCATTTTTTTGACAATTTTTTTTTTTCGTTATCTGCTAACTAATAACTGAGACTTTAAATAACTCGAGCCATAAGTTACCAAGTTATTTTATGTTATGAAGAAGTACTCTCATATAATGGTTTTCTAAAATGTTGTGCATCCCAAATTTTTAAACTTGAATTTCTTGAAAGTTGAAGCGAGTTTTTATTATAATTCAAAACTAAAAACAAGAAGTTCCATTATAACAAATGGGTAACTTGCTATTTTCAAATGGGAGGCCAAGAAATTGATGAAAACACTAGCGCAATATATTCCACTAGAAAAGTTGTTTTTTCTTCAAAGTATGCAATTAGAATTCTCAATTTTTCATATCTCCTATAAAATATAAAAACTATCCTTCACATAATATGTCCCAAATTTGGTTTCAGCCTGTTCATAGTTACTCGTATATTCTGGACTGTAAAATCTAAAATCAGTTCACCCAGCAAGCTTACTGAAATTTCATTTATAACTAGCAAAATAAATTATAAATTACACCAATTATCAAGCAAAATCCTATAACTATTAGTATTAAGTTTTTTATTAATATTAAAACAGTTTTTCTGTCTCTTTTACAGACTTTCCATACCACTAAACTATGAATCGCACATGGATAAATGATACTATCTATACTTGTTCCAACTGTACCAAAAATAGTGACGAAAAAATTTATACTATTTGGATACAAATATGCCAAAAGGACAGCTAGTGCTGTTAGAAATGTTCGTAAGGTATACTCATAAAAATCTTTATGGCGCACAGGTCCTCCGTGCTTATCGCACATAGCCTTTGATATCACATTCAAAGGAACATATAATATGAGAGGGAATAACAAATACAACCCAATTACAAAAAAAATTATTGATATAAAGTACAACAGTAAATCCGACGGTATTACTGCGATTACATTCCGAGGCACATTCACTCCATATTTCATACCAAAAAACACAGAAAAAATTAAATAAATGGTAAATATGGAGATATAAGAAATGGTCATCACACCTAGAGGAGCTTCAAATTTTTCAGGATGTTTCATTTCATTTTTAAACGACATCATGAGTCCAGTAACATTTATATTCACGAAAACAACGCCTATAAGTGGAAAAACATTATCCCATGAGCCAAATTTATTTTTTCCTGTCCATGGAGCAGGATCAGTTGAGGAATAATAAAGCACTATTAAAATGGCAATCAAGTTGAAAATAAATCCGAGGATGGAAAATGGTTCGAGAAATTTTAGTTTTCTAATTAAATTTAAAATCAGTACTGGTACAAATAGCAAGAGGACTATACTGTGCACCTGAAGATCAAAATCCAACCAGATACTGCCAATTGTCTGTAAATTATCAGCAATCAGCACGAGGATGAGTACACAACCTCCATACCAGGACAGACATAAATTACAATTCATGAAGAACCAGGCAGCCCAAGCTAGGGATCTGGCAAATGGTGGTCCAGTTTCAAAAGCCTCATAAACTAAATCTGAGTAAGACAAGTTGGACATTCGTTTTAGTCTGCATACGAGTATTTCTTGAGTACTCCATAAGAGCAAGCGCATACAGTAGACATAGAAAGATATAATCAGCAACAATGTAATAAATCCACCTACCAGACCAGCTGCTATGAATGCATTTGGTATCAAAAGAACTGTAGATCCAGCTGAGAGGAAGATCAAGTGGAATACTGTGCCCCAAAAAGAAGTTGGATCTTTGGTGTTTAGATTCTGGTATAAATTAGATTCTCTATTTTGATTTATGCTGCAACTGTTATTGGTATTGGAGTTCTGAATACGATCATCTTCAGCAATTTTAAAGGTCCCAGGACTTGATGCTTTTACCTCATTTTCAGGTTCGAAGTTGTTATTAAAAGTATACGTAGAAGGTGTATGAATAAAATTTATAAATGTCATCATTCACTGAAAAATTGCACCATAAGTTGGGCATCTAATTGCAGCACATTCACTAAAAATAAAACTAACTTCTTTTACTCATGCCATGAATTGTTTTCATACTGTCACAGTTCCTCCACAGTCACATTGAACCATGATATATTTTTATCACGTCAGTTCCGTCGTTGGTTGATTGAAACTCAACTTTATAATTGTCGTGTCCTTGCTTTTTTTTGACACGTTTTTGTTTCACTATCTGCCAACTAATAACTAAGATAATAGCTGTAACTCAAGCCATAAGTTACCAAGTTTTTCATGTTATGAAGAAGTACTCTCATATAATGGCTTTCTAAAAGGTTGTGCATCCCAAATTTTTAATCTTGAATTTCTTGAAAGTTGAAGTGAGTTTTTATCAAAATTAAAAATTAAAAATAAGAAGTTTCATTATAACAAATGGCTAACTTGCTCTTTTCAAATGGGAGCCCAAAAGAAATTGATGAAAACACTAGCGCAATAAATTCCGCTAGAAAAGTTGGTTTTTCTTCAAGGTATGCGATTAGAATTTTCAATTTTTCATATCTTCAAAAGTATAAAAACTATCCTTCGCATATTATGTACCAAGTTTTGTCTCAACCTGTTCATAGTTATATTCTGGACTGTAAAATCTTAGTTCAGCCAACAAGCTTAAACTAATTTTTCACAGATATATGTTGCATGAGAGTTCAAGTGTGAGTATGTGCGAAAAAAATTGTAAATTGTAACTCCAAAAGTGCAGAACCAATCAACTCCAAAATTCAAAGGAGTCATCTTTAAATACTTTGAGCATTAAGTGTGTCCATAGTTTCTTTTTACTCAGTTCAGTATTTCAAATGAAATCAATGATGAAAGCTTTCTTGATGAAAAATTTCAAATCGCAATAACTGGGAAAGTATAAAATGGATCATCTTCTCATCATCATCAGTGTATGTTAGCCTACACATCAAGTTTCAATCCGCAGCAAATACAAGTGTAGAATAAATATAATTGTTATATTCGTAGTATACCATCACAAATATATTATATTTTATATCAGTGCCAAAATAATTTGTCTGTAAGTAAGTAAATTAAACCTCTTCTCGCTCTCTGCGTTTTATGAAACTCAATGCAAAGTCAAAAAACAAAAATGGATTTTATAATTCAATTAATGTTTAAAGCTTAAAATTAGTGTCGCACAAAAAAAAAAGCACTATAACCTGCTTTAATGATATTTATATTTACTCGACTGTCAATTGCTGATCCTTATACGATTGTTAAGTGATTGGCTTCCATTAACTTTATGGCGTCCAAAATTGGATGCTATTAATCTAAATCAAGCTGCTTTATCTTATAATTAAAATTACAAACAGGATGAGTTTTCAATCAAAATCATAAATTAATTTTTATTGTGAAAAATTTTATTGTTAAGTTAATAGTTTAAATGTATATTACATAATACTGTACAAATAAATATAATTGCTGCAGTCAACTTACAAACTTATGACGATAAAAGCAATAAATAAAAATACTAATAGGAAGTTCGGGTGGTCAAAAATGAAGAAATTATCTGAAAGAAAGAAAATCATAATAACTGTTTTATGAAATTCTCTCATAGACATTCGAGTGCAATCCACGTAAGCAGTCTGTCTTCAATTTTTTTAGGATTTAGATAGAGCTATTATTATAATATGTATAACTGGGTTATATAGTTTTTAAATAAGACATAAATTTAGCACGTTGGTATCATTCATAAATCATGAGAGGAGACTTGAATAGTGAGACTTGATAAGCACGAGTATATTACTATGTAAAGTGATTCGCATGTAGTTGCACTGAGATAGACGACTCAAGTCAATATTTTATCAATAATATTGTTTCTTATCGCTCGTTCAGTTCTTATTTATCACTACTTTCAGGTACCTCCCACCTTTACAAGACGCTCATGCAGACAAATAGGTATGATGGAACAGTTGCCTATTTATGTTCAGCAAGGTACAATATCAGAGTAGTGAACTGGCAAATGTTAGTTTAGTATTCTGAAAAACGTGAAAAATGTGATTTGAAGAACTGAATTTTCCATTTTTTGGGTTTTTTTAGTACGGAAATAGTTCATATAAAATAAAATTAAACAGTGTCATTAGAAATAAGATGAAATTTCATAAAGAAAATGGAAGTGCGAGGAATCGATCATGATTCAGCAGCGAAAAAATAAGGAAATAATTTATTGAACTGATAGGAAAAATCACAATAATATTAAAAATACAAATTTAAATATGTAGGAAAGAGAAACTATAATTTAAAAAATAGTAAGAATGCTTTATGAATAATAATAAAAATTCAAACAAAAACTGAAGTACAAATTTTCTGATATTGTTCCACCAATTGCTTGAAGAACTCTGACCAGTGAGAAGCAACAGCTGAAACAGAAACTATAAAAACTGGATGATGAAAGAACTGATGTGTCAGTCACTGGATCGGTACAAGTAAATAACATTGTTAGTAGGTTTTCCGGAAAACCCACCACCATTGCAATTGCCCTCTAGACAGAAGTTGGACTTGAATATGATAGTTTTATCTTCCATGATCTCAAGATTCGAAAAAGACCCATATCTCTAATTCACATTTCGGTGTAAATAGAAATAATTCAAATATAGATAAATCTCTTTCGTCAACGCCATTAAGGACGTAATGTTAAACGGATCAAAATGAAACTAAGGACATACGTTCAGAAGGTGTAGAAGATGGCCCCCTTAAGATTGAAATTTTAATGGTTTTGTAGTTCTCCTAATATTAGCAAAAATAAATGTAAAATAAAAGGCGCACCATAAAATAGGAAGAACTATAAAAGGACGATAAAAACAAATCAGTTTTCTCCCTTGAATCTGAGCAGAGCTGCTAAGTAGGAGAGCATAATACATTTTACCATCCAGCTAAATCATGTTGGAAATTCCTTTCAGTTTCTGATAAAAAGAAAGAAAGAAAATCAGGGGAGATATGACATTAATGCTCTGAGCTTTCAAATATAAAATACTCTTTTTTGTTAATTTTATCTTCTGAATTTAAGGACCCTCGCTTAAACTAAAAGGACTCCGCTGTTATTCACAAACCACATGCAGTCTTCTACACCAACAACTACTAAATTTACTCCAATTGCCAATATAATCAGATTTTTGATTACTACCAAAGCGAATGCCAGTTTACTTTTGCTCACTTTCCAATAGACTATGGTATGCACTAAAGCTGGATAAATGATACTATCTATTGATGTACAAATAGTGCCGCCTAATGACAAGTATAATAAAAGACTAGGTCTCAAGTATGTTACCAAACAACATATCAAAACGCCAAAAAGTTTGAAAATATTAGTTGAAAATGTAAGCTGACGAGATTTATATTCGAGTTTATCTTGAAAAATATCTCTAGCTATCAGGTCTAATAGACCACAGTATAAGTGAGGATAGACACATATCAATCCGAGACCATAAAAAATGGGGCAAACCTGAGTGATTATATTGTTGTCTGGTAAGAGGATGATTGAATTTATAGGTAAATCATTGCCATACTTGAGACCATATAATAACGAAAAGGTGAGATAGATTATAAATATTCCTACGTAAGATATATTTAAAACTCCTCCAGCAGAATTGAATTTCCGCGTATTCTTGGTTTCATTCTTAAAGAGAAGTACTGCTGGCGTAACACTTAAATTAATTAACAATATACCAATAAACAAAGGTTTTTTCAAACTTCCATCTGCATCTGCAAGCATCCATGGAGAAGGGTCTAGAAGTACACAGCATGCCACCAGAATCAAACTGATGAGGTTACAGAGAAAGCCAAAAGCAGCGAATGACTCGAGATATTCAGCTCTGCTAATGAAACTGAGAACCAGTGCTGGCAGTAACAGTATTAGCAGAGTATTTTCAATTGTCAATTCACAATAAAACCACTTGTTGCAAATTGTTTGCACATTCTCTGCAGCAAATAAGTATACGAAGATACACACACTATACCAGGTCAAGCAGATAATAAAAGTGCTCATAACTCTGATGAATGAGCCCAGCCATGGTCCCACCCAAGCACGTTCAAGTTTCAAGGCTCCATAAAGTAAGTCTGAGTAAACAACATCAACATCACTGTTCAGCTTACTGATTTTCTCAGCTGACCAAACGACCATGTGCATATTGTGCAAATAGAAACATACGACTACAAGCAGCAAAACAGATCCAGTTAGGTATCCTGCACTGATTAACACACTTGGAATCATGAAAATTGGCGTTGCAGAGGTGAGCAGTAGCAACCGAAGCACCGAAGTCCAAAACGAAGTGCCATATTTGGTGGTGATTTGGGTTTGCAGGTTGTAGCTTTTGGCCATTGCTGGATTCTTCTCCAAACTGTGGTTCTTCTCGATGCAGTAGATGAACTCAATGGTGTTATTTTCAAATTTCAAGAACCCGTCGTCAAATGTCTTATAATCTTTTTCACAACAACGAGAGGACACGTCCTCTAAAACACTTTTTTTTTGCGTTTTGGGCGTCTCATCGAAATTTTCATAATTACTCATAGCTCACTGAAAATTAACATTCGTTTTTTAAATACATTTTACTCGTTGGCATTAACATTTTTCGTTTCCATTATGTGAACTGCGTATTGTGTAAAATTTTTCAGTCGTCTGAAAAGCCATTAACTTGAACGAAGTTTTCTTATCGATGTCATAATTCAAATGTGTTGAGTAACTTACTTACGTTTCTATCTTCTCAAAAAGTGAGTGGGTACTGAAACGTTATCGCTTTAAAAGAGCAGAGCTTAGCTAATTGTTTAACTTTTCTTTAGAATGAAAAGAAATATCTCTGATATTTTTGATAAGGCAACTACCTGTATGATTTTTGTCGTCAAATTTTGAAAATTACTACAACTTAATTATAGGGTGAGTCACCGCGACAGATACTCGTACGTGTACAAAGAAACTAAAATTTGAATTCAAAATTTTTTTGTGATTTGTTTTAATAAAAAAAAAATTGTGTTTCCCAATGCAGCATCTGCAACATTATTGTTATTCGTTTTTTTTTTCTTATTGGCTTTATAATATTATCGAGTATGAAAAAATATGAAAAATAAGATTTGGTACCAACAGATTTTGCCTAAAAAGTTGATCACAAATTTGATAGTAATGTCATATAATGTCATAGTCTGGGTTCTTGCGGAGTGGGTTACCAATTCTGTATACTTTCTTTCAAAATCAATCAAAAATCAAAGGTCTATTATAATATTACTAAGTTGAAATTATACAGGTCTACTTCAGGTATATTACACATTTTTTCGAATTTTCATGAAAATTCCTCACCTAGATATTACACTTATGCAACTTGATGGACATAAGTTGGTACAGTTTTTTCATATTATGAAAAACTTTTGAAATTGGGCACCTGAAAAGAGTTGAAAACAATTTTTTATTGCGGAGGCACTATCGCAAATCCCAATTATCTTTGAGTCAGCAAAGAGAAAAAATTTAATACAAGTCTGAGTCATGATTATTGATTATGGTCTCTAAACAATTCATTTTTATCAAAACTTCAAAACAATTTCATACGGTTCCATTAATATTTTAGACTGTGACTTACCAATTTGTTCGGGAAAGATCATTGTGGATTTTGGATTGGAGTTTGGTCAAGATTTTAACTTTGAATTTTCGTCATAATTCAACAACTTTTATAATTTTATTTTACTAAAACTACTGAGTAAAACATTTTTTAGTTCTAATATTTAATTAATATTTGTAATAATGTGATGGAAGAGATGAGTGAAAATTATAATTTTTATTTTTAAATGAACTGTTTGAAAGTGAATTAATTCAAAATTTAAAAATTATACCTAATAGCTTTGTATTAAACTTTGATTTACTTTAAGTTTCTAATTTCACTGCTTTAATTCACTTGCTCTGGAATTCTGATTCTATAATTTCTATAATAAGCCTAATTATATGAATTTTTTCCCTTAATTTAATAAGGGGGGTAAAACGATTCCACGTTATAATAAACTTTCTAACACGATTTTTAGATTTCGTTATATATACCTACGTATGACTTTTCCGTACTTACTATAAGGCAAAAAAACAAAAACAAAAGCAAAAAACATGAAAATTGAAAAAGAAATATTATTATAAAATATTAAGGATATAAAATATCTTGAATTGAAATTCATTAAGCTTATGACAAAATTAAATTCTTGTTAACATTTTTATAAACGATTTTATAAATTCTTACACGTGTACTCAAGTAGCTGCAATTACCATACAAAAATATCACAAAAAGTTCAGTAAATAAAATAATATTAATACAGAATTTGGAAATATTACCCACAGCAATCGAAAAATATTTGTCGATAGTATAAGAAATAATAGCATTCTGGAAACAAAAATAACCGATCTGGAATTATGACTGCTTTTAGTTGCCCTTTATAAATCAAGATACATAACGACTAATTTTCTTCAAAGGTCCATTTCACCAGCCCCTGTCCATTTCGAATTTGGACTTGAATTTAGGAATTTGCGAGATTAAGAGGCCATATTCTCAAAAATTAGATACCCTGCCCTCTTTAATTCGGAAATTGAACAAAGAAAAGGTGGCCATGAGAAAAAAACCATCTCATACCGGTATTTGCCATTCATCATAATTTTTCCTCAGCCATGCCAGGCTTGACTTTATCAAATTCTTCATGAAGTGACAAATTTTGATAACTCAAACTCAGCTCCTCAGTTCAGCTCCGATTCTCATTATTCTTTATGACTGTCATAAGTATTTTCTATCTCAACGATACAATTATAAAGTCCAACAACTATCAAAATCACAGCTAGTATAAAAATACAACCATTCTTTACATAATTCACCACCATTCTCAGACCATGACATCCCATCTTACGTTTCACCAAGGTCTCAGCTAGAGCTGGGAAAATCAGACTGTCTGTGGCAGTGCCAACTGTGCCACTTATCGACATGAAAACATTAATGTTTGGAATACCATAAGCAATTATAAAAGAAACCAGAAGAATCATAATTCTAGTAAAATATTCCCAAAACAGTGGTGTTTTCATTGTTTTCCTCTTTTGCACCATCATATTATTCCATATTGTATCGAAAACTACATACGTTATTAATGGATATTGAAGGACTAATGACACAGCAAACAAAAATATAATTATTTGAGCCAACACGCTATCCTCAGGCAGGTTCTCAATAACTGAGCTTTTCAGTGAGCTTCCATACTTCATGCTGGATAACATGTTGAACAATAAATACAATAAAGTCATGGGGAAGAAACTTACAGTAAGAACACCAAAATTAGAGTTGAATGACTTGGGAGTTTTCATCTCATTTTTCAACGGTAACATAAGGCCTGTGGCATTCACAGTAAACAAAATGGCTGCCAGGCAAGTTGGTATTTCTGATATGTTCCCAAAGGCTGGTGGCATTCGCAGCGAGGATGGATCTGCTAGTCCTTGGTAGAGGACAGTAATGATACACACAGCAACGATACCACTTCCAACTACAGATGCAGGTACCAGATACTTGAGCCGGTGGATTAGAGTTAGCAGCAGCAAAGGTACGAATATGTAAAGTATGCACTGACTTACACTGAAATATGTATGGTAGCTGTTTTGAAGGGAAATTTGCAGATTCTCTCCAGCCAGCACAATGTTGAGGGAGCCTATCCAGGTAACACAATATAATATTTGAATAATAATGCTGCTGTACGGAGCAAACCACTTGATTTGTGCAGGGCCTTCGTCAAATGCAGTGTAAATAGTTTCTGCGTAAGTCATCTTGGGTTGTCGTTTTAGCTTGCAAAGTGTGTACTCGACGTTGGTAATCATACGCATCGCATACCAATAGTATAAAAATATCAAACATACCAACAGACATCCATACACGTAGCCCACAGCCATAAAATTTTTGGGTATACTCAGCAATGCTGGTCCAGATGAGATCATATACAAGTGGAAGACTGTCTCCCAAAATGATGTTGACTTTTGCTGGTTTCCATAGTCATAAGGGTCATACAGTTGTGCTTCTGTACTGACTCCTTTTTTCTGGAGATTCACATCTTTAGATAGGTTGCAAGTGTCAGCTACATTGGAGAAACTGCTCAACTCATCATTTCTTGTCCAAAGAGTTACATCGTTGGAAATATCATACTTTCGGGGAGTCATTTTAATAGAATTTTCTTACCACAAAGCACACACAGGTATATAGTACTAGACGTTGACATCACGAATATTTGTTTCTTCGAATTGTGAATCTATATTATTTCATTTTTTATTGTTTTTTGCATGTGTGTTTTCAGCGATTAGAAATTTGTCAAGAAAAAAACATAAATGCGAAAATTTTACTTATGTGTGATATAACGTTATCTTTCTTCGACGAATTTTTTTTTTTTTTTGTCTTGACACATACAGAATTTCGGACGAAAATTTTTATGTGTAGAACAAAATTCAGCTAAAAACTGAGCAATGACCGTTTGAAAGTGTGGGTACCTAGTTTTCTTTTTATTTATTTTTTATTCAACATATTTACAGTATTATGTCTTCCCAACAGGTGCTTGAAGATCCAAGTAATAGGGATTACAAAATTTACAATCTTAAATTGCAGAAAAATTAAAATTCAATCGAAGAAATTCTATTAAGTTTCATAATTTTTGATTTGAAATCTTTATAATGTAGGCGAGGGTTGTTCAAAAAGTGACTTTTTAAATCAAAATTTATACTTATAAAGTATAAAATATCGATATTTATATTTATGAAAATGAAAGTTAAAAATTAACGTACACAGATATACAGAAATAAAAATTACAGGATTCAAAGTGCAGATAAAATTTTAAAGAATCATTTATAAAAGTAAAATGAAAGCATTTGAAATGGCAGGAAGAAATCATTAAAATATACACATAAGTTACTTATATGCAGATCTAGAAATAGCTGATTACAGAAAATAGGTCGAAGGTTTTGGCCGTGTAACCAATATTTACAAGAAAGAAAACTAAGTACTTATAACTGAGATTTTTTCTTTTAAGTAAAATTATATTTAATCGTATCACGATGTGAGCACTGTTGGTCAAGTCTTCTGATTTTGTCATTGCCTTCTTTGAGGAAATCAAACAGAGTGGCCCTTTTTATTAAAAATCCTATTGGAAAGAACGAATAAAATGAAATCATTATGCTACAGATGCAATATAGCATCCCCATGATTTTGCAAAGAACTTGGATCGTACTTAAGGGTGTGCTCTACCTTTGCTATTTTCGAGTAGACCATTTTTTCGCTGAGTTTTGCGCCAAATTTTCTGGAATTTAGATGTACGAGTATGTTATCTTTGAATATACTCGTACTTTCTATGCCCAGACGAAGCCCTTCTTTTTAAAAATTTTAGGGCTCTTTTTGAAAGTCATGGAAAACTTTTTTTTTTTTGTAACTCTGGTGGGAAAAAATGAATTTGAGAAAAAAGGCTTCGTCCAGGCATAATAAATATGTTCAAAGATAATATCCAAACAGCAAGTTTTGGTTTAAAAATGAACGAAAAATATATTAATTCGTGAGCGCACTTTTGAGCTAAAAACTCGTGATTTGGCTGCCAAACCACAAATCTACAACTCACATGTCAAAGAAATTGCTCATATTTTGCATTTATTCAACATTTTCGAGTAATTTTTCAGACATCAACGGGTGCAAGGGTGCACATGCAACACTTAAAAGTTTTTTATACCGCACAAAAAATTGTAAAAAAAAAAGGGAAGGTTCTACTTTCGGTGGTGAATGGGTAGGAGTTTTCCATTTGATTTTTGAAAAAATGAACTTTTCCAATCGTTTTACACCAGGAACCACCTGAGTATATCAAAGCTTTCCAGCCATTACCATTATACCTACACCATTTTTTCAACTCGCTAATTTTCAATCTTTATAAAGCTCAACTAGATCTTTCAGACTACTGTAAAGTGAAGAACAGAACAAGACAAAGCTCATTAGTATAATCAAGCTATTCTTTAGAATAATGATCCCTTTGGATACCGTCAGTTTATCTTTTACGAATAACAAATTCTGCAGCATCGGTGGCAAACCAACATCCATCAAAATTCCCAAGCTTCCACTTAAAGTTGCAAATAACTCAAAGTTTGGTATACCAACAGCGAACCCATATGTTACCACATTTATCAGCGTTTTCATCGAATATTTTATCAAGCATTCGTATTTTTTGCCTTCTAGTTTGGGACCCAAATAATTGGCCCATAAAGTGTCGAAGCTGATGTAAAAGCTGTAGGCGAATGAAATACCCATTGCAATTGTGTAAGAAATGTATACAAACATGGAGAAAATATTATGGTTTCGTGGTAAATTCGACAAAACATTTCCTTGGGTTTGGTCGCCATATTTTGAGTACGCTGTGATGCCGAAAATTGAATACATTACGCTGACAAGCAAAATGGAAATATTCAATACACCGATTTTAGAAGTGAGTAACTTTGGTTTTGCCATGTCATTCTTCAGTGGTAGAATTAAACCGGTGCAAGAAAAAGCCCCCAACACGATGGCAAAGAAGCTTGGGAACTGCCAAAGATCTCCAATAGCATGAAAATGAGTGACTTCTGATACTTGGTTTGTTCCAATAAACAGAATAATAATGACGTTAACCAAAGTTAATACACAGGTCATGACTGAAAATGGTACCAAAAATTTCAAATTAGGAATCCAGCAAATTAGGGTCAGTGGTATTATGATCAAGGTCAAGTAGTACTGCATTTCGCCAGCACTTACTTTTTTTTCGCTGAAAATATTATGCAAATCACCAGCCATTGTTATAAGGCAGACTGAGTTGAAAAGTATATTACTGAATCCATAATTAAAATAAATCATGGCCACGAAATAAGGTTTCATAGGACGCACTCGAATGGAACTTTGATCAAAAGTTTGTTTTACCACTCCCACGTATGTGAGTTGTGGTGCTTTAATTCGTTTGCAAAGGTCATATTCGAGCTCGAGTAGAAGATGGACAATGTGCAGGTACAGAAGGCTAATGAAAATAGTGCCTATGATGCCAACTAAATATCCAACATTTCGAAAACTGTATGGAATTGCTAGGATTCCAGCTCCTACAATATATTTGAGGAGTAGAAGTGTGGCCTCGATTCGATAAACAGGTCGAACTTTATTGCCATGTTTGTGAGGATCGTATTCTGATTCTTCAGCTGTGTGTTTTTCGGACGCATTTTTGTCTGATATCTCAGCACTGACACTGTGTAATGGAATTATAGAAAGAGGTTCGTTATTTTGTCCATTGGTGGACGTCAGCTCAACCATTTTTAGTTCATTTTCGTTAGGCTTCATGGTGAGTGCTCTGTAAAAAATGAATAAACGAATAAATGTATGAATAAATAAATAAATAAATAAATAAATAAATAAATAAATAAATAAATAAATAAATAAATAAATAAATAAGGGTGTGATTTTTCAGCCCGCAAAAGAAAGAGGAATGCATGGAAAAATTAATGCATATGAACAGAATTTATATACGAGTATAATGCACGAAAGAACAAATATATTTCAAAAAAATTGTATGTCCCCCATAAAAAAAGAGATCAAACGCAATAATAATTTATGTGTATTACCTATAACTAAGGAACAAAAAAATCACGTAAAATAAATGACATTTGCATAGGGGGAAAAAATTCTCGAAAAATTCGTATCTCGGAAAAAAATGTGATTTTCACAATTGTCAAAAAATTATTTAAAACAATTTTTTATGTTTTTACCTACGAGCTAATCCGTGTTTTTTGGAAGTCAAGATATTTGTTAATAGATAGTGAAAAAATAAAATTCAGTTTTATTTCAAGCTTTGAGTAAAAAAACAGAACTACAGTTCAACAGAACATTGTCACCACTGCTTTTGCAGGTAAACTCATTCGATAGCTAAAAATTTTTATTATACTGAACAACAAAATAAATAAAATAAGTACTTGAACGAAATGTATCTGCCAGAAATGAAAAATATCACACTTGACCTAGACTGAACGAGATAATATTTAAAATTTGCGTTGAAACCTATCAAGATTGGGTGAACATGTTATTTTGTGATTTCCACTATTTATTTTGTTACCTCATATTGATTTTTTGTGGCCATACATTTTGTGCAAACCTCTTTTTTCTTGCGTGCGATTTATTATTCCCCAATAAAAAAAATATAAATAAATAAATAAATAAAATAAAATACATATTTCATTTTGACAGTTAATAAACAAAAATGGACGACTCAATAAGAATGCACACAAATAGTTTTTTGGAAAAAAATTTTGGATACAAAGAATGCGCATAAATAAAAGTAGATATGCGCAGAATCAGCTTTGAGTTGAAAAAACAAAAAAATATGGAAATAATAATGATGATGATGAGAAAGATTAACGAATTCCCCAAAACAAACTAAAATTATTGAAGTCATAAAAATTATTTTACCATACATATTTACAGCAATGACTTTTTTTAAAGAATTGGTAGTCCGACATGCACACACTTGATCTTTTTTTTTCTCTTAAAATGTCCCCGTTTTCTTATCCAAAATCGTGAAAATTACAATTGAAATTTTCTTCAGTGTGAAGTATCAAGATTTTCATAAATCAAATGTTTGAAAGCCAGATTTAAAATGTACTTTCGTACAATTTCAAAATTAATTTCTAATCCGTCAATGTTTCATTTATTAAAAGCAATTTTTTCATTTACTTTATCGAAGAGGGGTGAAAAACTATTTCGACAGTTTGCTGCTGCTAGTTAAAGCGAGAAAAAAAACTTTTGGGGGTTGGTACAAAGTTATAAAATGTAAATTTCTTACTCGGTTGTAACATCTGCTCAATTTCGCTTTTCTGTAGGATTTGCAACTGGTAATCCAAAGCTATTAGTTTTCCATTATCGTCGATGGCATGAAAACATTGTAATTGAAAATCAAACTTACGTATCAGAAAATTGTGGCACAACACTATTATTATCAAAACAAGAAAAAATGTAAATAATTAATAATAAATTACCCGATAAAATAGAAAATAAAACAATTTACAAAATATAAATGACTTTATCTAAGCTTCACTCTAAAAAGGGAGTGAAATAAAATTTTCACGAGTAAAATGCAAAGTTTTTTGTGGTATACATGAAAAAAAAAACGTCTACAAATGCTCACGCATTTGTAAACAATAAACCGTTACAGCTTGTAGACTAATTTCATGTGCAAGTCAATGCAACAAATGGTGTGTTCTCTCACGCGGTCGAACCGGTTGCTGTATGATAATATGGTAATACGTCGCAGTTCAAATAAATCTTTTGGCTCTAAATAAAACAGCATAGCTGTAAAAACACGATGAAAATTTGATTTCGAATATGCCGCCTATTTGACCTTTGGTAAATTATAGGTCATCCTCATTAAACAGAAACGTAGGTTACAAAAGAAAATTGTATTTTTCAATTTGACGGAGTTTAATAATATTTGACAAAATCTCATTATTTTGTTATCCAATAATATAATAGCTCGCGCACGTGTACTTTGATCCTTCATTTAGGAATTTGTACATCGGTTCGATATGCTTGCCTGAACTATAATTTATTATTTTTATTTTCTATTAATTTTGGTTTAACTTTCACGAATGGATGCATATACCTAGTTATTCGTATCATTATCTCAGGACACCAAAAATATCTCTCACATTTCCATATTTTTTTTAATTTCTTTATTTAGGAATGGGGAGGGAGGGAGGTGACTGTAAATTTTAAATGTTTAACTTGAAGTCTAATTACAGGGGAACTGCAAAACGCATCGACTGAAGGAAATTTTCTACTTACTGTAAAATAAAATAGTAAACTTACCAGTATTTGAAAGTATGGTGCAAAATATTTTCCATTAAAAAAAAAATAGGAGAGCTTAGATTAAAGTTGAAATCCACTATACGGTCTTACATAATACGACATGATAACTACAAATCATAAATTTTAAACAAAAAGCACAAAAAATATTCTTCGCTTATTAGTTGACCACACGGATACATTTCAAGTCATGAAAAAAAAACTAAATTCATCAAATTAGCAGCAAGGAATTTCTCAATTTAAAATAAATGTGTTCGTCACTATTCGAAACTTGTAAAATGAAATTGTACATGCAACAAGTAAGAGCGAGAATTAAAGACTAGGACAACTTGACATGAGATTATCCACGAACAAACAACTGTCAGAAAAATATTTATCAAGTGACCACGGCCAATGGTAATTGGCTGAAAGATAATTCATTGATTCACTGCCCCCCAATTATGTAATTAGTTATGAACGCATAGAGACAGTTTTTTCTATTTTAAATAAAATATGAATTCTTCAAACCTACTATATTGTATTTTGTAAAGTTAAAATATATATTTGTTACATTGAGTCAGTATTAGTAATTTATGATTTTAAGGGAAACTGGTAAAAGAGAATTCATCTTAGCCTTCACATGCTTCGTGAAGGCCTGTAGCTATTTTGTTTTATTTGTTTTTCCTTAAAATCCTATTTAACTTGATCTTTTAGGTAAATATAATATTATGAAGTTTTTAAACCATCTGTGAAATCAAAAATAATACACGAACATTTCTTCATGAATTCTTGCTCAGTACCTATAACTGAATTTTCTATTCTTCTTTAGTACTAATTAAGAGTAAGTGAAAATAAGTGAGCAGAAATAATTTTCTATTAATGACTCGACTTATTCCAATTATAATATTATATTAGCTTTTTGGTATCCTTTTTTATAAATACATATTTGATTACGAATAATTTTATCTCGTCTCAAAGTATTGTCTTTCTTATCTTCGATAATACTCGTACTTATACGTTCATAAAATTACTGCTCTCTATAAAGCGAGCTACAATTGAGCATAAATATCTACGAAAGATTTTTATAATGTATCACTGAATTATATCGAATGATAGGAACTCGTCTAAAAATATAAAAATCGAATTTAGTATGTTCAAAAAATAGAAAAATAACGAAACTGATATGGTACCTACTTCCAAGTTCATAATTTTTTCCTTCATTTAAAATTTTTTTTTTTCTTTAAACCAAATAATTAATAATTAATTATTTAATGAGTTAAATGAAATTTCTAATTACAGATCCAATACACAATGTTTTCTTTTAATGGGTTAGCTACGCGTAAATTCTGGGATCGAGACTTATTAATATGGTTTCGTATTTTTCCATGATAATTTAAGATCAAAATCATAACCCAATGAAAACGGAACCATTTATGCTAATCAGTTAGGTAACCCATTGAAATAATACGTCGAATTGATTCTATACGTGGGTCGTCTGAGATAATGGGATCAGTTTTTTATTTTAAAAAATTATTAAAGTTATTTGTGGGTATTGCGATTAATTTAATTGAACTTTTACCTTAATATACACATTTTGTGGATGTGAATACTTTCCATATTTGCTATTATCAAAGTCAAGATAATTTTTGAGTTATATAATGAAATCTGAGTTTTAATACATAGGATGTCAGTTATATAATGACTTGATTTTGGTGCTTGGAAATTCAATGACACATTTTTACGTCTAAAACTTTGTATTCTGCTGCCAGCTCGGTGAAAAATTTGAATTTTCGAAACCAGGAGAGTGCTGCCGGCTCTGTGAAAAATTCGAATTTTCGAGACCAGGAGAGTGCTACCGGCTCGGTGAAAAATTCGGATTTTCGAGACCAGGAGAGTGCTGCCAGCTTGGTAAAAAATTTGAATTTTCAAGACCAGCAGAGTGCTGCCGGCTCGGTGAAAAATTCGGATTTTTGAGACCAGCAGAATGCTGCCGGCTCGGTGAAAAATTTTAATTTTTGAGACTAGCAGAGTGCTGCCAGCTTGGTAGAAAATTCAAATTTTCAAGACCAGCAGAGTGCTGCCGGCTCAGTGAAAAATTCGAATTTTTGAGACCAGCCGGCCAGTTCTGTTGCATGTAATATTGTAATAATAATTATAGCTCAATTCCACTGTAAAGGGAGTTGGTAATTTTGTAAGTTTGTTTCAAAACTCATTCATAAACTATGGAACTGCAATTCTCGATGATCAGATTCATGATGAAAATAGATCTTTGATGTAGTGCTTTAACTTTTGATACATGGATTAGAACGGGGTTAGGCTTACTCTGAATATGAATAGTCAAAAATTCTCCAGCTGATAAAGCACTCCAGCACGTTTCCTAATTCTGGTGGGTCTGGGTACTGCAAGGTGCTCCAAAAATTATATATTATTCGGTTTTGTTAATTCAATTTTGACTACTCTCATGTGACATTGATCGATGGCTAATCAGTAGCTATCTTCAAACACCACCAGCAGACTGATTGCCCAAAAAATAACATTTAGACCAGCAGACGTGGGTCAAAGTCCAAACGAAGGCGAAAATAAGAAAAATATGGGTAGACGCAGTTCGATGTACTGCTAAAAGTACGTGTACCATTTTTTATTTTGAAAAACTATAATTTAAACTTCAAACTTGATTTTTCAAAAGTATGAGATTTTTAAATTCTAAACTTAAAAATTTCATATTCCAGTCAATTATCGTAAAATTGAGGAAATCGTTTTTCGCAAAACGCTCATGAAACCTTTCGCTGTTAAAATTAATCATCACCTTGAAAATGAAATTTCCGATTCAAGGCACCTACCTACTAGTATTCATAAATCACATCACATTTATTGGAAACTGATCCTATGAGATTTACTTGCAGCTTTAATTACAATGTCTTACTGAAAATATTGTAGACTTTAAAAAAAATCAAATGCAGGGACAAAAAATCAAGAATTTCATTTGTGTTTCTGGAGAAACATATAATTTGACAAAAAGGCGTTGAACTTTTTTTCGCTTCAAAAAGTAACAGCATACGAAAATGGCTATAGAGTTGGTAAAATGCGAACAGAATATACAAATAGCCAAGTTAGGGAGGTGGTGTGAGTTGGAAAAAAAAAAGCCACAATCAAAATTGGAAGGCGAAAAGTAGTTTTGCATTACGACATTCGGCCAGCGGAGGGGCAGGGATGAAATGTGAATTACAAAAAATGTAAGGAAAAAAGAGTTGAACAAAAGTGATGGTACAAGGTGAAGGGGTCTTGGAAAAAACGTTTAACTTTCAAAAAACTTTCTGGCAATGCGGTAGTTGTCGCATTAGGTTACCGTAGAAAACTTACAACTTTCAATCTTTATCTCGTATTTTCGAGTTTTACGAAGCCCTCCTTTTTTCGTATTCCACGAGTTTTCCCCATTTCAGTTTTAAAAAATGTTCTTCTAGAGTAAACTTCTCTTTTGTTTCCTCGTTCATTCTGTATTCACGTATACCTACCGTGTGTAGATTTTATGCCTCACTTCAAATTTGGTTCGCCTTATCCCATACTAACAAAGAAAATTGAAACAGCTGCTCTACGATGGGAGTATAATTTAAAGAAACACGAGTCATCTTCTTAGTTTCTATTAAACGTGTCTTCCTTTCGAATGATCTTCAAAGAAATAAAGTTTGAAAATGAGTGAAAGGAATTAAACACGCAGGTGATGGAAAACAAAATTATTCTTGAGGGTGTAGTTAGAGTAGTAAGGAGGAACACTTTTCAAAAAAAATTTTTTTAATCGAGCAATTTTTTAAATTAAAACATTTAAGCTTAAAATAAATAAAAACATTTAAGTACCTACCTATTTAAAAAACAACATTCTAGTAATATCTAAAATTCAATGAATTTTTTATAACTTACAGAACTTATTCCGTACATTGAAATTAATTAATTTGTATATTTCTTTTCCTCCACTCTTATGCCTGATAACAAAGGATATACTAACTTCTCCTTTCCCAGAATAATGTCCAAATTTGTTGAAAAATAACTAGGATTTTGATTTACATAAATATAAATCTAAGATAAATGCCAATCAACAGGAACACAATAATTTTTATAATGCATCTAGTCAAAGAAACATAACTTATTGTACAAATTATGATTCGTGTTTTAGTTCACGGTTCATAGAGTTTGGATAGTTCTTCAATAAAATTATTTACACTCAATACAAATAATACTAAACAAAATGCAATAAGTATTAGATTTTTACAAAAAATCCAATAATTTTTTTCCTTTGAAGCATACATCAATAGAAGCTGTAAGAGTGGCATAATGGCTACATCTAATAAGATGCCAATCACACCAGCTAAAGATGCAAGCAGAGACAAATTTGGAACAACTAAAGCGAAAAAGTACGCTAAAGCATTATAACCAAAACGAATACTATATTCGATGATGCATTTGCACTTATTCTCTGGTAAATTACTTTGAAATTCACTCATCCAGATAACATCAAAACATGCATAAAAAAGTAAAACATATGGTACGGTTAGTGTTAACGTGAAGATAAACTTGACACTGAGAAGAAATAAATTATCGACAGGAAGATTTTCCAGTATATCCCCTTGTACCTCATCTCCGAAATTTATATATGTAATTAATGCAAATGCTGTGTACACTATAACAACTATAAAGGCAGACATATAAAGACTTCCAAAATTTGAGACCATTTTACGAGGTTTTTTCATGGCATTGCATACTGGAAGTATAATATTTGTTGCAAATGCAGCATTCAAACATATGCTCGTATTTTTTAGCACCAAACTGACATCCCCAGCAAATGGACGAATATTACCCTCCAGATTTCTGTATATTATCGAATAGATAATAACAACTACTAGAGAGGCGAAATAGCAGAGGTTGGAAGCGGATGAGAATGGCACCAGAGCTTTGAAAACGGATCTGAACATGCAACATGAGCACAGAAATATGCTTAAGCAAGTAATCACCCAGGTAAAATTCAAATCAATGTCAAAATATTGAGCCATGTTCTGGATATTGCTGGAGATTAGGATAAGTGTCATAGCTTTGTCAATTGGCATCATATAATAAATGTAAATAAGATACACTACAGGCCTGCGACATTGACGAAATGGTGATGGAGCTACGGTGAAAATTTTATCAACAACAACAGCAAAAGTTGAATACTTCAAATTTAGGTGTTTTTGCAGACGAAAATTCAAATCCAGTAATATATGAAGGATATGGTAATAGATCAAAGTGACACCTATCAGTAGCAATGAACCATTAATGTAACCCAAACTTTTCATTTCCATTGGCAGTATTAAAATTCCAGTTCCAGCTGCTGCCCTCACAATGTGGGCTACGGATCCCCAATATCCAATTCCATCATGATGATCATGATCCAAAATGTTTTGTTCATCATTATCGTTATTTTCGACTGAACTACTTTTGTCTGATTTCTTATTCAAGTGTTCAAGCCAGTCCTTGAAGATCATTTTTGAGATATAATACAATCTATCAAGAACTTTGTATTTGATTGACCTGAAAATATAAGAAATTATATTCAAGTTCTAAGGTCTCAGAGATACTAGATGAGTGAGCAGTAAGCGCAGCATTACCAACCCAAATTGTTAAAAATCCATGCATCGAGCAAAAAAAAAAATCCCTGGAGGTGAAAAAAAATCCCTACTGGTGAAAAAAATCCCTGAAGTCGGTTTTTTCGTTGAAAATTTGGATTTTTGTTACAAAATAAAAAAATTATAATAAAAGAAATGGTCGTTTGAAATTTGAAATTGAAACAAAATCCTCAAAAAAACATCCTAAGACTTCAAAAAATCTCTTTAAAAAAAATAGTGGTCTTATTATGTGCATTTTATAAAACACCTACCTTTATGTGCGATGCTAACTGACAATAAATTCCAATTAAAATAAACGAACTCACTCTGGCTATGCACTAACTGTTTATATTGTCATCTTTCAAATTCTGGAGCTTTATTGAAAAAGTCCGCATTAGTCCACTTTATGCGCAGAACAAAAGATATGGCATCACAACTGAGCTGATAATACCGGGTTAAATTTATACACGCGTCAATAAAATTTCAAAATTTGAGAAAATAAGCAAAATAATTTAGAAAGATAAAACTCAACTCGACTGTAGTAAAGATAGGTAGGAACTCTGATAAGAAATTGAAACTTATTTTGTATGACGAATCTTTGTGAATATTCAAACCTCTCAGAATGAACTACAACAGAATTTCAAAATTAGGAAAATCTCGCATACAATATAGTTTTACATATTATCTCAATATCCAGCAGTTCACACAACTTGAAAATAATTATATGCCTTCCTCACATCATCAATTCAAAAAAAAAAAAAAAAAAAGAAAGAAAGAAAGAAAAAAACATACATATTCTCTTACCTCCAGAAGTTTTTTCAAGGAAAGAACTATTTTCTTGTCAACTTCCAACTTGAAAAGGCATTTTTCTGTTCAGCCGTTGCTAGCAGGCTTACAGAGCAAAAGGCCTAATAAATGTTTGATGTAGAGGAATACAGCAAGACGTTTATAATATATTCAAGAAACTAGCAGCCGAGCAGCAAACAATAAATTGCAAACACGGAAAAAGATTATTATAATTCAGTTTCGGTATGATTTATACGTATGCCATATTGTGAGAAGAACCAACAGGCAAGAGAAAAAAATGAGGGGAAAAAGTGCTGTCCAACAATAAAAATATACATCACAAAACCCTACTCACCAACATGTAGACATAAGTACTAAAGTGGAAAAAACATGGAGAAAGAAAAAATACGAAAGACTTCCTAACTACCATAGCGAACAAAGAATTAGGGTAATTCGAATTTATGCTTTTTATTTGTTTAATAATTCACCATTCACTCTTTCCATTTTTTTGTTAGTTTCGTGAAAAAAAGGCCCATGTGAGAAAGAAGTACCTAGCTTGAAAAAAAAAAAAAAACATTCTGCTTGTAGTTACAAAAAATACCTATTGCACTCTTCCAGCACTAAATTTGTCACAGAAATAATTTATATATATGTACATTACCCATACAGGTGCAAGTATACGTATGTGGAATAAAAATTTTCTTGAAGAGTAAAAATGGAACTAAAAATTACTGTTTGTACAAAAATAGTTAGTACATATGTAATTTCAAGGAAATAATGATAAAATTAAGTCAATTTCTACTTACTTATTACTGTTTATTCTACTCGTATTAAACTCGGTCAAGGTACCAGAAAATGTACGAATTTTAAGTTGTCTTTTTACAATCCAAAAATTATGAACTATTGAAATGACGTGACGTTTAATACGAGTAAGAACGCGTTCATTTATAAGTTGTGACAAACATTATAAATATGACTTAAAAAAATGGGTGAGTTTTAAAACGTTTCTTACTTTCAATTACAGTATTTGTATTAAGGGTATGCTTTACCAGACGAAATTCAACCTAAAAACAGGTAAATTTCTCAAGATGATGGGACTCTGAGTTTTATTCCAAAAGTCATGATTTTTGAGTATGTTCTTCATGAAGGTTGAACTTAAGGCTTAATAGAATTACATTTTTTATTTTCACCTTTGTTCAGCCAAAATTTCAGTCTGTTTTAAGGAAAAATGGCAAAAATTTCTTCATCCATAAAAGAAATAGCAGACTCAATATCAAAAATGTAATTCTATATAAACCTAAGTTAGGTATTCAAGTATGAAATATTCGAAACTTGGACTTTTTTGGGGCCTTAGGGGGGGCTGTATCATCTTGACAAATTTACCTCAGAAGTGAGATTTTTATACCTACTGCTTTTGTCTAGGCAACCAAACTGACAGGATGCAGTGTAGTGTGCGAAATCACAAATCGGGTAATTTGCCACTTTTAACTCAAGAAAGGTCCAAAATAATAAGCCAAAAAGAAGTCAAGAAAATACAATCGACTACAACTGATTTCTGCCCCATCTCTCGTAACCGAATATTAGAAGCATGATATTTAAATTTCTAAGATTCTCAAAAAGTCTCACCATTGCGCTAGAAGCTCCTAGATTCCCTCATTCCTTCGTCTAACCCATATTTAAAAGCCTAGCAAAACATTTTCATAAAGTAATACACAATTGCGCAAATCCATATACGAACCAGATAGCATGTCCAGTCGTCATAATGGAAAAGTCCGTAAATAATTAAATACATAAAAGGGATTACAATTTCTATTAACACAAACCCATTCTGGAACTCAGCAGATCAGGAAACAGCATTAATTTGGAAAATAAACCCAAATTTTAAATAAATAAAAATTAACGTTTTTCAGAGTATAATAAATTTAATGTATTCGTCTCGCTAATAAACGAAGAATGACGCTAACGGAAAAACCGTTGGGGACAAAAGTACAAATTTTCAGGGGACAAACGTGGGAACTGGCGCGACACATTCCGATAGCCAGCGATATCTGAAGATAAAATTTCTTCTAGAATATTCGATAAAATTTTTATATAGTATAGCGCAAACCTTAGAACGTGTAATTTATGGGGGAAAATAAATGAAAATAAAATAAATAAAAAAAAAGAAAATTTTAAATTGTTTAAATTTGTCGGACATTGGTAAGTCTCACTTTACAGCAGGTACTTTGAATTCACTGTTTTCTCATATTCTTTACCATGGCAGCACTGATACATACCTTTTCAGTTTCCTTTTTTTTATTCCAATTGTCATCACCTTCACCCTCCCCATCTACAATAAGAATTAATTTATGATACGAGTCATTTGTGTTTGTAACAAATTCTTGGAAGAAAAAAAAATACTTCCACCATTTGGCTAACTACACCTTGAAAAAGGGGCGAGTTTCCAAAACATAATTTCATTGTGTTTGATTTCTTTTGAATTGTCCAGCCATTTACGTCCCATATTGACCTTTTTTCCTTTTACACACACTTGTTCTCCAATTCGCAGGGAACCTTTTATATTACTATGGACCAAAAAAACAAGTTGATGATATTCAGTAAAGACATCACAGACACAATACTACGAGTATCTATACCTGCTTTCTCTCAGAACTGTTTTCCTTGAAAAAAGAGGTTGAATATTTTTGTTTAGCCTATCAATGAAAAAAAAATCAATACACACTGGAAAAAAATTATAAAATTAAATATCAAGTTGAAAATATGCTCTGAAAAAAATTATAAAATTAAATATCAAGTTGAAAATATGCTCTGAAAAATATGTCGATTGTGATTTTTGTTATTTTCACCCATGTGAAAAGTGGTAAAATTAAATATTTGTTGTAGAAATTACAAGTATTACAAAAATAGTAGAATATGTACCATCTAAGAGTAAAAAATTCAACAAAAAGTGAAAATATCTGCAATAAATCTTGAATTATCCTAGCCCCACCCCACCTAAAAAAAAGTACTATAATAAGGTGTTAATTATGATTATAAAAATTTAGCCCAAATCAACAATCTATTAGGAATTGTTATATCCAATAATTTCTCAACCAACCAAGTTACTCGTATTATTTTTCTTGCGCACATGCCGATTACAAAATCTCTCCTCTAATACAATGATCAAGACAAAAAATGTGTTGCTCAATACCCATCGATACATCTGACAAATAAACAAAAGAAAAAGGTTCGAATTTCGAATTTTGACCTGGGATCCTACAGGAAATAATATAAAACTTGTTCGTCGACGTGCTTGTCTTTCCGAATTCACCAACAGTGTAGCCACATTATAACAATACGTTCTAACCATTCTTTTCATTCTGGACGAACATTTTTGCCTACCTCTCTTTCATAGGCATTTTCAAAAACAGGTTGTTGAGTTCGGTGGTCTGGTAAAGCATAATAAATAGCTAAAGACCTTATCTATTGATCTGTAAACTCAAATTGGTTGTAGAAAGCAAGCATTTTAATAATAACAAAAAATGAACAATAAATAACGGGTGGGATTTAATCGCACGACAAAAAAGAGCAAATGCATGACAGGAATAAGCACTTTCACGACAAAAAAGTATATTACCCAAAAATATAAAGCTTTCCACAACAAAAAAATGATTTGAACGGCTGAAAAATGTAATGCACATCAAATGAAAAAAATCATGACAATATAATACTTAGAATGTCAATTTACACTATTTAACGTCAACTTTGTAACGACAAATAAGAATGTAAGAACGACCAAATATAGGAAATGTTATTAATAATAATATTATTTTATGAGTAGAGCTTTTATTGCTTTTGTTGGTCTGTCTTTCTTACGTTTTTGGCCCAGTGGCACTGATTTTGCTTCTGCAGGTAGCCTACATGGACAAGTTTCAACTTTTAAGCAAATTTGCATCCCCAGAACATGCTGAAAGATTAAATGTTTGGAGAAATTGGAACAGGAGCATTTTGATTCCTCCAAACATTTTATATTTAGCATGAACTTCCAGGTACCATAGTAAATATGTTGAAATTCATCAAAGGTTGCCCACTTTCCCATAGTATCTGCATAAGTAGAAATGTCATCAGGAGTAATTTCCTTATTGGATGAGGAAGAATTTGTCAGGAGTACTGTACAGTTAGGATCTTTGTCATAAGCATACAACACACATCATTCAACTGATCAAATTTCATTTTGTTTAATCGTGAGAAAACCATATCTTGTTGTTCCTATTCTTTTTCTTTATCGTGTAAAACTATCTCTTGGTCGTGTTACATCTGGCGTGTGGTTTTATTTTAATAGTCGCTCATTCAACCTAATTCGTCGTTCACTAGCTTGTCGTGCATTTGCCTTTTTTTGTCGGGCAGTTAAATATTCCCCATAAATAACCTGGATTATTAGAATTAATAACAAAGATTAAGAAGCAATTGGAAGTATAGTAATCCCAATGTTTTACTCAAATCGACTCAAAAATTAATTTTTGGGTCAATTGTTTGAGTTTTGATTTGATTAAGTACGAGTACATATACATGTCAAAAATAGAAAAATCAAAAAACCAAAACAAACTACCATAACGGTGTCCACTCGAAATGTGTATTTGTGTTATTTACAAGAGTGAATTTTCATCATCAGAAAATATTCAAAGAATTAAATCTTGATTAAAACTAAAATTACCTACATATAAAAATCAAAAATTGATTTTTTTGATTTTTGATCACTCTTTTGCTGAGTTTAGAATAGACCTTGGAACAGACATGTAAGAACTAAAAAGTTTTCTTAGAATCGATGATGCCCTATAGATTTTCATTTCAATAGAAATATTGTTGTCTTAGTAAAGCTAGAAAAGAATTAGTATTTTTAGTATTGAAACAGTAAAAAGATTAACTACATAGGTGTACATATCAACTGTGTAGGAACAGGCTCTTTCAAGTACATTTATAAAATTTATTCCCAACAATTTCTCAACATCACATTTCTGAAATGTTCTAAAAATTTGGTAGCACCCTTTATTAAGCCAGGGTAGTGTTAAATAATTGGATTACAGATTTTGAAAGGGGAATAATAAACAGCACGCAAAAAAAAAAAGGTTTGGACGAAATGTATGACCACGAAAAATACGTCTGAGATAACAAAATAAATAGTGGAAATCACGAAATAACTAGCACACGCACTATAAATAGGTTTGAACGGAATTTTCAAATATTCTCATGTTTAGTCTGGTGTATAACGAGTCTAGTGTAACGAGTCGATATGGACAATAAAAGTATCAGAGGGCCAGGTTACATGCACTTGTCCTTTTTTTACTAAAAAAAAATCAATGGAAGCATTCTGTGGGTATGTTGATCAGACGCAAAGATGTTGAAGTGCCACTGGAGGCAAAAACTGTACCGTTGTGCCAGAAAAGGAAGCGAGGACGACCATCAAAGATTAAAAAAGCCCTTCTTGTCCAATAATTTCAAAATTTTGAGATTTACTGTTTTTTTTAATCATTTTTTGACAATTTGTGAAAATCACTTTTTTTTCCGGGGTACAGATTTTTCGTGAATTTTTTCTTTCCCCGTGCAAATGTCATTTATTTTTTGTGATGTATTTGTTCCACAGTTATAAGACATAATTATTCCGTTTGATTTCTTTTTTTTACGGGCGACATACTATTTTTTTGGGAAATGTTTGAACTTTCGGGCATTATATTTATTTCTGTTCATATGCCTCATTTTTTCCGTGCATTCCTCTTTTTTTATCGGGCTGAAAAATCACACCCATTTTGAAATACTCATTTTCTGATATTTTTTAGAAAATATATTAATCAAATCAATATGAGAAAGGATAATTTTTCTGAGGGTGGAAATTGAGAGTTAGCAGTTCAATAAATTTATCTTTATCATTAAAAAAAAACATTTTTCAAGCATATTTGAAAGTAGAAGTACGAAGTGTGACGTTATTCCTATTAAACTGACTCTGATGATTTGTGATAAAAGGAAATAACTGGATCTACGAATAAAAAATCATACGAATAGTATAACGTTTTCACTTCGTAGGTGCTTCCATTTCTGTCAAACAACTAAAAAAAAAAACACGTCATATAAATGACGAAAGAGAAGTCTTTAACTATACATACGAGTAAATAGTATACTTCGTACGGAGATGGACTACCATTTGCGTCAAGAATGAGGTTAGAGCACCGAACAAAAAATTTGAGGCGTTCGAAAATCATAAAGACTGTTTGATAGAAGGCAAGGATGGAAGAGGGAAAGGTAGCTACGCTATTCTGCTCAAACACAGTCATTTCTTCTTTTGGCCTCTCTCATTGGTAGAAAACTGGAAATCATTTTCAGGCAGCTCAACTTTTTTGCCCTATATGTTTGAACAACTGCAATAACGAAATTTTCTGGATACGTATAGTCTGTCCAAAATAAAAAAGGATAAAATTTGAAAAGCACTACAAAGTGTATCGAAATACAAAGCACACAGTTTTATCTCTATGATTGGGGTGAAGATAGGTTCCTGTTTTCACACCATTCACCTAAGGTGTACACTCAAACCAGATTTTCCTCAAATTTCTTTTTCCAAACTCACATAATATAACTATTACAGACTAATTCAAGATGCATACAGTTTTTTCACTTCATTAACACAATCAATTGCACTTAGTAGAAATAATATGGAGCAAATGAAAATGAGTAGCACATTTTTTAAAGTCAACCAATAATTTGTTTCTTTCAATGCGTGCAGCAAAAGAAGCTGTAACAAAGGCATCATGGCTATATCTAACAGAATACTAACTACTCCAGAAATAGTTGCTATCAAAGCAAGATTCGAAACACCCAAAGCTAAAAAATAGGCCAATGCATTATAGCCAATACGAATACTATATTCGATAATATATTTGTATTTGCTACCTGCAAAATGATTTTCAAGTTTACTCGACCAGATGACATCAAAACAGGAGAAGAAGAATAAAACGTATGGCACAGTTAATGCTAACGAGTAAACAAAGTTGATGCTGAGGAGTAAAAAATTACTGATAGGAATAGTCGCCAGTATATTCTCCTGGATATTATCTCCAATATTTAAGTAAGTGATTAAAGCAAAAATGGTGTAGAATAAAACAATTATGAAAGCTGACATATTGAGACTTCCTAAAGTAGATCTCATTTGGTGTGGTTCCTTCATTGCATTATTTACTGGTAGAATAATATTTGTTGAGAGCACAGAATTTAAATACACAGCCATACTCCTCAGTATCGAGTTGACATTCCCAGAAAATGGATGAAGCTGCACTGTAGAATTTCTATAAATTATAGAGTAGACTATAATAACGATTGCAATGGCAAAAGTGCACAGGTTCGAGGCAGAAGAAAATGGCACTAAAATTTTCAAAATTGATCTAAACATACAGAATGTGGTTAAAATAACAGACAAGCATGTAATTATTACAGTGAAACTCAAATTAATGCCATGATATTTGACCATCTGCTGGATATTTTCGGATATGATGATCAATGCCATAGATTCACCATTGGGAACTATATAATAAATGTAAACTACAAATAGTAAAGGCTTACGAAATAGACGAAAAGGAGATGGAGATATGAGGAAAATTTTATCAACAACGAGGGCATAAGTAAGTCGTTTAAAATTGAAGTGTTTTCGCAATCTAGAATCCAGGTCCAGTAAAATATGAAGTATATGATAGTAAACAAAAATGACTGCTAGTAGTAGCAATGTACCAGAAACATAACCTAGATTTTTCATTTCCAATGGTAGCAGTAGAATACCAGTCCCAACAGCTGTTCTGACTATATGGGTCACTGATCCCCAATATCCAATTCCACTCGGTAAACCATGCTGCAGAATATTTTGCTCATTTTGGTCGTCACCTTTTACTGGATCATACTTATCTGATTTCCTACTTGAAGTTATATGGTTTAGCTCCATCTGGAAATCGTTTTTAAAGATCCAAAATATCTGGAAGAGTAGGTCAATGTGAGGTACGAAATTTTCCCTTAGGTTAAATCTTACATGACTGTGTACTGATGTTTGTTTGTATATTTTAAATTTCAGAAATACATATGCAAATTTCTCTTCATTTATTGTGCTGTGTGTTAAAAGAAGTGATTGAGGTCACTTGAGAAGGATCATTGCGCATTAAATATGAAAATTTAATCAAATACATTTTCATTCAATCCACTGGCAGACTACTTATGATTTACAAATTGGGTGCTGAAATTAAGATGTTCAGTTATTTTCAGCTATCTGAGAATTTTAGACGAATTTGAGTTTAGTGTCAGTAAGTATAGTTTTGTCATTTACCCATATCTTCAAGCACACTGCATCAATACAATGATAATTTATATTACATACAAGTAATTCTACAACAAGGAGCAACAAAATTAAAATTCCAATTTAAATTATTAGATAAACAATACAACTATTTAGTTTTTTTCAGTTACAATAAGTAAGGGTGTAGAATAAATTTTTGGGGGAGGGGAATGGAAAGAAGCAGACTCGCTCCTCTCACCCAACTGCGAGATTCTGTGCCATATATAGTTAACGTCATATGAGCTCATGACATCAGTAAAAGTGCTATAGCTCGATGAAATTGGTGTTGAAACAACTCTTCAACTATCTTGTCCTTTGGACGTTAAACAAATATTAATTTAAAAATTAATCTTAAGCTTCTCCCCTACCACCACATCCACAGTTAGAAAACTTGAACGTCAGAAAAATGAAAATGCGATAGTGTAAATTTTGAGTTAGGTACATAGAATTATAATTATAATTATAACTATAAGTGACAAAATTTGAAAGAACAAACCTTGAGATGAAAAACAAATTTTTCAGCAGATACAAAAATAAATTGGAATGTTCAAATTTTAGATTTTCAGATTTCGATCGGAACTTATTCCACATACCATTAAGAACATTTTATGTGAGTGTAGATGCTGGAAGGGTGCTCCACAGACCATCAGATCCGACAAGTTTTGCACTAGTTACATTAATATTTGAAAAAAGTACACCTTATTTTATTAGTCCACATTAGCTGTACACTTGACACTCGCGAATGAAGATTTTCATGACTTGCGGTGATAAGTTTTGTCCTGAATTTGTCTGAACTTGAGAAAATAAGCAACGAAATGTGAAATTTATCTACATTTCTCGAGAAGATATATGCATGTATGATATGCTTATGATAAAGAAGTTGATAAAATTCTAGCGCTGCCAATCTCACTAGAAAAGACGGTCGGTTTTCGAATCGAACTACAGGTGTTTCATGAACCATTAAAAGTTTATGTTAAAGAATTATGCAACTACTGGGTGAAAAATGAATTTTTATCGCAATCCTGCCATGAAAATCCAAAGAAAAATTCAAATTCTGAACCTTCAAAACCACTTTTAACAAAAACGAATCGACAAATTGGCTTGAAATTTGAATGGTACATTTTAGAAACTTTCTATTTGCGCAACATGGATTTCTTCTCACACTATAACAAGTACTTCGAAAAATGGTTTCTTTTAGAATGCCTAGTTTCATTTTTTCAAAAGAAAATTTTTGATAAGAAAGATGACAATTAATTTTACAATTTCCAAAATCAGTTTTATTACTCGTAAAATTCTAAATGACTAATGAAATTGAAAATGATTTGGCAAATTGAATACATAATAGCTACCACCGTAATCTACTCTTAATTTTCTAAACTCCATTTCAAGTCAATACCTTGGAGGCTGCATGGTGCTAAGCCAGCCCTTTGACCGAGTCGAGCCTCTTTTCAGGTATAGAAAATGAAAGTGAGGAGGAGAGGGAAAATGTGAAGCCCTCAATATGCCCTGGGTGATACATCGTTTACAAATGATCTTGGCTTAGAGCCTCATCTATCTATAGCTAACTTATTCTGTATGTAACCGAATTACATCTCGTACACACTGAGACGCACTCATGTAAAATAATGCACATGAGATAATGATTATGAAGAAATCCTTCAACACTTCGCAACAACTTATTTTTTTCTCACCAATCTGCAGAAGTATTTGTAGAAAAGGCAAAATAATTAGGTCGGTTAATATGACGAGGGTGCCACTTATTGCTGAGATTATGGAAATTCGAGGGACTGCCAAAGCAAAAAAATAAGCCAATAAATTAAAGCCTATGCGAACTGCACGTTCGCAAATGGTTTTAAACAAACCATCCTTCATTTTGGACTCCAGCCCATTTGACCACAAATTGTCAAAACAACAGAAAAATTGTAAAATAAAGGATATTGAAAGTGACAATGTGTAAAACAGATATACTATAAAGCACACCCAGTTTTTGGATGGCAAGTTGGAGAGAATATTTTCTTGAACTGCATCTCCATAATTTAGATATGAAATTAAAGAAAAACTACAATACACCAGAATTATGCTGAAGCCAGCTACGTTTAAAGACCCACAGGGATCTAAAAAGCGTTTAGGATTTTTCATCGCATTTTTTAAAGGTAAAATTAGACCTGTACAACGAACAGCTGATAAAAACATAGCAAAAGCTCTGGGTATGAAATATAAATCGCCAATAATTTTTGGAGAAGAATCAACTTTTGGATAAATAAAGGAAAAGCTGATTATAATGAAAATCATTATAACAGTAAGAATATTGGTTATCGATGAAAATGGTACTAGAATTTTTAGAATGTTTCTTTTCTGAGTGAATACTATCATTGGAATTATGATTGCTGTGATGATTATTGTATTATTTAACTGGAGATCAAAGTAACTAGCCATAATTTGAATATTTGTCGACATCACAATCAGGATTGTTGGTGAAGTTGTTGGTAAACTTACACTCAATAGAGCTAAATGAGGAACTACTGTTTCAAGTTTGTTAATAGGGTATGGAACTTCGTGGAAGCCTCTCCTCATTACTCCTGCAAAAGATAAACTTTCCAGTTTCAATAATTTACACAAATAATAATCAGTGGACCCTAAAATGTGAATAATATGATAGTATAACACGCCAACAAATAAAATCAGAGCAGTGCCACTAAACATGCCTGAATTTTTCATCGCATATGGTAGCATCAAAATTCCAGACCCCACGGTTGACCTCATAACGTGCATGGCAGCTCCACAACATCCAATTCCATTTTCTTTACCCAAACTGTGAGGATCAAAATCTACTTCTGACTCATTTCTGGTGTTATAGCTTGGTGATGACGATGCAGGTGGTTTTTGACAAAAATCAGAATGTTCCTTCTCCATTACTTTTGGCAGTATTACAGGTGAAGGGTCATTGAGTGGTGGTAACTGATTTTTCATTTTCTGATAAATACTTGAAATTTTGGAATTCACTGGACTTCACCCTAATAACTGCAAAAAAAAGTATTTGAATTAATATCTCGCTTTTGTTTTACTGGAGAAATATAGAACCACAACTCACATTTTAAAAGGAGCTACATGTATTTGTCAAGAAATAGATATTAATGAAAATGTCGTCTGTTCTATTTTGTTATTTTAAGAGGGTATTAGCACCCTCTAATAAAATACTATTCTAGTTTCTGCAATGGTGACGGATACATACCAAATTTATGCATCTAGCATCACACACTTTCACTTAAAAAAATCAAAACCAATGAATTGACGAGAATGATGATACGTTAATTTTTCAATTGATTTAACAGAGAACAATACACTAATTGTTAAGGCTTCAAGTACACTTTACATATATTAACTTAGTGAAGTGTCTTATGATTTGATAATAGATAGGAGAAGCCACTATCTTGACTTCGTCAGAGTTCTAAAAGATAAAGCAACGAAATTTGAAATATTTTTTCGTCTCAAGCCAGTTTTTATATTATTTGAAGGTTAAATTCATAGACGGACAGACAAAACTTTGAGCAGGGCTAAAACTAGAGCTGCCTCTAGAAAAAATCTAATGCAAGAAAAAAATTAAAATTATAATCTATTCATACTACATATTGATTAATTCTATCATTTTCATGCTTCTTGTTTCAATTTTTTTTCTTCATATTTTGGTGAAAGGCAAAAAATTGTTAGTCCCCCCCCCTCAAAAAAAAAAGAAAAAGAAGAAGAAGAAGAAGAAGAAAATGCATCTAGTCAAATTCAGTTGTGATCCAATTTTTAAAAGGCCAAAATGAATAAAATTATGAATAGACGTACAGGAAATTATTTATTTGCGAAGTGTAAATTTTCAACAATTACAGTAATACCTATGTATGTGTCTATTCATTAAATAACATTCACAAATATTACAATCATACACATCAAACAATGAAATTTTTAGCATTAGGTAGAGTAGGTAGAAATATAAGGAACCTAAATATGATTATCATGATTTTTTTTTTAATTATTATTTAACCGGTATATAACTGAATCAAATCTTGTATGCATCGTGCAGCACTCATAAAGAATAATACACTCGAGATGCCAATAATAGATAAATCTTTCAGAACCGTAGTACATTTTATTTGCTTTTCATCAATTTGGAAAAGTAATTGTAGAAATGCGGGTAAGGCAATTTCTACTAAAATACCAATAGTGCCTGTTATGGCATTGATTAATGAGATCTGAGGAACTGCCACAGCCAGTAAATATGCCACTATGTTGAGGATGATTCGAATACTACTGTCACAAATGGTTTTAAGTAATCCATCTTCCATGTGTGACTCGAGCTCATTCGACCAGAAGTTATCGAAGCATGAGAAATATGTTAAAATATAAGTCACTGACAGGGCCAATGTGTATAGCAAATAAACAATAAAAGAAACTATATTTTTTCTTGGCAATTTCGAGAGAATATTATCTTGAACTGAATCTCCATAATTCAAGTATACGATCAAAGCAAAAGCATGGTAGACGAAAACAGTTAATGAGCCGGCTATATTTAAAGATCCACAAATAGATGAAAAGCGTTTGGGATTTTTCATGGCACTTTTTAAAGGCAACATAATGCCTGTGCTACGAATAGTCAGTATAAACATAGCGAAACCTTTGGGTATAAAATATACATCTCCAAAAATTCTTGGAGAAAAATTATCTGTTCGATAAATAAACGAGTAGGTTATTATAACCAAAATCATAATAAATGTAAAAATATTTGCGATCGATGAAAATGGCACTAACATTTTTAAAATTCCTCTTTTTTGAGTGATCAAAATAAAAGGAACTGTAATAACAGTGATAATTAAAGTATCATTTAATTCGATATCGAAGAAATTAGCCATGAGTCGAATATTAGTTGACATTACAATCAAGTAGGAAGCTGGACTTGTTGGTAAAGACAAGTAAAATTGAGTTATGTAAGTAATTATTAATTCAAACTTGTTAATTGGAAATGGTGCTCTTTGGATACTTTTTCTTGTCACACCAACAACAGATAAACTCTTCAGCCTCAGTAGTTTACATAAATAATATTCGGTAGAGACTAAAATGTGGATATTATGGTAATACAATATACCTACAAATATGATCACAATAGTACCATTTAAGATGCCTAAATTCTTCATAGTATATGGCATCATTAAAATCCCAGACCCTATTGTAGACCGCATTATGTGTACACCAGTTCCAAAAACTCCAATTCCATTTTCTATACCAAAATCGTGGGGATCGAAATCTGGCTGTGACTTTTCGTTTGGGCTTTTATGGTTCAAAGATAGGTGGGATGTTGAAATTTGACATTCAGCTTGTTTATTCACCTCTTCATTTGGTAGATTTGCAGGTAGTTTTTCATCAGTAGAAGGCAGTTGGTTGTCAGTTTGGATATTCATTTTTCTTGGAAATGCTAGGGTATATTTGAAAATTGCTGATTTACCTCAGTGATGTAACTGAAAAATAAAATTAGCAACTTCTAGTATTGTTAATGTTACTTTCATCATGAAGTATTGACCTTTTTCAAATGTTTCCACCTCACCCGCATTCTATTAAATTCTTTATAATCAATTTTTAGCTACACCTGACCCCAGGGTAGACAGAGGCTGAAAACGAGCACCAAAAGGGGGTAAGTGACACTCCTAGAAGTTATAAGAGATCAAATACCTTCTTTTGCTGTACCTTTCGAACTCGGAGGTGGTGAATAGCTCGAAAGTTGACTTCAAATTCAGATTTGGCACTCAATACACATACGATTACTGGAAACTCAACATTTAATATCTTATTGAAAATTGGGTAAGGAATACATTATTCAATTTCCATATAAGAGCCTGTAACATGAATGAAAATTTACAGTTTGTGGCGTCATCAGCCAGCTAATAAAAACAAAATGGTCCGTGTGTCAACCTACCAATCTCAATACCTAATTCATGCCTCAGTTCCTCATTGACAATGAGAGGTAAGGTCTGCGGGGATCTGCTTATTTTCCCATGGTCTTTAACAAATACTTTTTTTCAAGTAATTTAAATTTTTTTCGCAAAACACTGTTTCAGTATTTCTGGTTACCTCTACTTCCTCATGCTATTAAATTATCCCAACTTGCTATACACTTGGAACAAATTTAGTACTTTTGATATTTTTCATGATTGCATTAATTTTGTTAATGGGGTCAATTAAAATTGGTATTTGCTTTCAATAACTATTTCAATAATATAAATTTAACAGAAATTAAAAATGAAATTACTCACCAATATAAAATAATAAGTTACCTATTTTATGTTTAGAAAGAGGCACTTATTTTTTGTCCACTTTTTTTGAAAATAAATATCACAACGAATGAATTAAATGTGAATCACACAAACGGTGTTCTTAAAAATAAGCGTTACAAGAATTCAGCATGATTGTTATTTGAAGCAGATTCTATATCAAACTCTGAAACATAGGGTTCTCAAGAAATTTTGAGACAATGTCGAGGGTTATTTCGATAAATTAGTCGAAGAGAGATTACAAGTACGGATTCACAGAATGTTAGGTGCATGATACTGAAGTGTTTGCCAAGCCATTTTGAGTACATTTAAACAATATTAAGCGAAAGCATTTTTAATGCTCTATATTCCAAATACGATCGTACCTTTATCTATCTTTTATTATATTTGAAAATTTTGTTAATCCAACCAGCTCGAAATCTATGATCAAAACCAAATATAACACTAATAAATTTGAAAAAAATAAATCCGCTTGATAGTAAAATTAATTTTCTTCAGAATTTTTAGAAATCTAATTAAGTACACGTATACTGGTATACCTCTTAGTTGAATCCCAATTCCAAATCCTATTTCAGAGAAACCAGTGTAGAACTGAGTCCACGAAGATCAGGCGTGCGAAAGCAGTCTTTGAAATTTAAAAAAAAAAAAATTAATGAGGCTCAGACAGTATATTCAATGGTAACATTCACAGACGAAAATTGGCTCAGGATTAAGCTTGCGAAGTGACATTTCCAGAATGTTTTGAAAAATAATACTACAACCTGGAATAATTTTTTATACAAATAGAATATTATTAGTATTTATGTTTTAAAACATATTAGAATTTTTAAGACAGTTACTTACATACTCGTATTATAAAAATCAATGTTGAACCTTTCGGGTTGAAAGTCAATTTAGTTAATGGTTAGGGTTACAAATAATTAATGACAACTGCAGATGAATAAGAATATAAATTAGAGTGGTCCTTATTATCAAGTTTTGTTGAGGACCACTCTAAAATAAATATACAACTTCATAAAATTTTTAAAGCTTTTCTTAATTATTCAGAATATAACTGAATGACTTCACGTATACAACGAGCAGCACTCATGCTAAATAGTGCGAACGAGATGACAATGATAATCAAATTTTTCAAAATTGTTGCGCATCTTATTTTCTTTTCTCTAATCTCTAGAAGAGTTTCGATAAATGGCGGCAAAGCCATACCAATCAAAAAGCCAAAAGTGCCACTTATAGCTGCAATCAAGGAAATTTGAGGTACTGCCACAGCGAAAAAGTAAGTTACTAAATTCAAACCTAAACTAACAGCTCGTTCGCAAATTGTTTTAAGTAAACCTTCTTTCATTTGCGACTCGAGCTCGTTTGACCAGAAATTGTCAAAACATGTAAAAAATGATAAAATGTAGGTTATTAAGAGTGATAAGGTATACAACAGATAAATGGTAAAAGATAAGAAGTTTTTAGGTGGCAAACTTGAGAGAATATTTTCTTGAACAGCGTCTCCATAATTTGAATATAAAGTCACCGAAAAACTGTAATAAATCAGAATAATGCAAAAGCCAGCGATATTTATAGATCCAAAGGTACCTGAAAAACCTTTAGGATTCTTCATTGCATTTTTCAAAGGTAATATCAATCCTGTAATGCGTACAGCTAATATAAACATAGCAAAAGCTTTGGGTATGAAAAGTAAATCACCAGTAATTTTGGGAGACGAGTCAACTTTTCGATAAATAAAAGAATAGCTAGTTATAACTAAAATCATTATAACAGTGAACATATTTGTAATCGATGAAAAAGGGACTAAAATTTTCAGAATATTTCTTTTCTGAGTGAATATTATAATTGGAATGACAATTGTTGTGATGATAATCTTTTCATTCAACTGGACATCAAAATAATCAGCCATCAGTCTAATATTCGTCGTAATTATAATTAAGTAGGTTGGCGGACCTGCTGGTAAGCTCATGTACAAATGAGCTAAATGAGAAATAGTCATTTTAAATTTATTAATAGGGTATGGAGCAGTATGGAAGCTGTTCCTTATCACTCCAACATATGACAGATGCTTTACTTTCAGTAATTCACACAAATAATATTCGGTGGAGACTAAAATGTGGATATTATGATAATACAAGAGGCCTGCAAAAAAAATTAGGATAGTACCATTTAATAAGCCTAAATTTTTCATCGCATATGGCAGCATCAAAATTCCAAATCCAATCGTTGCCCTCACAATATGAACGCAAGCTCCTAAACATCCCATTCCATTTTCTTTACCAAAGTCATAAAGATCAAAATTTTGTTCTGACTTTTCATCGATGTTTTATGGCTGATTGTTACAGGTGGAGTTGACTTCTGACAAAAATCTGGTAGTTCTCTCACAATTTCACTTCCCGGAAATGCATGTGGTTTTTGATCGAATGGTGGTTCAGTTATGTTTTTCATTTTCCAGGTGGTAGATACAATAAATTATCTAAAAATTCCACTGCAACATTGTAAGGAAAACTTTATTATAGATGTTGCTTTCCACAGTATATTTAGCAGCACTGAGATGGGTGCTATGTCACATAACATTGAAACGTAATTCTCAAATTAGGTTCATATACATATTAGTAATCATAAACCAATTTAGCATTTATTGTAGATACCATTCATATAATTTTTAGTAGTTCTTACTATCTCAGAAATTATTATTTTATCATTTTCGTAGAAATATGATGACTAAAACTTTGTGTAGATCAGTGATAAGTAAGCTTAGGTATAAAAAAATATGTTATAATATCATTACCTTATTTGCAACTCGAATCAGTTGAATTGATTTTTGTTGAAAACTCCGATTTCTCGAAAGCAATTCGGAAATAAAACTATTCAAAAAATATTTGGTTTTCAAAACAAAGTAATTTTTAACTAATTCTCTCGGATGAGAGAGATCACAAAATGAAAGCTAAGAGCAAACTTAACGGTATAAAAATGCTGATTACAGGAAATAAAGGTAGTTATAATAAAAGTAGATCGCAGTAAGTTGACTTCTTAATTTTGCAGCTTATGGGTATATTATGCCGTACCTACTTGAGTTAAGTATTTTAAAATAATATTGGGAAATAATCTCATTTTATGACTTTTTCAAAGAGATTAGAGTTTGGGAATTAATACTTATTGAGAGACAGATGTAACATGCATGCCCATGAAGTGACTAATGAGCTTTGTTAAACGTATCTTAGTATTACATGTAGTACACTACAGATTGCTGCTCTCTTAAGTCCAAGTGCCATACATTTCAAATGACTCTTATTGAGATTTTCAAAGCTAAAAGAGGTGCAAGGTCTTCCTTTACTCCAAGCGAATTCAAACTTATAATGTGTCAAGGGTTTTATATTATACAGAATTTTGCCTTGCATACTACAAAGGCTGTAAATTACAGATAATCCATTTTTCATTATTTTTTATTCAACATCGATTAAACAAAAAGAAGAACTAATCTTAATTAAGAATAGATACAGAAAATTATTTTGTGACTTTTACAACATATCTAAGTACTTGTATTATGTACCTGGAAAACTTAGATATGCCAGATCATTTAAACTATTTGTACATCTATACTCGGTATATTACCTAGAATCTGAATTAGGTCCTGTACACATCGTGCAGCACTCATGCAAAATAATGCACACGAAGGTTACAATAATTAACGACAATTCAAATGAGTTAGAATATTAGAGTGGTCCTTAATCATATATGATACATTTTTTTCTCACTCCCACCCTTCTATCTAAACCTGTTCCATTTAATTGAAAAAAATTTATTCTCAAGTTCCAACCCCTTTCTAAAAGGAGAATTTGTCGAGAAACCAGCTTTATTGAAAATTAAGACAAAATTGAAATTTTCAAACTGATTGCGGCGAGAGGAGCTGGAGCAGATAGGAAGTCTTTCTTTAAAAAAGCATTCAGTTTTGGATTACATACACTCATAATAATAAATAAATCATTTTTTCATTCAACATGCTAAAGTAGTGAATTTTTGGTTAACTTAAGGGTAACTTCTAACCCTCTCGAATCTTCCCGACCTATTTTCGAATCGCTTCAGTGAGTTGTAGCAGTAATTTAAAGAAGATATTACATATATTTCAATGCAATGCCGATTATTAAGTAAACTAATATACGCTTGAGACCCCACTTTTTTCGACTTGGCAGGCTGAAATCCGTCTGGATTTTTATTTTTTATTTTCTTCATGGAATGGAACCATTCTAAAAGGTGAGAGGTAAGAAATTCAAACATTATAAATAAGGACCACTCTAAAAAAATATAAATAACCTTTACAGTTTAATAAATATTTTTCAAGCTTTTCTTAATTATTCAGCATATAACTGAATGACTTCACGTATACAACGGACAGCACTCATGCTAAATAGTGCGAATGAGATGATGATAATGATCAAATCTTTCAAAATTGTTGTACATCTTATTTTCTTTTCTCTGATTTGTAGAAGAGTTTCTATAGATGGCGGCAAAGCCAATTCAATCAAAAAGCCAAAAGTGCCACATATAGCTGCAATCAAGGAAATTCGAGGTACTGCCACAGCGAAAAAGTAAGTTAATAAATTCAAACCTAAACTAACAGCTCGTTCGCAAATTGTTTTACGTAAACCATCTTTCATTTGCGACTCAAGCTCGTTTGACCATAAGTTATCAAAGCCAGAGAAAAAAGTCAAGATATAGACTATTGAAAGTGACAATGTATACAACAGATAAATGGTAAAAGATATACAATTTTTAGGTGGCAAACTTGAGAGAATATTTTCTTGAACTACATCTCCATAATTTATGTATGAAATTGCTGCAAAACTATAATAAATCAGAATAATGCATAGGCCAGCTATGTTTATAGATCCACAGGTATCTGAAAATCGTTTAGGATTCTCCATGGTACTTTTCAAGGGCAACGTCAATTTTATACTGGATACAGATAAAATAAATATAGCAAAAGCTTTGGGTATGAAAAGTAAATCACCAGTAATTTTAGGCGACGAGTCAACTTTTCGATAAATAAATGAATAGCTAAGTATAACTAAAATCATTAAAACAGTGAACATATTTGTGATCGAAGAAAACGGGACTAAAATTTTCAGAATGTTTCTTTTCTGAGTGAATATTATAATTGGAATGATAATTGTTGTGATAATAATTTTTTCATTCAAGTGGACATCAAAATAATCTGCCATCAGTCTAATATTCGTCGCCATTATAATTAGGTAGGTTGGTGGACCTGCTGGTAAGCTTAAGTACAAATGAGCTAAATGTGATACAGCCATTTTAAGTTTATTAATAGGGTACGGAGCAGTGTGGAAACTGTTCCTTATCACTCCAACATATGACAGATGCTTCACTTTCAGTAATTTACACAAATAATATTCGGTGGAGACTAAAATGTGGATATTATGATAATACAACAAGCCAGCAAAAAAAATTAGAATAGTACCATTTAATAAGCCTAAATTTTTCATCGCATATGGCATCATCAAAATTCCAGATCCAATCGTTGCCCTCACAATATGAACGCAAGCTCCAAAACATCCAATTCCATTTTCTTTACCAAAGTCATAAGGATCAAAAGTCTGTTCTGATTTTTCATCGATGGTTGTATGGCTGATTGTAACAGGTGGAGTTGACTTCTGAAAAAAATCTGGTAGTTCTCTCCCAATTTCATTTTTCAGAAATGCATGTGGTTTTTCATCAAATTGTGGTCCGGTCTCGTTTTTCATTTTCCACGTGATATAAATTATCAAGATATTCCACTGTAACATTGTCAGGGAAACTCTGTTGTATATAGATGTTGCTTACCACAGTATACTCAGCTGCACTAAGATGGGCTGCTATCAATAACTACTGGCAGTATGCATTGAATATTTTTAAGTGATCAATTTTCAGTAAACTAAACATTAAACAATAATAATTTCACAGTATCCTAACCCCCCTCCCCTCCATCCACTAGCTGTAAGTAGATATTATCTTTTTCTCTTTTTATCTGATTAGATTAAAAAACCACTGACTCTTACGTTTTAAATGTTTTCCTCTTCGCTGTGATCAATCTATAGATTGCTATTTATGATACAAAAGGGGTTAAAAATCATGGGCTGTAAAAAAAAAGTAAAAATATCAATACCTTTATTGCAACTCCGGCCAGTTGAATTGATTGTTGTCGAAAACTCAAATTTTTTAAAAGCAACTGGTAAATTAAATTATTCAACAAATATTCGGTTTTCAAAACAAAGTAATTTTTAATTAATTCTCTCGGATCACACAGATAACAAAATAAAAGCTAAGAACAAACGTAACGTCATAAAATTGCTCATTATAGGAAATGAAGATAATTATAATAAACGTTGATCGCAGTAATGTAGGCTTTTTGAATTTTTCAGCTTATAGTATGTAGGTACTTGAGATAGGTATTTTGAAATAATATGGTGGAATAATCTCATTTTATGACTTTTTCAGAAGAGATTAGAGTTTGGGAATTAATATATTTATTGAGAGACATATGTAAGCTGCATGCCCATGAAGTGACTGATCAGCCTTGTTGAACGTTCTTATAGCATCAGTATACAACAGCATACTCCTCCCTAAATTCCAAGGGCTATAATATATTATTTCAAATTATTTTTATTAAGATTTTGAAAGCTAAAAGAAGTGTAAGGTCTTGTACTGAAATACAGAAAAATAGGTTTAGGTGAATTTTGATCTTTCGAATAAACTGATATATTTTTACCAAGTGTGAATACCTATGATTCTATGAACTGATATTTATAGTTGTAGGCAACGGAAATGGAACAAAATCATCAACAGGGACATGAACATACAAGACATACTTGATACAATTCTTCAGTCTACACTCTACATTGTAGTTTGGTTAGACAGTTTCAGAAATATTATTTGCTGGTACCATTTCAGTGTATTCAAGTCTGCTGCAGGATACGAGTATACGTACGAGTACATTAAATTATCTGTCTGAGCCTTTTGCGTAGAGGCAAGAAATGAGGAAATAAAACGCAAATTTTAGATATAATGCATAAAAAATTACTGCAAAATACAGTTAATGAAAATTAGTGGGTAATTTCACAGTAGAGATCATACCAAATTACGGTTATTATTGAGAACTTTTTCAACATAATACTTGCATATAAAAGTCTAATTTTCTTGGACTATTCTCAAAAATATATTGTGGAGGTTGTATATGTTTTGATTTTTACATTACAATCACTCGAGTCAGTCACTCATCTAAAAAAAAAATCATATTTATGAACACAATTTATTGGTACAAAATTTCGGTAAACATTATTTACTTCGTTGAATTGCATTCTTGATGACACTTAAATATCTCGAAATACATTGATGCTATCTAATCAGAATATAATTTTATCACGTCACGAATACATCGAGCAGTGCTCATACAGAATAATACCCCTGAGATGGCAATTATAAATAAGTCCTTCAAAATTGTGATACAACTTTTCTGTTTTTCACGTAATTGTACAAGCATTTGTAAGAACGCTGGTAAAGCAATTTCAATGATAATACCTAAAGTACCGGCCATTGCTGCGATTAGTGAGATTTGAGGTACATACACTGCCAAAAAATAGGCTACCACATTGATTGCTGTACGAACAGTAGATTCAAGAATGGTTTTAAATAGACCATCTTTGAGGTATGACTCTAATTGACTAGACCAAAAGCAATCAAAACAAATGAAAAATGCTAAAATATAAGTTACAGCGAGTGCCGAGGTGTAGAGTAAATATGTGACGAATGATACATAATTTTTGGATGGTAAATTAGTGAGAATATTTTCATGGACCTCCTCTCCATAGTTTAGATAGCAAATTAGAGCAAAGCTGTAATAAATGAAAATTATACTCAGGCCAGCAACATTTATAGATCCTGTTAAACCTGAAAAACGTTTAGGATTTTTCATGCTATTTTTTACAGGCAAAATAATTCCTGTACAACGTACAGATAATATGAACATAGCAAATCCTTTAGGTATAAAATATAAGTCTCCAATTACATTTGCCGAAACATCTGCTTTTCGATAAATAATAGAACAGGCGATCAAGACACCAGCCATTACGAAAGTAAAAATATTAGAAATGGAGGAAAATGGTACTAAAATCTTCAGAATTCGTCTCATTTGGCAAAACAAAGTGAATGGAACGATTATGGCAGTGATAACCCACGTGTTATCAAGTTCTACGTCGAAGAAATTTGCCATCAGTCGAATATTTGAGGATATGACAATGAGATAAGTAGCTGGAGCTGTTGGTATACTCAGGTATAAATAGATTAAGAAGATAACCAGAGAACCAAATTTGTTAATCGGATATGGAGCTAACTGGAAGCTCTTTTTAGTTACACCAACCAGAGACAAACGTTTGACTTTGAACAATTTACATAAGTGATATTCAGTGGAGACAAGAATATGAAGATTGTGGTAGTACAATAATCCAACGAATATTATAAGAATAGTACCAGTCAGGCATCCTAAATTCTTCATTGCATAGGGCATCATCAATATTCCAGAACCTATTGTACTTCTCATCAAGTGGACACTGGCTCCAAGTAATCCGATGCCATCTTCTTTACCATAATCGTAGGGATCAAATGATTGATCTGACTTTTTACTGAGAGTTGGCGTAGATATTGGACATGGTTTAGGTTTCTCTGTCTTTCCTTTGTCTGATAGGATAGATGCACGTCTTTCTATCATGTTTATTGAACTTTCAGCTAATTAATTTACTAACCTCGATTATAATAGACCTGGAATAAGCGAACAAAAATTAGTACTCATCAATTCAGGAACTGCTGCTGCTCTCATTCATAGGAGATCGATTTTTACAGAATAAATTAAGAAAACAATTACCAGAAAGGGAAAATATTCATTCGTCAATATAAGAAATCATTCTGTCACAATATAAATGTACAAGAATTCAACACACATGTACTTGATACAGAAAATACACACCGAATAAACTGAAATGAAGGTAACTATCAAGGTGTGTAATATCTAGCACTTGAGATGTTTGTAGGTAATGTTGAGAGATAAAGATAATTGGATTGAATACTTGAGAACAGATCATGAACTGATGGAGTGAAAAATATAAGAATTTATTGAAATATAATTTAAAAAATCAGCTTCAGTATCAATTTTTTGGATGTTGAAATTTTCGAAAGATTTTTCTTCCGCCCCCCCCCCGGCCACTTTTGAAAAAACTGGTTCCGCCACTGAGTTATTTTTATAAATTCGAATTTCTCTATTGTAGAATTAACTCTCGTCTTACATGTAAATAACATTTTTGGGCTAAAGCTTTAAAAAATCAAAAAGCTTCAACATTTCAAACCATTTCATTTTAATTCAAACGTCGAAGGTACCGTCGAATGGGACGACTTAACACACTTTTTTTATGTTTTTCAACTTTGTCCTTTAATAACTCCTCCAATTTTTAAGCTATTGAAGTGAATTTAGTTTTAAAATTTAGGTCCAACATTTCTCAACACAATTGTAAAAAAAAGTTTGAGTTTGCAGCCTTCCTTCTATGTTTTATGATTTTTCAAAAAATTTGGGTAAAGTCACCCCTCAATGGGGCGACTTTACCCATCAATTTGTTATTGACGGGTTATTGATGGGTGGGGAGGTAAAATTTGAGAATGTTTGGACTCAGACATACGATTAAGAAGAAACTAGTCAAGTACCAACTTGAACCGTGTGAAACCGAACTGAATATTTTGAGTGTTTAAAAAAAAAAGATGAATAAGAAAAAGGAAAAAACCATATCGCCGCTTTATTTTCTTGTTCTGTTACTGGTTGAAGTGAGGTAGGGGCGGCGATCTTTTTTTTATTTTCCTCCTTCTACCTGCTTCGATCCAAATCGTATTTCGGTTTTAATTTTTGCCCGGCAATTTATTTATTGGGCTAAAACGAAGCGGGTAAAGTCGCCCTTTGAATGTAAAGTCACCCCGTTCGACGGTAGTTGGATTGAAATAACATGATAGAACAATTCTCTAGTTCAAAAAATTAAAGATATTGAAACTGCCTGATTTTTATAATACGAGTACGAGTACAGCTGTATTTGCATATACAGTTTGAGAAGCAGGGAAGTCATACAAATCAGAATGGGTACTGCAGCGCGATGCCATTGCCTCACTCTCCTGTTTTTTCTATTGTTGATTTGCCCTCACCAATTTTGTGGATGGGCAGTGAAAAAAGTACCATGTTTTTAGTCATTTGTTGAGGTGATCATCGATGTTTTTGAACAGAGGTTGACAAAAAGTGATTTTTTCCCTGAGCAATCACAATTTTCGGTGGGTGTAAAAAAAAAAGCTGGCATCTTCGGTTTTGTCACCAATGAGTGGAAAGCTGCTAAAAATCTATTAGATGAGCGATATGAAACTGAATAAATTCGCCCCTAAAAACGAACAGATTCAAGCAAAAAATTTTATCTAATACCCGATAAGAGTAGGTAAAGAAATTTCAATTGAAAATTCTTCTTGTTTCGTAGATTAGATTTTTTTAAATTCACTGTATCAAATTCTTAATGCTACCAAACTGTATAGAGTCTAGACTTAAGAGACACTATCGAAACCAAATTACTCGACTGATTTTACAACGTCTGTAATTAAATTATATCTTTATGAGGACCACAAAATAATGATAATAAGAATATATAGTTGATTACATTCCATATCTTCCTCTGTATATCTCGAAACTTCGTCCTTTTTGAAAAATGCTGTCTGTGATATTATACTTACGCTATATTGAATAAAGAAAAACAATCTCAAGTGCAACTTTAACATGAGAAATGAAAAAATTATTAGTACTTATACAATCGTAATTTACTTTTCGTTTTCTTATTTCCATTACTTCATAAATGAGAAGTCTAATAAATACCTACCAAAATAGGTACCACTTACCTTCTATAATTTATTTGAATACCCTCATTTATATAGCACATGGACTTCACCTGCTATTTGTCAAGAATATCCACGACTGCCAAGTGTAGATATAAGTAACTGAAATAAAATTAAAAAAAAAAAAAATCCTTGAGATATCAATTTATTATTTAGAAAAAATACAAAACAACATAAATTTTGAAAAAAGTAATTTAACTTCTCTAGGAATAATACTAGTATGAATTTTAAATTTGAACATGATGGGAACACGATAACTGGAGGTCAGACAATTGATCGACAGACAATTGGGGGGGGGGGCAATTCATTGAATGCAAACTGGTCGACATGTAAATCTCATTGACAGGGACAATTCGGGTGCCAACCTTGTTGTCGACTGATTTTTCACCGACCGACGTTTCACCGACAAATTTGATCGAGTGGACATTTCACCGATGTGACCGGTTCACCGAGGGGGTAATTCACCAGTAGCCATTTTCACCGAGTGGTCATTTCACCAAACTGCCCAAAAAACCTTCTATTTTATTTATTTTTCAATTTATTTACTAATTAAATTATCACATACTTTGCCACATTACATCTGGCAGTCAAAAAGGGTCAGAAAAAGTTTGTTTTGATTAAAATATGAAATAAAAATAGATTCGGTGAAAAAACCTGTTGGTGAAATAATATGCGGTGAAAAAACCGGTTTGGTGAACTGCTTATTGGTGAATACGCTGGTTGGTGAAAAGTATGTGGTGAACTGTCTGTCAATGTAAAACCAGTCGACAAAACGTCCTAGACCCAGACAATTCAACCCTGATAAATTGATCGTCACGACAATTCATTGGAAATTAGAAGTATAAAAAGTTATTCTGTGTTTGAATTATTCATATCCTAAGTATAAATTTTCTACTGATTGAGAAATTTTTTTTCTCAAGTACTCACAGTAAATTTTCCTATCAAATGCAATCATCACCTCAGAATAATTTCTTGGACTTTATGCACCATATTTCTTTGAATATTGGGATCGATGAGTTTTTTTTTTTTTCCAAATATTTTTTGATAGTTTTATCAATGTTGGTTCAATTTCATTTTTCCATACAAGGTGAGTGGTGAAGGGAGGGAGACACTTAATGCGATTTTTAGGCAGACAACATTCATAATGGCGTGGCATTATAGATATTGCTGCCAACATATTGAATGCATGAAAAAGACTATCAAGCGATGAAAAGTTTCATCAATGAAACATCTCTGTCGATAAAACGCCAGTCGACCAGTTATCGCCTGCGATAAGATAGAATTTGACAAATATAGTCTTCGATCAATTGTCCGCCAATGAGTTTACAATCGACGAATTGTTGTGAAACCGAACATGACTAATGTTGATTGAAAAAAAATATTTAAGTTTTATGTAACTTTACTACTTCGTTAACAAAATCAACAATACTTATAGAAAAGAATACTAAAGAAAAGGCAATCAGTAGACTGTTCTTGCAAAAGGTCCAGTTATTTTTTTCATTCAGTATAAACATTAACATGATTTGTAATAATGGCATGAATGTCACATCTAATAAAATACCAAGGATGCCACCAATAGCAGAAATGAGTGCCAAATTCGACACTCCAACAGCTAGCAAGTAAGCCAATACATTAAAACCTATTCGAATACTGTACTCTACCACGAATTTGTATCTACTATCTGCTAGTTCGGCTTGCAGTTTACTGGACCAGACAACATCGAAGCAAGCATAAAATGATAAAATATAAGATACAAATAAAGCTAACGAATAAACAATATTTATACACAAAATTAGGAGGTCATCGACAGGAATATTAGAGAGTATATTTTCTTTAACATCGTCTCCATAACTCAAATACGGAATTAGTGCGAATCCATAATAAAAAATCACAATAATAACTGCCGTTGCATTGAGAGCACCGAAACTTCCTCCCAACTTCTGAGGCTCTCTCATGCTATTTTTTAATGGTAGCATAATGTCAGTAGAGAGCACAGCATTTACAAATATTGCCATACCTCTAATAGTTGGCATAAAATCTAAATTTTCAATTGGATGCACAACAGCGTTAGTATTTCGATATCGAATCGAATAAATTATAATAACGAGTGCTATAACTAAAGTGAAAATGTTAGTAGTCGATGAAAATGGCACTAAAATCTTAAGGATAGATCTGAACATACAGAATATAGTCAATACTACAATTAAGATTGTAATTACGATTGTCGGATTCAAGTCAATATTATAATATTTAGCTATTTTTTCAACATTTTTAGAAATTACGACTAGAGAAATAGATTTGCTGGTTGGCACAATGTAGTAAACATAAATTAGGAATAGCAATGATTTACGAAATTTATTGATAGGGAATGGAGCTCTTGAGAAAATCTCGTCAGCAATTATTGCATAAGTAAGGCGATTCACTTTTAGATGCTTTCTTAGACGAGCATCCATGTATAAGAGTATATGGACAATATGATAATATATAATGCTAGCAGATAATAATAAAACAGTACCAGTAACGTATCCAAGATTTTTCATTTCAAATGGTAGCAGTAAGATACCAGTGCCGACAGTGGCTCGGATCATATGAGCCACTGATCCCCAATATCCGATTCCATCTGGTTCACCATTGTTCAAGAATTGGTGCTCTTCGTCACTGGCTTCATTTATTGGACTATCGCTGGCTTCTGCAAGTTCTGAATCCTTACTGTTCTCTTGTATCATTTTGGAGTTGAGAAAATCATGCTTGGTTGATTCTTCCTCCATCTGATTAATATGTTCTGGCTAGAAACAGGAGAATATTATAGAGTAAGCGCTACAAACATGGACCTTCTTTACCTTTTTGCCTTTAGCTGAAATGTAAATGTCTTCACTCAAACTTTTACCCCCTCAGCAAGTTTGGGTAATGGTCCAGTATAAGTACTTAAGAGCAAACTAAAAATAAGTAATCCCTTACAAAGCTCAACTTTTCAAAATGACAAAAATTAGTACAATTTATGTATTACGGTACAAATATGGACCACCTTGAGAAAATTATTGCAAAATCTTTAAGAGTGGTTTAATCTATAAAAAAATATTATAAAAATGACCAATTAATAATACTACCAAGTCTCTATGCTATTACTCTATTTTTCGACAATAGCTTCTTCTCATTTAAATTTCCAGTTTTTTCGAGCTCAACAACTAGATATGTGATGCGATCTGAGAAACCATACAGAAACCCGGGAAACTTGAAAACGCGTTACAGCGATATGAAGTGAGTGGGGTCAAAAATGTCAGTTTTCAGTTTGAACAGAAACGGAAGAAGGGGTTGGCCAGCAAAATTTTTGTGAATCAGTGTCGGCAACTTAGAGTTTTGTGAAGTATTGCAAAAATTCTACTGAAGATGAGGGGAGGGGGGAGGAGGGTGTGACATCAGACATCAGAGCGGTTTTACATAAAAAAAATTTTTTGAATCATTTAATTTTCAACTTAAATACTTTTTTGCACTTCTACCAATTCGAAAGTGTTTCAAAAATTTTTACAAGTGTTGCGACACTTGAGTTGCCACCAATGTTGTGAATGTGGTAGACCCGTATGTGTGTTCTACGCTGAATACAGTCGAATTGTTTGCACAACATCGCAAAATAAGAAACCATGCACAAACCGGGTGCTGGGCAACATAATTACAAAAAATCGAAAATATTCTTTGTGCAGTTTTTTCAGTTCTCTCTCCCTCCCCCACACTGATCGGTTCACAAAAAAAAAGTTTATCATTACTTTGTTGGAATTTAACTAGTTTTTTTAAAGAAACTTTGAAGGTGATTTTCTCAAAATGAGCTTTTTCAGCTTTCAAAGGTAAAGATAACTCGGCGTCTAATTGATCTTTTTGGATGATTTTTTTTTTTAAATACTCATATTTGTCTCCTCTATCGAATAAAATCAAAAAATCAAGAATCCCAGGTTTGTGTATGGTATCTCAGATCGCATCACATAATATGCTTTTAAGTTAGTATTAATTCAAAATACTCTTGATCATGGGTGATTTTTCAAAAATGTTGATACAAAGACAGTCCCAAAATGAATTCGCACTTTTTTTTACTGCACATGGTAACACTTGGGAGACAATTTCTACAGCATGTCTATAGCTTTATTATTCGACCTTAGCATCGAGATTTTGCACGGCCTGGAGTCACCTTAGATGGAAAAAATTAAATTTTGTTATGATTCATCCATGCTGAGAAAAAAATTAGTTTCGTAGTAATTTTTGCAATTTGAATGGGAAAACTGGGACAGTAATAATTTTCTTCACAGTGATGAGAAAAGTTACAATTCTGTTCTTTTCTTTCAGAGCACGTAACCCTCAGGCCGCAAGGATGGGCAAAGATAATTATTAAATTGGAAAAAACGGATAACTGATGTTCTTATCATTTAAAAAAATTTGAAGCTTACTACCTTTCCCGCCTTTAAAGTGATGAAATCTGTCTTGGTTTTACCTTTTTAAAACGCTACGAGTATATAGTCTCAGAAGATCCAACTATTGGAGATGCTGAGTCAATATTTCTGGAATGTAGTCTACGGAGGAATTGTTCCCGCCATGTCCTCGAAGTAAATTTGGATTAAAATGAGTTTTCTTGGAGTGTATATCATACACAAAAAGTTGACAGAATTGGGGGCAGTAACCCCCTTATCTGATTACGTCTCAATTTATTTGCAATGTTCCTTTGTCAATTCCTGAAAATATGTAAAGCTGATTAATGAGGTAAAATTTCTATTTACAGACTAAAAACTAGTTCAAACCAAATCCTAGTAATCGCAAACCAGAATTGGAAGCGTGCAAAACAAAGAAATTAGTTACTTACTGAATGATTTACTTGCGTAATTTTCGCATAGAAATGAAGGAAGTAATTCAGCAAATTAGCACATTGACAAGCCAGCATTCTAAGTACATATCACATATTCTGAACGTTCTTTCATTTGCTACATGTGCGTCTCAGTCTGCCTCTGCACATAATGTTACCGAATAACCGTTTGGCGTTTACCGACGAGTGATAATACATTTTTATCATCCTGTTTCATGAAGTAGTATATTCACTTTCGACCATCACCCTATTTCCCCCTCCTATTTACTTGAAAAAAAAAGAAAGATCGTCGTCGTTGTGAAGAATCATTTATTTACCTACTTTCAGATTATTTCACGAAACCGGTTGTACGGTTTTCTCTTTCTTTTTGACTGGTATTGCGACGAATGAAATTTTGCAACGTCGTAAATTATGATTTTCAATTATACTTGCATATTTTTAGAGCACTTCACACTTGCATCGTTTGATGATTGAAATGATTGTGAAAGTCAGAGCAGTTGAGATTTTTTATAGTCCACGCTTCAATGCCTGTCAGTTTTAATAAATTTTCCAATGTCACCAACGCAAATTGCTAACAATCCCTGCTTTGAACAAAAAAATAAATAAACTGCAGGTACCAAGAAGTTTTTACTGAAATTTTGAATTTTTACCAGCTCACAGAAAGCTAAAAGGGCTGTAGCCTTTTCGTAATCAAATTTAATGGATAAAAAAAAAATACTGATTAAAAATTGATCAAAAATAACAAAATTTTCTTCTTCGTACACAATTTTATTAAAAATAGGTATATTTACATTTTATTCCAAATTATTTTAATATTTTTGTAAAATGAAAATAAAAATATTAAATAAAATGAGACATCAATAATAAAAAAATTATATTAATAGCAGTCCTTATACATTTGTCCCTAAGAATCTTTTGACGAATTAAATAAACATAGGAGTGAAATCCAAAGTGTTAATATTCATTGCACTCCTATGAAAGTAATACATAACTAACCTATCAGTGAAAAAAGTGAATAAAAAGAAATAATAAAATACCCATATGGATATTTAAAAAATCTCAAGTTTCAGTTTTTCACCATTAGCTATTACATTTCAATGTTAAAACATCTTCTAAGAATTAGAATACTGTCTGAAAGAACACAAAAAAACTACCTTTTTTCATCTTATCACGCATCAAGTCCAAACAATTATCATTCTATTTTTATCCTCATTCGATGTTTTGGAAATTAGAAATAACAAAAATTGGCCACAAGTTTTTTGGATCTGAACATGTTTTAGAGTAGTTTCTAAAACCTTGAAAGCTTCATAAACCTAATTGCCCTGTAAAAAACAACTAAAAATGCCTCCTCCTTCCAACAAGTGTAAGCTGTAATGTAAAATCAAAATTTAAAGAAAGTGGAAAAATGCACTTCAGTAGCTCAATTATGCACTGATTTATAGGAAATTTCAGCTAATCTGTTCTCAAAGGATGTTTCGAAAGTGCTGGTTTGGCAAAATTTTGATTTCAAATTTTTTCACGTATTATGCCAAAAAAAAACATGAATATTATGGTAAACACAATATACAAGTTTCTGTTTTCCTCTTATCATAAAAAAATAATACATGAATCTTCATCACACAATAGTCAAATTGCAAGTTGTTGATTGCAACAGTTCCTTATCACTAAGGTTTATAGATACTTTCTCAAAAACATTATAGGCCTGTATGGACCAATTCAACACATGCTTAATGTATGCTCAAGCAGTGCCATTGTAATAGAGAGTAAAAGTTTTAAACAGAGCTCCAAGTTGGAAAGTTAATAAATCAGTCATACATAGAACCAACAAATAGCTCAATTTACTTGGAATGTAACTTTCGAATCTCATTTATACAATCGACAAAACTCATGTAAAACAAAACAGCGGACACACAAATTATTACTAAATCCTTAACAATAATCAATGGACGTTTCTTCTTACTTCTCAAAGCCAAGACCAACTCTAGCCCAGGTATCAAAGCTACTTCCAGTGTGATTGCAAGTGTTCCAGAAATGGTCAAAATTAAAGTCAAATTTGGTATGCCAACTGCCAGCAAATATGCCCAAACATTTAGTCCTATTCGAATACCATATTCGAATAAAATTTTCAGTCTATATCCAGCAAGACTTCGCTCCACCTCTGGCCATATATTGTCAAAAGTAACCGAAAAAGAGAGAAGGTAGATAACGAACATGGCTATAGCGTACAGAAGAAATATAATGAAAGATAGGAAATTATTTTCGGGCAAATTCGATAAAATATCTTCCTGGACGCTATCACCAAAACAGAAATAAGATATAAGAGCGAAACTGATGAAAAGAAAAGTTAGAGCTACAGCTGAAATATTCAACGAACCAAACGTACCTCCCAAACGTCGAGGCTGTTTCATGTAATTTTTGACTGGTAAAATAGAGCTAGTGCACATATAAGTTTGGATATAGACTGCAAAAGTCTGTGGTATAAGATTCAAGTCACCAAATGGTCGTACAGTTGGTGCAGGATTTTTGTAAATGATGCAACAAACGACTAGAATGACAGCCATAACTAGAGAAAAGAAATTCGTTATGGCCGAAAAGGGGACTAAAATCTTCAGCAATTTTCTAAACATTGAGAAAATTAAAAAAGGTATCATAGTGACGGTTATAATAAGGTTGGCGTGTAAGTTCCAGTCGAAATATTTGGCTAAATTCTGCACACTGCTGACAAACACCAATAAATAGGTGCATGTGTAAGCAGTCATACAGAAATACAATAAAAGTACTTTGCTAATAAGTTTACCGAAATTATTCAGTGGAAATGGAGCTTTTTCAAAAGTCTTATCAACCAAGCTAGAGTAAGTGATTTGTTTCACTTGAAATAATTTACACAGCCGATACTCGTGCGAAATTAAAATATGCATGTTGTGGTAATAGAAAATGCTGACGAGTGACAGAAGAATAGTGCCATTTACATAGCCAACAGTTTTCATCGTGTTGGGTAACAGAAGAATACCAGCACCAAAAGTTAATCGAACAATGTGAACCACTGCTCCCCACAATCCATAACCATCTTCCATACCAAAGTCGTAGGGGTCGAATTTTTTGTCAAATTGAGAAGTTTTCATTTGGTCTTCGCCAGAGGGCTTGATTTTCCGGGAGATGATATTTTCTGAATTTGGCATTTTGGCAAAACTTATACGAAAAGCAATGACAATGATATTATCGTGCGTATAATTCCTGCAAAATAAAAAAATTTGTAAAAGTTACTCAGCGGAGCAGTAAACTCAAAGTAATCACACTCGTAAATACATAGATGCTGTCAAAATCATTTGAGAAGGGCTAGACGTCTAGAAAGTTAAACAAAGAAGGAATCGGTGTTTTTATCTTGCTACGGACCTAAAAGTAGAGCCGAAGTTCTCCTTTCTTATCACTATCCATCAGTTTAGCAGGTTTTCCACTTTATTAATTACCCCTTCAAAAGTTCCCTTGAATTGATCTCCAAGAGGATGTCAAGCAGGCCCCTATAACCACATTTTTGGTTTTCCATTTTTAGCTCACCCGGATACATTTTTTCTGAAAAAATGCTCGGAACGAAAAATTATTTCCATCACATTATCTACAATTCTTATATCTAGTATTTTTTTCTAACTACCAAATGAACAGAGATAGAGAGTGCCAAAACTAAGCAGTGTTTTGTGGGGATTTGAGAAAATTTTGAGTGTGAGCAAATTTAAAGCAAATTTGAGCAATTTGAGCACATTGTGAATGAAATTTGAGCAAATTAAAACAAATTTGAGCGAATTTAAAGCGAATTGTTAGCGAATTTTGAGCAAATTTTGAGCCGATTCGAGTAGATGGGAATTAATGTGGATAAATAAATAATAGTTGTAGCCTTCACCGCGTTTCTTGTGCCAACAAATAAACTTTCTATAGATAAGTTTATCTATACTTATCAATTTTATAACAGTGACTAGGAATTCATTTTAATGTATTTTTTCATACAATCTCTAAGCATATCTTCGGTAAGTATACATAAAAGTACGTTCAACTTATTTAAATTTTACTTCTGCATAAGAGATTCATCTTTTCCAAAAGGGCTACACCCATCAGTATATCACTGTTGCATTATTAGCTCATAATTGAGACAGGTATAAATGAAAATATTATTGCCAAGAACTTACTTCGTTGGACGTTTTTATAACAGCACTTTGTAGAAGTCCCTGCTATCTGTTGAATTTATTATGATGTAAATGAAGAACTAGAACAAACGCTGCAACAATTCCAGACTGGAATAGCCTTATCGACTCCGATTTGTTTTTTTAAACAAAAACTTATAACTAGAAAACTTCCACAGATAGGAATAGGTACCAGACATAATCACCAATTCATCATCTTCACAAGTAAAAAGTTTTTGAAAACGATTTGACAAATTTAAATCGAATAAACTCGTGAAAATCTTATTAAAAGCAAATACTCACCAAATAATAATGATATAATTGTGATGTCTTCCTGCATTCACTTCAAGTGGTTATTCTGTCGGCGATAGAACGATAAAACGATGTACGTATTTAGGTGCGATTCGTATTTTTTAAAAATAAATACCTAATCCCTACGTGAAAAGCGCGTACCCATCTCGTGCTGATAAATTTTATTTAATTGATGATATTGTCATTTTAAAGTGTGTTTCACCAGTATAAAATCTACAATTTACAATTAGTTTGCGGAGTACATAGGCTGATTCATAAATTTCCGCACTATCTCGATATGTCTACAGTAAAAAGTCCAAAAAAAAACCTTACTGCATAGGCGTGTAGGGTAAAGTGTTTTGCATATGTAACCCAAATTTCAATTCAATCGGACAATCCGGACGCTAGTACGGTCAATCTGTACCAAAGCTCAACAAAATTAGCCTACAGAAAAAAGGTCCCAGAGAAAAAATCCTTGATTCAGTGGCAACACTGCGAATTGAGCCAACAAACACAAGGTTGACTTTGTCAATGTATTGGCTACTTGTGGTGAAAAAATTGTGATGATATCTCATTTCTAACTTGCACAGTGTAAATTATAAATTTTTTTTTTTAATCCATGGAAAAAATATGATTTTGTCAAAGGCAAATTTCTCCCTTCACACCTCTTCTTTGAAGCAGGAGCAGAGGCATTCACCGTTTTATTTATTTTTGCCTAGTAAAACTCGGATACAACATTAAGAGAAAATAAAAAAATGTATGTGGCGAAGGCCCGATGTACACGAGGCAAGTATTAGAGTGGTGAAAACAGTTTTTGAGTGGTCACGTCACAACTAAACATATTCGGCCATCTGGACAACCAGAAACAGTTTGTATAGTGACATCATAAACAATTTGCTGTCTGTATTGCTGGCTGGCAATATTTTCTTCCTCTCGCAACTCTGGTTTACATTTCTCAGTGAGCTGATTTGTAAATTTGTGCTTCAGTACATCTTGAAAATTTTTTCCCCTAATTTTTTTCCATAGGCTAATTTTGATTGACTTGGGTATAAATAGACCTTATAGGCGTTTGGATGGTTCAATTGACTTGAAATTTGGTATGCTAACATAAAAATCTCTGCTCTACACGCCTGTGCAGGTAGTTTTTTTTTTTGACCTTTTCTCGGAGATATATGGAGGCAGTGCTGAAATTTATGAATCAGCCTATGTACATGGATGTATTCATTATTATCTCAGGATAAAACTTAGGGCCGGTATTACAAACACTGGTTATCAACACTGTATTTAAAGATCTATTGAATCAGTCTTTGGTGTTTAAAATAGTGGCTATTAGTACTACTAAAATAATACTTGGTTTATGACGTGTTTCATGTTATCAAAGTCAATAAACCTGCACAATCCCCCATCAAAAGAAAAAAACAAAAAAAAATAGTTTCTAAAAATTATTATATTTTTACACCGAATATATAAAGTTATATTTATCCCTAAGAAATTGATGAAATTGAGCAGGCAAATCAGTATAAATTATTGTCTTTAATCAGATATAGAATACAATTCAATAATTTCTTTGATACAAGAACTCAGACTCATAGAAAATAAAACTAAACTGCCACTAATTATGATAAAGTTCTTGAAAATTAGCCAGCTATTCATTTTTCTACTGGTAATAACAGACAGCAACTCTAAAATAGACGGAAGTGCTATTTCCACAATGAAGCTAGCTGTTCCTGCCAGTGCTAAAATTATTGAAAGATTTGGAACTCCCACTGCCAATATATAGGCAATCATATTAATACCTATACGAATACCATACTCAACGACAAATTCATACTTTTTCCCAGCAAATACTTCTTTGAAAGGACCCGACCAAACATTATTAAAACAGCCATAGAATGCCAAAATATAGGTGACAAACAACGAGCTCGTGTAAAGTAATTTGATACCATCGCTAAGGTAATTATCTGCTGGTAAATTATCAAGAACATTTTCTTGAACGTCATCTCCATAGTTGGCATACAAGATTATACCGAATGAATAATAAAACGTAATTGTTGTGAATGCTGCCATGTTCAAGGATCCAAACAATGAGACCATTTTCTGAGGTCTCTTCATATCATTTTCAATTGGCAGTATCAAACCTGTGATGACATACGCCTTCACACACCTCGCTATGCACTCGGGAATAGCATACACATTGCCAAATGGTTTCAGAGGTACCGATTCTTTTCTTTGAATCACAGAACTAGTAATTGTACCAATGGTTAGAATAAGAGTGAAAAAATTAGTAACAGAAGAATAAGGAACTAAAATTTCTAATATTTTCGGCACCAAGCAAAATAAAGTCAGTGGTATAAATTCAGCTGTAACGATATAAATGATTTTTATATTCACATCAAAACGTCTAGCCAGTGTTTGGATTTCAGTGGCTATTAATATAAGATATGCAGCATCACTAGTGGGTAAGCTATAAAATATATACATTAAATACTGTACAGAAGAATGTAGTTTATTAATAGGAAATGGTGACTTTTGGAAGGTTTTTTCTGCTACTTCAATGTAACTCAACTGTGTCTTTTTGAGTTCCTTGGAAAGCTGGTATTTGGTGGATAAGAGAGAGTGAATCGTGTGATAATATACAATACCACTGAAAATCACAACCGCAGTGCCGGTGACATACCCTAGGTGTTTCATTAAATAAGGCATCAGTAGAAATGAGCATCCGATACCTCCTTTTATGGCAAGAACAGCTGCTCCCCAAGAACTGATTCCATCTTCAGGACCACAATCGTGAGGATTGAAATCTGCGTTTTCGTCTAAATATGAGAGATCATCTTCTGCTGGAGATTGAGGAGGCTTCTTTGCAGTATTTTGAATATCTTTCATTTCAGGCTTTTCTTTAAGCAATGTACGAGTAAATGGTTTGATCTTTGTACGTTAATATTTTCTCAATGAACGTACCAGGCTTCGGCAGTAGATTTGCAGAATAATATCTATTGCAGATAAATTGTAAAAAATAAACACCGAATCATTTGATTTAAAATATTTCGAATTAAAAATTACAAAAACTTTATCATACAAAGTTACCTACTTTTATGTTAATAAGAGACAAATTGTTTTTCCATCTTCAAATTTTAATGTAAAATATTTTCTTCAGTTAATTAGAAACTTACATTTAATTTTGTTATTGATATTAATAATCGTCTATATAGTAGGTATATACTATTCACTTGCACCAATTGAAATAAATAAGTGATTTATTGTTCACAAGTTGATGGAGTAACTTTTGAAATTTCTTACGGTTATATACTTATTGTAAGTAATTTTTCAATTAAAGTACCATTAATCATTTTCAGAGTACAAAATATTTAACATTTGAAGTTAATTGTTTGGTATAGCAGGTGTAGATAGATTTTGATATCATAAATCGAGCCATTATTTTTATCAGTTAATCTAAGTTTTCAGTTCTTATCAGCATTTCATGTGTATACCAATGCATATAAAATAGTGGAAAGTGCCCGTTCAGAGTGAAGGGATACTTAACATCTTAAAGGACTACAGATACGAATAATTTTTATTTACCTACTTTAAAAAAAATAATGTTGATGCTACATTTCTTAACAAACACTTCAAAATTTGGCAGGTCTTTTCGTTTATGATTCAGTTGCCAGCTATGAGATGACAAATCGGATAATTTATAACGATTAGTAGCAGATGTAGAATTTTATTGAGAAGGAATTAGAATTATTCTAGCTAGAAGTAGTTAGTTCACCTTTTGATCACTGGGTGAATAAGATTTTTGTTCAATTAATAGAAGTTGAGCAGCCTTATTCTGTGGCTCAACTGGATAAGTACCCTTTCAGTTTCATTTTCTACTGCACCAACTAAAACAACATGGAAAACTTACAAAGCTGATGGAACCAAAGGTCAAGATACCTTTTGACTGTTCAATGGATTTCAACAAAGCTTTATTTAATGGGATTTTGCAGGCTCGTACCTAAGCCCTCATAAGTGCTACGGCATATGACGTATCAGGCAGGGCGAGCATTTTTCCAAGTCGCCTCCCCCCCCATTTGAATGGTGATATTTTTCGCTTCATTCTTGAAATTCAAGGTTGGAATAACAAACTAGTTTGGGGTTGGTAAGTTTCTCAATTTTCTCTGAATTTTAATGTGGATTATTCGACATTTTCAAATTCTTTAATTTTGCGCAAACTTGTCTTTAATTCTCAAAATGTCAAATTAAGTGTTGTAATATTCATAATGGGCTAAACGGGAAATTTAGGAAACCAGGATCTTACGCAGTGAAATTAATAATTCAAAAATTTCAATTTCTTCAGCTTCAGTTTTACAATCGTGATTTTTCATCCATTGGGCCTTTATTTTGTAATCAACTATTTTGGTTTACATTATGAAGCGAAGCTTGAATTTGATGGCACATCAATTTTATGATTTAGAATGTTGCACACAATACAAAATTAGTATTATTTAATGCCAATTAACCTACGTTTAATAATTGTGACTCTCAGAATAGTGTTATGAGACTGCCTCTTATTTATGCTTAAAAAAATATAATTTAAAAAATGTTTAAAAATAATAATAAAAGTAAATAGGTAGATAAAAATGAATGAACATCAAAGGCCTTCTAATTGATTAAAATATATAAAAAATATAGCAAAACACAATTAAATATCATGTAGATTTTTTTTTTTTTCAAGTGGAATACAATTTTATAATTTCTTGTACACAGCTAACAATACTCATCACAAATAATACTGCCGAAAAAGTAATAATACACAGATTCTTAACAATTAACCAGCAACTTTTACTCTTGTGGGTCAACACAAACAGTAACTGAAGCACAGATGGCAGAGCCAACTCGACGACAATACCTGCAATGCCACTCAACGACGAAATCAATCCTAAATTGGGAACTCCGATGCATATGAAATATCCAAACAGAATATACCCCAGTCGAATGCTATACTCCACAACATATTTATACTTGCTTCCCTTCAAATTCTCTTGCAGTTCTGCAGACCAGATGTTGAGGAAATAAAGGTAAAAAGTCAAAACGTAGGCAACAAACATTTCAGCTGTGTATAGCAGGTTGGTGATGAACAAAATGAGATCATTAGATGGCAAATTGAAAAGTATATTATCGTGTACTTCATCTCCATAATTTGCGTAGCATATAACACCAAAACCTGTGTAAAGCATTGTTAGTGCTACAGCAGTGATGCTGACTGCTCCAGAAATTCCTCCCAGCTTTCTAGGATGCTGCATATCATTTTTCAGCGGAATGATGGCAGCAGTGATGCGTAAAGTTTCCACGAATAAAGCAATACCCTGAGGTATAAAAGATACACTGCCAATAGGACGAACATTTGGCTTTGGACTTCCATACAATATCGAGCACGAGACTACAATCAGAGCCATCACTAAGGACATGCAATTGGTCAGGGCTGAATATGGCACCAAAATCCTCAGCAATCGATTGAACATGCAGCAGAAAGTTAGGGGGAAGATTAGAGCTGTGACTATGTGAGTGATTTTGAAGTCCATATTAAAATAATGGGCCACATTTTGAAGGCTGCCTGACATCACTACCAGCCAAGCAGCGCCACCTACTGGCAGTCCAAAGTAAAAGTACATCAGATACCGTACGAATCGACGTAATTTGCTCAGTGGGAATGGTGCCATCTCAAAGAGCTTGTCTGCTAGTCCGATGTAAGAGAAGTACTTCATTTTAAATAATTTGCACATTTGGTATTCTGTGGTGATCAACATGGAGACGGTGTGGAAATAAACTAAACTGACCAAAAGCATTAGTACACTTCCTGTAACGTATCCTAAATTTTTCATCGCGTATGGCATAACCAGGATGCCTGAGCCCACAGATGACCTGATGAGATGCACTGTTGCACCCCACTGACTGATTCCATCTTGTTCTCCATAGTCGTAAGGATCAAAGGGTTCCTTGTATTTTTCGTCGCATGTTGTTTCATTTGTTAAAGAAGGTCTTTTATCCTCAGTCGATGCCTCTTTATCGCAAGATTTCCTCATTGGATTGGGGTCTGTTAAGGGATTCACAAAGGGCAGCTTTTCTATTCCTGCTAGACTTTTTCAGCCACAGCCTGAACAAAGCAAAACCAAACAAATTATAAGATTAGAGCAAGATTTCTGAATATTTTACACCAATATAATGTTCATCTTCTAGGTAAGCCCGTAGCTAAACGAGGACAGAGTGGCAATGGCCCCTCTGACGGTACTGTTGCCCTCTGGCAAAATTTGCAATTCTTTTCTGACTTTGAAAATGAAAAAATATAAGGTCACTAGATGTTCTTAATTCACACAAAATTCTGCCCTCTCTGGTCTGCAGTTTGTCCCTGCCCCTCGCGTGAAATTTTACTGTGGCTACGGGCCTGCTTCTAAGTTTTAACTGATATAGATTTTTATAATATAGCTGAAACAGCTGTCTCTAGTTTATGACTTTACTATTTTTATGAGGCAAGACACTTGAAACAGAATAGGTAAATAGATAAATTTTATTGAATGATATAAGTTCGCATGTTTATTAGAAAAATTATTATTTTGGAGGGGGAGAGGGTGAGGGAAGTATTAAGATGAAAAGGAAAATAAACATTCCTTACTTTACAAGTTGCTTCAAAATATGAGAACTCTACAAGTTTGGTACATGAGGGAAAAATCATTCATAATTGTGATATTTAATTGGTGCCTTCCTGCCAAGGGTTTTTGACTGTGCATGACCATGCATCTCAACGCTGAGAAAAATAGTAGTATTCATTATAAACTGAATAGTAACTTCTCTCATCCACACCGAGTATTTCTTATATTAATCAACCAATTGATTGTTTACATTTTCTTCATTCTCATTGATTCATCAGTAAAATTAAGAGGCCAAAGCAAATAAAATAGACTTTTAATTTTCGAAGTTGTGGACATGATTACATAGGAACATTACTTATACATATACAATATAAAATTATTTATTCAGAATAGGAAGATATTAACAACATTAAACATTCATATTATACAATAGTCCTTTTAATTACTCCTAGGAAGAATACAATACAATAATATCTTCGATACAAGAAGTCAAACTCATAGAAAATAATACTAAACAGCCACCAATAATGATAAGGTTCTTACAAATAAACCAGCTATTCAATTTGCTGTGAGCAATAACAGTTAGCAACTCTAAAATAGATGGAAGTGCTATTTCTACAAGGAAGCTAGCTGTTCCTGCAAGTGCTAAAATTATTGAAAGATTTGGAACTCCTACTGCAAATATGTAGGCAATTATATTAATACCTATACGAATACCATACTCCATCACAGACTTATACTTTTTTTCTGCAAATGCTTCTTTAAAAGGACCAGACCATACATTATCAAAACAACCATAGAATGCCAAAATATAAGTGACAAATAATGAGCATATGTAAAGTAATCTAATACCATCGCTGAGGTAATCATCAGTTGGTAAATTGTCAAGAACATTTTCTTGAACCTCATCTCCATAGTTGGCATACAAGATTATACCGAATGAATAGTGAAACATGATTAGCGTTAAGGCTGCCATGTTTAATGATCCAAACGGTGACACCATTCTGCGAGGTCTCCTCATGTTATTTTCAATTGGCAACATCAAACCTGTGATGCAATACGCTTTAACACACCTTGCTATGCACTCAGGAATAGCATACACATTGCCAAATGGTTTGAGATGAACAAATTCTTTTTTCTGAATTACAGAACTGATAATTGTGGCAATGGCGAGGATAAGAATCAAAATACTTGTGACAGAAGAATAAGGGACTAAAATTTCCAATATTTTGGGCACCAAACAAAATAAAGTCAGTGGTATAAATTCAGCTGTAACAATGTAAACGATTTTTATATTCATATCGAAACGTCTAGCCAGTGTTTGGATTTCATTGGCTATTAATATAAGAAATGCAGCATCACTGGAAGGTAAGGTATAAAAAATATACATCAAGTACTGAACGAAGGAATGTAACTTATTCATAGGAAATTGTGATTTTTGGAATGTTATTGTGGCTACTTCAATATAACTTAATCGAGTTTTGTTGATTTCCTTGGAGAGCTTATATTTGGTGGATAAGAGAGAGTGAATAGTGTAATAATATAAAATGCCACTGAAAATCACAACCGCGGTGCCTGTGACATATCCCAAGTTTCTCATTAAATATGGCATCAGCAAAAATGAGCATCCAATACTTGCTTGTATGGTAAGAATCGCAGCTCCCCAAGAACTGATTCCCTCTTCTGGGCCACAGTTGTGCGAATTGCATTCTTCGTTGTCTTCTAAATATAAGTGATCTCTTCCTGGTGGAGTGTTAGGAGGCTTTTCTCGAGTAATTTGAATATTTTTCATTTTAGGGCTATTCTTTGAGGATTTTAGGTGGTTAGATCAAACCCAACTGCTTATAGTAGATCTATAAGATGTAAATTGTGTTAGTCTAAATTATCGACAAAACCATTTCAAAATAAAATATAAGAATGAATATATCTGGAGCAGGCTGACTCACTCATCGTCAATGACTTTTAGTCGATTGACAAGATTTTTCTTTTTCAGATAAGAGTCTCAACATGAATTTTAAGTATTTGAAAGCTGTTTCGATATTCAAAAATAATGATCAAGTTTTCATTCAACGTCAAACATTTTGGAAAAAATTGATAATAAAAAAAAAATACAGACATTTTAATGAGGTACTGACACCTATTTAAAAAAATTATTTTTCTGAGAATTTTATGAAGAAATGAATATTTGAATATTAGCAAAATTTTATGAAACCTTTTACACAAGAACGAATTTCGAAAATGTTGGCTGTAATGTACTTTGAAAATAATGAGACATTTTTTAGGGAAATTCTAGTAGCCCTACTGCCCCACTTAGTAGAAAAACAAAATCCAATTACTATTTTCATTGATGAGTAAGATATAGGTACAGATACGTCCACATAATATAAAGTTATTGAATTAATTTCTTAGAAATGCAACAATACGAGTACTTGGAGATTTTTTGCGAAACATGTTTTTTTTATACAATTTTCAACTGAGATTTACTTGTACTACCTACTTGGATAAGACTGAAAAGTAATTTATAAAAAAAAATTTATAGGTTGGCAGCCTGTGTTATTAGCAAAAAAATTTTAAATTTTAAAGGTTTTTGTGATTTAACAAAATTGTGTAACGATTAACTACCAGTCATTAAATTGTCATAGACTCAATATAGAGTATTTTCATATCAAAGTACATATCATTTAGAAAATTTATATTTATATTTTTGTTAGTAGGAGTAGTACGTCTCTTTTCAAAACAACTTCCGATATTCTTACCATACTGAGGTACATCTAAGTTTCTAAGAGTAGGAACCTACCTGCTTCAGATTTTCTGCATGAATATTTTTACAATGAACATATCATGCTTCAGCAGTAGATTTGTGGAAACGCATTGCAAATAACACATTAACACCAAATAATTTGAATAAACAGTTTTGAAGTTAAATAAGTGAAACTGGATTATAAAGTACTATATACTATATATATGTGAATATCGGTCAACAATTTTATTTTCCAAGATAATACAAAGTTCTAAAAGTCAATCACCATCACTTGATTTTGTTTTTGAGAAAAATAATCGTTCAAACAAACTACTCACATCAGTTAAAATAAATAAGTGATTTATTATCCTCACATTTGCATAATTTTTGAAATTTCATAACATATGTGTATGTTTGTAATTTTCCAACTTGAGTACACATCATTGTTTTCAAGGCACGAATCATTCATCAAAGTTGAAGTTAATTGATTGGTATTGATAAAATCTTTTCAGCTCTCATAATACATAATGAGTATAGCGGACAGTCCTCATTCAGAGTGAAGAAATGGTTATCGTGTCAATCAAAGGAATATAGGTACCAGTAAATCTTATTTACCTACACTTTACAAAATAATTTCAAGGTTTTAGTAATTAATACATTGTTCAAAGTTTGACAGAATATCTGCTTATTATTCAATAATCAATATGAGATGACAATTTGAATAGTTTTTCGTGCATTTGCCACAGCATGGGTATTTGTTTTTTCTTATAATTCAAATGTATGGGTGATTACAAAAGAACGTTGATGTTTTTGTCCCAGCTAAAAGAAACTAAATGCATTAATTTCTTTCCATAATCATGTGGATAATTATTTTACTCTCGGTATTAAATAAAATACCTTTTATTATTCACAAGAAATCGGATTGGAAATTGGATGAATCTTTCTGAACGGTTTTCCTATAAATTATATCTCATATTACCCACTAATTGAGTGGGTAATACGAATACTCTCAAGAAAAAATTCAGAATTGCGCCCAAACGCTATTTTTAAAAATCAAGTTGAAATATCAACATTCTTGTAGATTCACCCGTGTAGTTCTCCAGGACAAATCTTATAGTTGCAAACAGTAGCTTCAAGTTCATTTTTAATTTTTGTTTGATTAGCAGGAAACATATTTTTCATCAACCCACTCCACACGTAAACACAATGTTAAATTTTTGCACAAAATAAAGCACATAATTTATTTACATTTTCTTAAAAATTCTATACCTAATGTCACAAAGTTTTAGATGATGTTAAAAGCAATTTTTCACTTCTTCAGGAATTGTATAGTACAACGATTTGTTTTATACACGATATTAAACTCATAAAAAATAATACAAAACAAATTCCAATGATGATTAAGTTCTTACAAATAATCCAACTACTAACTTTTCTACTTGTAGTAATCGACAGTAGGTCTAAAATAGATGGAAGAGCTACTTCTACAATAAATGCAGCTGTTCCTCCAAGAGCTGAAATCAATGCCAGATTTGGAACTCCTATTGCTAATAAAAAAGCCAGCAGATTGATACCCAATCGAATTGCATACTCTGCTACGAATTCATATTTTTTACCCATAAATGCTTCTTTGAATAAACCAGCCCATACATTATTGTGGCGATTAAAGAAAATTAGAATGTAGCTTTCAAATAAAGAGCATGTATAAAGAAAATTAACGCAGTCACTTAGATAACTGTTAGCTGGTAAATTGAAAAGTACATTATCTTGCACTTCATCTCCATAGTTAGCATATAAAATTATACCAAATGAATAGTAAAATGTTATCACAGTTGCAGCTGCTACATTCAAAGAGCCAAAAGTGGATACCATTTTCTCAGGTCTTCTCATATTATTTTTAAAAGGCAAAATCATGCCTGTACAACAATAAGCTTTCACACACTTGGCTACACATTCAGGAATAGAATGTATGTCTCCAAATGGCTTTAGAGCCACAAACTCCTTACGCTGGAACAGTGAGCTAGCGATTGTCACAAGAGCCATAAGCAAAGTGAAAATATTAGTGACCGATGAATAAGGCACTAAGATATCCAATATGTTAGGTACCAAGCAAAGTAAAGTCAATGGAACAAACTCCACAGAAATTATATATGTCGTTTTAATATTCAAATCGAAACGTTTCAAAAGTGATTGGATACCATTTGCTATTAATACAAGATATCCAGCATTACTAGTTGGTAGACCAAAAAATATATAAATCAAATATCTTATAAAAGTCTGTAATTTATTGAACGGATATGGGGATTTTTCAAATGTTTTCTCAGCTACATCCACATAACTCAATCGTTGTAGTTGAAGTTCTTGGCAAAGTTTACGTTCTGTGGATAATAACAAATGAACTGTGTGGTAATATACAATGCCAGAGACAATCACAGTTACTGTTCCTGTAACGTAACCCAGTCTTTTCATTATGTATGGCATTAATAAAAATAAGGATCCAATGCATCCTCTGATGATGAGAATGGTTGCTGCCCCAGAACTGATCCCTTTTCTTTGTCCACAATCATGATGACTGACTGTTCCTGTCTTATGCTCTGGATTTGAGGCTTCTGCTTCTGCAGGAGTATTGGCATCTTTTTGTGAGAAACTGTTTTGAATTCCATTCATTTTAGAATATGTCTATAGACGGATGTTGCGTCGGTTTATTCAATATTCATCTGAACTTCAAGTAGATCTTCAACTCTGAATACAAATCAGAATATGCTATTTAAGTAAATAATATTTTATTTGCTTTGTTTAGGAAAAATAAATGGTCAAGTCTTGAGCTCAGAACAATTTCATTAAATATTGAACTCTAATAACTGCCCATTATTGACTTGAATGAGTATTTTCTAAGCCAATCAATTTTGTTTTTATATTAATAAAGAAAAATTTTTATTATTGAAAATCATTTCACCTGTGAACTAATTGATCAAATGTCGAAAATGAAAGACCAATTACTTACAAATGTATTAAAATGCAGTAAGTATAAATAATTGTCAACCTTAGAGAACAGCTGCTTATTAATATGTCTACTTTTCAAAAAGCTCGATAAAAAAAAAGAAGTAACAATCTTTTTGTAATAATTTAATATAGATAAATAAATTCCTTACCTTTTATTAATTAGAATCCGATAAAACTCAGAACATTTTCACAGGAAGAACAGTTTGGTAAAGAACTTTAGCAATATAACACCATCAAAAATTCAAAATATACCACATCACACTGGAATATATTACTATAAAGATGTACAGATATTTCGATACAATTATTTGACTGAATGAAAAAAATTAAAATTCATTTAATCAAAATATAAAACCTAGATATTCTTAAGCCAGACATATTATTGATGGTTACTTTCTGACTGAGTTCTCATTTATCCTTTTGCCTACGAATTTGTGGGGGAAATCAAGTCTGCCACAGCAGACATCAATCATTAGCACTGAATATATACATTTATTTTTTGTGAACTTATAATCATCGACACAGTCTATCTACCAATTTATAAACAACTGATCTATTGTTCACAAATTGGTTACAATTATAATACTTCTGTATTATCTTACCAGTATTTAAGTGGATAAGCAGAAAAAATTCAATATTAAACAGAATTATTTTTTATATCAAGTTAATATTGTATTTTACTTTCTACTCAGTAGATATTGGCAATGAAATTTCATAAAGAAGCCTTTTCAATTTTAGATATTCAATCATGTATAATGGAAAATTAGTTCTTACGTGAAATATAAAACATTTATTTCAATAAACTATTCAAAAAATATAACACCTTCTTAAAATGAACATTTGTACAACTTTTCCTCAAATTAGGAAGAATATAAGACGATAATTTGTCGAATACAAGAATTCAAACTCATTATGAATAATAGAAAACTTACACCAATTATGATAAGATTTTTACAAATAATCCAGCTCTTCTTTTTTCCAGTCGCAGTAACAGACAGCAACTCTAAAATAGATGGAAGTGCAACTTCTACAATAAAACTGGCTGTTCCAGCCAGGGCAGATATTATAGCAAGATTTGGAACTCCAACAGCCAATAAATAAGCGACCATATTAATACCCAAACGAATGCCATATTCCACAACAAATTCATATTTTCTACCTGCAAATGCGTCTTTAAAAGAACCTGCCCAAACATTATTAAAACGACTGAAGAAAGCTAAAATGTAAGACACAAACAACGAGGATGTGTACAAAATGTTAATGCCATCACTGAGATAACTATTAGCTGGTAAATTGAGAAGTACATTATCTTGCACTTCATCTCCATAGTTGCCATATAAAATTATACCAAAAATGTAGTAAGACGATATCACGGTTGCAGCTGCTGCATTTAAAGCCCCAAAGGTAGATACCAAATTTTTAGGTCTTTTCATTCCATTTTTAATAGGTAGAATAATGCCTGTGCAACAATAAGCCTTCACACATTTGGCTACACATTCAGGAATAGAGTATGGATCACCAAATGGATGCAGAATCACAGATTCTTTACGCTGGATAGTAGAACTGGCAATTGTTGCAGAGGCCATCATGAGAGTAAAAATATTGGTCACTGAAGAGTAAGGAACTAGAATGTCGAGTATTTTCGGCACTAAGCAGAAAAGAGTCAATGGAACGATTTCAAATGAAATAATATAAGTGGTTCTTACATTCATATTGAAACGTCTTATAAGTGATTGGATTCCATTAGCTATTAATACGAGATATGAAGCATTACTGGTGGGTAAACTGTAGAAGAAATACATTAGATATCTTACAGAAGTATGTAGTTTATTCAAAGGAGATGGAGATCTTTGGAAGGTTTTCTCAGCCACTTCAACGTAGCTTAATTGTTTCAGATTTAATTGTTTGCAAAGTTGATATTCTGTCTTTAGAAGTGAATGCACGGTGTGGTAGTATACAATGCCAGTGGAAATCACAATTACGGTTCCTGTAATGTATCCTAAATTTTTTATGATGTATGGCATCAGTAAGAACGAGCATCCGATGCATCCTTTAATGGTAAGAATCGCAGCTCCCAAAGAACTGATTCCATCTTGTTGACCATAATCATGGGGGTTTATACATTCTTCTTTATTCTCTGTGCAGTTTTCTTCAAGTTCTGCAGAATGTTTGTCAGATTTTTTGGTAGATACAATTTGATCATCTTTCATTTTAAGATTACTTTGATTGAACTGGGTCAGTTGATAGTTTCAACCAGTTAATCTAAAACTGTAAATTAGTAAAGTTATTCTCTTTGTAAAACTAATCTAACACTGTCATACGTAAGGTAGTAAAGGGGAGCAGTGAAGTGCTAGTGAATGCAAAAAGATTGGTCTATTTTGTAGTCATCTATATAAGTCACAGCGGAGCATTTTAAATGGGTCCTTTTTTATTTGTGGAAATAACTAGTTCTCCTCGTAATCGCAGGAGTGCTACAGTGCTAATAACAGATTAGATTGTGAAGAATTGAAAAACATTTTTTGTTCTGAGGCAAACCCCCATCCTCATGAATAGAAAGCAGAGACTAGAACCACCGCGACATTGTGACAAGTTACCAATTGGGAAAAATTAAAGTTCAGTACGAAAATGTTATTGTAATGCAACGTCGCATTTTGCCTGCTGAACATCTAATATGCAACCTGCTTGCGGTATTCGGATGTGTTGGGCGATGATTGTCCTTGGATATTTTTACCAAGTTACCACCCTGCTGTAAGCAAACATTTAACTGCAAGGTCCAAGTTCATGCTCAAAGACAACTACACTGTCTATTTTGAAAATTAGAATTGAAAAAATTTCATTTTGACTGAATTATTCTTCAAATATCAAATATGAGGCCCCAGAGTGTCTTTTTTATTGAATTTTTTGAATTCTTGAGAAAATTAGATTGGATATTCTTAAAAGTGATACATATACAGCTTGTTACTTGGTTTGTTTGATAAGAAAGTGAAAAAAGTTGAAAGATGTGTTTTTAAATTGAACATACCAAGCTTCAGAAGGTGTAGATCCACGTGAAAGTCGTCAAAAAATTTAAATAAAATATGAAAATCTTATACTTGATAATATTTTACATTTTAAATAAAAGTACTGGTACATTCATGGTAGTTACGTGGTAGTTAAAGACATAAAATCCAAGAAAACATATACAAGTATGTATCATTCAATGAAAATAATTTTCAAACTAATTAATTGAACGTAATTATTTTCTTCCCACAGCATAATTTCTGAGACGAAATCGAATAGAGTTTGGAAATGGGCAGGTACTTGAATTGAAATACGAATATTGAAAATAATTGGAGATAATCATCTATATATATGTACGTATGGTTAAACACGTGATTCCTTCGAAATAATTTCAAGAATCACATGCCCAGAAATTTTTTAATCTCGACAGCTATAAAACAAAGTGGTTACTTATCTTCCATTTTCAAACTCTACATGTATCCACAATTACCTATAATCAAACTTTTGAAAAAATCAGAAAAAATTGGAAACAATAAAATTAAGAAAGAAAGTTTATCGAGTTATGAGGAGAAACTATCTTTGAAAAATACCCAATTCTTATGTAATCCAGAATCCATAGTTACGAAGGAAAAGATTAAGAATAATTTTATTTTCTCAGTGAGAAGTGGCAGAAAATCTGAGAAAACGGAAAAAACCAGAAAAATTTAGAAAAATCGGGGTACTTTGAGAGTAGATTGGCAAAAATTTTAGCTCAATCAGAGCATGACTGAGAGACCAAAGTGTATTTATGTAAGTACCTTTCAAACTTTGATATTCTTTTAATAAATGTTTGTTGTAGCAGTTTGGTGATGTTTTCAAGTTTTTTTTACGGCAATTCATTGTATGAAATTTGGGAAACTCTACCTCGAGCAACGATCCTGAGAACTATTTATACAGTTTCACCATCTATAGGCTTCAATTCATATTGATAATTTCTAAAATCAGATTTTTAGCACTTAAAATACACAATACTACGGATCCACCAATCACAATGACATTTTTTGAAATGACCCAATAATTTAACTCTCCATTTTTCGATCTAATCACCAAATCCATAACTAATGGCAAGGCCAGCTCCAAAGGAATCGCCATAGTTCCAGAAACAGCTGTTATTATGGCAAAATCAGGCAAAGCCACAGCTATCAAATAAGTAAATACATTAAAACCAATATAGAAACCGTTCTCTACCAAATATCCATAGCTTTTATTTGCAAATTTCTGCTTCACCACTCCGGACCATAAGTTATCAATGCGACCATAAAATACGATTACATAAGCAACGGACATAGTCACGGTGTAGAGTAAATTAATGCTGTCTGTCAAGTAATTTTGGTTGGGCATGTTGAGAAGTACATTTCCCTGAACCTCGTCCCCATATGAGACGTATAAAATGACTCCAAAGCTATAGTAGAATATAATTAATATGGACGCGGCTACATTTACAGGGCCAAAAGTATGCGTATATTTTTCTGGATGGTTCATATGGTGCTTTATAGCCAGCACTAAGGCAGTAAAACGAAAAGTTTTGGCACAAATTGCAACACTTTCAGGTATATACGCTGCATTTCCAAACGGTTGTACTGTTGCCCACTTTGCTCGATGGCTTATGGATGTGGCAATGACGATGAAAGCAATGAGAAAAGAGCAAATATTCGTTAAATTTGAGTAGGGCACTAAAATTTCGAGTACTTTGCGAGACATGCAAAGCAGGGTAAGGGGAATTATAACGACCGAAATTATGTGCCAGGTTTTCAATTCCACGCCGAAGAATTTACCTATTATTTGAACACCATTGGCTATGAGCACCAGGAATGAGGCATTAGTTGTGGGAATTCCAAATAGCAAATACAAACAGTATCGATTGATGCGACGAAATTTATTCAGTGGAAATGGAGAAAATTTAAATACCTCTTCGGCTAATTCAATGTAACTTAATTGATCGATTTTCAGCTGTCTGCAGACTTTGTCTTCTGTTGATACCAATACATGGACTATATGATAATAAAAAGTGGCGACAGTTAAAATCACAACTGTCCCAGTCACGTAGCCCAGATTTTTCATAAGAAACGGCATCAGCAAAAATCCTGAGCCAATGGAACCTCTGAGAATGTGGACAGTGGCTCCGAATGAAGTAATTCCATCTTTCTTGTCAGTATCGCATTCTTTATGTTTTTCACTCTCTCCCTGTGGTGGCTTTGGAGACATCCCTATTAGAGTTGCAGCTCTATTGGATTCCAAATTCGACATTTTTCAGCAACTCTTGATCAAACACTAAGTGAATTCAAAATTACATGCTGAATATCGCAGAAACTTTTGTCACACTCAAAAAAATAATACTTTATTGTACTTACTGTAACCATTTTACGAGCAGAGTAACTAGCAACGAGTAGAAATTTTTGCAGCTTCAACTTAACTGAGCTGTCAAGTAATTAATATGACCGAAATTAAAATATTATCTCACTAATTAAACAAACTGTTAAGTTCCTATTGTGGAACTTACACAAAAAATTAAATCAAATAAAAATAGTCAACTACATAATGACGAACATTTTATTAGACTAAATTCTACGTGAGGTAGAAACAGTCGTGAGTAAATTAGTAGGTCAACGGCGCCATCAGGATACCGTTAAATAATAATAGGTAATATTTGTTTAGATAACATTGTACTCATACCGCTAACAAAACTTATACGAAATCGCATGGCAAGGAAAGGAAGAACTTACTCCGGAAAAATATAATTTATGATAGAACCACGTTTGAATAGCAACGGATAGAACACAATATAGGCGAGAATTTATCTACTTGATAATAATAAGATGAATGACTTTGAAGGCCAGTTCAATAATCAGTACCTACTTGACTATATTGTCTGGTATGAGATGACCATATTCTTCAATTCAAGCCCATTTTTATGAAATAACATACATACGAGTATATGTGACGAAATCTGAGAAACCATTCCTTCGAGCGAAGGAAATTAAAATTCATCTTTTTACATTCTTTTTTATTCAGTATTTTATGACGAATTCAGTGGTCTAAGAAGTATTTTTTTCTCTCAAAGATTGAGTGCAGCATTTTTTGAAGTTGAAAAAGACGAAAACTTGATTGACAGAAAATTATTTTCCTCAACGTTTGGGAATTAATACCAGATCAACAGGGAGATGTGAGCGTTCCCCATAGCCCCAGAGGTGCTACAGGGGGCTGAGCCCTTCTTTTGACCTTGTTGAGCCTTTTATTTCAAAAAAGTAGTGCACCTAAGGTCGCATCTCTTTGCAGTGTAATTTATACTCGGTGCAAAATATCTTTACCGATGACAAATCTTAAAAAAGTTTTGCATTAGCCACATCATTAAACTTGTTGAATGCAGTGAGATGTCACCAAACACTTCTATGCGCTTAATTTTATTTTTCCTAATGATAGATATTAAAATTTAATGATAATTTATTTCAGTATTATTGTATCTGAGTCACCAATCACTATAATTTAATCACAGATTAATTCTGAGTTAGAATGATGTCAGTAGATAAATGTAATCAAAGTTGTTCCCTCAGAGGTTATTTTTGCTTTACCTTCTAAATAAAATAATGTAAATGAGTCGTGAAAAATTATCATATAAAATTATATTTATTTACAAACAGTGTACAAGACTAATATGAAAAAATTTAACAATATCTTCCCAAAACTATCACTCATAGCTTGTTATTCAAAATTAACTTAGTTAATTTGGTTCAAAGTGGACCAACTATTGAAATAAAATTAAAAGGCGAAACACCAGACACTAACTAATTCATTCCAAACAACAACAATGTTTCCTCATCTCTGTCATTCTAAGGGGTATTTTGCTACCACAATCGGAAATTCTGATGTGGCAACCCTGTACACTAACCCAAAATCTATTTTCCTCTTTGCTTTGAACTTTGAATACATAGAAAAAAATTGAGGTAGGTATAATTTTTACAATTTGAATGGGAAAACAGTGACAATTCGAAATTTGTGGCAAAAATTACTTCTAAAATAGTAAAAATATTTATCATCTAAGAAAGTAGAAAATAATACAAACATTAAGAATTTCTACAATAGATTATAATTTTTGTAAATATGATGAGCAAAGTTACTATCCTGTTTGTAATTAATGTACTATTCATTTCTATCAGGGTACCATTTTTAAGAGTATTTACAACAGAAAAAAGTACCTATCTATCCAAGTAAAATATTACACATTTGAAACACAACGAGTCATCGGAATACTCAGTCTTGTGGTCCTCTTATCTTCCGTATTTTATTTCTTCGTAACACGAAACTCTTCATATATACTCTAAGAATAATTTCATCATTTCAAACACACAGTCTGTAGCACTTAAAACAAATATAAAACCAGAAAAACCAACAATAACTATGTTTTTTGTGATAAGCCAACGACTTTTCCGCTTTGTCATGACCATCAGCAACAACTGAAACACAGATGGAAGAATAATTTCCACGAAAATTCCAATTGTTCCAGAAACAGACGAAATCAAAACCAAACATGGACAGAAAACTGCCATCAGATAGGCCAATAAGTTTATACCAATTCGAATAGCATATTCTACTGGGGTCTTATATTCGCTGTATTCCAGTGACTCAGCCACTGCACCCGACCACACGGTTTCAAATCGCGCGAAAAATTGAAGCATATAGCTGACGACCAAGGCGAAGGAGTACATAAAGCATACAGTAAAAGACAATCTATTATTGGTTGGTAAATTCGAAAGTACATTTTCCTGCACTTCATTTTCCAAATTGAAATACACGATTAGACTGAAGGCTATATACACAGTTGTCGCAATGATACCAGAAATATTTAGCACTCCTGTCAAACTGGTCACTTTTTTGGGATTCGCCATGCCATTTTTTAGCGGAATGACGAGACCAGCACATCGAATGGCTGTGAGGAATGTAGCTGTGCCCCGAGGAATCAATGAAAAATCAGTAAAAGCCTGTGGACTAGCTTCCTCAACTGGCTGCATCAGTGAGAAGCCAATTACAATGCTGATCATTAGAAAAGTACAGCCATTAGATATTGACGACAGAGGTGCTAGATATTTCAATAATTTTCTGGGCAAACAGAAAATTGTCAACGGTACAATAAGCGCAGTCATAATATAAGTTGGATTTAGAATTATACCAAAGTATTTGGCCATTAGATGAATATTCGTAGCTAATACAATTATAGAGGTTGTATTGCCAATTGGTATACCATAATATATGTATATTGTAGCATATGCAAAATTCATTGTCTTATTAAAAGGAGGAGGTGCCCGAGTAATTATCCTTTGGACCACTCCAATGTAACTCAAGTGAGCAACTCTTTCCATTTTGCACAAAGCATACTCTACAGACATTAATATATGTACCGAATGGTAATACACAAGACTGAAGGTCAGTATTAAAATAATACTTGTCAGGTAGCCCATATTTTTCATTAGATACGGCATTAGTAAAATGCTGGTACCGATGGTACTACGTAGAATATGGACCACAGCTGCACACGCACTGATTCCATCTTCTCTACCATAATCGTAGGGGTCGAATGTTTCTTTTGCGTCGTCAGAATCGTCATCTGCACATTCTTTTAAACGTTCCCTTTTAATTTTTGAATTAACAAGGTCTGTGTCAAAGAAGTTGGAACTCGACCTTCTTCGTGTGACCATTTCTTTGATATGAATTACTGCTATTTAACCAAATAAGAAATACAATTAATATTAGTGCACTGAAATCCAAAAGCAGTGAACTAATTCAAAATAATGATTCGAGCCAGAAAATTGTATACATCTCAGTTTAATTACGAATTTTAGTACCTATTTAAGTTCTTTAAAAGGTTCCATCCACCTTTATATAATTTTAATAAAAACAGTTCTTAAAAATTGAAGAGTCCGATTCGAAAACGTGTTAAGTGTATTTTGGTGGTAAAAAATGACGCCTGTAAAAATGTGTTATGCAATATTATGTCATACAAACGTGAGACCTATGTTTTGCTGGGGTTCTGTCATAGTTTCACCCACCCATCTAGTCAGAGTGTTATTGAAGATGGATTCTTTTTCTAGACGTTCAGTCGAAATGTTGTGTGTCCGTGTGCGTCCAATGTTATTGTATGATGACGTCATCATATATACGCTTGATGACGTCATCAAACACATGCGAATTTGATGACGTCATCATAATAAGACTTTCAGTCGATTTTATGCGTGTCCTTGTGGGTCTAATGTGGTCATACGATGATGACGTCTGTTTGTAGGAAGCTTTTTCCTCCAAAATTGAGCCACAAAATGAGCTACAAAAATGAGATACTAAATAAGCTACAAAATGAGCTACAATTTGAGCTAAAAATTGAGTCACAAATTGAACCTACAACTTGAGCTCACAAATTGAGGTACAGTTGAATTCAGTACCTATTTTATATAAAACATGAAAAGTTTATACTTCAAGTTTGATTTGAAAATGTTTTTTCTCAAGAAATGTTAATGAACCCTTTTTATAAATACTCGTACAATCGATGTAAAAGAGAATTCATCTTCGCCCGCACAACTCTTCGTGAGGGCTACAGCTATTTCAGTTGGTTCTAGTTTTTTTTTTTGTTCGGTCTTTTTTCAATTTTACACTTAAGTAGTACGTTTTGGAATCAGACTTTTCAATTTGCTCCAAGACACTAGTTTTTGGATTATTTTTTGTAGGCGTGGTACAACAATAGATTTTCCGAGTGGTTCCATAAAATTATAAAATACTGTATACGTACAGAATGAAGCAAAACAACTGGCTACATTCATTTTTTCAATTACACGCATAAGAAATACGCTTGAATTTGAATTGGAATCCATTCTTCAAGTTTATGTAATGGAATACAATTTCACTCAAGTCTCAAATGTTGACTATTTTACTTCTGTGTAATTTGGCTAAGCATTGGTCATATTTTGCAATTTCTTCCTCTTAATCAGTTATGTACGTGATGGTGAGGAGAGGGGAACAAATTTTCATCGATGGAATATGAGAGGAGAAAATAAGCAGGTTTTGAAGTGAAAATCTGCTAAAAACAAAAATAGAGCAACTTGTTAATCAACTTACTTGAATTCACTTCTAACATATGTGTTTGTCAATTAACACAATATATTTTACGTTCTCATGTATTTCGTTTTGAAACATACAGATGTGCTAGTTTATTCACTCAATTCGAACTTTTTGGCGAAATAAAAATGCCAAGTATTTAGTCTGCATAAACAGTTCAATGAACAAAATCTTGGTTTTCTATAAGCAATAACGATGTTGTTCTAAGCGTCTAAAACTATGAAAAATATGATGCTTCTGACTTAGATATTTAAATTCATATAGAGGTTGAGCGTCATACAGTTCTTCAAATTTGGTGCTTAAAATAATCGCGACTAAAAATCACCTTGCCCCTTATAACTATGAGAAATGATCTGCGTCTTACCATGCCAATAAGCGGCAAGGACGTCAGAATTTTAAAATATTTCATGGTGCCGAAAATTTTATTGCTTGACTGATAATAAAAATTTATTGGAGTATTAAAATATATATATACCTTATGTCTTTTTTAAAATTAAAAATGAAGTAAGAATGTTTTATCATGATCATGGATAACCGTTAGAATAGACGTCAGCGATTTACTTTTGAACTAGATAAACAAGTTGGTGAGCAAAAGACTTTTCATTAGGTAACTATGTAAAATAATTCTGAAACATGAATAATTTATTCAGACAACTTGACCCAAAATTACAAAGGTGTGTAATTATGAACAAATTAGTATGTACAGAGTAAAAACATTCTAGCACAGCTAGTTCCACTAGAGAAGCAGCTGTTCGAATGGAATTACAAGGGTCTCATGAGTCATTAAAAGTTCATGTTTCAGAATTATGCAAAAAATGAGTAAAAACTGAGTTTCTTTTAAAGTTCCAAAAAAAAATTCACGTTCTGAAAATTCAAAATTATTTTTCACACAAACCAATCACAGTTTGGCTTGAAAATGGTATGGTACATTTTAGAAGCTTCTATTTGCCCACCAAATGGATTTCAGCTCAGTTGGTTCCGTACTTTTTCTATTAGTATTAAAGCTGAGAAAATCAGCTGGAATTCAAAGGAATCGGTTCCTTGAAAAACTAATTTCTCATAAAACGTTTGCCGGTTCGGATACAGGGTAGAATATAGCTGCTAGAACAGCGCAGCAGTACATCGAAGTTGTTCCTGCATCAAATAGGGCCATTCAGACGGAGCCACTCTATACTGTCTTTGAAAGCCCAGCTTCACTATGCTGCTGGTACAGTAGCCATTGAAGTTGTTGGGCAGCAAATATAAGCGATTTTGAGCCAGTGGCGGATCCAGGGGTGAAGGGGAAAATCCCCCCCCTGCCCAAAACCAAAAAAAATAAACCGATAAACCACAAAAAATCAATTTTCTTGAACCCCTCACCCCCTTTATGCTGAAAAAACACAATCTCACCATTTTAGCATTTACTATGCTTTGAAAAAATTTGGATTCCCCCCCCCCCAAATGGAGCTCTGAATCCGCCACTGTTCTAAGCTATTTCTATTAAGAACTCTGATTTTCGATTAGATCAATTTTTTTCAATTTCGATTTAAATTAATCTAAACTGATTGCATAATTTTTTTTTTCTATTTTTATTTGAAAAGACTCAATGAAACAATTGCCAACACTCATCAAGAATATAATTTTTTGATTTCCTTCACACAACGAAGGACGGACATGCAAAATACAATCACTGAAATACCAAGAATTAGTGTATTTTTTATAATTAACCAAAAACTTCTCCGTTTGGTTATGAACGACGTCATCAACAACTGCAATAGCGAAGGTAAAGCAATTTCCACCACAATTCCAGCAGTCCCAGACACTGCTGTGATTAGAGCCAGTTGAGGACAAGCCACAGCCATAAGGTAAGCTCCTGCATTAATACCAATCCGAATACTAAATTCGATTAGAGTTTTATTTTTATTTTCCAACCTCTCTTCCAATGTTCCAGTCCATACAGTTTGGAAACGTACGAAAAATGCTAATAAATAACCAACCATCAGAGACAATGTAAACAGCAAGTATATTATGAAGGACATCTTATTATTCGCTGGTATATTCCAAAGAATATTTTCCTCAACACTATCTCCCAAGTTGAGGTATGGAATCAAGCCAAAGCTGGTGTAGAGAAGGGCAATAATTAAACCAGATATATTCAAGGATCCGGTAAAAGTCGACAATTTTCTAGGACATTCCATGTTATTCTTCAATGGTATAATAATACCTGTGCAACGTACTGCCAAAATAAACGTTGCCAGTCCTTGTGGTATGAAATAAATATCTCCAAAAAGTTTAGGATTTGCCGTCTTATTGGATTGCACAAATGAGAAACAAATGACAATGCCAATCATAACAAAAGTACAAATGTTGGTTAGTGACGAATATGGCACCAGAATTTTCAATATTTTTCTATGCAGACAGCACAGTGTAAATGGTACAATCAATAGCGTCATAATGTATGCTGGCTGTAGTTGAAGGTCAAAATATTTTGCCATTTGCTGTATATTGGTTGCAATTACAATGAGGAAAGTCATATTGGCAACAGGTATTCCATAATATAAATAAATCAATGCTAAAATTATGGATTTTGCTTTATCTATAGGATGTGGTGCTCTATTCAGTACTTTTTCAGCAACTGCGGTAAAACTCAAACGGTGCACTTGCAGTATTCTACACATCTCATACTCCACTGACAGCAAAATATGCACTGTGTGGTAGTAAATGAAGCTCAAGCTCAACATGAGCAAAATTCCAGTAATGTATCCCAGATTCTTCATTAGATATGGCATCAACAGAATGCCAATACCGATGGTCGTTCTTACAATATGCACTGAAGCTCCCAATCGACCAATACCATCAATACTGCCGTACTCTTTATTATACGGATCAAAATCGGGTTCAGATTGTTTATTTTCTTGCTGTTGATTGCTTTGAAACGTTTGATTGATAAGCGAATTTGATTGATTATTGCCAAAGGCAACCATTTCTTCATGATTGGACATAGTATTTTTCACAAAAGTTGTTTTGAAAATTTAAATCTTATGCTTGGTACCACTGGCAGGTTGGTAAAGTGGGATATAACAATTCTGAAAAATTTATATTGTATTGTTTAGTATGATTGTATGTGAGCATGAAGGTATATTATAACGATCAATGGAGTGCCGAAAATTATCCAGTTACTGGAATTGAAACGGAATTAGCATTACAAAATATTTTCCATATTTAATTTTTCTTCTACAATGATTAACATTCTTTTTCTTAATATTTTATTTGCGTTATTTTGTCCTTTTATGTTTTTGAGATATTCACTCTGCAAGAATGTCATTTTCATCATGAGTTGAGTAGTACGATAGTGGTTGAAATTTAGGAGCTAGATACATATTGTTTTTTTTTTTTAATGATAAAGTATTTTTGAAGCCCTCGAGAAAACTTTAGAATTTTGATATTATTTGCCGAAATTTTGCTATTCAGAATTCAGCTAAAAAATGCTAATTCGTAAAATAACTCCCTCAAAATTTATCTATTGTTTTTTTCAACGTCTTGATGAACTCCCTCCATTAATGATCACAATCTCCTTCAAGTCATCAATTTCTCTGCAACTTACCATATTCACTGATAAAGTTGACCATTTTTCAAAGTTCAATGACCTTGAACAACTGGTTAGTCGTTATTGTTGACCGAATCACATCGATTGGTCACATTATACACAGGTAACTGACCGGTCATGAGTTACTCATTGTCAGTTCAAGAACGAAATTATAACGTGAACACAACACAATAATTACATTTAAACCAACGACTACCAGTCCCACATTTCACAAAAATACCAGATAACTGTATTTGCGGGGGGGGGGGGGAGATTTAGGGGAATTACATATTTATTAAACTGAAGTTTGAAGTTATTGAATTAGAAATTCAAGACCATGCACGACACTTCATACTGTCACGTTACTAAAGTCATGATAATGTACCTAGATTATGAAATTGTGCTGATAACAAAAATGAAACAATTTTAATCTCTTATGAAGTGAGAACGTTAAACTTTTGGATTTGAAAAACTAAAGCTACGAGTACAATAAAAGTACTTTTTCATTAGTAGCTTACTCTATAGTCTAGACCACAGTTGAATTATTATCTTCAGTTCTAAGAGAAATGAAAAATAATTATATAAAAATATACGAAGCGGCTGCACAAGAAGAAATGGTGATATAAGGAAAAATCCATAAAAAATGGGTTTTATTTTCGTGTACTTTTCAAAATGGAGTTTAAAGGTTGTATACGTATGAAAACTGTATCAGCATTATCTGTCGGATATATACAAAGTCATAATTTTATGAAAAGGCCTGCAGTATAAAATATCTTTCGTTCAACATTAAAGTATACACTGCATTTCAACCGAGTGCAATTTTATTCGACTTTTCGCCCATTTTATTTTACAACACTACGATGGCTTTTTCAGAAGCATCTTCTTTCTTCTTTTATATTTTTCAGAAACTAATAAAAAGTATCGCGTTGTGTCGAATATATAATTTCAAGCCCGTTTGTTATTGATTTAGATAGCAGTCTTTAGAATTTTAATATTCTCAATATAAAATATATCTGTGGATGGAAGAATACAAAGAGCAACTCTGCAGATCTCTATTTGAGTTAATTGAATAAGCAAAATATAGTATGCTTGAGGAAAATTATAAATTAAATTCTACAGTTTTCTATACCATACAAAAACAGAAAGAATTTACAAAAATCCTGCTATTGAGAATTCAATTGAAGAAAAAGTTAGCAATTTTTAAAATGAAAAACTAAAAAATAGGAATATTTTGTTACATTCTGTTTCATTCATTTACATTCCTTTACAATGAATCAGATTTCCAGGCAACATATTATGTATAATATCTTCTTTCATATTTTAATATCAGGTGGATAGGGTGAATGTTTGGGGAGATTTTTATTGGCAGTAACAAGACATATCCATGATCAAGTTTTTTTTTCTGAGTGAGCTATACGGTCCTGGAAGAGGTATTCGAATCACTGATAGAAATTGAACGTGAATTTTCATATTAGAGGTTCACGATGGATAAAAAGAAAGAGGAATTTGATCGTTGGAAAAAAAAATTCTAAAGGAAGAAAACAAATTCTCCGAGGGAAATACATACCATTCATTTATTCTGCAAGAAAATGCACGAAATTGATGAAAATAAACATGAAGAGAAAAGGTACCCTGCAGCTAAAAGTGTATCGTCGTTTTCAAATCGGCTTATGAAAAATACAGGAAAAGAAGAAAGCTGCTAAAAACAATTTTAAGTTTTTTCTCGCAGACTGCGTCTGAGTCTTGGCTTGTCTTTTGGAATTTTTTTTTTTATACTTAGAAAAAATGTATTATCAGCTTTTGTTTTTCACAATCGATTAAATCCTCCATGTTTTTTTTTTTTTTTTTTTCGTTACTCCAAAGATGCACAATTTTCACACACAAAAAAGTAAAAGACTGGGTATGCGAATGAAAATCAGATTACAAAATGATGGAAATTTTACCGCGGGAAAGAAAAAGAAAAGTCGAGATTCTATTCTGTTTGCTTGATCTTTTTTTTTTTTTATACTTTTGGTTTGACGTTTACTGAAGCGTGAAAAATACGAGTAGAAGACTTTAGTGAAATGAGTGGAAAATGGGTTCACGTCAGTGATTGCTAATAATGTTTATTGGCTGATAGTTCTGCTTCTTTTTATTAGGTGAATTCAAAAAGGAAAAGAGATTTCTACCTTCGGGCAACTGAAACAAGAAATGTTTTGCATAAAACAGAAATTTGTTTTTTGCAGACGATTCATTTTATTTCAACTTCATCATCGAAACACGCACAGCTTAATGAAAGCGAATAAGAGCTTTATACTTGCTTTGATCTACCCTGAGAAAAATAAGTATATAGTAATGTCCACTATTTTGGATTGGAAAATAGAGACAGTTCCAGATTAATTCAAGATATTCTCATCAATATTTCAAGCATTTCTAACTACCTTAGACAATATATATTTGAACCGATGAAATACAAACAACTCAAGTCACAGTTCCCACTTTTTACAGAATACAAAAAAACCGTGTCACAGTTAGCCGGTAAGATAGGAAAAAACGAGGAAAAACAAAACAGGAAAAGATAGAAGAAAAAAAATTATTATATACTTAATATTAAATCATAATTATTTTCTAAATTAAAGATTGCCTTGTCTGTTCTTAAAATTCATTATAGAAGAATTTCCAAACTAATAGTTAGACCTATTCATTTCGAATTTGAATTAAAAATGCGAAAATCACGGTTGCCGGGATTTTGCGACTTTTTTGCTTCGTTCTGCTTGGTTTTTATTGGAAACTGGCACAATTTGCATGTAAATTCAAAAGTTTTAGAATTTATTCAAGTTAGGATGCGTTGGTAGGGCACAAAACCATTTAATTAAATGGTCAATGACTCCGAAGCTCGCGAAAAACAATTCTCGCTTGATTAAAATTTACGTTTTTTTCAGAGGGCAATGGGTGGGAAGAAATCAAAATATCTTCGTCATTACAAATTACAGCAGTAATCTCTTCCAACTTTGAGTTTATTTTGACTTTGAGAGCCTATGTATTATATGTAGTTTTCTTTGAAATCTTCAATTATATTTCATAACAGAGATAATCTTTACTCCAGCAAAATGTATTCACTAACATTGAGATTTTATTCTTTCACCCCTTCAGTGCCGCAGCCAAAGAGGAGCAATATCCTAACGAAAAGTCGTTATATCCCCTCGGAAGGAAAATTTGGTCCCTGCAGCCGTGGGAGAGAGGGGACAATTGACAATTTTGCTCTCCAGACGTTTGAATTACCCTTCCAAGTATTCATAGCTCCAGCTATACAGCCCTGCACACCCTGCCACAGTCGTGGACTCTGAGCCTTTGCTTTCCGTTTCTTAATTTCTCATCTTCCTTATTTTTCTATTAAATATCTGTCAGTCAAGTCTTCCTGTTTCTTAATATTTCTCTCTCTTTCACATCGTCCTTCAACTACGAGTAGATACGAGTACAATATGAAACACCATAAGAAATCGATCATTTATACAAGTTACGTGGAGAGGAAAGAAAATTTACATTGCCACATACTAGGTATATACTTCTGACAGCAAATTTCAGTGTTCTTGCAATTTGACGAAGTGATCCAATTTATAAAATTACGAGAACTTTTTTCACAATAACTGGATTATGTTTTTCATAAAGTTTCTCGTCCATTTTTCTTCCGTCATACTCTCCGAACCAACATTATGGCTGACGGGTCACGTTTTGTGATTTCTCGTCTTCAACTTTTAATGAAGGAAAATTGACCAATTATGATAAATCGAAAATTTCGCCAGAGACGTAATGAAGACTGACGAGAATAATATTATTTTGAAAACGATCGAACCAAAAAAAAACAAAAAATTGAAGGTCAAAATTCATTTTTTTAGCCCCTTAACATACATATAGTGAGCTGATTAACAATAGAAATGTGAGTTTTTCAACAATCTCTACATTTTGAACGATCCTTGTTAACGGATTTGATGGTATCCATCTTGAGGTGAAATGTGAGTGATCAGAGACGAGATGAGATATACGAAAAGAAAAGCTTCAATTTTAGGTTCTGTTAGAATGGGACGTCTGGACTCAAAAACAGACTATCCCATGTACTCCAAAGGAAATAAAGGCTGCATAAATAGACTGAATAAGAACTTTATTTAAAAGCCAACCTGTGGCAAAATAAAGAAGATCACACAGTAGTTCAGTTGTTGAACCTTACTGTACCTAGCTACCAGATAGGACAAAACTCTCTTAGAGCACACTGAGCTGGCTCACCAGCTACTCCAGATTATATAGTCCCGCGGAGCTAGAAGAGCCCTCTTAGCTCTCTGGTAAACAAAGTCGTAAACCCTGATGTTTATTGACTTGTTTACTTCTAAAATGCCCAGCTGCAAGTCAAAGCTTGCTAAGGCTGATGCAATACTAAGCGTTACGAGGCTTATTCTTGCATCAACCTTATTTTCGTCAGCCACACAGCTACATACCAAAGGTTCATGAACTCTGCTTCACTCTTTCAGAGGGTTGTAGAGTTCATTCGCCTTACTCCTTGTACATAGTGCATTACCACGTAGGCATATTGACTTCTCACTAGTCGTCCAATTCCAACAGGTTCTGTATCTAATGTATCAGTTTACGATGACTAGATGAAAGAGAAAAGAATAGGAATAAGCTGATATCCTATTCTCCCTCAATTTGTAGCCATATTTTATAATATTTTGGCACGTTATAGGCAAAAGATGACTTGTTAGTGCTATAGAATTATAATTTTGAATTTCAGTTTTATTTAGTTGAAATTTTGGCCTATTGCAGTCTATTTTGAAGACGAGGTAATTATGACGGGAGAATGAAATTCAAAATTCAAATTCTAAAACGCCAGCAGGTCAACCCCTAAAAAGTTGAGCATGTTTTGGTAAATTCTTTCATATTAAAAATTAATTATTTTTACTAGACGTTTAGTCGAAATTTGTGTGTCCATGTGTGTCCGGTGTTATCGTATGATGACGTCATCAGACATATTATGTAGAAGCTTGATGATCTCATCAACCATATGTAAGTTTGATGACATTAATGAGACTTTTAGTCAATTTTGTGCAGGTCCTTGTGTGCCCGAAGTTATCATAATGATGAAGTCTGTCCGGACGAAGCTTTCCTTGCTCCCAAATTGAGCTACAAATTGAGCTTACAAACTGAATTCAGTATTTTATGTTAAACATGAAAAGTTATAAATGCTTCAAGTCAGATTTAAAAATGTTTTTTCTCAAGAAAAGTTAATGAACCTTTTTTATATACTAGTACAATTGATGTAAAAGAGAATTCATCTTTGCTTTCACGACTCTTCGTGAAGGCTACAGCTATTTCTTTGATTCTTTTCTCGTTTTTGTCGTCTAAAATATGGATTTTGGTCTCCGGTAAAGCATAGTCTCAACTCTCCAGAACTGTATTATTTAAAGTCCCAACCAACTCTACTTTATAGTTCAGGCTTGCCAATCTAAACTAATATACCTTTCTCATAATAGATTATATACATAGATAAGATAAATCTTCTCACAATAACTCTGATCGTAGCTTACGCTATATCTTCTACCAAAACAATACTTTACATAATTTACATTTGCTTCGTTTTGCAACACATGCCGGAATTTAGTTTGAAAACAGACCAACGCATATCTTATAGATTTTGCCGAGTCATAATTCTGAGGGGGGCACTAAAGTCGGCATACTTTCACAAATCCGCGCACGTAAAAGGCAAAGGAAAAAAAAGAAAAGGTAAGAGAGGGAAAAAAAAATCTTGAACGTAAAGACAAGAACATAAAGTGATTTTACCCCAGAAACCGAACGTAGTAATTGTAATGGACGCGATATTACAGCATCCGCATAAATAGCGAACAATAAAAACGTGACAAAACTAGCGAATTGCTTTTTCACCCCCACCCCGGTTGTGTGTCAACCACCCCTATCTACAGAAACGTTTAAGAAAATATATCTTCGAATTGTCGCAGCCAACGTTTAAGACGAAATTATTGTCGCACAGCAGGTATCCTGTAGAAACCAACACAAGGGTGTATTTTCCAGCAAAAAGGGTGACTTTTTTGGCAACATTGCAAATTAATTTGATTCTCTGCCTGCATAACACGAGTCAACAATGCGTCTGAAAATTATGTATATCGATACAAAAGGGCTGGGGAGGTGAATAAATTTTCCAACATTTTTTCACGCATCCCTGCCAACGATGGCAGAAAAAGTTGCAATTTCGTAAAGTTCGACACATTCGCTGTCAAAACTATGCGGATAACTTATGTAACTGATAAGCGTGAAATTGGATTCTACCCTCATGAATACATGCGATTTCTGTATTAGCTGAAAACTTTACAAACTTGGTCTTCTATATGATGTCTCCTCGCTAATCTCGATTACGAACCTACCAAATTAGATAATTAAATATTGTCTGTTGGTTTCACATACACGTAGGAAAGTACCGAACAGCTTAATTGCTGTATTAAATTCAAGTATGCGGCCGCCATTTTTGAAAAATTTTGTTACTTATAGTTATTAATTTATTCAGGTATACTTTGCCCCCAAGTATAGCCCAGTGAAATTGCTGATTGAAAATAAAACACTGGTACAAAAGGTTTTATGGCTGCAATGTGTTGGCGTGGTCCAAAGAGTATGCTGTTAAAATCCTTCGCTCCCACCCCCCGTGTGTCCCTTAGTGGAGCTCAAATGAGTTGAAATCTTACGTTTTTTTAGCAATAACTCGAAAACTATGACATTATATCTATTCCAAAGCTCAGTGAAAATTTTTTCGCCATCTTTCTTATAGATAAAAAAAATTTACTCATTTAGTGCCATAGAAGTGCAAAGAGGTTTTTCCAAAATAACTCGAAAGTAAAGGCTAATTGGACCTATTTTCAATCTCCTTTTTCTGCACTTCCATGGCATCAAATGAGGTCATTTTTTTTTTTTCAATCGATAAGAAATTTGATGGAAAACGAAATTTTACTAAACTTTTAGAATGAATATCTGGGATAGTTTTCTAGTTATAGTTGAAAAACGTAAAATTTCAACACATTTGAGCCTACCTGGTGGGAATACAGGGGATGGGGCAGAGGATTTTAACTGCATACTCTTTGGACCACCCCTTATACCTGCATGCATAAAACCTTTTGTACGAATTTTTTTTCATTTATTTTCAATATTCATTTTTCCCGCAATAAATAGATGAAAATTTCATCGAAATTGAACAAGTAGTTTTGAAGATACAGAATTACAAACCAATACACAAACAGTTCTCTCTGTCAACAGTTCAATATAAGATAATGGTGAAGATTTTATACAGATAAACTTGTTCAGAATCAATTGTTGGAATATAAAAGAATATAAGCAGCTTTTCGCAGCAAATAAGCTTGCTAATAAATATGTGTTTCAATTTTTTCAGGTAACTGATTTTTAGTCAATTTATAAAATTTTACTCAATTTTAGATGCAATGGTAAAGAATTATAATGTTTTCATCCTCTCTCACTTTTGTTCGGAGAGAGGAAATCAAATGAAGATATGTTAATTCACCGAATAAAGAAATTATTTTTTTTCATAGACAGAGGCAAGAGGAGTGGGCTTGAATTATTATTCGAAAATGAGGTCAAGTATACATACCCAGCTGGTACCATATAAAGTCACTCATTTCAGTAAAATGTGTTTCTTGCCTTCGGTTTTGTGCTCATTTTAACGACATTTTCTCCAAATAAGGGATTACTCGAGGACGAAGGAAACCAACCTTTATGAAAATTTATCGTTTTAATTTCGCATTCTTTGAGTTGTTATGCGCTTCACACCTATTTTAACGTTTTTCGTTTCGCACAATGGACTCGCAAAAAAAAAAAAAAAAAAAGGTGAAAGAAAAAGGATGAAAAGAAGCAGAAAAGTAAAATAACCTTTGGGGTTATTTTCTAACATCGCAGCTTCAAAAACTTTTGGATATAACGAATAGAGGGCTGATGAAGATAGGAGTTTCGTGAGATAGTAGAGGAGGGACGAGTTGAAAAGATGAAACCACTTGAATTAGTGGCGTTCATTACGAACCGAAAATAAGCGTTTATTACGCGCTCTGTGGAGCAGTTTTTACTTAAATAGGTACTTGATGATTTTTATGAAATGCTTGATAAGTCTACTAATGATTCTTTCAGGTGCCTCTTTTTAAATATTTTTTCGTATTACACTGTGACTGAGAGTTTTCATTGAGAATGTTCATCGACACGAGCCATAATTATACAAGATGTATAAAATGTAATTAAGTTTTGCTTAGTGCTTTTCATTGAGACTATATAATTATTTAAATGCGAGTACATTAAATAAGCAGTTCTTCTCATCATTAAAATGCTAATTATTGTGGTCATTTTTCAATTAGGTATAGTGTTTATGGAAAATGTACCAAAATTGAGAATGCGGTGAATGCGGTGGTAATAAATGGAACACATAGGGACCAGAAGTTCATTAAGAAAAATTGGATTACACTGAGATGTCAATCGCGTCGCCTTAAAGCTTGGTGGTGTGTGCCAAATTTTCAAGAAAATGAGATTTTTCCATTTTCCACTTGGTAAGGAAAATTTACTTTCTGTCATTACTGGCTTAGAAATATGTACCAAGCATTGGCAAGAAAATAATTTACATAGCAGCCTTATGAGATAATAGGCGAATTATAACTGAGAAATAGAGCTTGGTACACTGAAAGAAATGAATATAGTAACTTTTACTTTTTTCTTTTAATAGAAAAACAGGGACAATTCTAGATTTATTGTTGATATTTTCAGTATTTACCCTACTCTTTCCCATCTCAAATTGTATATGATCACCATTTTTGTGATAATTTCTGCTATAAATCTTAAATTGTCCCAGTTCTAAATGAAAAAAAAAAAAAGGTGAAAATGACCACGGAAATATTGTTTAGTATATGTGAGACGTCTGATGTCATTCAAAGTAAGAATATAAAAAGTTAATTTTTCGTAGAGCCATTCATCAAAGATCATAGATGGGTGACATTCACATAATAACCACAGAAAATACGAGTGTATCATATTTTGGTAACTTACAAAATGAGTCCATAAAATTGGTAAAAAATCGTTTACCAGCCTCGCGGAACATCATCAGAGGGTTGGTCTTTCCTCAAAATTCTTTTTCACAAAATCTATTATTCATTATACGGGTGAAAAATTAAATTAAAAGTCGAAAAATGATGAAGCCTACCTGCGCTAAATGATGCTCCAAGTTGTCAAAATTCAACAAATCACCATTTCACAATAATTTACCGAACTTTAACAATTAATTCGATCAGTTTAGCTAAAATAAGAACATCGGCACTTGAGATTCCACGATAACACAGAAATCGAAAAATCAACGGGTAGTTTGGATTTATTTTTTCTTTCTTCATTTAAGGTTGGGCCCGTAGTAATACAAAATTATCTAATCTCGAATAGGTGAAGCAGAAGGTACTTCTGGTCCGTATGAACTTTTTTCAAAATCATTTCACTCCGCTAACATTAAGAGACAGAAATTTTCAATTGTTTTTATCATCGACGTTCAAATATAATTAATTTTTAAATTGACAAATACTATAACCAGTAAACACTTGTTTTCATGTATCAGTGGCGAAGCCCAACTTGATGTTTTGTACCACTTTATACTGTACATTCGTACAATTGAATTTCTTCGCTCAAACATCCATTTAATTAATTTGGGTATTAATTAGCAGGCCACTCTTTTTTAAAGACCATTCCAAAAATAAATCGAATTCATGCTTACTGTGTGGTGCTTATCATACTATGCCTCTAATGCAGATATGTCAAATTTATCCAACTGTTCAGAGGACTGAAGCAGAAGCATAGTCAGAAATTTGCTAATAGAGAGACTGAGTTTCAAATTTATCATCAAAAAATAGAAATTTCATTCTAAAAAAAAAGGAAATTTTTTTATTCAATATTTTTTTGAAAGAAATTTGTTGCTTATTTGTATCTTTGAATGAGCAATAAAAATCGAGTTAAATTAAATCGATGTTATTCTTCCGCCCGTTTTCCAGTTTCTCACTCATCTTAAAATACAGTCCACTATTACATTTTATAATATCAAATTATCTGTCTCTAAATAGCTACTGAATGGTGAAAAAAATTTGGCTAAAAAAAGTAGTGTTCATTCGGACATTGCATATTTCAAAATAATCTCCGGATAAAAGTAAGTATCAGGTACCAGTAATCAAATTGACCCAACATATGTGTAATTATATGTAATTCAATTTTCTACGCTGAATCCGAATCTGCGACCCGTTTTGCTTTACGTCGCGATTTGGATCCACTTAGGAACATTTTTCACTTTTTTGGGCCATATGTCGCCGTGCGAGAGCCGCCCCCAAAAACGGCTTCCAGATTCGTGTTCAGCGACCTCAAAAACCCCCCTACCAGTGCTAAAATCGAAAATAAAATCTTGAAAAAAAAATTTGAAAAAAAACCAAGGGGTTAACCTTGCTATAATGGTCAAAATTGACGATTTTCAAAATTTTCCATGAGATAGGTGCACAGTATGTAATTTTTTACGCTGAATCCGAATTCGCAGCCCGTTTTGCTCTACGTTGTGATTTAGACCCATTTAAGAGCATTTTTCTTTTTTTTTCAGCCATATCTCGCTGGGTGAGAGCCGACGCCAAAAACGGCTTCCGGATTCGTGTTCAGCGACTTCAAAAACCCATATCAGTGCTCAACTTACAAGTTGATTCCCTGAGCATAAATCAGGAAATGCAAAATTTTGGAACGCATTATATTAGGAGAAATTTCGGTTTAATTGAAATATATCAGCAAATTATAACTCGTACAACAGGAATTATAGTGACCATGGCAATATTTTAAAACTAAAATTGGCAAAAATTTAAAAACAAGTCAAGATTTATGAATCTTTCAACGTGAACTCGGATGGAATTTCCGAGGTGAAATATTAACAGAAATTTTGAAGCTAAGGTTTGGAAAAATTTTTAAGCAAGAATTCAGAAGAAATCTGAAGTCAAAATGTGGAGATGTATTTCACAAGTGTGGAAAAATTTTTATGCAAGAATGTCATAAAATTAAAAAGTTCATTTTCAGTTGAAAGCAACAATTGGGTGAACTTGGGGACGAGATTCTTCATTCGAATGTTTTAGATGATTGTACAATGCTATAATTTTTCTTGTAACTTAACAACGATCCTTTTTTCTACTTAAACGAAAATCTGACCAAGTGAAATCTTTTATTGACCATAAAAATTTAAAACACAACTTGACATTTCAGTATGTTTAATAAGTTGAGAACTTTTTCCCTCATGTAGAAAACCGTTCAAATGTAATACGCTCGAGTGACAAATTTCTTACACAAATATCTTACACAATAATACTCGTACTTTTGGATTAGAAGGTGGACAGTTTGTTTCTACCGTTTTCAACTTCAAATTTCCAAGTCATCAAAACAACTGATCTGTGCAAACACGAATCGTTCTTATTGAAAAACCTCACCCTAATAGGTAACACAAGCACTTTTTTCATCTACCTTAAAATTTACAAGTATAGATACTGTACAGACGAGTATATGTAGCCATTCACTGAAACAACTGGAGCACAAGCAAAATGTAAAGTTAGTACGAAAATTGCTAGATGCTTCAACTCGAATGGCTACACTCGTACAAACGTTGCAAATAATTTCATGTACGAATAAATAAATAGAAAATACTCTACGGTCAATGGGTGAAAAAGCAAATGCGGCAAAAAACGAACAGAAAAAAGCGTCTTGCCGCATATAAAAGCAGACCGGACGTCATTTTTATAAATTCTACTGGGAAGCCAACCCTTATAATAATAAACTAGCTACCTACATACCCATCTAATAACCTCGTATTTGCTATCCTTTAACAGATAGCGTGAAACAGAATACGAACAGGCCCAATGTTGAATTTTCTTGCACTCTAGGAAAGGGCGAATGACCGAAGAAAAGTTTCACATATTTTTTGTTGTAGTTTTTCGAGAGAAAAAATTGTAAACAGCTGAATAGAAAAAATTTATCGGGTGCGCTATAGTTTTTCCATTATATCGAAGCCAAATGACCAGTTCATAAATTGCAGCTCTATAATATTGATATCTTTTGCTTTATTCGAATAGTTCATTAATAAGGAGTAGATTTTATACAGTATTTGTAAATCCGTCTACTTTCAAATTTACTGCAATACATACATTAGCTTAATTTCTTGGCAGATTCCCATCTAAGTACATATAATATTTAGCGTGCTAGAGACTAACTCTAATGAAATTTTCTTGGCACACTAAGAAAAATTTTTCACTGGTAATTTTTACAATTTGGATAGGAAAACAGCGACAATTCAAGATTTGAAGCAGAAATTACTACCTACAAAAATAGTAAAATACCATCATTTGCCAATGGCGGATACCTTAAGGCATTTTTTTCCTTAATTTTTTCATAGCTTGCTGAAAAATGCTTCAATTATTTTGCTTGATGCCTTGAATATTTGCCCCCCCCTTCTTCTAAAAACTTCTCACCTTTTGGCCCCCGTAACCCATACACATATTACACCCTATCATTTTTCCCAACTATCTAAATTTTGCCCATGGCAGATATCAAAATTTTCATTTTTCCAGTAGCAGACACACCAATGGCGGACACCTAGAAAAATATTTGTAATGTAAAAAAAAACGTGAGTAATTGTTATTATATTTTTCAATTATGATGTTGACTAGTAAGGGGCTTCACCCTCTGTCCATTCCGGGGCTCAACTCCCCTCCACACATCCACTTATAGAGACAACTGGATAAAAAACAAATTGAAAACATTTTACCATGCACATTTGTGTAGATATATTCATTTTTCAAATAATTAAATGAAAAAAAAAAAAAAAAAAAAAAAACAAATCCAATTAAACTCAATGATGTCACAAGGCATGGCAGTCATCCTTTGGCTTCATACCTTGGGTTTATGGTAGGTATAGAATTTATTCCAGCCTCAAGTTGTGCATAAAAGCAAGTGTCCGCCACTGGAAACCTTCGAACAGACTGAATTATCCAATGGCGGACACCCTCAAAAAAACGTTTGAAACAGATGAAATAATTCTAAAACTGTAAAATTCAATGTTTGTAATGGTTTAGGATCATTGATGCTTTGAAGGAACATTATTTAATAATCACAGGAATATAATTATCAGTTTTAAAAATGTTTACTATCTAATCTTTTTCTTTGCAATAATTACGAAATTGAATATTTTAATTGACAAGAACATAATTAATGGCCAAATATTTCTATTGGATGGAGCAAAAATTTACTTGAGTGATTCAACGCATTACCATGGGTAACAGCTACCATGTGACATCATCAGTTTCATTATAAGTCGGTTTAAACACTAAATATACAAAAATGAAAAAGAAGGTGACCGCCATTGGGAGGGTGTCCGCCATTGGCAAATGACGGTATGTTATCTAAAATAGTGAAAAGAACTACAAATATTGGAATCTTTACAATTATAGATAGTAATTTTCACAACTGTTATGAGGAAAGTTACTAATCTGTTTATACTCGGAATTGTGTACGGCAAAATGACCGGCCACATTCTTTTTTCCAATTATATGCGTAAGACATAAGATAGAGACATGCGGTTGGTTTTAAATTAAAATTCATTCTTTAAGGTTACATATGAAATGAAATTTCACTCGCATGTTGATCATTTTGCCTAGCACAATTGCGAAGGTGTAAAACTCAATTTTTTAAGACTTTGCTAAGCAATAATCATATTTGTTCCACTAATTTCTTACGTATTCAGCCGGTAGGGAATTTATCTCCACGCGTTAACCATGAAGAATGCCACACATGCAGAATTCTCCTCCCTGGTCAATTTTATCCATCACTGGTAGCATTTAGAGGAAGAAATTGCAAAATAATGTAACCATTGCTTAGCAAAGTTGAAAAATTGGATTTTACGCCTCCAGAAATGTGTTAGGCAAAATGGTCAACATGAGAGAGTGAAATTATATTCAGTAGCGCACCACAGTAGGGATATGGAGCTGAAACCTTCTCTTTAGGCCTTGAATTAAATTTAAAAAAAAGCTGAATAGAAGATTTTCAGTTTTTTGGGATTTTTTTGGGAATAAATTTTTGCTTCAGCTCCTCCATTGAAAAGTTTCTGGGTGCATCACTGATTGTGTTTATTCGTAACCTTAAGGAATAAGGTTTTATTTAGAAGCAACCGCATGTCCTTATCTTTTTTCTTATGCGCATAATTCAAAAAACAAATGTAGCCGGTAATTTTGCCACACTCTGAACCATCCATTTTTCTGAGTGCAAAGAATTTCGATAAGTTTTTGATATAACATATATTAGCTAGGTACATACTTCATTCGCTATTCTAGTAATTATAATGGACTTTTCTATTCAGGAAATTTGACCAAGAAGTTTTGACTCTACTCAGCCGACCTCCTCTCCCCCTTTCATCCTTACCTTCTCACCCTCTTTCGTCTTATAGTATAATCTTCAATTTTCATTTCTTAGAAACCAGCCCCCTCTCCTGGATAAATCCACCAAAGGAAATTAAGTCAAGGTCATTTTCGAGTTAAATCTAGTTGATAGTAAATAATGAGTTAGTTTCTTCAAAAAAGTTTACGTCTCGTATTTGAAAAACGTTTTATCGATTAAGTTTAGGAGTAGCAAAAAAAAAAAAATTTATAAAACGGTAAAAAATACAAAATGTCAAAATAGTTGATAGAATTATGAGTCACTTTTTTTTGTACAGTTTAATAACGCCGGAAACACATGTATTCATGCTCATACCGAATATTATCGTTGATAAGATTATCACCACAGAATTTTTAATCACCAAAAACCGCCTAGCTGATGGTTTCGTAGGAACCACTCGACTGACCAATAAATGTAACACAGACGGCAGACACACCTCTATTAATATTGCCATTGTGCCTACAATGGAGACAAGCAGATTAAGATCATGAATAGTTACAGCCATTCCATAAGCTGCTATGTTAATACTGACACGTAAACAATATTTGCATGTAGTTTCATATCGGCTACCTTTCAGTCTGGTTATAAGAAAGCCATTCCACATGGTATCCTCGTAGGTATAAAATATTAAAATATACGTAATGCATAAGGACGAGGAGTACGAAATTAAAACAATCGACGTCAACCAGCTCTCTGCTGGTAAATTCAAAAGAATATTTTTTTCCACATTAGCACCATAATTGAGATAGCCAAGAAGTCCAAAAGAGCCAATTATTAAGGAAAGTACGCCGAAAGATGTATTCAAAACTCCAAAACGTGCGGTAAACTCTTTTGGATTTGACATCTCATTTTTCAATGGAATAACCATGGCCGTCATTCCAATCGTACTTGAAAATATGGACAAAAATTGTGGCAATTTATCGAGATCTCCTACAAATTTCGCCTCAGTCCATTGATTCACATCTATGCTGGTGATGCTGATTATAGCCAAATTTAGCAGAATAAAAATGTTGGCCAGCACTGAAAGTGGCACTAAAAACCAGAGTCTTGGTAGCAGACACAGTGCCATCATAACCAGCAGAACTACTGTAATAGTGACATCAAACTGCAACCTTTGGTCATTTAGTATTGCTCTGCAGCCATCCGAAATGACGATGAGGTAAATTCCATTAGCAAATGGCAATACCCAGTACACATACATTAGAGACTTCAAAAATGAACCAAATAACTGTAAATTTTCTGGAGCAACTTCAAAACTTCTTTGCACAACGCTCACGAAGGTTAATTTTTGAACTTTGAGCATTTTGCACAGCTGATATTCAGTCCACAGGAGAGAATGGAGATTATTGACATATAGGACACTGGCAAAGGCCATTGCAGTTATGGCTACACCATATCCAACTAAACGAAATGCAAATGGCGTCAGCAAAATGGTTGTACCGACAGCTGCACAAATAAGATGGACCGAGGCTCCAACAAATCCAATTTCAAAGACACTGTTGACATGTTCGTGAGGATCGTACTCAGATTTTGATTTTTTGACAGCAAGGGCACCCTCAAAATCTTCGAAGTAAGGGAAATCTTTGATTATGTCGATATCATGTGAACTAGAATCCGGTTTCATTGTTTGGATAACATTTTTTGCAAATTAATAGAAAAACCTGGAACAATGAAATTGAGTATTAGATTTGTGTGTGTGCGAATTGTAAATCTAGCCAATTCGACGCTTATCTCAGATTGATCAAAATTTTAAAACCTAAATGTCTGAATTACGAAGTTTGAGACCTCGATAGTGATCATTATAAGTCCTAACTAAAAGGAATTTAGAAATAGGAAGTAGTATTAACTACGAGTAAAATATAGTAACCACAATTTAAAACATTACTACTTTTTATTGTAAATATTCCAATATTTATAGTATACTTTTTACGATTAGATAACGTACTCGTATTTATTACTATTTTTGTATTAATTTCTGCCACAAATCTTGAATGCTCTCAGTTTTCCTATCTAAATTGTTAAAATTACCATTGAAATTTTTTTCCGTGTAGAAAAATGTAGTATAGTACATAGATATCCATTTTTTACTGATTTTTGTGAAAAATTAGAAAATAAGTATGTATTTTCACACACATTCAAGACTGTTTTAAATTAACGAAGACGATAAGCTAAACCAATTTTTTGAAAATCTAAGACTGTGAATGCTTTGTCTTTTTTTTTTAAATAACAAATCTGAAAACAATTTCAATGCAGACATTTGGAAAATCAACATGCACATAATTATCATCTACAATTTGTTTCAAAAAAAAGTTTTCAATTGTGACGTCGTTTCATTATTTTTCCTTATCAATCCATGTAGGTACTTCGTATGAGTCCAATGTATTTTTATCAATCGATGTACATGACGTCACAATAAAATGCTTTATTATACTACTGATCCATTGAAAACACGCATCAGAAAACTTAAATTTTACTCATATTATAAGGAGGAAACAAGTTTGGAACAAGGTTCGAAAATTAAATAGATCCTATATTTTGACTTTATTTTTGTTAATCTACTAAAGCAATCACAATAGGTATATTTATCGAATTGCAGATAGTACATACCTTCTTTACATCGACTGCTTGCTCAGAGTCTTCATTGTCACAATAATGATATACCATCTATCTGTAACTGAAACTACAGAATCACGTAATTTACACAACTCCACCATAACTATATTGGAAAAGTTACTATGAGTATACTGAATTTCTTCATATTTTAACTTAGCAGTTTGAACTGCTGCAAAACCGCGCGTGAAATGATTTTAAAAATGAACAGATAGAAAATTATTATAAATTTAAAAAATAAGAATTTCCACTTTATTCATTCCTCACAGTGAAAAGTTCAAAAATATCGCGTAACTAATTCGGTATGGTTGATTCATTTATTAAAATGTGAATCCCACAAAATAATTTAGAAAAGAGGTAGATATAGAATCATGAGAAATAGTTCTAACTTATCAGTATTCAATTTGATAATTTTCAACCAAACAGGTCAAATTAAATTTTTTATAGCTAGGGTTTACATACACGAGAATCCGTGTAACTAAATAGTAGATAGTGCCTATCTACTTTATCTGTAAAGGTATTTATACCAATGCTGAATGTTCGTACAGAAAAACGTAATTCACACCATTACGTAACATGAATTTTTTTTTTTTTTCATTATCACCTTTAGTGATAAGTTCATCCATTCCGCACTGTTTCCTTCATTTTAGATATACTCGTAAGCAGATCGTATAGGTATAAGGTGCTCGTGGATTATACTCGTACTTGTATTTGCAAGCAATGCTTCTAAAAATTCAAGTAAACCGATTTTAATATTTACTGAAAAATTTCTATTCAAGAATTAAGTACCTATATTAATAATTTTATTTAGTTTTTTATTTGAAAAAATTAATGAAGAATATAGGATCCGGCTCTTCAAAATTTTAGAAACAAATTTCCTGCAAAAAAATTAGTAGACGCATGCTTCTATCTCCCATAGGGGTGGAGCTAGGGGGCTTCAAATGTTTGCTATTTTTTGAAAATTTCAGGTTCTGGGTATTTGAGTAAAATATCAAAAGCACAATTTTTACAAGGAGAAAAAAAAAAACAAATAAATAAATAAATAAATAAAATTACTTAAATTAAATATTCTAGTTTTACAATTTCAAACTTTAAAGTTTCACCCCACGCCCCATTCTTCATAGAAGAAGAGTGTGGATGGATAAATTGGCCAACTACAGGCATAATACCTGCTGTGAGGAAAGTATCGTACGAATGTGTGAATCCGGCTTTAGGAACTTCATTGCAAAAAGAACGAAGAAAAATGCGAATACAAACTGTTAAGTTTTTCTTTAGATTTCTTCTTTTTTTTTTTTTTTTTCAATTTTTCACATAAATTATCCACATTTTTCTAAAATACTACAGAATTCAGCTCACAAAATGTAAATTTGTAAACAACTAAAAAAAATTTTTTTTTAATGTAGACTACATCCTTAAACAAGAGCTTAATAATGTAGGTCGTTCATTTCTACTCGTATAAATGCCTTTAATTATGCAAACATCGCCATTATAATCATCATGGAAGAAGACCAAGCACGTTCTGTTGGTATCATGAAAAAACAAAACTTCATTTCAGAGCTGCCGGTTGTTTGTATTTCCGTTCATGTTGGTATCGAAATTTTGAAAGTTACCAAAAACTTTTAAGCCAAGAAAAGTTCGAGTAATATTAATCTATACTGGTACTCACTTCTTGTTTGCCAAAGTCAAAAGCTGCTCTGGTTTTTCAAGTTTATGGGTGGATAAGTGAAATTAGTTCTCCGAAGTCTCACTTCAAGTTAATTTCTAAGTACGACTTTCCATAGACTAAATAAAATTCATGTCAAACTTGCAGAGACTTCGGCAAGAAATTTTAGACAAAATGTACTCGAGTTAGAAAATTTTAGGGAATGTTCTTCAACAAAATTTATTTTGGATCCTTAGAAGAATCATTGATAAAAATCTTATCTGTAATTATCGATGCACGAATCTTTAGCATTTTTCTCTAAGGGTAACATCCTGATCAATAACAGGTGAGGTGAAATTTCTCCTAACAAGGCCATATATATTTTCCTTTGTTTTTAAAATCTTCATGAGGCTAAAAAGTGTAGGTATATAAAACAAGCAAGAAAAGCGAAGCTGTGAAGACATGCCTGTGTAAATTATAAACGAAGACACGAATTTACGGATTAATTTTACTTTACGAGAGCTTTAACGACGTAATACGAGAACTGTAGATGTTTCTCAGGGTGTAGGTGGTTTTGTTGGAGGCATATAAATCCGAACATATGTGTTCAGCTACGTTGCTCTGTTTTAGTCGAATAGACAACCTACCCGAGACAACGAAATTGTGTTGCGAGATACTTTTTTTGACTGGAAGTAAAATTTACAGATTTCGTTAATCTGCAGAAAATAACTTTGGCGATAAATAAGAATCTATGAAAACTTAAGCTGTAAGGAAGCCTCATTTTCACGTCTGAAAATTTGTCAGAAATCAAAATATGAAACATCACTGGCACAGTTAAATCCCATAGAAAAGTATAGTTTTTCTTTTAGGTACTATACTGATCATTGCCTTAAAAAGGAAAACATTAATCAATTGACATCAAGATTTAAAAAATTGTGCCTTTTATGAATCATTTACAGTAGGTACACTACCTATGTCTCAATTTTCATTTCGATCTGTTCAGTATTTGGTCAAAAAGTCAAGAATCATTGGAAAATAATTCGTCTCCGAGTATAATGTTACATCCCAATAACTGAAGAACTACTAAACCAACTAAGTCCAAAATTCGAAAGGGTCATCTTCTTCTTATAATTGGCATAATTCCCGAGTTTTCTTTTGATCCGTTCTGTATCCATAATCGTCAACGAAATATTTGTTCATTCATTCGTACTTTTTTCAACAATACAGAACCAGTTAAGTCCCCAAATGGTCGTCTCCAATATATAACTGACATAAGTCCCCAGTTTCGTTCTGATCTATTCAATATTAGACCACGACCACCTAAACAATCGTTCACCAAAGATTTGTCCATTAATATTTCAACAAAATATAATCAAATGATTGAATGAATAATGAATATTAGGTGAATGAATAAATAAGTAAATAAATAAATAAATAAATAAATAAATAAATAAATAAATAAATAAATAAATAAATAAATAAATAAATAAATAAATAAATAAATAAATAAGTAAATAAATAAAATTAAGTAAATAATAATATTGTGAAATCACGTCAATATGATTATTTACTCGCATGATCCTCGAAGAAATGTCCATAAAGTTTATGTTGAAATTTTCAAATTAATTCATTTCATTCGTCTTGTTAGGATCAAGTATGCCAAAAAGGATTGTTTATTTATTAATTATTCTCACACACTACGCAGTGCTTTATTTGTGATGAGTTAATAGCTACTGCAACAATGAATGGGTATAGTTTATGAACATGGTATGCTGTTCTAAAAAGATACACAAGTCAGTATGTACATGTAGTCTAGACCAAATGTTATTCACATAAATAAAATTAAACCCACTTCGTTCATCATATTAACCCTTTCCCTCAAAGGGGTGTATGTGTAATCGAATTTTGTGAACTTTCAATTATACATCCTTCAGCCGTTTCCTTTCACGTCAGTAATTAATAAACGTGACACCTTTTGAGACTATAAAATTATCTGTACTTTGACTTTTGACACAAAAGAAAAATGTTTACTCGTTGTTTTATGCGGTTGTCATACCACCCCTTGTGTGTCCATAGAAGATAAAAATCTCAGTATGGTGTTTTTATTTTTTTCAAACCATTAAATGAATTGACTGCGCCTGGCTTGGAAAATAAAAGCGCCAAAGTCTCCTCACGTTATTTTTCGGCGAACCTATAAAATTTTCTCGCCATTATTAAATTCGCAATCGCGAAATGAAAACTTTGTGGCGTGAGTATTGCCTCAAATCGACCTTACATGGACTTCGGTATGTTGCTGAGGCTGAAAGATCAATTTTTGAAAAGTAAGAATTTTTTGTTTGCGTTTTTTGTTACTTCTACTTCTTTTAAATATTTTAATTTTTTGTTCGAATATTTCATCCTAGTTTTTTCATTCTTTATCTACCGATTCATTTTTTTTTTCTTATCAAGATTTTTCCGATTTACATTTTTCTCTTCGAATAGATAGATATATTTCATATTAGAATAGTGAAAATTTCAAAAGTTTAAATTGTAATAATATTAAATATTTTATTGCAGAGTAACTTGGGCCTCTCTACTCACCTTGGCAGCAATATTTGTATTTTACCATTTGCTGTCTTGCTGGAACTTGTTTGCTGCAGCACCCATCCAAGTTACAATCGACGATCCTCGATATCCACTTTCAAAGATCGATTTTCCAGCCATTACAGTATGTCCGGTCAACAAAGTGCTCTTTTCGAAAGCAGAAAAATTGTACAAAAGGTGAGTGCGCAGACTTAAATTAGATTGAATCGCTCGATAATTCACTCTGTCAAGGTCTTTGGCAAAGTTTGACAAAGTCAAAACTTGACTCATCATGTCGGAGGATGTACCTATGTGTATAGTTGTGTACCTATAGTTCCTTTCACACAGCCATTTTAGTTGAGTCGAGACTTTTTTATTTGTTCAGATTATCTGAAAATTCGAAAATCAACTTGACCAGTTTCATGAATACGATGCTCGTTCTATCTCTGATGCGATATCCACACTACAATCATGCTCTCGAATATATACAACGCGATAGCGATGACTTGTATGTCGTGAACAATGAAGATTTAAGCGATATCATGTTGGAGGTAAGATTTTCACATTTTGTTTCGCCTGAAAGAATATTGTTGGCAACTTAATTTACATTTCATTGCTATGCGCGATACTATTAGGCTATATTTTTATTGAAGGTGATGCCCAGCATCGACGACATGTTCACTCATTGTTTTTGGAGAGGACATCGTTATGACTGCAACAAGATTTTACGATTGCAACGCACTGAGGAGGGATTTTGTTACTCATTTAATAGTAAAACAGCTGATAGAGATCTGTAAGTTTCTGATCCTTTACTAATTTTGTGAACTTCATTAGGTGGATTTTTTTTCTCTCAAATGTATGAATGAACAGTAATTTGCATAAAAAGGACAAGTTCACATTTTCAAATTTCACTGGAGGGCAAAACAGTCATATTTTCAAGTAAAATCTCATTGAACCGTACTATGCAAGGACATGTTTAAAGGTGACAGTGAAACCATTGAGAAAGTATCCTAGCAATATTCAGTTAATATCCCACTTCTGAAGCTGGACAAATAAAAAGATTGAGAAAACGGTAGGACTTACCCCCAACTTGCACGTCAATTAAAAATATTAGTACAACAAAAAGATGTCAAGTCGCATACTTAAGGCTAAACGCTTTACCAGTCAATTTGTTTATCTAAAAATACTTCAATTCACGATTTCTCCCTCAATTTTTAGCCAAAGTTCATGATTTTTTGGCATCTTACAGGCGAATGGTGACCTGTTAGCGCTCAAGAGTTGGCATTCTGAATTTCAGTTTGGTTTTTCTGAAATTTTGGCCCAAAGTTGGGTTGTTTTTTAGGATGAGGTAATTATGATCGGAGAATGAAATTTAAAATTTCAATTCCATAGCACCAAAAGGACATCCCTCATCAATAATATACCAAAAATCCCTTTTAAAAAAAGGATTATCGAGACCCTCAAAAATACTTTGGAATTTTGAAAATCAAGAAAATTGCTTCCTCAGAGCATAGAGAATATGTTCAAGAGTGACACATTCGAATTTGAGCAAAACGCTAGACTGAAAAAGAACTTGAAAAAAAGAAAAGATTCATTTCTCTTCTTGCGCACTTCTGTTTCACGCCCAGCTCAATGAAAAAAATGAATTCTCCAGAATACTGTAACTTTCAAGTCAAGTTTATTTTTAATTTCACCTTTCAAATGCTTTCTCATCTGAAAATTATTTCAATGTTTTCATTTTCAGCAAAACGAGTACTAATCAGACGCCTCCATTTTTAGCCGCAGATGGAAAATTAATAGCATTACGAAATAACGCAGCTGGGAAAATTACAGGCTTTGAGGTCATCTTGAAAGTATTGGATCATGAGTATCTTCCAGGAGACAGAAGAGTAAGAGGTTACAATGTATGATTGAATCATTCACATCTCCACCATTTAACAATATCGAATATTTACTTGTCAAACGACTCACTTAAAATATCCAAACTTTCAGTTTTCTTGTCTTTTTTTTTCAAGATAATGGTACACAATCCTGATGATTTTCCTGATGTATCCTCCAACTACATGATTTTCGAGCAGCCACGTAAAGTATTTAGGTTGGGTGTAAAAGCTACAGTTGTTGTATTTGACGACTCCTTTCACGACTTGACTGAAAAGCAGAGAGGGTGCACTTTAGGTGAAACAGACAGGAATTTTCCTTTTGCAAAATGGTCGAGTAGCAGCCAAGCTAACTGTTACAGCAAATGTAGACTGACCGCGATTTATGATCACTGCAAATGTAGACCATACTTTTCTCGCGTCTTCAGTAAGTCGAAAAAACTCTACTTTTCAATCCTTGTTACATCTGTAATATGTTTACCCTTACATACGTATATCGTCCTAATAGTCAATTAAAATAATGAGAATTGGAAAATTAAAAAAATAAAACCTAGGTACTCATCAGAGTTAGCTTATCAACGCAGTTTGCATTTTAGACTACTTTTTCGATTCTCCCTATCGATTTAAAATTCCTAAATTTACCCTTGGTGAAGAGAAAATATTTATAATATGATGTTAACAAAATAATAAAATGAAGAAAAAAAAAAAGTTAATCCAGGGCAGATGTTTCACACACGTATCATTTTTTTTTTTTTTTCTAATTTCATAATTCAGAATTAAATCAAATGTACTCGTACTTATTTAATACATATATAACCTAAAAGTTATAAAGTTGAATCAAAATTTTTCTTCAATCATAAAAACATGTCATAATCCGCTGTTTACAATCTGATCAAATACATTTATACTCAGTTTGTGGGGGTATCTCAACAAGCTTTAGCTGGCAGTATCATAATATATTTTTGTATTATTTATTCAAATTGTTGGACAGGCACAGCACCATATTGTGGAATGCAGCATGTACAATGTCTAGGACTCACCAATGGCAAGTACTACAAATAGAACAAATTATTCGTCATCACAGACTTTTAACATTTCGCATTTCTTTCTACAGTTTTACAGCGTAATTACTTAGCACCACAAGGGGAGGAAGGGTTTCCAAAATGGAGTTTGCCCATGTATATGAATAACTGTGCCTGTTTGCAACCATGTTCCTACGTTTCATATCAGACAGAAATCCGTTTGACTTACTCGTAAGATGAGTTATATCTTGATTAAAATATAATTTGTAGAGTAACCAGCTGTTATAAAGAACACATCCCTACTAACTGATTTTCAGAGACATCCTGTATGGAAGAAATAAAACTCTATACGTCGATATCATGTACGATGACCTGTTTGCAGTTCGATATAAAAGATTTCTTCAGTATAATGCTTTGGATCTTTTGGGTAAGTATGAGAAGTAACTCTGTACGAGTTCTTCACATTTCCGTTTCCTATAGTTTATTAGGCTCACGATATAAAAAGGGATGAGATTAAAGTCCTCAGGTGACTTTGCATAAACTTATAATGTTTACTTTCAACTATAATGATGTAATATTTTCTCAATGGTAAATTAATTAAAATAACAACAATCTCCATTGAAAGCTGAAGTTTGAATGCATCAAATGAAAACATGCTCTGAAAGAGTCCTAAGAAATTAGAGGAGCTACAGAATGCCCTATATCTAAAACTTGAAATGAAGAACCAATTGTTTTTTTTTTCATATAAAATATTCATGGGTAAGGATCTTCAAATAGTTCTGTGAGTCATTACTATTTTCCTTGAAAAATTCAAAATTTTACTGAAAGGTAGTGTAAAAGCTTAAATCTATTGGCTTGTAATTTTTTGTTTGCAGTGTCATTTGGAGGAGTGGCAAGCTTATTTTTGGGCTGCAGCATTGTCAGCATTGCAGAGTTTGTGTATTATGCAATTCGATACTTGCTGTCCACCTGTGTGAATTATGTTAGCTGTTATTCACCTAGAGGCATAATCAACGAATGGTTTAAGGCCCCACTGAAAAAAGAAAACGAGTCGAATATGAAAAATAATAATAAAGATCCATCATATCCTTATTTGCCATAAATATTTAATACAACCATTAATAGACAATAAGACTATCCTCAAATGTGAATTGATGAATGAGGAACGAAAATATTTAAATTTCAATACACTTCAATTATTTATCGTAAATTCTTCAAGTTGATTAATGAGCAGTGAAATAGGACTCTCTTTTTTATATTTAAGTATAATTCATTCATTAATTCATTCAATTAATTAATTAATTTTTCATTCATTTGACTCTTTTTTTTTCTTCCTGATGAGAATTTTTCTCCAATGTAAGTCTGAATAGAAATTTAATACACCTGCGTTTTCTAACATCTGCAGTAGGGGCTACGAATGAAAAATCAAAGAAGTTTGAAAGAATCTGCCAAAACATACTCCCGTTTTTCAGGGGCTTTGGTCCATAATTTTATTATAAATTTTGCGATTTTCAGATATACACGTATGTTATTGATCAAGAATATCCTGTGCTGGTGCTATAGAATTAGAATTTTAGATTTCATTCTTCAGTCATAATTAACTTGTCTGAAAAATGGAAAATTTTTTTCATTTACTGTAGTTTATTTATAGACCTGTTATGACATCAGATGTCTTTCACGTCTTGGACGGATGGTTGGGGTTTGAATCTGTAGGTTTTGTAGGTGAGGTGGAACTTGTGGTAGGGGATGTTACAGGGGTGATTGAAGAGTCTCAGACACACAACTTCTCAGTCATGCGCCAAGCACTCAAGTCGATCCCCCACCAGATCTTGGAAGGTGGGTCAGGTTGTGTCAGTGATAAAGTCTCAAACCCAGGACCTTTCAATCGCAAGGCTGAGCACTCTACCACAACGCCACGCAGACCTATCAAATGGACAATTTTGGACATAAATTTCAGTAAAACCAAACTGACATTCAAATTTCCAACTCAATAGCGCCAACAGGTCATCCTTTGCCTATAATATGCCAGAAAATTATAAAATTTGGCTGAAAAGTAAGGGAGAAATGGTCTAATAAGTGAGAGTATTGTTAGACAAAAAAATATCAACCGGTAAAGCATATAGCTTTTTCACAACCTTTTTTTTTTTAATGAATTGGAGCTTTTTCAAGCTTAGAATAACACAGTCTTAGAAATAGTACAAAATACAAAAAACAAAAACATGTATTAAATGCACCAAAAAATAATAATTGCAAATGATCGAATGACTTTTAAAAATACCTAACCCACTTTTCAGAAGGTTTTCACAAGGAAAATCTGCTATTATTTATTGTACAATTTAATCACATCCTGTACACATTGTTCCGTACTCATACAGAACATAATAATCGCAATGAGAATAACAATAGTATTTTTGAACAGCGAGTATCTAAACACCGCAGACTTGACCTTAATGGCCCACAAAACTAACAACTGCAAAAAGGATGGTAACCCTATTTCAATGATTATTCCAACAGTTCCCACAATCGAGGTGAATAGCTGGAAATTTGGAACTGCTATGGCCATCAAATAGGCACACACGTTGATGGCTACTCGCAGAGCGTATTTGCACTTATTCTCATGTTTGCTTTGGCTGAGGTGCTGTTGCAGAAAATTGCTCCAAACGGTGTCAAAGTAAACGTAGAAAAGTAAAGTGTAGGTCACACAAAGTGACAACGTGTACAAAATATACACTGAAATCGTGATAGTCTTTCCTTTGGGTAGATTTGAGAGAATGTTAGGTTCAACTTCGGCTCCATAATTCAAAGATCCAACCAATCCAAAAACGCCAAACAGAAGAGTGAGCAAGAAAAATGACACATTCAGCACACCTAAAGAAGTGGCAAAATCTTTGGGCTTCTTCATATCGTTTTTCAGTGGCAAGATCATACCTGTAGCTATCAGCGACTGAAGTACAACTGCAAAGAATTTTGGTATTTGGTTTACATCTTGTATGGCTTCGGCATTCAGTTTCCAAGCTTCGAAATTCAACGAGTATAGCAGAATAATGCCAATATTTATAATAGAGAATACGTTTGTCAAAATGGAGAGTGGAACTAGAAATTTAAGTTTTGGAATAAGGCACAGTGAGGTGATTAGTAGAGCTACGACTGATATACTCTCCACAGTGCCTAACTCGACGTCAAAATAATATTGTAAAATTGTTTTCGTGTTGTCTGCAATTATAATAAGATAGAGAGCTACTCCTGAAGGAACTCCATAGTAGAAACACAGCATGCCTTTGAAAAAGGGCCCTAATTTCCGTAATCGTTTGGGCCCATTTTCGAAACTCTTCTCGACCAGCCCTGTGAACGTGAGATTACGAACTTTCAGCTTCTTGCACAGTTCGTACTCGCTGAACAGTAAGGCGTGGACATTGCCAACGTATAGAAGAGCGATTATAAGAGTGCCAACTATGCCAATTAGGTAGCCTACACTGAAGAAGACAGATGGCAGCACTAGAATTCCTGAGCCAATAGTGCATCGTACCAAATGCACTACGGCCCCACAATAGTTGATGGGCTGCTTCATATTTCCATGGTCGTAAGGCTCATATTTGCATTCCTTGTCCACAGTTAGCTTGCATTTTATATTCTCTTCTATTGAACAGTCGTCTGTCGATATTGTGTACACTTCTTGCTGTTTTGACTTCATTTCGATCATAATTATTATACTTTATATTGTACTTGAAAGTTTAAATGCGAATATTTGCATTTTCTTGAAACGCCACAGAAATCTGAAATCAGATTTTAAAAGGTGTAGACTCGTTTATAAATTAAACATTTGGCAAAGGTGGAACTAAGGCATCACACTGAATTTTAATATTAAATTGGAGGCGGAAATACATGTTTCTGTCCATTTTTATATAATACTGATGATAATGTGACTTTTCAACCCCTTTGAGGCACCACTTAACTTCAACCCAGGGGGCTGAAATTCTTATGGTATTTTTTTTCTTCTATGCAGTGGAACCACTTTTGGGGGGTGACAGCGAAAATTACAGGAAAAAAATTATTTTCATCTATAAATAATGACAACCTTAGGCGGGATATTTTAGAGTCTGACCCAATCTCAATATTTTCAATTGCCTTTTTTTTCCTGATCCCAATTTTTGAACCTAAAATCGTTAGACGACTTCGAGTTCTACTTCAGCCAATGAAATCGAATTTTTATTTTTCTTTACTTCGTTATAAAATATTTTTTCATTTTGAATTGATCTGAAATTTTTAATTATTTTCAATACCCTCATTTTAGAAACGCCAATATTTAATTTTAGGGTCAGTTCAGCATCAGTGTTTCTAATGTCGACTTTTTTTCAATTTTTCTTGGCCCCTGGCTTCCCTACTCCCGCAAAGAAGCTAATTTCTGGCTCTTAAGACGCCTATATGAAGTCACACGCTCAATTTTACTTGGGAAAAGCGATAAAACGTCGTCCAGTATCTTCGACTTCACCTTGCTAAAAGTAAAGTCACTTTTTTGTATCGAAAAACTAAGTTGTCTCATTCTGAGGGAAGCCAGTTCATGGTAAGCCATAGATATTTGGAGAAATCACCAATCAACTGTACTATCAGCATCGATCACAATCAGTTGCCTTGGTGTAAATGCTCTGCAGCCATTTATCGGAGACAAGATGTTAAATGAGGTGCATCGCACAGGTTATTAGCTTTGCAAAATGTTTACAAAATTTGTCGAACATCTAACCGTTGATTAACTGGGTCATTGATCAAGGCAGACCTCGCTACACGCATTCGAAATTCAAACCCAAGTAATAAATTTACAGATTCTATCCGACATTTGCGCTTGATTTAGCTCAGCTTTTGAGACAAATTGACGCATTTCCAGTTTTGTTTTTCCAACTGTATGCTCCTTCGTCTCCTGGAACCGAAAAACCACACCACCCAAGTCTTCGCAAGGACAAATTGTCATTTATTTTCACGACACCCTTTGAAACTGACGTGGTACGGCGAGGGGGAGGAGATAAATGCAATGAAGAAAATGAGAAAAGCAAAAAAAAAAAAAAAAGAAGCTAGATTCCAACTCGTTGCTTGACATTTGCTCTACCTGCTAAAATGTTAAATGCAGTATGCAGCCTTTTTTTGTCATCCTTTTTATTCGCGTCTTTTCTCCATCTTTTTCTCGCCATTATCATGTTATTGCAAAAGCATCGTAATTGAAAAGGAAACATAGTTACATAAAAATTTAATTTACGTTTTACTTTTTAATTAATTATGAAAAAAAAAAAAGGTGAAGAGATTGGGGGGTAGCACTCGAACGAAGTTGATAATAAATCTTTTTAATGAAAGCCATTAAAACGAACTGTGAGAAAAATTTAATAATTTCGAGGTTGCAGTATTGAAAATTTAGTATCTGGACGAAGAATTTTACGAGAAAGCAAAAAAAGCAAAAACAATTTGAGGTGCAGACATTGGTGTAGTAATGGCAACATCGGGTACGATTTTTATATTTATTTTTAATTTTTTGCTTCTCCATTTTGGAACTGTACACTGCTGCTGAAATTCTGAATTAGAGGGTGAAATACGTGCACAAAAACGTGCGACTGATAACAGCGCCCTCTAAAATTTGCCATTATTGATAACAATTGCGCACCCAACAAAAATTAGTTTTTCTCTCTTACTCGAATTTAATATTATAGAACTGCAGATGTTATAGCTGGTTTGTTAGCAGAAAGTCGATGTACGATTGAACGGCTTTTTATTTTTGTCGAGCAGAGATATTTTTCAAATAGGGGGGCTCACTCAATACTCATTATGGGTTGCTCCCTCCCCCCTCTTCCCCTTCCTCCTGCTCCTACTCGCTGTTCTCTCCCTCCAGCCCCTCTCCTCCGCCTCGCTCTTATTTTATTGATAAAATAACTTTTTATTCATGTATACCTATTTTAGAATAACACTTCTTATATTTTATGTGCTTCGAGAATTTAATCAATTATAAACTTGTATTCTAAAACATTAGACAATGAAATAGCTCAGATATATCCATACTATTCAGTAGGTTTTTTATCATCAAATTAATGATCATTAATTTCTACTTGCTTCATATTACTACAGCTTAAAATGAAGCTATTTCTGTGCGATGAACGTCTTTCGAAATCTCGAATCCAGAATAAGTGAGAAAAAATTTGAAAAGTTATACAAGAGGATTTGAATGTTTTTACGAGCCCTTCAAGAAATCGTATAAAATTCGAAGTGAAATAATATCTCTGTTGTGAATATAATTTGTTACGACCAAAGACGACAAAATGGAAATTTTACTTTTTATTTCAAACAAAATTAGTGATAATAAATGCGGCCTCGTTTCGAATAACATAAGAGAAAATAAACAAAATTGTAGACCGAAATTATCATTTTTCTGGCTTTAATGATTTTGTGGCTCCAAATAGTAAATATAGAGCCTAGACGTCAGACACTCAAATATTTTCAAGTAATTCTAAAATAATGTTATGTCAAAGCGATCTCGTATTTTAAGAGGAAAATCTGCATTTAACGGAAATCATAAGGGATGTAATCAATTTTTGGGTCAATTCTCAGAAAAAATTTGTGTTTCGATGCGAAGATTCTTTTTTTTTTTTTTGTGACACCCCACACATATTTCAAAATACCGCATACAAACAAATTAAGTAAACTAGAGGCAGTGAAATATTTGTGTTCGAAATCACTGGTTGTCTTACACAAATATCCACCAGCGTAACTGCTATATAAACCCAACAATACTTGGCTACCAACAGACCAGCTTCTGAGCGCCCAGAACACGATTATAAAAGACTCTAACTTTACAATTTTGTACTTACTTCTTATGTGACGAGCTCCTTTAATATACTCTCTTTAGTGGTTCAGTACTGTTATATTTATTTTAACTTTCATATATATTTTTACTTTAATACTGAGACGACTCACCTTCTACACGATGCTAGATGCAAAGTGCCTCTATCATAACCCTCACCAACTCCAACAATTTGTAAGTGTGTTTACCAAACTATCGAGTATGAATGCCAATTTGCATCAAAAAGAATAATTATGACGCACATAAATACTTAGATTAAGATTTATTAATAAAGGATGATCATAAAAACAGATGAAATTGGAAATTTCATGACACTAGTTCGGGTAAAATAAACACCACTCAAATTGAATAAGTTTTTCTGTCTGGTAATTCGATAAGGCAGATGCATTCAATGCAAGTAAACAAAAGATAAGAATAGAATCGAAGCAAGAAATTAGAAAGTGTTTTGGTGTACGAAATAATGAATCGAAGCTATATTAAAATAAGCATGCTTATTTTACATATTAATTACTCATTTATATGAAGGCTATCATGATTTCGCCACCATTATAAAATTACAAAGAACAATGCTGGAACCAGTTTTATAAAAAACAGAAAGATACAAACTGCTTTTCTAAAGTAATCTCAAGTAATTAGGAATTTTTCGTTTAAGTGAACTAATTTTTGAACCCCCAGTTTAAAGAAACGCCCAACCAAATTTAAAAAAAAGGAATTTTCAATACCAATTTGCACTTGAAAATCTTTCAAGCGAGTGGCTGAATTAAATTTATTTCCAAAAGTAAGAAATTCAAATTTAATTTGCGCCAAGTGTAAGCAAATTTTTAATCCAGCCTTTCTGTTTCTTTTTTTTTTTTTTAAATTAAATGGAAGGTCGATGAAGGCTCTGCTCCCTATTTATTTCAGATGCACCATCCTAATAGCCCTGTAGTTTTAGTGAAATAGAATTTTCTTATTCCATTCATTTAAGATATCAGAATTTTCATTTAGTTAATTTATCTAGGGTATAACTCTATAAGAAAAAAAATTATTGAAAAAATGTAATTAACCAAAGTAAAACCATGCTCTTTTCACGCATCCAAAATTTTCAGACAATAAATCTAAGTTTCTACTGCATACCTTCCGCCACAAGACATTCTGAACATAGCAGATGCAATCTTACCGCGAGAATGCTGTACGATTTAATTAAATCCATTTACTATGTGGTTAAAATTTCGCATAAGTGTAAACTGTGAAGTTTCACATTTTAATGGATCCCATAAAAAGCTCAACGTCGACGCAACTGTTTAGTAAAACGATGTACTTTCTTATATAATTTTTCTGAAAAAACCGTAAGGAAAGCGGTGGGAAGGGGTGACAGTAGTATTCGAAGAGCAGGGGAAGATGGAGGAAAATAAAAGAAACAGGGTGTTGAAATAGGTAAAGGAAAAGAGGCAGACGAAGGGAAGACTAAAAAACTCGAATTTAAATCTCTCACTATTATACTCGTACTTTAATGAATTCATCTCAATTATATACAAATAAAGTGGAAAGTAGTCAAAAAATATACTACATCCTGTTTACCAACGATTATTTATGCGTACCTACAATACGAGGGTCATACCTAAAGTAGCTCCATGTCGTCAGCACCCCCAACCCCCAAAATTGGTCCAACATATGCTAGGAATTTTGTATTCATTTCGTACCGTTTTGTACCGCAAAAAAAATTTTGTACAGGCATCCACAAAAAGTTATTCAAAGAAACGTTGTGGGGTGCTGGGGACATGCTAGCACCCCTACTTCAACCGATCGACTTGAAATTAGTCTCATTATTTTGTACCCGTTTTGTACCGCTATTAGAAAATTTTATACCACCTTCCCTTTCAAGTTATTAAAAATATTGATGAGGCGTGCCGGGGACATGCTAGCACCTCCACTGCAACAAAATAACTCCAAACTGGTCTCATCATTTTGTACTCATTTTTTACCATTTTGTACTGCTCCCCTACCTAACGGTACAAAATGAGTACAAAATAATGAGACCAATTTGGAATTGATTGGTTGAAGTGGGGGTGCTAGCATGTCCTTTTTTTCTTTTTTTTTTTTTTGGTTGCAAAAGTCACCGCATTTAGCCGGCTCTGAGTACTTGGGAAGGACGCGGGCCATTGCCAAGGGGACACCGCGTGGAGGTAGCGGACTCTTGCTTGAGAAAATTCTGGAGTGCCAACAAAATTCCAAACAGCTGGATCTTGGGAGAAATTTGTGTGTGTCGGCTTCGAGCCAAATGCCAATCTTTCGAATTTTGAGGACCAATAAAGCCAAATGTTGGTAAGGGAAGTATTGTGAGCCAACAGTTCCAAATGTTGGTAAAACGCCGAGGGAAGCAGGAGGGATGATGATGCATAATCTGGAGAGCACCCCTCATCAATATATATTTTTTTAAACTGGGAAGTGAGGTGGTACAAAATTTTCCAATAGCAGTACAAAACGGTACAAAATGAGTACAAAATAATAAGACCATTTTGAAGCGATTTTCTCTAGTTGAAGGTCAGCCCCCTATCTGAGACTAGGTATGGGAGCAGTACACGATACAAAATGAGTACAAAATTATGAGACCAGTTTGGAGTTATTTTGTTGCAGTGGGGGGTGCTAGCATGTCCCTTGGCACGCCTCATCAATATTTTTAATAAATTGAAATGGGAGCGGTACAAAATTTTCTAATAGCTGTACAAAACAGTACAAAATGAGTACAAAATAATGAGACTAGTTTCAAGTTGATCGGTTGAAGTGGGGGTGCTATCATGTCCCCAGCTCCTCATAACGTTTCTTTGAATAACTCTTTGTGGATGCCGATACAATTTTTTTTTTTTGCGGTACAAAACGGTACATACAAAATGAGTACAAAATTCCCAGCATATCTTGGACCAATTTTTGGGGTGGGGGTGCTGATGACATGAAGCTACCAAAAGTAACTACACACATTTTGTTTCTGGGCTCCTGGCAACACTGACAGCATGGAAACAGCTGGAAAATATGGACTAGGATCATCTCAGTCTCATAAAAATTTCAACATAATAATTGGTACAATAGTTCTTGAGCAACATTCATTTTCATATGGTTGACACTCAGGGTTGCCAATTAAATGTAATTTTATTGTGCGCAGAAAGTGTTTAAAAAAAAATTATTGAGTGAGGAACATAATGGTAACAAAAGTCCATAAATACATTCGCTCCCCTAGTGCACTCGACTTTATGTTTTCTTTTATGAAGATTAGATAAGTTACATGAATGGAGAGGAATTTACAAAATTTATGAAAATGAAATTCCCTTTTGGATTTTATATCCAGTATCATACGAGCTTCTAGTTCACGCAATGAAAAAGGATAGACTCTAGCGTATGGTAGACTTTATGGCGAAAAGTCGAGATACACGGTATCAAGGCCTCGCCTTATTCGAGATTATATTCATTTTGGAAAATCAACGTACAAGTGGTTCGCATGTAGATGAAAATATTCTAGCTCTAAACGCATAGACCTGTAATTTTGCACGACGAAAGTGAATTTGCGAGCATAAAAAACATCGGCTTCGGAATAAATTTGAATTTCGAGGCACCTTCGCGCCAAGAAAAGCAGATTAGACGTTTTAATAAATAAAACAACAATACTGCAAAAGAAAACAAGAATAAAGGAATTTCAAAATTGTATTAAGACGTTGCTTTTTCTTATACCCAAAAATTCAAATGAAAAAGAGATAGCAGTTTTCACGGCTGGAATCATCGGGCTTAGTGAATAATTTATAGGAAATTTCTAGTTTATTTTCTCGAAATTATTTTTTCCTGATTCAAGTATCGAAGATTTTGCAAACCCATTATATGCGCATGCGCAGTTAAACATTGTTGGCTTTAAACACTACATTTGACGGGTGAATCGCGCTGGGTTAACAAAAGACAAATTTTCTTGTAATTAATGGAATATCCAGTTGCTCAAGAATTTATAACGACCAATTTCGGAAAAATTAAAATACATATGTAGTATAATTACTTATAGAAAACAGCGTTGTCAACCCAAAACTGTTGAAAATCTCTGTCTAGAGTTCGTTGAAAATTTGGATTAAATCTTCAAAAATAAAAATAAATAATAATAATAATAATAATAATAATAAGTAATAATCTGTATGTGTAACTGCAAGTACATACATATAAAATACCAAATACATAATAGAGTTGACCAGAGCTAACAAAACTTCAAAATATAACAAATTAATAAAAACTGAACATTTTCGTGAATCTTTCTGTGTGGCTTTAAGTTATAATTAAATCATGTATGAATGAATAATTTCATGATTCAACCATTTTAAGCTTTTTATAATTACCTACTTATTAAAAAGTATCAAATTTTAGTGTAATGAATTATCAAATTCTGATTTCAAAGCTTCATAATTTCGGTCCATGGGATCTTACAACAACTATAACTTATTACCAAATTTTTTCTTTTGGTGTATAATATTAGAAACAGAGCAAAACGAAAAGTTTTTCATCTAATTTTTCACTATAAACTTCAACTTTTACTGGTCAACGGCAACTCTGCAAGCTGTTTTTTACCTTTTACAAACTTATTTTTATACTTTCAAACAAGAAACTATCCAAATTGTTAGAAAACTATAATGAACTTAAATCTGGTTTTAAAGGCCATCGTTGTTTTTTGTTCGTTTTATTCTCGAATGCTATCCTCGAGCAGCCAAAAGTTAATGCTGTCGAAAGTTTTCAAGGAAAACTTGTGAAAAACTGGACAAAACTTTCCACTGGAGCAGAATTTTTCCTTATCAACTGACCCGTGAAAAACTTTAGTATGCTGTGCGTTCTCCATTAGCAGAATGCCACGAAGAAATCAACAATTTGAGAACACAAAATATCAACATCTTCTTCAAATTGCCTTGATGATATAAAATGTAGGTATATTATAGTTTCCCTGTTCATCGTTCGTGTGTTTTGAACTCGCTTCGTTCAGTTACAAATCTCAACACGGAAACTTTCGACTAATTGTTATTTTCAAAGAAATAAACGTATCGAACCGATGGAATAACTGATTGATTCTCGTTTTACTCTAATTTATTTGAACGTAGATAAATTAATGATCCTTAATTAAAACAGACGAATGTTAAGTGAGCTAAACACATTTTCGAACCTTTGACCGATGCTATTCGATATCCGCATACTCAACCATTTATCATCATCAGCGTGCTTTACGAGCAGCAAATGTAGGTATTTTTTCAGTTCACCATTTTTATTGAACCGTGGGTCTAACAATATTGATTGCACAGCTCTTCATTTTGGTTTTAGAACTAATAGTAATATTAACTTGATAATACCCAAATGTACTTAGATATATACGAGCAATTTCATTGAAGGAACAAGAGATTACTCAGTGCCGGATTAAGATTTCTCGGCTCCAGGGATCATTACTTAATAAGTAGAGACCGGATTCCTCGGCATTTGTCACTTTTATTCCTGAAGGGGCGGGAGGGTAATTTTTACATTTGAGCACGAATCGGGGGGAATAGAAACCAGGAAAAAAATTTTATTTTGCCAAAAAATGCCGAAAATGAGAAAAATGCCGAAAATGGGGAAAATGCCAAAAATGGCAGAATTTTCTAATTTTTACCATTGCATCACGCATAAAATCATTGATAGTAAAAAATCACAAGCCTAATCATGCAAGCAAGGAAGTTAGCGACTGATATTGACAGCTCTCACTCTCATACATAACTGCACAATTCATCCTGCATACTGATAAATTTTTATAAAAATGTATTTTTTTTCATCTCTGAAATAGAATTTCATTACTTTTTTACTTTTTTGTTGCTTTTGAGGGATTTTTGTAGGTTACTGCCAAATAATGCCGAAAATGAAGTTTTCAATGCCGATTTTTTCACTTTTCTGTGCCGAGGAATCCGGTCTCTACTAATAAGTCTTTCCACCCATCTTAGAAATTCTACTTCTAAAATTGAAAAATAAAATGAAAGTTTCAGTTAGTAACGGTTACATCTTGAATGTGTTAACATATTATTTCATGATATAATACGTAAAAAATTACTACCTACAATAATACAGTAATGAATGAAAATTATAAAATTGAAAACGATTAACGAGCCATCGAGAAAATTAATCAAGAGATTATTGATAAGAACCGTTCGATGATAACTGATAACTGCGCGCGCATCATTATGTTTTGCCAATTTTCTCGATATTGACTATCGATTTTCAACTTTGTGTTAAATTTCCGGGAAAATGAAGTCCAGCCTTAGGAACACTATCTATAACGTGTTTGCTGTAGGAAAGTATTTTACCAAGTTACTCGCATAATTTTGTTCGAATTACAGAAAATTTCTCATAAAATTATCTTGCCATAGACCAATTATTTCAATTTTGAGGCTTGTGAATTGCAGAAAATGTATTAACACACTGAGAATTCACAAATTGAAATTATAGGAGAGAAAATTACATCAAATTGAAAATTATATTTTATCAAGCGTTAAGTAAATGTCTGACGAAGCAAAAATATGTAGCTGAGAGTCTGAGACAGATTAGAAAAAGTGTAAAATATAAAAACGCTTCTTTGGTGTACCGGTAATAAGAATAATGAATAAGGTAACACTGTCAAGTGAAAAGTGTCAGCTGTACTTCGACAACGATACAGGAAATAAGAAAGTGAGAAAAAAGGAGGAAAAAAGAAGGTATATAAACGAAGAGAAAAAGAACTTCACTAAAAAGAGCTGAAATATCTTTTTATTGTATACAAAGATATTTAAGAGGAAAAACTGTTTTTATCCCTTGGCGTTGAGAAATTTCATGTGATAAAAAATTTTGATCGTGATATAAAAAAGGAGAAAACTGACGCCTTTCCTTTCGATTATTTAGCAGAACGTCGAGTTTTTTTTTTCTAATGCCTTCTTCGAGGTTTTGAATTGAAAACACTTTTCTGAACTGCTCTTTTCTGAATCCGATAGAGATAGATTTAGGTAGCCTTAGTTGTATTTTTTAAATTGATTTATAACGAAAAATTTACTGTAGCATAAAGCTTTTTTTCTAAAGCTTTGAAAAAAATTTCCAAGTACATATAAATTTTAGAAAACAAATTTCTACATTTATGGAATTAGAATTATTATTTATCCAGATGGGTAAACAAGCTGAAGAAATCTATCTTTTCAGATAGGACATGCACAAATGTTCAGATAAAAAAAGACAAAAAAATAATTTAACAATTTCTTTCAGCTTAATAGGATAATGAAGGATTATTGAACTGAGTAGTCTAAGAAATAGTCCTTGGAATTATCTTCACTTATGACTTTTTTGTAATATTTCATTCAATCTTCAGTGAGAATACTGGTAACAAAAAAACCCTCTCATTTTTTTTTTGTATTAGATGTAGAGAAGAAGAGAAGATTAACGAAAGATTTTATTAGAATTGCCGCTCAAAAGATGAATGCTGAATTATTTTCACAAATTAAAACTTGAAAAAAAAGTCAATCCAGAAATGAAAATACGAGTACCTCACATATACCACCAGAATAAGAAATTGATGATCCGAAAATTCATTAAATGCTTCAATTGTTTTTTTCAGTTCAACTTTTAATTTACTATTTTCTCATTCAGGTCAAATAAAAACACTTCATCGCGTATTAAACCTTTCGCTTCAAAACGGAAATAATTCTTTAGTTCCATTAAAAGTACTTTAATCCAACGTGCAACATTTAACCCTAATCTTCAAACTATATACCAACCTTAAACATATAACGTATCGTATAGTTCAGAAAATGTTACTCGCTTAGTAAAATATCGAGTCTATAATGACAAGAGTGAAATTGGCAAACGTCCATTAAAGCCTTACCTTATTTTTCTTTCCAACCCAAGGTTTAAAAGATTTTCCATGTCAGCCACATGTAAAATGCTGCACCATTTTCCAGGCCCTTAGCTGCGAAACAGTTTTACAATTGCTGATGAAAATCGAACAAAACCGCTACCTTTCTTCATTTTCTCTTTTTTAACTTTTTTTTTTTTTTTAAGCTCTCACCTTTCATTTGCAGATAACGATTTTAAGTCTGTCGAACTTAATCACAGAGGTTTATATATTGTGAGAAAAACGATATATTATATACAAACTATGGTGGGTGTTTTTGTCGATATTAATTTGAAAGATGCTATTTTTATACCACCATACTTTTAATTTCAAAATGAACAGCTGAAATGTTTCACTTTACACATTCAAAATCTTCCAATTTAATTTTCGCTCCTCTTTCGGCGATCACGATAACCTCCATTTTATGAAGTACATTCCTATCAAAAGTAAAGCACATAAGCATATAGTTTAACAATTTCTACAGCCTTGAACAAAATTTAGATTGTAGACTTTTTATAAAACTGTGGTTAAAGATAAGATACAATGGTCATTAGGTTTGTTCTTTTCACATTTACTATTTGAAATTCTTTAATAATGAACAGACCTAATTACCTATTGGTAGTTACTTCCGCACTCATCACTAAGCTAATACTTTGACAATAGCTGCAGCCTTCACTGAAGTTTCGTGAAGGCGAAAGATGAATTCTCTTTTACAACAGGAGATTATAAAAAGTATCCAAAAATGTTTCTCATAAAAACAAAACAATTCATCTTCAATAACTGTTTTAACTCTATGACGTCATCATCTGTGACGTCATCAAAGAATGACAAAATGTTATATATAGGTATGATGACGTCACCATCTGAGGTCACTATGTTCTATCTGGATATAATGACGTCATCATCTGTATTTACTATGTAATAAATATATATGATGACGTCATCAAGGAAGGACAAAAATTGTAGAAAAAATTCTTCTTCAATTCATCTTCAAAGAGTGTATGATGACGTCATCAACCACTTTTTAACATAGGAACCGCAGATGGTGACGTCATCATACCTAGATACAACATTTTGCCCTTCCTTGATGACGTCACAGATGATGACGTCACACAGTTAAAAAGCGGTTGATGACGTCATCAAAAGATGTCATCAAGGAAGGGCAAAATGTTGTATCTAGGTATGATGACGTCACCATCTGCGGTTCCTATGTTCTATCTGGATATAATGACGTCATCATTCTTCTTCAATTCATCTTCAAAGAGTGTATGATGACGTCATCAACCGCTTTTTAACTGTGTGACGTCATCATCTGTCACGTCATCAAGGAAGGACAAGATGTTGTATCTAGGTATGATGACGTCACCATCTGCGGTTCCTATGTTCTATCTGGATATAATGACGTCATCATCTGTGTTTACTATGTAATAATTGGGTGTGATGACGTCATCAAGTACGAACAAAATGGGACATTATGTTATGGTGGGACAAATGTTAGGGGGGGACAAATGTTAGGGGGGACAAATGTTAGGGTGGACAAATGTTAGGGGGGGACAAATGTTAGGGGGGGACATTATGTTTGAAACAGGAACGCCCAGTACAAAAGAATTCATCTTCAATTCATCTTCAAAAGATGATCCTGTCGCCTGCTTCCAGGTTTCAGAATTTATTTTCACCTATCTTCGATCATAATCTATTCTCACCACTCCAAAAATCTATAAAAGGGCGAAAGCTGTTCTCAAGATGAATCACATCAAGATGGCATCGATCCTAAAATGTTACGTTTCCTTCACTTTATAGACCCCATCGATTGGATAATTCCAAACCTAACGTAAAATCACAGGGCTTTTGGGTAAATAAAGAATTTAAGCCCACCTTTTATTTCGATTTGTACGACTGGGAGACGTTAAAGTTTCAGCCAAACAAAATATATCGCGTCGTAAAGGGAAATTATAGTGTTTCGCATTTTCGCAGAGTGGACAAAAGAGTGAATTTATTGTAGCAATAAATACAGCTTTGCATACGCGTCACTTTTAACTCTGTAAACAGAAACGTTTCGATTACAGCACAATCTGCGGACCCTATGAGGAAAGTTGCCAAAGAAAATATTTACCTTCACATTTTGAGAGAAACAAAAGTATAAAAGAACGAGTTGCGAAGAAAAAACAAAACTTGAAATGATTTTGCTAACCGACTCTACTTATGTTCCATTAGTTTTTCAACAGATTTAAGCGACTTTATGCAATGCAAGAGGGAGATATGTCCACTTTTTCAAATTTTTCAGGAGAGCAAAAAAACAAGTTTTTATGTGAAAATTTCTTGCACTCAGCTGAACTTAGCACATGTTTGGGTATATAAGGGTGAAGAGCCAACCCTTGGGAAACTATTTGAGCAATATTGTGTTTAAATCTCACTTCTCAAGTTGGAAAGCATACATCTCCAAGATTACAGACACAACTTTCATTTGACATTCAATACAATATCTTCTTACTATTGACCCTGTAATTTTGTTCCAAGTCTTACTCAATGAAATTTAATGTTTTATATATCTTAATATACCTTTCGCTTATTTCTGCAAATAGTCTCCAGTTCAAATTGGTAGCTTGTGAACGCAAGCACCAAAATGATACCATCACAGCTGGACGTAGATGTACTTCAATTTAATTATCCCCCTAAAAAACCGATGATTTTGGAACAACCAAGCACTGGCCACCGTACCACAATTCGAATAATGGTTCTCGAGTTGTCGTTTTGTACGAAACGAGAATTCTATGGCTGAACAAAATGAGTACAACAAACACATTCAATGAGACAAGCATAAGGTCCGAAAATGCGTTCTTCCATCGGAAAATGTAATTTAATACGATTTTCTTGAGAGAAAAAAGCGTCCTTTGCAGATAAGGGGGTTTGGTGTGCAGAGCAGGGTTCAGGGGGGCACAACAGCAACAACGACGACCGTGAAGAAGATGCCAACGACGATGGCGAAGGCGAACAAACAAAACGCATTCTTGATTAGAGGCTTAGGGATGAAAACCTGGGTGAGGGGGCTCGAGGGGCAGAGTTGTAAGGGAGGAGGTAACGAGTATTCTCGAATTTTCTAACGGTAACTGGTTATAAATAATTCATTCGAACGATAGGAAGGCAGCATTTCGTACGTGACTTCATCTTTTTATTTCTACGTTTTTTCGTTTATACATTTTTCCACGGAGCCAGCCATAAGGTGCTCAAAAATTAGTGCACATGTTTTTTGGTGAAAAAAAGTGAAAATTTTAGTAAAAAATTCTTGATTTAAAAAATTAATCCCTGCAGTTGGCATCCCTGCTGCACCAGAATTTTTTGTCTTGTTTTATTTTTGTTTTTGGCAACTTACTTGACTGAACACTTATACCAACTATCTTTTTCAATTTGTCTCAAATTAATGGTCTGAATTATGAACTTGAATTATACTGAATTTTCCACTCGCTTAAAATTTGTCAACCACAAATAAAGTTTATTTGGGTACCTCGCTCAGACTTGACAAATGCAGAAATTTTGAATTGGCCTTCAATAATGTCATCTCAAACTCGACGATGAATTTTTAACGAACTTAACGACTTGGACGAATTACGAAATTTAACGCATTTATAGTCTGGGTTAAAAAGGAAGCAGAAAATACTTGACGAAGCTAATGGCTTGAGAAGAATATTAAATAGGGTAGGCGGAGATGGCGAACGAAGCAATTTTTTCCTACTTTTCTCGCTATTAATGACCCGATCTGTAGTTAAAGACGTTGGTAAAATTTCGTCCCGAATTAAAATATTTATATTTTTACGCTCTGTAAAATCGAATTTAAACGACACTTATGTATCCGGGTTAAAATTAATCATTTACAGAATACGGCTTTAGTAGTTTTTAAGCAATTTCCATTTGAAGCATTTAGGCTTCATTAAAATACATTCTCCTTCGAGAGGAAAGAACTGAAATAGTTACAATAAAAATTAGATAAATACGTTTATGGCGAATAACTATAGACGTTCTAAGTAGGCAAAAGTCTCAAAGCCAACATAAAAATACATTTCGAGTGCTTCGTTAATGTATTAGTCTAGACTCGAAAGTATTTTTCTGAAATATAAAAAAAATGGGGGACAGAAATGCATTGAGGAAGATGCAAATAAATTTGTAAGGTTCCTGTAATGATTATAAAATATCCCTGTATATGAGCATTTCTCTTCTAGAAGTGAGGGATAGAGGGGGTCCATATGCATCGAATTCAGTCATTTTTCAAAGCATCATCTGGCTTGAAAGTAATTATGTACCAGCTTCCCGCAAATTCATCAAGCAAAGTCCATCTATGCCAGATATAGAAAGAGAAAGGGAGAAGAAGCTTTTCAACTTACTGGAAGCAAAATCAACTCGTACCTGTTCACGGCAAGAGGTAACCACTAATCATATATAAGTATCGTATGAAAGGAAAGAAACACATTTTAGCACACGTTTGTATCCGAAAAACTTTAGCACAAAAGTACTGTATTCTAAAATCACATTTTTCTACCTGCAATGCTGAATAAAAAGAAAAATTCCTGCTTTCTCAACACGTGAAATAAAAATGTCGATACGAATCTGTCCTATAATCTCACATCCTACAAGCATCATCGAAACTGAGATTCGTGTTTATTTGATAGAGAAAAGTATTTTCATTGAGGGAAAAACTTTGTAGAAAGGATAAATAGATTTTCTGCAGGAGTGTACCGAGTATTACGTTAGCCAATTTAACTAAAAAGATTTTAGTCGAGAGAAAAACAGCCTTTTCAAACCCCTATCTTCCTTTTCAGCCACAATTTGGTCTCTCACCGAGAGAGCTCAATTACAGATTTTAAAACTTTTCCACAAATGTGTGTGTGCGCAGAGAAAACAAATTCGTTTACCATCTCACTCGAGAAATGTGTTTTTTTTTTTTCGAGGGTTGGGAAAAAGTCTCATTTCGAAATGTTCCCAAAACCCAAAATTCGTACCACTCTTTTTCTGTGGCAACGACTAGTATCGTTTCATTTTAGAAATTAATTAGCCACCGTGCGAAGTTACCACATCGAGCTAAAGGTCTTAAAAAAAAAAAAAAAAAAAAAAGCCAAAGGATAAAGGCTAAATGGAGAGGACTGAAATTTAAAAATTGCTTAAATGCTGTGCTCTTATTATTCAGTTGTTACGACGATGAGGAAAGTGTAGTGGTAATCTGTAAATGCTCGAGAATAGGAAGATGTGAATGTTTAGACTAAAGGCTAAGCCATGCGCAAGACTAGCTTTTAAAATATTCATCGTCGTTGGTCAATTAACGAGCCTTTCTTCAACCCTTTTTGGTTAATTTTACGTTTAGTTAATCGTTTAAAGTTTGAACGTTATACCAAAATATTTTCTACCTTCTTTTGATAATGGAAAACTGAAAAAATGCTGGTGGTCTGGTTTCCATTTTCCGCTTTTCCGCAAAGAACAAAATATAATTTTAGAAAATGAAAATGTAAACTTTGCTAACAGGACTGAAAAATTATTTCGATGATATTCAATATGATGATATAAAAGAACAGAAAACAAATGCCGAATATTTTCTCAAATTAGAAATTTTTAATTTATCGGTCAAACATTCCAGTTGGCGGTTACATCAAAGTCATCTGTGATAAATGGTATCGGAGATAAATGAGAGTATTAAAATAAAGTAATACAAGTAACTAATTAAAAAATACAACAGGGAAGTTATTGATAAAGGCTCGAGTAATTAGTAAGATTAATAACTGCGAAATACTTCTGGGTATTTTTTTTTTTTAGTCAAATAAAATTGTCTGGTGTTGTAATTACAGCGGAAATAATTTATTCATTTTGTGTAATCATTCAAAAAATCAACTTTGGAAGCACCTTCAGATTATTAGAGCCTTACTATTAGCTCAATATATTGTTTATTCAGAGAAAATGTAGCCTTGCAGATATGCTTTAAAAAAAAATAAAAACCCGTTGGATAACTTTGAAAAGTCATGCCAAATATCAATTCTGAAAATATTAGAAGTAATCTTATCGTATTTCTGAAAAAAAGAGATTTTAAACAAAAATTATTAGATACATTTACTGGTTTAAAAGGGATACCGACATTTTCACCAAAAATCTTTTTACCAAGTGATATTTCACCGATAATGATTCACCTAACAGACAATTCACCGATTGACCGTTTCACCCAGAGGATAAATCACCTATATTATTGATAATTTCACCGAATGATCTTTTCACCTATTTCATTATGAAGCCATATTGATATCACGAAATTCAATTTGCTCTACTTAGTTGTTTCACTGACTACAAGCTCCAAGCATTTTTTAACAACAGTTTAGCGTGATGTAACTTCTTATATCAGATTAATAATTAAATTCAGACTATTCTATATGAACTTTTTCAATTCCTAATCATTAATAAGTCTGATATATCGATCCACTTTGGTGGAAAAAAAAAACATACCATACACATTAGATAAAAAGAATGGCCTTATTCATGCATTAAATTTAATTGCTCTCGCAGCATGTTGGAAAACGTGACAGAAATTCGGAGGAAATAATGGCGGTACACACTATATACACCCATAAAATGCCAGGAGAACGAACATGAAATCAAATAAAACTTCTTACAGAAGTCGTAAAAGGTGACCTAAGAAAGCCTACATTTTTAATATATTAAATTCCTTCCACCCCATTTCTAAACTTGAAATTTACGAACGGGTCTCAGCTGTGTACTTAATTTATGGCACAAAATTTTCCAAACGAAGAAAAAAGTCGATTCCGATAAAAATATAGCGTTAAAAATTTTCGCAAGATTTTCAAAAAAAAAAAAGTTCTCGTTTGAAAGTTGTGAGAAAATATGTATTTTCAAATTTTGTCATTCTTTTGTTATAATTCGAACCAAAGAGTCGACTCGAAACTTTGGACATAAATGTCTGCTGATGGCTTATTCTTTGTTCGTATATAGGATAGTTTATGACACTGAGACGATATCGCGCTTACGGAGTGCAGTTTAAATGTTTTTGTGGTTTTCCCCTTCTTTTTTGGATTTTGATTTCTAACATCGAAAACAAAAACTGATCAAATAAGAAAATAAATGAGAGTTAAGAATATTTTTAGAAGTCTGCAAAAAAATTTGAAAAATACAGCCAACTTTATATTAGAGAATCAGACTCGTAGCTAGGAAAGTTTTTGCAATACTAAGAACCCCAACCCAATCCGCCTCTTCATGTGGGTGGGAAATCAGAGAGGGGGAAGGAAAAATAGAAGGATCAAACCCTTTGGTGAGCCCCAATAAGCCACTTGTTTCAAAATATTCTGACTATAATGGGCTGAAAAAGAATATGAGCCTGCAGACGTCCAGAAAAATTCATAGCAGTTTTTTCTTTTCATAGTAAGGTAACAAAGCGACACTTAAGATTTGTCAGTACAAATACTAGCCAGAAATTGTTGACTAAGCACCATGAAAAATTCTACATAATCTCATTAATTCTCGGAATCTGCAACATGGTTGAAGGTTATGTTCTAGACAAGCAAATTAGCAATGTAGCATCCACGAGTGATTATTGCAATTAAGTCATTATCAATTTGTTGTCACCAAGTTAAATTGAGGGTTGCCTATGCTATAAATATATTGTCTTTTGTCATGATGCAGATTCATACTACAGATTATCAATAATGGGGCCCAATATATGTAGATACGTAAATCAATGCAATTTTTAAGCCATCGAAAAATTGTAATAAATAGTTGAGGTTCCGGACACGATGTTGGAATAAATATGAAAAATTCTCTCTCCCCAGCCGTCAGTTTTTGCATGCACAATTTTTTCTGTGACTTTTTATCCGCGATTTAATGACCGTCCCTACTTCTGCTCGTTGAAAAAATAAGACAAAAGATCATTAGGTACCAAGTTTGAATTGTGGATTTTCTTGTATCATGTAGGATTTTTTTTAGAGATTTTTAATGTTATTTTGAAAGTCTGTTCTCATACTTTTGGAGTCCAGAACCTGAAATAATGATTTTTTTTCTCGTTTTTATCGCCATTATTTATGTGCCCACCTCCTGATCCATATTATAGAGTAATTTTAAGACAAGAGCTGCAGTGTCTGGTTGTTTCATTTAGCAAGTCGCCATGATAAAAGAAAATATTATGAAATATTATTAATAATGTATTGCCAGGAAAATTTGGTGTAGTAACCACTTGACAACAAATTCTGGTTATCAGTTGTCATTTTGTTGATTGTGTTTGGCCAGTTTTCACTTATATGTCAGCTTTTCAAACATCCCAAGTCCCTCAGTTATACTGGGCTACGTTTTAGTGTATCTCTTTGGTTCGATATGGACACTCCAGAGCTGATTTGCGAGCTAGTCACACCAGAGGCAGAGATCCCATCAGCTAAGAAATTTGTTACTTTTGGTAAGTATGACTAACCACCTCCCCCTTAGGTACGTTACTGGTCTTAAATAAGAGTTCATCCCAAAACTTTACCCTGTCTCTTAGAATTTCAGAAATAGATACCTAAATTTACATGTTCAGAAGAATTATCAAAACGTAGTACAGTGAACTTTGAAAAGCAAAAATGTAGGCTACTATTACATACCTGATTTGATTTTTTCACAGAAACTCTTACAACACTATTTTTACAATTAAAAATGATAAATTCAATACTAATGCACCATATCTTTGAAATAAATTAGAAGCAAATGTTCAAATTACTTTTTATAACTTGCCAATTCATTAAAGAATTAATCTAAAATTAGAAAACTAGGTAAGAAAATAAACATTAATAATAAAAAAATGAGATTACTGAAAACATCGACTTTACTAAATGAGCACTAAATTAAGAAACAGTCTGCGGGGCGAACAATATTTATCAACATGAAATATAAACTAATAATCTTTTGAACTTATTTCGATAAGCAAGTGCGAAGAGAAATTCGATTGACTAGTTTCTACTCTTTAAACTTTTGCCCAGAAAGAGGCATTAGATAGCTTTCTAACCAAATATAACATTTTATAAAATTGTAAAACACGAAAATTGCAAATCATTTTTTGTCTTTTTCCCATTCTCAGTAATCCCATTTTCCTCTTTCCAATTTGGTCTTTTTTTAGATCACAAATTTCTGCTTTTAATTACATGGTGACCAGCCAACGAGAAAAATGTGAACCGAATTGGCGAAAATATGAAACTGAGTGTGCAGTTAATCCGAGCCAACCACAATGATTTTTTAAATATTCTTTTATTTAAATTTCCGTCGATTAAATTGCATTAACGGAGAGCTCTACCACGTACGAATTTAACGAGCAATGAATATTTGGTTGGGGGTTACGTGAAGGGAGGACGGAATCGGGGCGAAAAATTAACTTGAAATTTCCTGCTATAAAGTTTTTTACTCGTCTCGTGGAGTGCTAAGGGATACCGAGTATCTGAATCGAACATTGGAGCTGCATTTCAGTATAAATACCGCATTTGACTGTGCGCTTCTAACAAAATGAAACCATGTAAAAATTTATATTTTCGCCGAAATTGATATCGAACCCTTTTCCTCTTTCACCAAGCAGATTTTTATAGACGAGCTGACTGGTTTCTCAATTGAGTGGGCATAAATGAAAAGGGTCTAAGGGTAGCCTACGCTTTACCATAGAAGCTGAAAACGCATAAAACAGTGACATTTTCCTGACCGTTTTAGAAGTAAATTCTGAAGAGAAATTTGTGATTTTAGACCGTGATGCACTATAATGTTGAACTTGAAGATGTATAGAGTTAAATGTTTGATTTGTGTCATATTAAATCGAAAATAAAAATCGAATTCCAAGCATCCGTAAGTTCATTACACAGAAAAAAGTTGAAAGTTGAAAACTTGGCGTGGCCAGAAAATTTTCTTTAGGAGTAACAAATTTTCACAGATTCACAGAGCCATCTGTCCTCATTCGTTTTCATTTTTTTTTTCTTTCTCATAATTCGTTATCTACTAATTTCAATTTTTTTTATTTCAAGGTGGAGGGGGTTTGTTAGTGAGCGAATGAGATCAGAGGAACTCTACACCACACCGGGAACACCATTAATGTCACCGACCATGCACAATTTCACCCATAAGAATTTTATTACTCGCAAAATACGAGTACACCCACAAAAAATGATGTAGTGCTCTTGTAAGACCATTTTAAAATTTAAAAAATCTTACTACGAATTCTGTTAGCAACCAGAGCAATAACTTGAGAATTTGCTCCATGCTGCACAATAAAAATGTCTCTCTCGACACTTAGTAATTTCCACTTTCTCCCTTTTCGTGCAAGTATATGTACCCTGGAAAAAGCTTTACATTTAAGTATTATACAGTATGAATTATTAGTCGGCTTTTGCATCCCACGGCATATATATATCGTGCACATGAAGCCTACATTTTGGCGGTAAAATGCGCCACGAATGGTAGAATAACTTAAGTCCGTGAAAACGGTATTAAGCCAGAAAATTTCACAGCACCTCGTGTCGACGTCCTCTAAAACCCCCTCCGCACAAAAGTCTCCCTCCTTGGCGAGAGGGAAAAACGAATACGGAATTCAGAACAACTCCATAAATCAGGATTCACAGCCAGGATGACGGCCAACTCTTTGTCCTTTTTTTTTCTGCAGCTAGTGTTCCACTATACCCGTTTGCATCGACGCCATTTTGCCGTGTCGCATTTTACATTTTCAACTTCAGCTTTTTTATTTTATTTTTTACTCGTCGAATGAAAAAACCCAAGAACTTAATTCTGGAATCGACGAGTAAAAAAAAGTTGCACTGCTAAAAAATATTCGAAAACTTTTCATTCCTACTGCATATCTTCTTTTTTTTTGCGTTTTGTTGCTTTTTGAAACTTTAGTCTATTTTGTTGGGCAGTGAAAATAAATACAAAAACAAGAATTGAAAATAAAAAAATAAAAATGAAAAATTCAAAGTTGAAAAACCTAAAACTAAGAATTAAATCAATAATAAAATTAGAAATAAATAAATAAGCAAATAAATAAATAAATAAAAATAAATAAATAAAAATGAGTAGGCAACAGTAGCGCAACTTTGGGGGAAGGCTAAAGGGCAAAATCCCCCCTTTAGCCATCAAATTCCATCAAAAAAAGACTAATTAAAAAACATTTCTCCGGATTTTTTGCGATATTTCTGTCTTTTCTCAGTCCATCCCTTAGCAAATGTCTGGCTGCGCCACTGGAAGGTAATAATTGTGAATCCCGATAACAGTAACTAAAGACAGAAATTTACATTCAAAATCATTCTTAGGAGGGTAAATACTTTTCTTTCTGATCACACTTTGAAACAATTTCATCGTCAGTGAAAAGAAAGTTCCAGCCAATATTCGTCAACTAAATGTGTATTTAAAGAGCTTCAAGCAGTATTTAGCCCTATTAGTATTCATCTTACGTTTATACAGTGAAAAGTCGGCAGTAAAAAAATACGGAGAGAAGAAGCGTATAATGTACTGTAGTAGATAAGTAAAACCAGTAGATGAAAAAGCTGAATAGTTGAAAAAAAGAATCGAAGAATTAACTCGTACAGAGATGAAAAAAGAGAGATTCAAGGGTCGTTGGTTGGTTTATATAGAAGATCCAATTTAAAATAGGATAATTTAAATACTGCGGTTGTAATGACTTTTACAATAAGAACTTTGAAAAAAACTTGAGATTAAATGAAAAAAAAAAAAAAATTCAAGGAAGACTTTTTTTTCAATTCTATTAAGGTTAAATGATATTCTAACTTTGTCATAGGTATATTTTCTACTACTTGTAGTATCTTAGACTTGGCAACTCAGCCATTACTTGATTTTGATTTTGTAAATGAAGCTCTTGAACAATGATAGTTTAGTTTGTAATAAAATGATAAACTCAACGGTTGTGTTCTCTCTGAATAAACACGATAACTGATTTTTGTCAATCGCAAACTTAACAATCAGAAATTTTATTTTAATGGTAAGAAGGAAGTTACTGCTGAAGTTGGTGACAAAGTTATGGCCAGAGACTACAAGCAAGGAAGACAAAGCAGGATCCCTGGAACTATTGTCGGCCAAAAAGATAATGTGACCTTTGATGTAAAGACACAGGATGGTACTATTCTTAAACGCCATTCTGACCAGCTTCTACCAAGAGGTGATTCGGTAGTAACAAGGGAGGAGAATGAGGAGACTTGACCAAAGAGTCTTGTACAGGGTGCGGCAAAATGACCGGCTACATTTGTTTTTTGAATTATACTCATACGAAAATAGATAAGGACATGCGATTGCTTCTAAATAAGACTTCATTCCTTAAGGTTACGTATGAAATACAATCAGTGACGCACCCAGAAATTTTTCAAGGGAGGAGCTAAGGCATAAATTTATTCCCAAAAAAATCCCAAAAAACTGAAAATCTTCTATTCAGCCTTTTTTTTATGAAATTCAAAGCCTGAAGGGAAGGTTTCAGCTCCATATCCCTACTTTGGCGCGCTACTGAATACAATTTCCCTCTCACATGTTGACCATTTTTTAACACATTTCTGAAGGCGTAAAATCCAATTTCTCAACTTTGCTAACCAATGGTTACATTATTTTGCAATTTCTTCCTCTAAATGCTACCAGTAATTGATAAAATTGACTGGGGGGGGGGAATTCTGCACGTATGCATTCTTCATGGTTAGCGCGAGAAGGTAAATTCCCTACCGGTGGAATACGTAAGAAATTAGTGGAAAAAATATGATTATTGCTTAGCAAAGTCTTTAAAAATGGAGTTTTATGCCTTCGCAATTGTGCTAGGCAACAAAATTATCAACATGCGAGTGAAATTTCATTTCATATGTAACCTTAAAGAATGAATTTTAATTCAAAACCAACAGTATGTCTCTATCTTTTGTCTTACGCATATAATTGGAAAAACAAATGTGGCCGGTCATTTTGCCGCACCCTGTATTAAATGAACCTGTTATGAGTGAACCTGCAGACTGAGGTTTTGGAACGTCGTTATCCTGAGAGGATTTGTCATCCTCCTGATCGTTTTTCGTCTGATAGTTATTAAGGGATTTTGTAATTTTATCTGTGCTTAAGATGAATTTTTTTAGTTTTTTAATTTTGTATCGAAGATTGAATTTCCTTAAAAAAAGAGAAATTGTAGTATCTTAGACTTGGCAACTCAGCCATGAGAAATTGTAGTATCTTAGACTTGGCAACTCAGCCATTACTTGATTTTGATTTTTGTAAATGAAGCTCTTGAACAATGATAGTTTAGTTGGTAATAAAATGATAAACTCAACGGTTGTGTTCTCTCTGAATAAACACGATACTCCTAACATCTTTCTTCGATATTACTCACTTCTTTATGAGTTTCTTGTATTTTTTTCATTTTGATTTTAATAAAATCCTTCGATTGTTGCCCAGTTTTTTAGCAGTCAAATTAAGGGTCAGGCTGGTTATGAAAATTGCGAAATAGATAGCAAGTTTATTAAAAATTTGAGCTCTCGTAAAGACACTATACAATATTCCCGGTGTCGTGAACCTGCAGATTTATTTCTTCATCATTAGGCTACTTTCTCCTGTCAGCCCTCCATGATATAGTTAATATTTTAGTAAGTCCTTACTCCTCTCTATTCCCCTCTCTGACGCATACATTCCCATTCCGTCTTCCTCCATCTGTCTAAAAATTTTTTCATTTCATATTTTCAAAGTAATGATTCATTATACTCGTACTTGAATAAGTTTGAGTACTTATAAAATGAATGACGCCGAGAGAGTATAGGCTGGAAATGAGAAAAAAAGAAAAAATAGTAGCTTGGGTAAGAAGATAATTTTTCATTCAAGGCACTCACTTTCCATCAACTTTTTCTCTTTTTTTTTTTCCACCAAGAACAAAAATTTATTAAAGAAAACGCTGAAATATTCTCTCCACTCCATCGTTCCGTAAAGTCATGCGAATACTTGGCGTGCAATTCTATTGATTGAACTGCAGTACCATACCGTACTTCCAACAGACGTCTGACTAAATTTAAAACTTCCGAAAATCGTTATTTATCCAATTTATCAAAGTTTTCCTCTTCTTTGCACCGGCGAATTTCATAACCCAGGGTCAAAATAATAAAACTTTTTCAGTTAAGAAAGGCGTCGAGAAAAATGAATTTTTTGTTTTCTAAATATTTCAATCAGCTTGTACTCGTCCTTCAGCGAGTTCTTTCGCTTTTATTCAGTTTCCAAGTTTTTATTTCAATAGTCGATACACGCGAAGGGGATAAGGCCATGTTTTACCACCCACAGTCCGTTTTTTTTTTAAACCTAAAATATTCCCTTTTTTTTTCCGGCTCACTTGCATGATTTTTTGGTATACTGTAGACGAGGGGTGATCAATCGGCGCCGCATACAGTTAGAATTTCAAATTCCAGCTTAATTTTTCCGAAATTTTGGCTCATTGTTATCTATATTTTCAAGATAATATATAACTATGATTGAAAAATGAAATTTAAAATTTCAAGTCCACAGAAGCAGGTCTACCCTCCATCAACCTGCTATCATCCATCTAAGTTTCATTTGGATTGATTGCATAGAACTCTTAAAATAAAATATTTTCACGAATCTGGTTTTTGGACTCTGTACCTCCGCCAGGGAGGTACTTGCAGACCTTGAAAATTGGGCTATCGGTGTCCTTAATGATCCTCTACAATCCCTGTTAGTGGATTCCCGAATCGGCTCTGGACCAGCTGTACTATGGTTAATGGGGGAGGGTGATTACCCTTTAGTTAATTAATTGAAGAAAAAAAAAGCTTGGTTGGACTTTGATTAGATTCAGCTCAATCTTTTACTTCTAGTAACAATAAAATAAGTTCAATTTTAGTAGATCTTCACTTGAAAACTTGTTTTTTTATGATAAATCCTTGAAATTCAATGAGAAAAACAACATAAACAGAAGACTTGGATTGCATCCACGAAATTACTATTAGATCCAAATTTTTGAAAGCGTAAATGCATGATGATAATTTTAAAAGTTAAATTTTCATATCCACAATTATTTACTTCCAATTAAAAAGCCAATAGGACAAGAAAATTGAAATTTTAAGACCATGTCATTTTTACAATCCATCCTTCAATTAAAATTTTCTCTCATACCTCTCAATAATATGATAATAGCTAATTTTAGATGTGAAAAATAAACGAATCAAACTTTGTAATCAAATTTTATTTTCTGGGACCTCACTATATTATGATGATGATACACGTGTTCACTTGAATTTCTTAAATGCGAAAGTGTAATTTATTTTGCTAGGCAGTGTAAAGGCTTGAAAAGGTGTTACTTAAATTTTGAATAACAAAGTTTAAATTTGTTCACTCAATTTTCTGTTCGTCGTAGAAAAACCTTCGAAAATAGCCTAAAAATACGCCAAATAAATTTCTCAGCAGTTGTTGGCCAATAAAAAATTGACGAAACCTTTTTTCCTTTTTTTTCCCTCAATAATTCTTTCTTTTTTTTTTCCACCATTGCTTACCGAGACAAACGTTTTAAATAAATTATCAACGCCTTCGCCGTTGAATATACAAGATATACAATTCTGCAAGGAACGACTTTATGTAAATTAGTTGGGAGGGCCAAAAAAATGATCGTTTTCCACACGAAGTGGAGGGCAAACGAAAACGATCTAGAAGGAAAAAATTGAAAATTTTATAATTTAATAAATTTGCGTGTCTCGCAGAGAACGAGACGATGTTGATGTCGTGCATTCGTATTATAAGCGAATCTCTATCACTGTCTACTCTGTAACAGATGTTTCATTTTCATGCCAAACGTGTAGCGAATATTTTTTCATTTTGTCGAAGAGGGGATCATTTGATACGTACAGTCGAGTAAAAAATAAAATTACAAAAAAACAAATCCCCGTCCAGCAATTTGACAAATCGCATTGACGAACAAAATAAATTGCCTTTGAAACGGAAGTAATTCGGCGCCAAATGAACTTTTTCAACAAATTACATGCAAAATTAAGTAAACTCTATTTATTTTATCAGGTACCTTGATAAACTACATCCAAGTTGATTTCTTCAGTGGGTTTCCTTATGAACAAAATTTATTAAATAACTTAAACTTTTTAGCAGGTTTTCAACTAGAAAACCTTCTATTAATTTTGGTCTGACTTTAACCAATAGGCACCAGACCATCACAGTTATTCGTTTCACCATCTCCTGATTCCAAAAATACCTATCTCGCATTTTGGTGTTTCTTTATTATTATTTTTTTTTTTCTTTCTTTTGTAATCTAGGACATATATTTCTTTGCTACGCAAAAACATACGAACGGCCGAACCAATAGGGATGAAATTTTCACCAAAGGTCAATCTTGACCTGGTAAAGGTCTGTATAATTTTTGAGATCAATCTGATCAGCGGATCCAGAGATATTAGAGAAAATGTAGATCAAGATGATGATTTTTGGGTGCAATCAGGGGCTACATTAATTGTAACGCAAAAACAGAAAAACGGCTGAACCAATAGGGATGAAATTTTCAGCAAAGGTCACTCTTGACCTGGTCAAGGTCTGTATGAAATCTGAAGTCGATTGGTTCAGCGGTTCCTCAGATATTAGCAAAAATGTAGTTCAAGATGATGATTTTTGGGTGCAATAAGGAGCTACATTGTTTGTAACGCGATAACAGACAAACGGCCAAACCAATGGGCATGAAATTTTCACCAAAGGTCAATCTTGACCAGGTCAAGAGCTGTATAAATTTTGAGGTCAATCTGATCAGTGGGTCTAGAGATATTAGCAAAAATGTAGTTCAAGATGATGATTTTTGGGTGCAATTAGGAGCTACATTGCTTTGTAACGCGATAACTGATGAATGGCTGAACTAATAGGCATGAAATTTTCACCAAAGGTCAATCTTGACCAGAACAAGGTCTGTATAGAATCTGAAGTTGATTAGTTCAGCAGTTCCTGAGATATTAGCAAAAATGTAGTAAAAACAGTACGGCGCTCTGGGTGGTTCCCAAATACCAAATAAAAAATTTAAAATAAAATCAAAACCAAACAAAATTCTAGCGCAGTCTGCCACACTAGAAAAGCAGGTTTTTGATTTGCCACACAGTGGTCTGAAGAATCCTAAATACCTGCCACAACTTGATGCTGCAGGATTCTGTAAAAATGATGAAAAAATGAACTTCTGTCAAAAACCACCGCGCCAAATATTACTCCTCCATTTCAATCATTTTTAGGTCTGCATTTTATTACACTCAGTATTACAAAATTCAAAGTTTTTATGTAGCTAACTTCAACTATAAAATAAATAAGACATTATCCTAAGTTTATAATTTCTCAATTCAAAGGTTGTAATTACAGGAAATAATGTCCAAACGGATGCAAACATACATCAAACTTTTCCTTCCATTTCAAAAACTCTTATTCCCATTGATGGTTACATTTGGCTATCAACTGTGGACTCCACATATGGTACATAATTTTAAGATTTAAATTGGAAATCAATAGTAAACCTTATGGTATTTTTCATCATAATTCCTTCGAACAGTTTTCTCCTGAAATTTCTATACTTTCTTTTTCTCAATATTAATACTTTCGTACTTATTAATGTTTTCTCAGTAAATCCAGATTCTCAACTTAGAATTTTTCTGTAATCTGTGAGACTATACTTCCCCAATTCTTTTTCTTTTTGTCTTTAAAATTCTTTTGTCTTAAAATAATCTTTATTTTGTAAAGTAACCTATTTGTTCTTATTTTTATCTTTTTACTTTTCCATATCAAGTCAACTCTTTTATTCTTTTTTCCTTTTAACGTCTAGAGAGATATGGAATGAAGGTATTGTGTTTTGTTGAATTCAAAGGAAAACTTTTTCTCAATTTAGTGATTTAAAGAAGTTCCATTTAAGGTAAAGTTAATTTTTCATTGTGTGGACTGTTATCTTCAGTTTTTGTCATTGTTCTACAGTTATCTTTTTCGTAGAAGTTTAAACTATTTTGTCCTTAATTTTATCTACATAATTTGGAACTTGTCTTTTCTTATCCATTTTATTTTTTTCTTTGAGGATCTTTTCTTTCAAACTTAATGATAAAGTACTCTTTCTTTTTTTTGATTGTCCTATCTCTTTTGTCTTATTGGGAATTTTTGGATCAGTTCTTTTTGTTTCATCTAGACCAATAACTTTTAAGCTTTTGTCCAATAGATTTTGAGGATGGCAATCACTCCGCCTTTTAGATCGTGTATATAATCAGCAGTTTGAGAGTTGAGTCTTCACTAGTTCCCTGAATACTGAACAGTAAACACCTCTTGGACTCTCTGAACCTACTAGCAAGTGCTAAAGAATTACACTGAGTTTTTTCTAAGTATAGTATGGTGTATTGCCGTTGTTCAAAAGTGCTGTTTTGGTATTTCAAGTCTTTTGTCAAATATAAGTTTCGTTTTAAAATCTTCAAGTTCAAAGCCTGTAATCCTAGTCAATGTACAGTTTACTCTCAAACTGCTGTGTCTGCCGTGATTGACATCCACATTTGAATTTGTATCCGCCGTTCAATGGAGTCTTCAAATATATAAATAAAACTGTAAGTTATGTATATCTTATCTTTTTATTTGTGAAGGTAATCCGACATACTAGATAGGATTGACAAACTTTTTGATTTTACTGTTTTCTAAAGTGATAGTTATACTCGCTCTTTGATTTTTCCAATTACGTCTCTTTTTACATTCAAACCGCTTTTTCAGTTTTCATCTGATTTTCAATTTTTCTCTTAAAATAGGTTTACCCTGTTCGGGCACCACACAACAAATAATCAACCATATTTGAGGTATCATACAAATAATTTTTCCAATGTCTCATGAGGCTGAGTGATTTAATTCATTAATTTGTTGCAATATTTAAAAAAAATCTCATCTCCATTGATGGTTACATTTGGCTATCAACAAATAATCAACCAAGTTTGAAATATTGTACAAATAATTTTTTTTAATCTCTCATGTGGCTGACGGATTTAATTAGTTAATTTGCTGCAATAATGATAACTTCATACCTAGTGTATTTGAGGAGTATTTTTTGCAATTTGGCGGGGCGGTTTTTGACAGAAGTTCATTTTTTCATCATTTTTACAGAATCCTGCAGCATCAAGTTGTGGCAGGTATTTAGGATTCTTCAGACCACTGTGTGGCGAATCAAAAACCTGCTTTTCTAGTGTGGCAGACTGCGCTAGAATTTTGTTTCCTCTTTCATTCAAAGCTACAAAATAAGCGTTTTTTGAGACCTTTAACAGCTCATATAATGTTTGAAATGTAAGAAAAAATAAACTCTTCTGAGCCCAGAAAATATGTTCGAAGGTAAGATATTCAAAATTTGAGAGAATTCTTCAAGAGTTCTAAGCTTAAAAGTTAACTTACAAGTTTTTTTTGGCTGAGTTTTTTACCAAATTTGCTCAGTTTTGATTATATTATCTTAGAACATTTTTTCTATGCTCTTTTTCTCAATTTCATTTTTTTCCCCACTTTTTTGGAAAGTCCCAAAAAAAGTCCTAAAATTTTGAAAATCCAGAAAAGGGCTTCGTCGGGGTATAGAGAATGTGTTTAAGAGTGACATATCCAGTCAATTCGGTGCAATAGTCAGTGAAAAGAATGGTAAATCGTGAACCACTAGAAAAGAGCGCCAGTTCGTTGTAACCAATGATACTTTGCTCATTTTTATTGGCGAGACATCCTCTGATCCTCATAGAGCAAAATGAATACAGGTACTTCAACAAATTGTAAAAAAACAATACCAAGAAAAAAAATTCAATTCCACAAATCGTGAAACATTTTTGTTCATTTTCCAATAAGACGTATTTCTTGATAAGAAAAGATTGATATATAAATAATTCAAAAAAATAAACAAATCATAATAAACGCTTGATTATTGACAGTCATTTTCTCAAGATGGAAAAATGAGCGGGAAAGAAGAAATGTGTGAACAGAATATTTTTATTCAAATGTATTTGACATTGGACCACGTGGATTTAATTTAATTCTTCAAAAATGTGTCAAGTAGAAATTTACCAAAAACATACCACAGCCAATACGTATAAAAAGAATATTTATCATGACAAAATGCTCTTTCCTCTACTTCAACAATATAGTACTCCATAAACTCGAGTATTACGAGTCAGTTTACCATTTCAGCTAGTAGCAAAAGAATTTCAACTTATTACTGGGTGAACCAGTGATGCGCACAGGGAAGTTATGTCGCAGACAAATTGCTCAACTTGAGAATTGTTGACAATCCTTTTTTCAGTGAACCAAATAATAAAACACAATGTTAAATTAAATAAGTACATAATTCGAAAATACTGCAGGTAATTTTGTTCATTCAAAAAACATTTTTTCTTATGGATGAGGGGAGGAATGGGATGAGTAGGATAGGGATGGTGTTATTGACCAATGAAATAAAACACATTACTCTGGCCAACTCGAATTATTTGTAGATTATAATGCCACGATTCAACAATCGGTAAGCAAGTAATACTTGAAAATTGACATAAATTTTATCCACAAAACTCTTCATATCACTACACTTCAAGAACTGTTGACAATTCAGAAGAAGTTTCAAGAATGATTCACAATGAAAATGTACCTATATTTACAGAAAAGTGTGGATAGGCTGTTGATTGATGTCACCATGGTGCGTCACCACAATAAGGATATTATAGTCAAGTAGCTTAGATGTAAAAAAGTAAATATAGTCAGCAAATATGAAATAAAATGGATAATTATGCCTGTATAACAAATGCGTCAAAGTAATATAATAGTATTACCACAAAAGCAGAATTCTCTTGAAGTGTCTTAATTATTTCCGTCTACTGTTACCTGGAAGTGTTCTATGCAGAACATGAACATGATAAATATTCTCGAATATGCAGTTCAAACATTATAGCAGTCCAACATCTGCTGTACAGGGCTACTAAAATGTGGACAGAACAGTAAAATAGAAAAGCTAAGCAGCACTTGATACAATTCCCCAAGTAATTAAGTAATCTGCTTCAAATAGGCATTCACCTGTAGTCTGATCTCTTTGGACAGAAAAAATGATGAATCACCATTTAATCTCCGGATTAAAAAAATAAAGAAGAAAAAGCTGAATATTTTTTAGGGTTTTCAGCTTTATTATGCTACATTATTCAACACTTTTCGGTATTCCTTTGCTGTTTTTTCCTTATTTTTGATGTTCCTTGAGAACATTTCTATTTACAATATCGTAAGTAGGTACTCGTTGACTAATTACAGATAGATTTCAAAAACGAGGAAGTGCTTACTGCTTAATTTTCAAGAAGATGGTGCAAAAAGCAGGATTATTTATTTGTGCTCTACGGTAAGCTGGAGGGTGATATTCATTACGAGTTCTACTTTTCAAACGAAATTTTAGGAAATGAAAATCGTTAGCCTTTGGAAAATTTTCACTTTTTATTCGAAAAATAAATAATTTATTCCGGATAGAGAAAACCAACCTGCAAGCAGTTGATGAACTGCTTTCCATTAATGAAGAACATGAAAAACTTGAAATTTTATGGTATAACTCGTAGAATATCATTAAAATGGACTTGAATTTTACACCAGTGAATTCCTCGTTTACTTTTGCAAACGAACATGTGTTACTTCTGAATTACAATTTATTATACTATATCTGTGTGACTCATCAGTGTTATGGAGTTACTGAAGATTTATTTCACTACATGTATACTATAGTAACTAGAAATGATTTATGAAGGTACTACTGCTACCATATTACATTTCCTCATCCACTTTATTCGAATGATTAGACAATATCTACGATAGTTAAACATACTCATTAATTAGAATTTCATATGTTTCAAATTATAGCTGAGAAAAATTTTGTGTGTGCCTTTTTATTAATAACATGAAGTAATCATTCGATATCGCCAATTTTGTCTTCATCTCTAATCACATCTACTCAATTTACCCGGGAAAATTTTGATTAGCTTTTTTCCTAGGATGACTGTAACTAATGTCTGCAGCAAAACCATACCGCATGGAGAGGAATGAAAAGAGGGTAAACCAAAGCAAGACGAAAATTATAGGAAAGCGCACGAACGAAAAGCAAGAAAAAAGTCGAAAATATTTGTGAAGGATTCAGTAGGGGCGGCGAAGAAGAGGGAAACGGACGAATTTTATACCAGCGTTTACGATTAAGAATAAAGGGTTGCGTGTTAGAAGTAGTACGGCGCCAAATATGACGAGCAGCAAAGCCAAATGCTGGCGCCAGCGACCATAAAAAAGTACAGAGACCGAGAAAACTCGAAAAACTCGAGGCTTTCTGCAGTTTCTCTCTCACATTTTTACACCCTCCGCACCCCTACAGCTTCTAGTCTGTATCCTTTTTCTCCTTTACCGAGCTTTTCGCTCGCAAAATATGAAAATTCGAACGGTTTCACTTGAAAATAGCCAAGTTTGCTGGAGGAAACGATAGGGATAGACTGGTGTACCTCTTTGCCAATTCGATCATATTTTGCCCATCAACTGACCTCTTCGTTTCTAGATGTACCTATTTTATGACGAACTGGCCGAATATGAATCAGTCAAACGAATAGAAAGACAAAAAAAATTAATTATGGTAGCCAATGTAACGTTTACAAGGAGTTTGATAATGATATTGCTAATATTTGATCAAATTAAGGCTCAAGCTCTCTGAGCTCAAATTAAAAATTCGAAATGGTTTCGAAATTTCAATTCATTCAAATACTTCAGGAATACGACAAAAAAAATAGTAGTTGGGTAGGTACTCAAACTTGATAAGCGTTCTGTAAACAATCTACCAGGTGACTGAAAACACCTGAGTGCTTCAAAAAAATAACGATAAAATATGAAAAGTGGTGAATAATCGAGTCGTTTGCAGTCCTACGAAAAGTGTTCATAACAGTTACCTACGTGCATCAGTGAAGTTGAATCTTATCAACAAATTATGATAGGAAATGCAATTGAAAAAAAAAATGTGGAAAGCACCCGTTGAATAAGATATGTAATACTTATTCGTATAATTTCACAAGCTTTTAAGAAATTAATTACGAAATTTGGATTATATTTTCAAAATGTGCGAAGGAAAATACAAGTGAATATCATAGAGATAAGGTTTTGTTTTTTCCAAAACCATAAGAAAAAATCTAACTTTTACAGCTAATAAATACTGTATTCAAAAGTAAATTTTGTTCATGTTTTTATGAAATCAAAAGGTACGATCATAATTTAATAACCGACTCAGAATTGTAGTATTTTTAAATAATATTGTTTATTTCGTCGCGTCTATTTCATGCTGGTGGTCTTCTGACTGAAGGTAAGTTATACTTATTCTGAAATATTCATTTTTGAGAAAATCCTGGTCAGCTACTATTTTTCAGTAAAAAGCTACTCGTACATGAATCTGTATCAGAGCATTTGAATGAATAAAACAAGTGTTATCTACAAAACATAACAGTCTTATTCTTTTATGATTTTCAAATTTTAATCGGGTGGATTTGAATCGGTGTACTACACTTTCCTTGTCATGCTGATCTATGATATACAGTGTGTCCAGACAAAATTTACTCATATTTTGTAGACATGTTGAACATAACTGAGATAATCAGAAAATATAGACTGAGAGAAATGACTAATTATAAACAGAATACTCAGAAATTTTTCTCATCATACAAATATACACAATCATGAAAATGACTATCTATATTGTATCTCTAGACATTTTCAATATTTATAGTTGTATTCACCATCTTATATAGTATATCTTACTATTTTTTTGTAATTTCTGCTACGATTCTTGAAATATCCATGTTTTCTTATTCAAATTGAAAAACTGAATTGTTTTTCATGCCATGACAATTCGCATGTATGTACATGTATAACCAAATAGTTTGGTATTGATTCCCTAATAGTTTCAAATTTTGCCGGACAGTTACAAAATCACTTAAATTATTTTTATTCGAAAATCAAATTCTAAATTACTCATAGGGCTGTCGAAGAAACTTGGTAAACATAGATAACAAGTAGTTCCAATTTTAATACGAAATCATGATTTCAGTGTAATAACCTTTTCCTTACAGTTTTTGAACCATTCACTGCCATAAAAAAATTCATTTTTTATAAACCCACCTACCCATACTAAGAAAGTAGGTGTTTCATAATCAGTTAAACATAGAATAAACAAAACTATAAGCACTTGAGAAAAACTGCGATAAAATTTTTGAGTTTCGAGGGAGTACCTAATTACATATACTTTGCAGTTTTCTAAAATTTATTATCGCTACAAAAACCCAGATCAAGTGTGTTTGTCTTATGAGAAAGTGACAGGATTTAAAATCATTGGGGGGAAAACTACCTTCTTCTGAGAAAATGATAAAAACATTTCAAGTTTTGACTGATTATATACTCCGAATTGGAAAACAATTTTGGCCATTCTTTCGTGAAGCCTGACTGTGTGATTTTCATTTCGTAACCACAACTGATTTACTCATTTTCTTTTATTAATTTCGGAAGTTTTTTTTTCTTTAATCTTTTAAAGTGGATATACTATATTAGTAGTACATATTTTATCTACTGAAAGTAAGTAATGCAATGTTTATGTAAAATGGTCGACGTTAAATTCCATGTACATAAGTAATGTGCCCTGAAAAAAATTTCAGCAGTAATTTTCACTACTTATTTTGTATAAAAAATAAAAAAATAAACAAAAAAACAAAAAAAACAGAAAACAGTTCAAGATTTATAGGAGAAATTATTTAAAAAAAAAAAAAGTAAAATATACGACTTAAGAAGGTAAAAAGAACAAATAATAAAAACAACTAGGTACAATAAATCTAGATGAATTAATTTATATTTCTTGAAATATTGTTCCAATTTAATTTTATTAGTGAATAGTTTCATTTCAAAAGATGGATAAAAAGAATTTTAAGATGATAGATGAGCTGAGGGTTATTTTAACAAAACAGTTTTTTTTTTTACTTCAACGCCAATACAAATTGGATTTAGGCACTTCCTAGAAGTATTCATCTAATGTAATTTCTGCGTCTACCTGGGTCGTCTACCTGTTTTCTGGTTATACTCCTTAGTTTTGCCACTACCCCACTTTGACGGATTACCATCGATTATAAGATCAATTAACTTTTTTATTTCCACAATCAGCATGAATTCAAACAAAATTATAAATATAACTTGGCAAAAGAGTGTAAACAATATTGTGGAAAAGTAAGGAAAAAGCCACTCAAAACTTATTTATTTATCACGTAAAACGAATGACGCTTCCACATTGGTCTCTCGTCATCCTCAGATTTTAAAACACAACTAAAGTACAAGCACGAAATACAGAAAAATTGAGATGGTCTAACAAGTAAGTGCAAAAAATAAGAAGACATTAACATAGAAAAACTGAAAATAGCTGAAAAGATTATGAATGTTGAAATATTTTCCAATTTTTTTCAAGTCTCTAGGTACGAGTATATGAATATTAATGTTATTTTGAGAATTACGACTACAACATTTTTCTACAAATTTTTTTTATCGTGTGTACCTACAATATTTAACTGCAAAATTTCGCAATTCTCAAAATTGAAATCATGGTTTACACGAAGAACATGATCAGATAAGTAGTTAACATTTTTATGGTTATAATACCCACTACATGTTTTATGTTGACTCATACGTTCATCTCAATTTCTGAATTTTTGGTTTGTACTCAGTTGTTTAGAAGTTGAGGGTGACTCAGTTGTTGCAAGGTACGTCATTTACAATACGAGTACTGGGTAAATAAATAATTGTTGAGTGTTTTTACGTTACTTTGTCACAAAGTTTTACAATATTTATTTCTTTTTAGAATTACAAGAAAGTATAAAATTTTACTGAGTTACTTTTTGAATTGAGCTCTTTATTCCTTATAATCACACAATATTAATTAGATTTTTCAATCACTTTTTTTTATTCCAGCAACCTGTAAAAGCCAAACCAAAGAAATTCACTTGCTGACGTGAAAATTTATAGAGAATTGTTTGACAATGGGTATCTTCATAATAAATACTGACCCAGCCAGAGACGAAAACTGCCCCTCAAAGCTGGAAGCTAATCGTCTTCTTGACGACTTAGACGAAGAAAGTGGAATTGGCTGTCGAGGAGGTACACTTCATGTTGTAAGAGTTTCCATCGGAACTGGAATTCTATTTATGCCATACACAATACATAATTTAGGTTATGTAATGGGAGCGGCTGTATTCCTACTGGCTGGAATTATTTATTATCATGTGGCACGAATGATCTTACTCACAGAAACGAAAATGTGTCAACAACTCAAAGTAACACATTTAAGTTACGTCGAACTGGCCAGCCAAATTTTCCGAGCATCTCCATTCCCATTCAACAAATGTGCAAGTCCAGTCAAGTATTTGATTTGTGTTTTCTACAGCATGCCATTTGCGAATACCGTATATCTAGTGGTAATGGGTGAAGCAGTCCAAACATTGGCCTCCTGTTTTGAAATAAAAATGACCACCACCATCGCAGTTTCTATTCTAATTGTTCCGCTCACAATATTTTGCATGTTTCAAAGCATTTTGAAAATTTTGATCCCATATTCTTCGGTGACGAATGTCTTCACTGCACTATTAGCCTTTGCCATCATAATAGTTGCGGTAGATTACAAAACAGAATCAACCACACTAAGACCAATTGGTGACGTGACATTCATACCCAAAAGTTTGGCTATGTATATTCAAGTTTTCAGCTGCACTTCCTTACTATTTGCTATAAAGAATGATATGCAGAAACCTCAGAAACTAACGAAAGCTTTTGGCATTTTAAATGTGTCAGCCTTTTTAGTGATGCTGGTTCACTACGGTTTCGGACTCGGCTTATACGTCAGTTATGGAAACGCAGTTCACTCAGATATTCTCAAAAATATGCCAGACGGTAAGGTGACTTACTTGATAAAGTCACTTTTCTGCTTAACGCTGTTTGTGTCTTATATCCTCTGCTTTTTTGCTCGTTTCAACAATGTCTGGACCAATACATTGAAACCGAATTTCAAAAATCAAAAGTATGCAAGTGTGGTAGAGTACTCCATTCGCATTGGCTACAATCTATTATCTTGTCTTCTGGCAGTTACTCTTCCAAATTTAGCTTTGGTATCTGCTTTTGCTGGCAGTTTGTCATTAATTGTAGACATAGGATTGTCATCGATGCTGGTGTTGTTGCATAGAATTAGTCACCAAAAGATTAGTTTCTTGATAATATCCAAAAATGTATTGATTATTGGCGTTTGTCTGGTCTTATTTGTCGTGAGTATGATTAAAAACGTGAATGAAATCATTACCTAATAAAATGTATTCAACTGAATAATAGTGTACAACTCACACCAGAGATTATTGAAGCCTAGTCACTTGACTGAAAAACTCACTGACAGCAGAGGAGCTCCATATTTCGATTTCCTCCAACTTTCAACATAAATTTATGTCCATGAGTTGAATAATACAGAATAAAACGTGAAGGCGTTTTAAAAGCTTTTTTCTTCTGCTGCAAGGCAACACTGATTGAACACAACTCTATTGCAGTGTCAAAAGATGCCTAGGAAAGGACCAACTCTTAGTGAGTTGAATGAAAGTTCATGATAATTGAAGAAATGACAATATTTTGGCAACTTCAGTAAATTATGCAAAAAACCAGAAGATGGCAGAGCAATCAGGATTTCGCAGTCTGTGCGTATTTTACAGCTATCCTAATGTCCTCGAGATCTCATTTTTTAAAATAATTTGATAAACATCCTTTTGTATGTTTGTATTTTGTAATTGTAACTTTTTCTATGTAACGTTAAGATCATTTTGTAGCTGATTTTTTATCTCTTACTCTTCCTCTTCGAGTACAAATTTTCCAATTTTTCCTGTTCAATAAAAAATTGATGTAAATTTCGATATTTTCCATTATTAAATTTCTGTATACTCACCCAAAGGAAGGGGGAGGGGAGTATTGAGGTGAAGACGATTTTAAGGCAGATTTTATTTAACCACACTTTACTTTATTTCAATAATTTCATAACTTTCTGTTTCATAGAAATCTGACGTCAGTGAAAACGTTTCGTTGAATCTGAACAGACTGAGAAAAGTGAAAGCAAAAATAGCTCAAGATGTGATTTAGCAACCCATATTAAATAGGTTACGATAATAAACGGATTTTATTACTGCGAAAGATTTGAGATAAGGGAAAGGGAAGTAGCCGAAGTACACAATTTAATAGTTACTCTGGTAACAATTATAATCATTGCATAAAATACGAATCAAACGTTGGCATGAGCATGAAACAGGTATAGCCATTAGCTTCCGTATTGAGGATGTCAGTTTCTTTTGAAAGGAAAGATCTTTCAAACTTTAATATTATTTTTATACACAAAAAATGTATCAGCTATGTGAATTGATTTTTGGAAATTTTTTTGTGAAGCAACAAATGAGCTTTTTGGTTAAAAACCAAAAAACTAAATTTATGTGGCTTTAGACTACATTCATCAAGATTATTCACTGGATACCTGAGCTCATTTATCATGACGTATCATTGAAGTAAGTCATAATTTGCTGTAGTAGATTGAATCTCCGTGCATTAGATGTGAAGTTAACATTTATTATAAATAAATAATGCTTCGATAATTGATTTTTTCAAATCTCTGTACAGTATTTGTACAAAGTGCCAAAGGATTCTTTCATAAATTGGAATCGTTATATAGAGAAAAAATGTCAGTAATGAGCATCTCAAATGGAAATGCTGAGACAATTGATGATCACAGAAAAGACAATCAACCAAAGCTGAAAGACAGTGTCCCTGATCAAGAAGATGGAATAAGCTGCTGTGGAGCTGCAGTTCATATTATTAGATTTTCCATTGGAACTGGTATTCTATTGATGCCATGTACACTGAAAAAATTGGGTTTTATCTTGGCAGGAATTGTTTTTCTGCTATCTGGAATTGTTTATTATCAAATTACACACATGCTTTTACACGCAGAACACGAAATGTGCCAGCGACTAAAAGTGAAACGTTTGAGTTATATCGAACTGGTAAGCCAGATTTTGAAGTCATCTCCTTTCCCATTCAACAAATGTGAAAGGCAAGCCAAATATTTTATGTTCGTTTACTACTGCATTCCTACCTCTAATTCTACATATTTGATTGTAATGGCCGATGCGATTCAAACCTTGGCCAGACTTTTTCTTATAGAGATAAGCACCACTCTTGCAATAACTATCGTTATGATTCCACTTTTAATATTTTGTCTGTTTCAAAAATTATTGAAAATTTTGGTCCCCTTTTCATCGGTAACAAACGTTTGCTCTGTTCAGATGGTAGCTGCCATTGTTGCAGTTTCGATAGTCTACAGAACAGAATCGACTAGAATACAACCAATTGGTGACATGACATTTTTACCCAAAACCATAGCCTTGTACAGTCAAATATTTAGTTGCACTAGCTTAATTCTTGCTGTAAATAATGATATGAGAAGGCCTGAAAAACTGACATCTACTTTTGGGGCGTTGAATGTTGCCAGCTTCTTCATTATTTTGTTTCATTATAGTTTTGGTCTCATTTTGTACATCAACTATGGAGATAATGTTCGAGACAATATTCTCCTAAATATGCCACAGGAAAATAATTTGACTCACGTAATAAATTCTCTCTACTCTTTGGCGTTATTTGTGTCGTACATCCTCTGCTTTTCCTCTCGTCACGATAATATTTGGTATAGCACACTAAAACCAAAATTTCAAAATAAAAATTATGCCTTTTACGCGGAGTATGGAGTTCGCATTGGCTATAATCTGATTTCTTATCTTCTAGCAGTGGCCGTTCCAAATATTGTCCTGGTTTCGGCTTTGGCTGGCAGTTTATCATTTATTTTAGAAATAGCACTTCCATCGACGCTGACTTTATTGTTATATAAATTAAAAAATCAAAAAATGAATTTTTGGGTCCTTTTTAAAAATTTATCTGTCATTGGAATTTGCCTAGTACTATCTGGCTTGAGTTTGAGTGAATGCGTGCTACAAATTATTGCACTGTATTCAGCTTAATATTGTAATATAAAATAAAATCTGTTGAAGAGTTTGTCTTGAAAATAACTTCGATAAAGTGATCGTATAAGATGCAGAAGTATGAAACGAAACTGAATATGAAACAGAACTGAATTGAGGGCAGAAGTTCAATATCTTCGCAGGTTTCATGTAAAAGATCACCCTTAGTGGTAATGAGTCTGTTGTTTTACAAGAATGTGGGGAAGTAGATTGATTGGATTTCCATAAAAAAGAGAATTAACAAACCTTGATTCCATTATCCTTATACCAATCTTGATTTCTTTGATAAGAGTAGTTAACAATAGAAGTGCTCAGTCTATATTTAATTGATGATTTATGAAAACAGATGTACCCCTTTGAAAAAATACTGGTTTCATTAGTGTTTGAGGTAAGAAAATCAGCAATTTATACATCGTCATAATATAATAATAAGATCAAATAACCTGAGCTTTATAAAAAAAATAATAGTAAAAATATTATTTTTATTATCTGTTATTGAAATTAAAGTTAATGCATCTCATTCACCCAACTTTCTCATAGGATATAAATTATAATATTATTTTAAAACCTTGCTGCTGAAATTCGAAAACAAGGTTTTGATTTATACCGGGGGAGTCTGTTTAATTTGTGTATTTCATTCAAAAATTCCATTTAGTGTGTGTTAAACTAACTCAACGTGTAAAATCTTGAAAAAGTTCATAATTATTTGCTAAGAAAATAAAAACTATTCTGCCAGCCTTCAACACTTACTTTTTCAAGTATGACAGATTATTCGCAGTTTTTTTTTTTTGTAGTATCAAACAAATGTAAAGAAGATCTAATCAGAAAAATAAAATTTATGTTTCTAATAGATAAGGCAAAATTACTGCCAAAATTATTCCGGTTAAATTTGTGATTTAAATTTCATCTTGCACAGTATGATTCTACTCTCACGTACACCGAACACCAAATCGATTCTCACTCTATTCAAACGTATAAAGAGAAATTTTCAAGGTAAGTCAATCTAAAGTAATGAGATGAAATTAAATTAGGCCAGTATAGAAGATCCTTTTTTAAAGCCGCTGAATTCTTTATGCATAATTAATACTCATTGAAATAGGTGAGACTTTTAGAATTTATCCTATTCGCTAATAAGTTATGATTCTAATACAATATATACCTATGTTGATTTTACCTTGTACACATATTTATCAAGTTGGATTTTTTATTCAATTTATTTTATTCGAGTTATTTTCATCCTTTTAGTTTTTCAAATGTAAGAACATTTTTTATTCGAGTCAAGAGAGTTTATTCAGAATATGGATTTGTTAGATAAAATACAGGAATGTTGGCAACAATTAAAAAATAAAAAAAATAAACATTGTTCTCGATTTCGACACCCACAGGGAGATACTTTAAATTAATATCACTACTCATTCTCTGGAATTAAGTTTGGCTTAAATTTCTATGTAAATACGAGTAAGTAGAAATTTTCTTTGAGCCTCCAATTCTAGATAAGTTTTATTCATTCAATTCTCGTGATACCAACAATTTAATTTTTTCTTCTCTTTAGCAGATTGTATCCAAGCTGAATCGCTTCAATTTAGGAACAAATGACTGATTTGAATTATTCGTCAGAACAACATGAGACTTCATGTGAGAGAAAGCAGCAAACTAATGAGAAAGAATTTGATCCCTATGATTATGGTAAAGAAGATGGAATTGGTCGCTGGGAAGCTGCAATTCATCTTTATAGATATTCTATGGGGAGTAATATCATATTAATGCCCTATATTATAAAAAATTTAGGATGGCTTCTGGGAGCACTTTCTATTTTGGGCACCAGTGTCGTTCTTTATCATATTACACATGTATTGATATCGACCGAATACAAGATATGCAAACGATTAAAACTAAAACGTTTAAGTCACATTGAATTAGTTGGAAAGGTATTCAAGATTTCACCATACCCCTTAAATAAACTTTGCAATCCAATGAGATTAGTAATGTTTATTTATTATGCTACTCCTCTAAGTACTGCCAACGTATTGATCGTCATGTCAAATGGAATACAAACTTTGGCCAAATTTTTTGATTTGGAATTAAAAACAACACTCATCTTGACAATTCTCATTATACCTTTGTCTATAATCAGTATGTTTCAAAAAATAATAAAAATTCTTGTTCCATTTTCTTTGGTGACTAGTATTTTCACCCTTTGCGTGGCTGTTATAATTGTTGTGAATTCAGTGGTCCATAGAGAAGACAACATAACTGTAATTACACTTGGCGATGTAAGATTCATTCCTAAAAGTGCAGCCATGTTTCTTAGCATCGTCAATGTTTGTTTTCCAGCTATGGCAATAAAGAACAATATGGTGGAGCCGCGAAAATTAGTATCTCCTTTTGGAGCCTTAAATATAGCAGCAGTGGGAGCAGTTGCATTCATTTACAGTTTTGGTGTCATATCTTACATCAGCTATGGTGACAGAGTTTGTGAAAATATTCTTTGGAATATGCCACTAGAAAGTTACTTAAGCTTCAGTGTAATTTTCTTGTATACAATTTCATTGAGTGTAAATTATTTATTAATTTTTTTTGGCCGAATTGATAATTTATGGACAAATTCTCTGAAAGATAAATTTGGTGAAACAAAGTATGCGTCAGTACTCGAATACTGCATTCGTATCGCTTTAAATTTGACACCTTATTTTTTAGCAGTTGTATGTCCAGATATTATAGTAATATCTACACTACTAGGGCTCTCAAATATAACTATGAATGTAGCGCTCCCAGCTGTATTAGAACTTTTGTATTTATTAACAGATAAAAAGAAAAACTGCTGGATAATTTTTAAGGATATTTTTATAATTGGAGCTAGCGCATTAGTATTCATTGTATCACTTAATGGATGTATCGAAAAAATAAAGAAAATTTACAAAAAATGAAACAATGGCTTGCATATAATATACCTAGTCCAGTCCAATTGGGACCGAAAAATTAGCAAACGAATGTTAACCCCTTAGGATTGTAGGGTGAGTCACCTTGACTAACCAACTGGAAGTCTTCCCATCTATCTTTATGATTTAATATGAGAAGGAAACAGAAGAGACTTATTAAAATTGGATGAGATTTGAATTCAGCTTTACTGCTCTAGCTATGGCCCTGCACCCTTCATTTTTTTTTCTACAGGGACTAAAGCTCAAATTGTAATTTTGAAGCCTTAATTGGCAACAGATGATGTTAAAAATACTCTCCTTGTATTCACACTATAGTCAACATGAAAGTACTATTACAAATTTGTTAAAGAATAGCTAGTCAGCTGACCCAATAAAATCAATTTTCAATATAAATTATTTTCAAATGAGACGACGAAATCAATAACCACAACCATCATGATCCGTTCTAATGACGTTATTTTTGTCTGGAAAATTTTTCATTTCAACTCAGACACACTTTCTGCTTCACAAATACAGACACACACTCCACTCTTGTACAAAAATGTCAAACTGAAATATTTTCTAGACTTTATAAGTCATTTAATCTCTTCGACGCCACAAATGATGCCTTCCCTGCCCTCCATTTATTATCAGCTAGCAGAATACCCATTGTAGAACATTATCTGCCCGGAAATTTGGCACAAAAAAGCAAACAATAATTTTTTCTGTCGTCGGTTCTCGGAGAGATCGCCTCTTATGAGCCTCTTCTAGCAATCTATTGCAGAAATTGTTTCGAAAATTTTTACATGCGAACTTGTACATTCTGGATGCCAATATAGATACCGTCATTTGCCAATGGCGGACACCTTAAGGCATTTTTTTCCTTAGTTTTTTCATAGCTTGCTGAAAAATGCTTCAATTATTTTGCTTGATGCCTTGAATATTTGCCCCCACCTTCTTCTAAAAACTTCTCCCCTTTTGGCCCCCGTAACCCATACACATATTACACCCTATCATTTTTCCCAACTATCTAAATTTTGCCTATGGCGGACATCAAAATTTTCATTTTTCCAGTAGCAGACACACCAATGGCGGACACCTAGAAAAATATTTGTAATGTAGAAAAAAACGTGAATAATTGTTATTATATTTTTCAATTATGATGTTGACTAGTAAGGGGCTTCACCCTCTGTCCATTCCGGGGCTCAACTCCCCTCCACACATCCACTTATAGAGACAACTGGATAAAAAACAAATTGAAAGCATTTTACCATGCACATTTGTGTAGATATATTCATTTTTCAAATAATTAAATGAACAAAAAAAAAAACAAATCCAATTAAACTCAATGATGTCACAAGGCATGGCAGTCATCCTTTGGCTTCATACCTTGGGTTTATGGTAGGTATAGGATTTATTCCAGCCTCAAGTTGTGCATAAAAGCAAGTGTCCGCCACTGGAAACCTTCAAACAGACTGAATTTTCCAGTGGCGGACACCAGTGTCCGCCATTGGAAAATTGATATATCTTTTATGCCAATGGCGGACACCCTCAAAAAAACGTTGAAACAGATGAAATAATTCTAAAACTTTAAAATTCAATGTTTGTAATGGTTTAGGATCATTGATGCTTTGAAGGAACATTATTTAATAATCACAGGAATAGATAATTATCAGTTTTAAAAATGTTTACTATCTAATCTTTTTCTTTACAATAATTACGAAATTGAATATTTTAATTGACAAGAACGTAATTAATGGCCAAATATTTCTATTGGATGGAGCAAAAATTTAACTGAGTGATTGAACGCATTACCATGGGTAACAGCTACCATGTGACATCATCAGTTTCATTATAAGTCGGTTTAAACACTAAATATACAAAAATGAAAAAGAAGGTGACCGCCATTGGGAAGGTGTCCGCCATTGGCAAATGACGGTATAGTTTGATTTTTTTTTTTTCAAACATTTCCGAGCTATACTATAGTCTAAAAAATTCTTAAAACCATTATTCAGATCCTAAAAAGATCATAGAAATGAATAAGTCATGTAACTCATTTCTGGGGATATTTTCTTTATATTTGGGTTCATGTTTTACAAACCACTCTACCTTAGGACAAAGATTTAGAAGATACAAAAAGGCGATTAAATTTCATCTGTGGTTGTTCTCTTATTTTTTCCCTCTCGAGTACTTCTCATTTCATCTTCCGTGAAGTTAGAGAAAGGAAATTCGTATTTTCTCGGTAGGATATCAAACGACTTTCTTTCTAATTTCCGTTTCCCTATTTCTTTGCACAACAGCGTGAACGTCGAGGTGTTATTTTCTCTGTTTGATGGCGAGGAAAGGGGTAAGAACTACACGAAGGATACCAGATGAGGACAGAAAATTTTCTACGTTATGAGAAATGTACATAAAAGCTCGTGTGAGGCGCTTTTAAAAACCATACACATTGTGATCGTCCAAAGTGCAGGGGTAACATATTATTAATTTCTTTCATTACAGTTTAAACTCAGCTGTAAAGTTTTATCAAGCTGTTCAGTTTTTTTTCAGTCACTTCATTTTACAGTATTCATTCTAGAATAGAGCCTCGACCCCTCGAAAAAAAAGGAAGCTATAATAGTAATGGTTTGATGGTTAAAAGATGTAAAATTACTTATTGCCTCCATATTTAATTGGTTAGGAGATATCAATCATCAAGAGATAAGAATAATTAGTAAAACAGAAGGTTTGTGTGAGTAGTAGATAACCAACCATGGGAACAATCTACTCTTACATTTAAGAATAAACATAGACAACAGGAGAGAAAGCATACTGTGGCTCTATATGAACACGAGAATCTAATATACAAAGATTAACGTGTGTGTAAAAATTCAGATATTCATTTTTCATCATTAAAAGTATAATAACATGTGCGGAAGATTACACACTAATAAAATTTTCGATGCTCGTGTGTAATTTTTCACCCCTGTTACCTTTGACAGAAAGGTACCAATCAAATTTAGGAAATAGGTACAGACTTATTTCATTCATCTGTTTATCCACTACGTGCCTGGTTCTTTCTTGCATTCTTTCATATACCACGACTTCACAAAATCATGCAAAGATTTCCTTCCTTTACAGTGGATAGGGTAACAAAGGTATCTAATAATGAAAAGGCAAACAAATCAAAACGACCTTACCCTCAATCATTTAGGTACGTATCTTGCAAATTTCATCAGATATTACACGATACAAATGTCTCAAATCATAAATTGACAAGAGGCGCAGCTTACTTCAGCCACACAATCGGTCGTATTCATTCTATTATAATATCAAAGGAGAATCGAGAAAGGAGCTGAAAAAAAAAACAAGGAATTAAGTTTCAGTTAACTATTATTGGTATTGATTACAGTAAAAGAAATTAGAAAACACAAGTTATGGATACGTACCTTACCTGTGTCTGAATGGAATCGGATTCACCAAAACTTGAAATTCGGACATCATTGAGAACACTAACGAGTAACAAAAACGATCAAGCGAACAATACTTTTGATTTAAATTGATAAATCACGAAGGAATATCGAATAAATTAAGGGATACGAAAAATTTTACTTTAGCTGGGTAGTTGAACGTAAAAGATCCAAATAATGTCCAGGACTGTTCTTGAATATCACTATAAGGAACCAATTCTTCATGATCAATGCTAATGCACTCACGAATTAGCCGGCTAAATGGCAAGTACATAATTATACACATTATTCATAAACTTTAGAAAATCATGATGAAAATTTGATATACAGGGTCTTTCACAATAAACGCTCACGAGAAATATGTGGTTAGCAAGGGTTTAAAACTATCATTTTCTTTTGTTATCGCCACCAATGCATTCTCCCAACCATGACAATTACTCTGACGATTTCATAATGGGGTATCCATACCAAAAAGGGACCTTGAGGTGAAAAATAAATTTTTCAATTTTTTATGGTTTAGAGCATAAAAAAAAAGAAAATTTTTTTTTCACCCTAAGATCCTATTTCCGTTGTGGAACCCCCGTGTATTTATGATTGGTATGTTTGTGCGGATACAGTGGTATCATTTTTTGAGTAAAAAATTCATCTACGTAATCATAAAATTTGTTTTTCTGATGAGCCCTATTTAAAAAAATACTCTGTATTTTATATTATAAAAAAATACTTTTTCGGAAGAATACATTTATTCTCGATAAATCAAACCGAATTAAGTCATTCCATAGCACGTGAGAATTGTCATGGTTGGGAGAAAGCAGTGGTGGCGATAACAAAAGAAAAAAATAATTTTAGACCCTTGCTAACCACATATTTCTCGTGAGCGTTTATTGTGAAAGACCCTGTACTTGAGTGATTCAATGAAAATAGTTCTTCGACTCGAAAATGACGAAACATCCAAAGCAGGTATAATACTGATAAGAGAAGGAGCCAAACAGAGAATTCTGGAGCCAAAGCCATCGACAATTTCGCAATCATAAAGAAACCGAAATAGCACACTAAAACTGAGAAAAAACCGACGTAAAATCAAAATTCAAAACTGAAATTAATCCATTAAACCAAACAGTAAACGCTACGATTCATAAACTGAACATCAAAATAAATTCAAACAACAATCATGGTCTCATGGGCCATGGCATTCGCATTTTTTTCTCCAAATTTTCTGATTTTATTTTTAACTTTCAACAACCACGGGCACGTTTCATATTTTCAACTTCAATCTCGTTATTTTACATTTTTCCTCTTAATGAACGGCTACACTGATCAAATTTCCATGAAGTTTCAATGCGGTCGTTATTCTATCATGGCCACACTGATTACATCGTTACGTTCGAATGTTCGATCTGAAAATTATAGCTACCTATGGGTACATCAAATTCTAAATCAGATGTTTTGTAAATGTGTTCTCGTCTCCTGTGTGTCGTGAAAAAGTGCAAAATAATTTCAGAATTTTTGTAGTCTATTTCTATTTTCTATACTAGTCACTAATCGTCGTGTAAGTGTGATTCGAGCTCGATTTTTTTCATTGTGTCCATCAGCATATTATTGTGTTCTATCTCATCTAATTTCTTTTCGATTAAATCTCTATTCTTTGCAAGTGCTTTGTGATATCGCGTATGCAAATGTTGATTACCGGTAGCCGTATCTTTATTCGCGTTCATCTCTTTCATTAATTTGATTCTATAATATTGTGTTGATCGAAAGTGTTTGTGAACTTGTATCATATCCAAGTACAACTTGAATCGTAAAATTTGTGAAGTGCAGTGAAGTGTAATCTTCGTCATTATTCATTACTCGTGTGTTTGGTTAAAGCTATTCGTATAGCTAATCTAATTCGATAATCGCAGTGAGTGTCGAAGTGAAAATTATATCATCAAAATGAGTGAACTGTAATTTGGCATTCATCGTGGTTTTGGTTGACATTGGTATCAACAGTGAACAGTCTCAGTTCTTCTGTCAGGTTAGCGAACAAGCATTATATCTTATAGTTTTAGTTCGGTGTAAGAATCTAGCAATGTTGAATCATTTCAGTCAGCATTGTACGAGTATAGCTATTTGAGGTTATCTTATTGCATTTAGTACCTTCCTTTTCCATGATTCGACCATTTATTCAGTCCAGTAGCAGCGTACTAACTTGATCTGGGTTGTTGAATATTTCACGTCTTCAAATCTGGCATTCATAGTTTACTCAAATTCCGCTACATTGCAGCTGCTATTCGATTAGTTTTCACTCTGTCTATCAAGATGTAGGTAGTCTACCTGTGCAATATACGCATAAAATTTTCGAAAATTCAATAATAATCGATACACAACGTTCTTTTTATCAAGCTGGCAACACAGGTGTACAGAATTAAATCTGACGTTTTGAATTTGTCAGATTCTCGTCAACCCTGAAGAGTAGTTGCTAGAGTGATCCAATAGTCCAAAATCGTAGTTTTGAGAGAAACGTATACCTATATTCAGTTCTCATAATACACCCTTTTCCCTTGTTTTGACTTTTAAGTGCTTCTGATTTGTATTCTGAGGACGATGACCTATTGGATGGTAATTAGATCACTCCGCTGGTTCTGTCATAAATCATATAATGACTCTTATTACATCCAAACTTATTTAATGGAATGAAATTTTTTTGCCAGAAGTATCTGAAAATCGTATGATTCCATTTGAGATGCAGATAGTCTACAATTTCTTATTCTGTTGTGGCTCGGAAGTTGGAACTGATTTTTTATTAATAGCTTCTAATTTATAAATATTGCCTTATTATTTCTGTGTGCTTCTTCAACGGTTGAACTATTCCATTTCTATTTTACTGTCCTTTGACTGTGGTAATAATGGCCATAAAACTCTATCGATGAGCTATATGCTGTATTTCTTGGTCAAATATTTGTGAATCTGTTGAACTGTAACTTTAATTCAACACCTGGCAGTAAGGGTTTTATGAGCAATGTACTAAAAGACAAAATCGATGCTTCGTTTATGATTATTATAAAGTTTTGATTTGTCAGTAGAATACGTGGTCATTGGCATTTTAACTTCTCGAAAATATTCGTATAGGTACACTCGTATTATGAAGCATGTATCGTTTTGCCCTGGGTATGATTCCATCGTGATATTTAATATTAAAAATATAAATATGAAATGTAAGAAATTATTCAAAATCATTGAAAGCTATTTGTTCATTCTTTCCATAAAGTAGTTGTCTGTGACGTAGATTATTTTCATTTCCACACGTGATGACTATTTGACATTAGTGGTCCTTATTTATAAATGATTAAAATTATTTTTGTAATTTCGCTTCCACCCTCCCCCACCCTCAAGTGTTACCCTTCCTAGAAAAAAGTCTTTTCTAGTTTCGCGCCCTTCCCTAAAATGGAAGTATGTAGTGTCTCTGTCTCAAAGACCTCCATTATCGAAAATTATGGCTAAATTGGAATTTTAAATAGTATAATATTTAAGAACAATTAATGAGGAAAGTAAGATACTTCATGCAAATGCAAAAATATTTTATTATTTTTGCACAAGCATGAAATAGCTTACTAAATAACCAAATTAGCCGCAACCGTACCAATTGAATGCCATCTGAAATTTGATTAGCACCGAGCGAACCAATTTGGGTGCCACCTAAAGTTGAGTTGGCAACTGGCATCAACCAAAAACTGGCATGTTTTCCCAAAATTCACGAACATATTATGTCGTGAAAAATATTTTTTTAATTATACATTCAATTTTCAAAAAATGTAGTTATGTTGCAAAATATATCGTTGATTTATTACTTCGAGGAAGTAAAATAACCCTTTAGTGAAAATAAAGCTGTTGAAAAACAATAAAATAGAAACAGTTAATTTAATTTTGTGTTTTTTCTGAAGTTTCTGGTATTTCATTATCATAATTAATGCATTTAAATTGAATATCGTTTTAATAATTTTCTTCCTCGATAATTTCCTCTTTTTTTTTTTTTTACCAATCAGTTCATTTTGAGAACAATTTTTGTGGGCCACGATTGTTTCTTGGCAGGGGCAAGTAAGCCATGGCTTTCCCTGGACGTTCCTCAGATCCACCCCCGATCGAATGGAAGATGGCGACTTTGAAAAAAAATTTTTTCCAAGAAAGTAGAGTCGAGATATTAACAAGCCGATCTGAAAAATGTTCTTTATCCCGTTTGAGGACCCCTGATAGTTCTCGTCAGTGATGAACGATGACTGCTCTCGAACGTTTCTGTTCTTCGTAAACGAGTAAGAGAATAACGAACGAAAACGTTCATCGTTATTTTCTTAGCAATTTTTTATTAGCCAGTGCTTATTTGCGCTCTTTTTGATTCAGTTTATCGTTGATGAGTTGTACAAATTTTTTTTAACCGGTTCAGTTCGTCGTTGATGTGTTGCTTCTTAGCAATTTTTTTAAGCTAGTGCTTGTTAGTTGTTTGCGCTTGCTTCAATTCAGTTCGTTTGGTCATTGGTGTATTTCTGTGCATGAGCAGAGTGAACTGGCTCGCAATAAAATCGTTACAACGACATCTGCATATTGGTATTGGCATATTATTTTCGAGTGATCGTCAGTTGGAGGTAAGGAATAACAGTTTTGCCCTTCGTATTACATGCTATCGATTTTGATGACATCATCTCATCAGTTACAATATTCTCAGTCTTGTGTTCAGTGTTCTACTCGTATAATTAGACCCGTTAGTGTTTCTCTAAACTTTCGTACTTTTGAGATTCTGTGGCCCAAATGCTAGACAGATACTCCATACTAGAATTGCCTGCACGTTTCAATTCATTCTTGAAATGAGAAAAGACCAAGTAGCGCCGTATATGATAAGAATCAGGGTAGTCCATTTGTTGTGGCAATTTAGAGTGTCCGTGAGTTATGATACACATAGCACTGTTTTGGGCGGTCAAAAGAGACTAATAAATAGTGAGCATACGTGTAGGTACTCTAATTACAATACCCATTCCTTTATAGGATTGTATGGAGCAGGTATTAGAATGCCGAGTATTAGTTTTGACTTAGTAACTCTAGAAAAACCAAGTTTTACTCGATTATTCTGAGGGAACCGAAGAGAGGGGGTTCTACTAAATCTAAATTTTTTATATTTTTTTTATTTTCTATTGCCAATCTCGAAATAATTTTAATACTCGCTCCTTTTATTTTTCTATTTTTTTTTCATAGCTTGCCAAAACGTTTTGTAATTAGGGAATTTCGAAATTATTAATGGTAAGTTTTATTTCGGTAAGTCTACTCACTCTGGCAAGCTGAGCGCGCATGTGAGTGGGGTGCAAATAACGTTCTAAGAAATCGGTTGAGGAAAATGTTTAGCCTCCTGAGTTGTATTCGGTTGAGAGCTTGAATCCTTGACTTTTGATTTTCCTCGTTAAAGGAATCGGTTGTCGTTTTGAATTTTGTTCTTTTGATTGATTTTTTTTTCGGTATCGTTTCTGAACTTAGAATATTTTTGAAGTTTGATTTTTTTTGTTGGAGATTGGAATCGTTATTTTCATCTTCATCGTTTTATTGTGTTCTTTATTTTTTGAAGCAGAATCTTCTTTTTCGTTTATTTGGAAATCCGTGATTTTTATTTACAATTCGTATTATTTCTCATTTTTTTCGTGGAGAACTTGTATTTTTTTTTGTGCCGTTCAAATAACCTGGTTAATAAATCGTTCAATTATTGGTGGTATGTACTCTTACTCTTATTTCTTGTTTTACTCTTGTGAGGTAGGAGGTAAGATGTTTTAGTTTCACCCCCCCAATATGGGGAATAACAAATATAAGCTAGGTATGGTATCGTAATCAACGTTGTATATCCCTCTCGTCATGTAAAACGGATTGACCCCTTCTCTTCTCTTCTTTTTAATCCCATCTTCTAAATTTTTTCTCTTCAATGTAGCTTAGGTTTTCTTTTGCTTAGGATTTTCAGAATTTAATCGTTTTTGGAGTATCTAACTAACTCTGCTGTCTTGTGCTTTATTAGATCGTGGTAGTAATATTTTGAGATTTTTGTTTGTGGTGGCTTCGGACACCTCAGATTAATCGATGAGGCCACTCCCTTTGGTCTAATAATTCTAATTATATGGCGACCGTGACAGGATCGAGGGGTTAGTTTCTCTCTTTCCTGTGATGCGAACCAAACCGTTTATCCGTTACTAATAAATTTCGTAAATCCTAAAATTCAATTCTCCATTCCTGTAGGGTTATCCTTTTATTACCATTCGTTAACCTCTAAATAGATTGGTTCTGAGATCTGATGCAATATGTCTTCCTTAGGTTTTCCTACCAGGACTGTCAGATCCTAACCGGAACCGCTGTGACTCCTAGAAGTCTTTTTCTTATTGGATACCGACTTAGCCCGTCGAACTATTCCTAACTGTGAAATTCTGTCCCCCCTTTTAAAATTTCCCTTTGGTTTTGTCCGTTTTCTAACCTGAAAAATGTGACTGGCGACTGTGTCATTTCCCTACCTGGCTTACTCATAGTGTTGACTCCCTGAGTATCCGTTCCAGAAGCTGCTGTTTGCTAAGCAGCAACCTTTTAGGCTACTTCCCCCTGTCTAATCCTATTTTTATCCTTCAATCCAAACACAGATTGGCGTTTGTGGATGTTGATTATATCTACCTAGTGGAAATTGTTATTCCCCTGGTTTGAAATTTTTTGAAATAAATATTTAATTTTTTGCCATTTTTTCGGAATTTTTGTTGTTTCGACAACCTTTAGATTTTTATTATTTTTTTTGAATTAACGTAATTTTTTTGAGTGTAAACGATTTTCCTAGAATTTAACTTTAAAAGTTGAAATTTTTTTTGTTTTTTTTTAGAAGGTTTACACCTATTCCCATTTTTTTACACCTATAGATTTGGACTCTCTATAGAGTGACTACAACATCAATCCCACACTTTTGAATATATCCCATAGAAGTATATGAACCGATTACCTCCTTACCAAAATTAGCAGCTGTAATATCCTTGCCAATTTTGATTTCATATATTTTTAACTTGTGTCACCAGGTATATTGCTCTCTTATATTTTTGTGTATATATTCTCATAAATCCATAGAACTTGTCTATCGGAAAACGTTTTTTTACCCACGGATATTTCCTTTTTAACCGAATTAAGACAATATAGATCAGACATTTGTCTCGATAAACGTTTCAGAACAATCTGCTTATATGTCGTTCAGGCCTAGACACTACGACGGTCGATTTCGGAAGGCCGACGAAACTCCTCAACATAGAGGTAGGAAAAAGAAACCTACTTACTATAGCGATTACGACTCCGAAGATGATAGAAAAACTTCACACTACGATCGAAGAGATGATATTGGGGCCACTTGTCAACATTACTTCGAGCCACATCTTTTTGCGCTATCCCCAAAAGAGAAGGCTGAACTTTTCACTGTAGATATCGAAAAGAGTCGTGAAATTGTCGAAAAATACAAGAAGAAGCAGGTTGAAATTCCTGAGATTGTAGAGATCGAAGATATCGATAATCTTGAGGTCGACGATTTAAAAAAGAAGCTCAAAGAAACCTTTGAAGTACAGAAAGAATATCGTACTATTCTAAACGATTATCTCACCGATGATCAAAGCAATCGTGAAAACGATCTGAAGAAGATGGAAGAAGTCGTTCGTAAACTAAACAAATATGAGTTAGAAGTGAAAAACGAGACACCTACTCATCCAAGATATTATTCTGAAAGTATGAATAAATATCGCGAAGGTCTACCCAGAGGAAACAAACCGATCATCCGAGATAGCCTAGAGAGTTTTACAGGCAATCCCAAAATCGCAGCCTCAACAAGCCTACACAAACACGACGAAGTCGGAGACACCGGAACCGATGTCAAAGACGATAAACACGTTGACGGTATCCGGGAAGAAATACCTGAAAGAAGAAATAGCCGAGGTAAACGTTACTCACCACCAGCTAAGCGAGAGGAGGCTGAAAAACGCAGAAACGAGCGCCGAGGTGAACGTTATGAAGAATACCGTAGACGGTCTAGAGACAGAGACGAAGATCGAAATCGGTATCGAGATAATAGAGACAGGTATCGGGATGAAAGAGACCGAGATCGCGAACCGGATAGAAGACCATCTGGACGAGAAGGCCATCGTGATTATCGAGACTCTGATCCAGACGATGAAGATAAAAGAAAACCCGATCGAGGTAGAAGAAATTCGCGTGACAACGGTAACGATAGAAGTAGACGTCACTATGATGACGATAGAGACAAATCTCGTAGAGATAAGGACGATTCACGTCGTTCAAGAAGAGACAGATATTCGTCAGATGACGATTATGAACCGGATAAAGACGAGCTGTGGAGCGACTATATCAAAGAAGAAGAATCCGAAACTTCCGAATCGGAAAGGGAATATTCCAAACGGGGTATAAAACCGAACCGATCTAGGAGAAGCGGTAGTGGAAGCCGATATAATATCCAATTGCCCTGCCTAGATCCAACCAAAATGGATCCCTACAAAGAAAACGATACTCGCTCACCACCTATGTTCGTCGAAGAATTCGAAGGTCTGACTGACCATATTAAAGGCGATGAAAAATTGAGAGGGGTACTGTTTAGACAATTATTCAAGGAAGTATTGTACAGTAGGTGTACGACTATGCCAAGGAAAGTACCATACCCAATCATGAAGAGCTGGTTTCTCCAAGTAGCATGGTCTAAGAGTGCTAAGAGAGCCAGATGCAACCAAATCCTGAGCTGGACCAGACAATCAGTCGGGGTAGAAAACATAGCAGCGTTCCTGCAAATCATCAACACCAAGCTGATCGAGTGTGAAGTAAATGCGGCAGATCGATTCGTTTTTGTGACACAGAAAGCACCCATGAGCTACGTGGTCTCATTACAAGAGAAAGATTTTAAGAGCCCGAAAGCTCTTAACGTTGCTCTGAGCCGAATCGAACGGAAGAAGGCTAATCACAAGATAGTGAACGAATTCTCATATGCTTATCGTGAAAACGAGAAAAGTGAGAAGGAAAAGCCAAAACGTCCATTCACCCGCACGAAAGCAGTAGCAGCAATAGGTGTCGGAAACGAAACGGATGCTTATACCACCGACAATGCTATCCAATCTGACGACGAAGACAGCTCGGGAAACGAGTAATGGCAGCTGTAGGCGACCATACAGCTGGCCTGAAGAATAAACCCAGGTCGCGAGTGACATTCCAAACTAGAAACAAAACTAGTACACTCATCGACAAGACTCAAGTAAAAGAGAAGAAAGATCGATCGAAAAATAAAATTGTAACCGAAAACCCGGTTGAGAAATCGACTGCGGTAAACGTTTCCGAAAACGATAAGCTCGAAAAGACTGTAGAGCAACCTAAATTGTTAGAGGCCGAAAGTAGCGAAAATTGTTATTTCGTGAAATCTGGGGCTACTAAAACGTTTGCGAGAAACGATAATATCGGTAAGTTCGACTCTAGAAAAGAGACATTCAATGTTAGTAAGACAGAGGATGTTAAACCAATTTCTAAACCTATAGAAATTATGCCTCACGTCTTATCTTTAGAAGAAAACCCAGCTACCCCGCGGTGGCTAAACTATCGTGTATTCGGGGATCCTTCCTTTTTGAGTTGGCTAACTAAGTCAAAAAACTCAAATTTGTACGGGAAAGTTGATCCAAAAGTAAAATCGTTCCCTAAAATCCTTAGACCCTATTCGCTATTAAATGCAGCGAAAGATTGTAGTCGAAAAGATGACGAAATCATTATCGGTATGACCGAATATATGATTGACGATAGGGATTTCGATTTAGACGATTTTACCGAAAAATTAAAACAATTGTTACAGTATCTCTTCGATGAGATTAAAATTAAGACCGTGATCGTTGCGACTATACCGATTCGTCCAGAAAGACAACGAGACGGAGCATATCGAGGTCGAATTAAACAAGTAAACAGTAAGCTGTGGGAGCTGAAAAATAACCTGAATCGTATGTTCATTTTCGATGTTCAGAAGAAATTGACACCCTCACCTACTATCGGTGAAGATGGGAAAATCGATGCTAGAAATGGTTATTACGAAATCCCCACAGAAGGTGGAAAAGATCACATGCGTTACACTTTTGAAGGCGCTATGAAAATGGATCTAGAGTTAGCCGATACGATCCGAAAATTTATACCTTCTAGCACGGAACCACCTATGTGCGCTGTCTATATGATCGGCAGTCGAGGTAAAATGGAGGGGCTAACCTTCACAGGATCCGAATTCACCTTACCACCTTTGACAAATACCAACGAAGTACAGCAACAAGTAGAAGAGACTGTACTTGAAAAGAAAAAAGAAGAATCACCATCGGCGGAAAACGAATCTGAAATCGAATCAGAAGATTTCACACCTTACGAAGACGAAGATGTCTTTACAGCACCTTCAGATCTCGATAGTGAAGGTTCACAAAACGTTTCCGAGAACGATTCCAATTTTATCGTATCCTGTTTAGGAGAAGACGAGTTACACTCTAGCTCAGAAGATAAAAATTGTTCAGCAATCGATAGAGAACGTAAAGAACATATGTACATGCCTGTATATATCGGTGAGAAAACCTACTCTATCATGCTCGATAGTGGTTCTAGAGATTCATACATAACCAAAGAACAATTAGAAGTTATCGAAGCAAATCACCCTGGAATAAATGTATACAAGGTGAAACATATAGACAATAGTATTAAGGTTGCAGCTGGAGCAACGACTCTAAAAACTATCTATATGTGCAGAATCGATATGTTCATTATAGATCTAGACGGACTAAAACATCAAGTTAGTATTCCATTAAAAGTTGTGAAAGAACTTCACATCTCAATTATAGTCGGTCAAGAGCTCCTCGGAACTCTATATGGTTTAGTAGTAGATCATAAATACCGAATAGCTGAGTGGAGGTTGAATCCAGAAAGTGATGATAGAACACCATTCAAGTTATACACTTACCACGAGATGCGAGGTATGGATGCTATCCTATTAACCATACCAGAAGATTTAAAAATCGATCCTCAGGTGAAGAAAGATATCGAAAGTTTGAAACTTGAAGAAAGCGACAGCGTTCGAGATCGATTTTTGAAAACGTTAATCGACGTGAACCCGATGTTCGAAGATAAAATCAGAGGTTGTACAGCTGGTTTCCATGAATTTCGAATGGATCCGAGCATCCCGCATATGGATCCGAAAGAAAGATTGGTGCCGAAAAGCATGCAAGGTGAAGCTGATGCTCTGATGGAAAATTGGCTCAAAAATGAAATCGTGAAGCAAGGAAGTAGCGATTACTATTCACCTCTACTAGCTGTAAGAAAACCAAACGGCGAATTAAGACTCTGCTTAGACTGCAGAGAAATCAACAAATACATGAGAGCACACGGAGAAACCGTACCGAAAATAGACGAAATAAAAACTCGTTTTCATAGTTCTAGATATTTCTCGAAAATCGATTTCAGATCGGGATTTTTGCAAATTCAACTTGCAGAAGAATCGAAGAAATATACAGGTTTCCGATATAAAGGAACACCTTACCTTCATAATCGAGTACCTTTCGGTACAAAAGACTCAATGCCTGCTTTTATCCGGATAATGAAAATTGTTTTAACGGATTGTGACCAATTTGCATGCGCATATGTAGATGACATTCTAATACATTCTGCGACAGCAGAAGATCATCTTAAGCACCTAGATATCGTGCTGAAAAAAGCAAACGCAGCGAACATGGCCATACGACTCGATAAGTGTTCATTTTTCGAATCATCCGCTAAATACTTAGGATACGTCATCGATAGGCAAGGAATCAGTCCTGACCCAGCAAGAGCTGAAGCTATAACCCAATACGCCCGACCAACAGACAAGAAGAGCGCTCGATCCTTCCTCGGAGTAGTAGGATACTATAGGAATCACATCCACAGATGTTCGGATTTAGAAGTACCACTCCGAGATCTGACCCGGATCGATACACCTTTTGTCTGGGAGGGGAAACACCAGATCGCATTTGATCTTTTAAAGAGACAAATCGCTAAACGTTTACTGAACGTCCACCCCGATTGGTCAAAACCGTTTTTTATCGCAACCGATGCATCGAATTATGCGATTGCAGGTATGATAATACAGATACGAGATGACGGTCAACAGGATGTAGTAGCAATGTGTAGTCGAATGTTGAATAAAGCAGAGAGAAATTACCAAACTTTCGAAAAAGAACTTTTGGCGATGGTTTACACTCTCCAGAAAAACCGATATATGCTACTGGGCTATGAGATACACTGGAAGACTGATCACCATGCACTGACGTATTTCCTTAAGACAGCCGAATCTACATCGCAGAGAGTAAACCGATGGAGGCTGTACATAAACAACTACGATATTAAGGCTATCGAACATATACCGGGCAAAGATAATGTAGCACCCGATGCTCTGTCCAGGTATTTCGAAGTCATAAACGGTCCAAAGGATATGACGTATCCACCCGTCATGTTCATCGGAGACAACGGACAAGGTGGTAACTCGCTGGAAACGATTATGGCGAATATGAACGGTTTACAAAAACGTTGCCCTGAGGTCAGAAAAGCGGTACGAGAGAAAATAAGAAATGTAGAAATTTTAAACGGTATTGCTTACTACATAAATCGTGATGGACAATCTCGAATATACGCTCCAGTTTGTGTTAGAGCAGATTTCATTCGATTTTACCACGATAAGTACTCTCATCCGGGTGTTAAGAAGACACTACAGGTGATCCGGCGTCATTTCGATTGGCCCAAGTGTAAAGATCAAGTAGTAGACTTCTGCCGGAACTGCATGACCTGCAGGAAAAATAAAGCCATTAATTATTCTCCAGTAGGTCAATTTAAGTCGATCGAAGCGAAAGAACCGCTCGAGATGATATCGGTAGATGTATTCGGACCGATTACGAAAACGGATCGTGGAAACACGAAACTAATTGTAATTATGGACGTATTCACAAAGTTCACCCGGTTATACCCGGTAGCTAAAACAGCTATGAACGATTGTTGTGAAGCCATAAATAATTTTATTTCAGAATATGGTAAAGTTAAGATAATTTTAACCGATCGAGCCTTAACGTTTACATCACCGAAATGGAAACAATACTGGCATGAAAAGGGGGTGAGAATTAGACTCACATCAGTTTATACTCCCCAGAGTAATCCGGTTGAAACACGGATGAAGGTGATAGGTGACTGTCTGCGAATTTATTGCCCATCAGAACACCATAAATGGGACGAGCACCTCGAGAAAATTGAGCGCAGATTAAACGAAACTGAACATGTAGTCACTGGAACCGCTCCAATCACCCTATTCGAGCAGAAAACGTTCGATGCTTCAGGCGATTTAATCGATATACCAGATCCAGAATTCACTGAAATCAAAAATAGAGCATTAGAAAATACGAAGAAAATGCTTGAACAACGAAAAAAGTTCTATTCCAAACTGAACAACCGCTTCGTGAAATTGTCTGTAGGTGATAAGGTGTTAGCCAAATTCGTTCAACTTTCAAATGCCGCCAAAAGACAGACCGGAAAATTGTTTCACAAGTGGAAAGGTCCTTATACGATATCGAAAGTATCAGGACAAAACGCTTATCAATTCGTAGATGATGCGGGAAATCAATACGAAAGACATATCCGTCATCTACAGAAAGTTTAAGAAATCAAATTTTATTCATCAAATAAATTCCTAATTATATTGTAATTAGCGAAAAACGTTTGCTTTTGAACGATATTGTACTTACGTAAGATTTGTAGAATTCGTACGACGAGAAAATAATTCGAAGTTGAGAAAAAGAAAATATTTTATTCCAAAATATTCTCCTTCAATTATCCTCCAAAAGTTAAAAATCCTTAAAAATGACAGAAAAACTAGTTTCATCTGAAACCGAACCGATAACAAATCGAACCCCATTGTTCTGTTATCTGGAACTCGTGAGCCGAATACAATGTATTCTGTGAAACATGTGATCACCAGCAACGAGTATGGGAAGAAACGGTTAAGCTCAAACACACTCGACGCGATACGCGCGAATGAGACACAGATAAAACGAAAATTCGAACACAGACAAAATACGTTCCATCGTCACAGACGAAAGCCAAAAACGCAAACCGCTTTTAGTGTGACTGGTCTCGCCACTTTTTGGTACAACAAAGAAAATGCGCATTTGAGAATGACTAATATGGTTATGAAGTTAGCGTCTGCTGAAATCGTGGTTTGCAAATGAAATTAAAGTGTTTTTAAGAAAAGAAATTGAAAATAGGAACCGTTTTGTGATCACCGAGACGTGCGGTATAAGTATTTGTTGTAAAAATAAGTTTTAACGCTTGTCGAAATCGTTCGAGATGGCAGCCGGTCCGAACAGAAATCCCGACAATATCATCGAGCCACAAGATTTAGAACGGTCAATCAGAAATCTTTTTCATTGTCGTGATGGGAAAAGTAAGTCTAAACTTCTATAACTCGATTTATTGTTATATCGACGTTAAACGTTTCTAATTGCAACCCTCACTTGTCAGGTGAATATGCGATGTATTTTACCTTTGAACTACCTATTCTGTACGCCGAATTCGTCGATCGTAACCGCAATGTCATAACCGACTGTAGTGACGAGGTGTTGAACGGTAGGGTTCAAACGATCGAGGAAACGGAATTAGGACCGACAGCAGAAATCATCAGACTTGAGGAAGCGATAGTTGAGGAAGCTATTGGCATTCTAAACAACAAAAAAGAACTGGTAGAAACACTAAAGGAGGAGCTAATTTCGTACAAGGCTAGATGTGGCCGATTCCGTGATAGGATTAATAACCGTTTGGGAGAAGTTCGTAGTCATCTCTTTGTAACCTTTTTTGTATTCAATCAGCTAAATACTGATTCGAAAACGTTTCATATGTTGTAATAGGTCAACGCTCGTAGAGCAGCACAAGCTGCGATAGCTCGTGTGCAAGAAACGCCGATGGATCTAAGTCGTGGAAATCGGCAGGTAATTCGTTTATTAATTAAATCGTAGAGTCAATATAAATGTATTCATCTATATCTATGTATGTCGATAAACGTTTCCATAATCGATGTGTTAAAATTTTAAACGGTATTTTGGTGTCAATTATTTCAACCAAAGATGTTAATATCGTTTCATTTGTAAATTCAGGAAGTAGTACGCGAACGTATCGAGCAGCAAGCTAACCTGCCAATCGTCCGATTGCGGCGGTTCGATCAGGACCAGCCACAGATTGTGATTCCGCGTTGCGACGCACCGGTACGAGAAGCGTTACCTCAACCACCTGTAATTCCACCGCCCGAGAATATCATGGCTGATCAACAACAGTTAGAGATCGAACTCGAGCAAAATATGGAGCCTGAAGTAGAGGTTGTTGAACCTGAAGAAGTCGTGATGGAAATCGAAGATTACAGTATTGATAGCACGGAGTCTACCGATACGGAAAACGGTAAAGGCGTAAATTTAATTAATCTCGTAACGTTGGTTGATCCTCGAACTGTGAAGGAACCCAAACGTAAACGTAAACGTAAGAATATTCTGAGCAAATCTGATGGTTTCGCCAAACGTTTTGTGAATAAATCTAAAATAATTCCCTATGTTCGCGAATCCATTCTTTCAAAAGTCGCTCAAAGCAAGAAGGTCTTGACAAAATCGAAAGTTAGACAAGATGAAATCTATACTCAAATTTTCGAAAATAAGGAACAAGAATCTACCCTTTCGAAGTTTAAAATCGGGAAGAAGGGAGATTCGGGTAAAAATGAAGTTGATAACGGTATTGAAAATCAAAGTGTTAATCGAACGGGTGCATTGAAAGTTATTAAGACAATAGATGTTAATTCGATCAAACCCGGGCATTGTAAGATTACCTTTGAAAATAAATTACGGGAAAAATTTCGAAAACGTTTCCATGAACCGGTAGGTAACTCTAAGTTTATTCGTTCCACAGATGAGGAAATCGATGAAGTAGAGAACGCTATCTACGACCAAGCGATTCACCAAATGGAAAACGTCGGAAACGTACAGCCACAAGATGTTCACGATTGGGCAGAGGAGGTTTTAGCAAACGAAATTGCGCAAAACGCTCAACAACCGGAACCGTTACCAGTGATCATCCCTCAACAACCGATTGTACAGCAGGTGCAAATGAACCCGTTACCGCCACAACAGTGGAATAATACACGTTTTGGAGCTGAAGCGGTAGAAGTATTACGGGAATACGGACGAGACGTAATAATCCGGCTACGACTACATGAAGACCGCGATGAGAAGGCGATGGTGCATCTGTCTACAGACGTTAGAGAGAACGTTTACGGTGAACGGGCGGTAATGCAATGGGCGGGTGTATATACACATCCCGTTGGCGCTCGTACGAATCCGATTCCGGATATACAATGTCGATTAGATGGGGCTCCGTTTGTCTACGCCGGTCTACGCCGTCAATACGCTCTACGTCTGTTCCCGTATACCGGTACTGAAGATGATGCTATTATAGCTACGGGGTGGCTCGTTCCACCGATCGGGCATACGCCGGATTTCTCGTTGGAAAGGGTTGTGTTAGGCGAGGACTTCCTCAGAGAAAATTTACATTCGATCAATCCTGGATTAATGGAAGTCACTCTCCGAGCCGACAACGGTCACCTAATTCGAAAACGCTACCAGTTAAGAAATCGAATGAGAAACTAAATCGTTCATTTTTTTCGTAATCGCTCCTGCCGAAGATAAGACTGTTTTTTTTTTGTTGAAGCCAACTCCCACTGGAGATTGCGCAAACGTTTTTTTTATTATTCTTTTTATTTTTTTTACCTGTACATAGTTTTTTTTATCGAAGTGTTCATTTTTTTTTGTGATATCATTCTGTTCCTTTTTGTACTTAATTTTGTTTGTTCCTTAGGCCGTGAAGGTCAAATTATACGTTCATTTTTGCATTAAAAATCGACAAACGTTTTATTATTTAGTAAGTCTAGATATTCAAAATTTTCATGTTAGAAATTGTATGAAAACGGTGTGTATATCGTATGATGGAGACATGATCGGAGAAATAAGCGATAAGAGTATGAGTTTAATTGTTCTTTATTAGGAATAATTCGTGTAAGATCGTGAAACTAGTGTAAACTCGTTGCTACAATTGTAGATATCAGCGAAACAGAAACGGTATAACAATGGTAAGTCAATGTAAACAGTCATACTTTTCGTAGATACAATAACAGATATTCATGTTCGTTCTGGAATTGTTATCTTGGTTGTTCGGCGATGCTGTCGAGATGGACATCTCGACACGCTAAACGTTTCATTTTAGTTTGTTCGCCACTTGGAGTAACATCTCTCTTGAAGAATATCTCGTTGAACGTTGAACTTAGAAAATTTTCTTGTAGTTTTTGACCGTGAGTGTACCGAAGTCGTTTCTTCAATTTCATATTGAATCTGAAACAAAACGGATTGGTATTTAATTCTCGCAGAATTATCGTTGTCGCTGAAATCAGGTAATAATTTTGAACTTGTTCTTATTCTTCTCCATCGATCGAAATTTTCTCCATCATCACATTCGTATTTCGAAATTTTTTTGGAATTATTTGAATTTTTCTTGGTCACGTCTCAGTTGAGATGTTCGGAAATCTGAAATCATAAGAAGCAAACGGTGTTTCTTTTTAGAAATTTTGCTGTTGCAATTCAGAATGTTATTAATGAAATTCGTGTACTAATCTGATAGGTTTTCCTTTGGAAGCTGAAATTTTAGATTGGTCTCCGAGACCCCAACCTGTGAAGCGCGCTTTGGCCCCCTTGGGTTCATCTTGTGTTCGCTTGGCCTCCGAGGCTCATCGTGTGTCGCGAAACCAGAAGGCTGTCAGTAACCGGATACCTGCAACAGAAAAGAAGAAAACAGAAATTAATCATCGGGTATTGAAATACCAACGTAACCTGGAATAAAGGATATTCCAGTATATTTCGTGCATACGTATACCTTTTTGGGCCACACTTTCCCCATAATTGTAAATTTTGTACGAAATCGATTGTCCCTTTTTTGTGGCTCCATAAAATTTTATTCGGTAAAAATGGATCCGGCCGAACGAGCGGATTTTCTTGAAGAATCGGAAAACGCGGTCGATGAACGAACTCGTAGACAGTGGGAGAATGGTTTACGCGCGTACGCCTATGAGCTAGGTGTTATGTCCACAGACAGCCATCCAATAGTCGTTCAAGAAGCTGATAGTCCGAGCGTAGAATGGAGACCCGAGATGGCAAACACCCCCATCATACGTAGAGGCTTTCGTTCAACACGCGGGAGATGGTATAGAAGTGTATACACTCAAACACCTGGATCGCTTGAAAAAATTCTATGTGACTACTTGGAAGATGGCATAGTAAGAGAGAGCCATTCGGAGTATTCACCGGTAAAAACGGTACGTGGGGCGGATGAGACGTTCAGATTGAGCTTGCAAAACGAAACACCGACCGAAAACATCGATGCGGAATTTGACTTCACTGATTTTGGTGACGATCAACCACGGTCACCAAGCCCAGAACCGGAACGAGACGATCATAACGATCGTAACATACGCTGCCCGACTATAGAAGAAGTAGATGAGATCTCGGAATTAAACTATAGCGAGGTTGAGAGTGTTATCACCAACCCCGAACGTGTATCTCGTAGACAACCGTCTGCTGAGATAGAATCAATCGAAAACGATTTATTGGATGGAGAGAGTCCAATATTGGATTATGGACGGTACCGGGTAGAGAACCGTTTGGCGGAAGTAGAAGATGAACGTGAAAAAATTAAAGATGGGTATCGTCACCTTACCCTGGGGGAGCTAAAAGCGAAAATGGCTTCAAAGGGAAGGAGAGCTAGGCGTGTATGCGAGCATATACATGAGCTAGAAGAAGCCGTCCTCTTTCTCCGTGCATCAAGACAACACCTCAAAAAGATTGAGATGAAGGAGACAGTACTTGAAGAACTAATAGTATCGCATGAGAGGATGCGAAGACGCCAGATTGGGCTTAGTGATTATCATCTAGCCAGCAGTTCGGGTAGTTTAGGCCCCTATACCGCCAATAATATGTATAGCGCGTAAAACGTTTTCGGTATAAAACGTTTGTTGGTTTTATTTCGTACATGTATTTTTTTTCTCATTCGAAGACATTTTTTTCTTTTTTTTGACAAATTTTCTTTTTATGACCATAGATCTTTTTATTCGGACATAGTAGTATTTGTATTAATTTTTGTATTTTTATTTTTTATTTCGAGTCCTTAAATTCGTAGAAGTTAAGATTTTTTTTCGGAACCGGTTGCTGCGACCGTAGTTCCAATAATCGGTATCGATTGGCATTTTCGGCATCCTCTCAATCTTTTGGACATTTTCTTCTTAACCCTTTGTATCTAAAATTTATTTCAAAATTGGGAGAGGGGAATCTGAGGGAACCGAAGAGAGGGGGTTCTACTAAATCTAAATTTTTTATATTTTTTTTATTTTCTATTGCCAATCTCGAAATAATTTTAATACTCGCTCCTTTTATTTTTCTATTTTTTTTTCATAGCTTGCCAAAACGTTTTGTAATTAGGGAATTTCGAAATTATTAATGGTAAGTTTTATTTCGGTAAGTCTACTCACTCTGGCAAGCTGAGCGCGCATGTGAGTGGGGTGCAAATAACGTTCTAAGAAATCGGTTGAGGAAAATGTTTAGCCTCCTGAGTTGTATTCGGTTGAGAGCTTGAATCCTTGACTTTTGATTTTCCTCGTTAAAGGAATCGGTTGTCGTTTTGAATTTTGTTCTTTTGATTGATTTTTTTTTCGGTATCGTTTCTGAACTTAGAATATTTTTGAAGTTTGATTTTTTTTGTTGGAGATTGGAATCGTTATTTTCATCTTCATCGTTTTATTGTGTTCTTTATTTTTTGAAGCAGAATCTTCTTTTTCGTTTATTTGGAAATCCGTGATTTTTATTTACAATTCGTATTATTTCTCATTTTTTTCGTGGAGAACTTGTATTTTTTTTTGTGCCGTTCAAATAACCTGGTTAATAAATCGTTCAATTATTGGTGGTATGTACTCTTACTCTTATTTCTTGTTTTACTCTTGTGAGGTAGGAGGTAAGATGTTTTAGTTTCACCCCCCCAATATGGGGAATAACAAATATAAGCTAGGTATGGTATCGTAATCAACGTTGTATATCCCTCTCGTCATGTAAAACGGATTGACCCCTTCTCTTCTCTTCTTTTTAATCCCATCTTCTAAATTTTTTCTCTTCAATGTAGCTTAGGTTTTCTTTTGCTTAGGATTTTCAGAATTTAATCGTTTTTGGAGTATCTAACTAACTCTGCTGTCTTGTGCTTTATTAGATCGTGGTAGTAATATTTTGAGATTTTTGTTTGTGGTGGCTTCGGACACCTCAATTCAAAGGACCAGATGGCGTCATATTCGACTCAACAGTGAAAGAACCTCAAAGGACCGGAGAATGTCATATATGACGCAACTTCGTCCTTTGAGGAATGGGCCATCCAAATTCAAACGGCGTCGTATTTGACGCCACCTGGTCTTTCTAGTGTTCAACGAAACATTACCACTCCTTGTGGTAACTCAAATCGAAAGCATAGCCATATTATATATGATACTCGATTAATACTTTCCTTATTTATTCTGAGCACTGGCCAAACCGCAGAACTTCAGCATCACTCATCATCAATCATTCTTGCATCTGGTCCTGTAGTCACTAATGTAGTCAGAGTTTCGACTCATCTACTTATCCACAGTTATAGAATGAGAGATTGATTTTTCGAACTAGCTACGAGTAGAAATAAACTCGCGCATTAGCGGAATGATCTGAGAAAATGAATTCATGTTTTCTCTCTTGGGCTATAGCTTGCGTATGACTGTGAAAATATTGTAATCCACTGGGGACACATAGGATTAAAAATTGAGTTTGTTTTGTAATTTATACGTCGCTGATAGTGATTATATGGCGGACGATTTATACGATTGTGTGCTATAATTATTAATACAAATTTAAGGTAAACATTGCATGTGTACATTCATTCCGGAGGGTAGTAATCATAGGGTGAGTTTTTCCGCGAAATAATAAAAGGGCGAAAAAAAAAAGTAGAATTGTCTTCCTAAGAATGAAAATCAAATAACATAGTTGTAGGGTGCAATAAAAATGTTGAATATAAATTTTTTCATTAACATTTCAATACAAGTATATGTATATACTTTCATTTTCATGAATTCACCATTTCTGTGTGCAGTCTAGTCCGTAATGTGTTTGTGGCGCACGTGTTGACCTAGGTCATGCGATTTGATGTGCATGAAGGAAAACCCCTACTAAAAATAAGGGAGGCTATTGCCTCGTCTGTCAGTTTAATAATAGGGAAAGGTGAAATTAAGGAATCTACTCGTAGAAATATGAGAAATCGATGCTGGTTTTCGTGTATTGTTGCGAGTGCTATATGCAAATTGGAGTAATTTTCTGATGGAGGCGAATGTATATAGCGCAGTATGATGCGTTAAGAAACTATTATCCTTTGGTGGTGGTGAGGTAGAGGCTTGTTCGAAAACGAGCGATATTTTGTACGTAGACGATTTAATATCGTATCTTGCTCCATTATCAAGCAATAATGTAGCTTTAATGCTCGGGCTTAAATGAGGGAAAAAAAGAGCTATATCCGGCTTAAATACCGAGGAGCGGAAAAATTACATTGCAGCTATTGATTTTCAATCTATCGCCAACGATATACAACGTTACTTTTGCATATACTTATGTATATATTTTATCAGTGCTTTGGAATTGATATAAACATACTTGAAGAGTCGAGAGAGAATTTCAGGGTTGGTTTTGAATGTCTGATTTCCGTTCGGGTTGCTGTTGGGTCCAAACAATTTTATTGGTAAGTCAAAGGAGTAAAAAAAAAAAGTAGAATAATCGTTTAGGTAAAATGATTTGAAATATGTGTACCTAATTGAGGGCTAACGTGATGTCTTTTCGCTAGACTAAGTGCGAAAAGAGAGGTAAGTCTCCTTCAGAAGCCTCATACTTACTTGACATTGATGACATTTGAATACATCACTTTACTCCTACACCTAATCTAAAAGCTCATACGTCACCTCAATGGCAGACCTTTCTTGCATAATATCATTGTTCATTTATTTAAGGCAACAATTTACCCTCTTCTGCCCACTGGCAAATCCAATTCGAGACTGGGGAACAGTTATAAGGTAAAACAGGGTATAATAAACGTACCCAATGTTTGAGTTATTCGAATCTAAAATAGATACAGTGAGTGATCTTTACTCACTTCATTGAATATTTCTTACTCAACTACAAGTAGTTGAGTGCAATAATTATACATAATTCAAATCTATAATCAGTGTCGAATTCAGATCATTTTCTGTTTTTTCCCAGTAAGATTCCCAAAATTGTAGCTCGCAAGATTTTTTTTTTTTTTCAATATGTCGCTGTCGTTTTTGTAATCCTTCTCGCAAAATTTGTGTGGATGCAACCGCTCCCGATAAGATTATACATTCACAGACCACCTATTAATGCGTGAATTTGGCTTTTGTGGGCCTTGAATCACCAGAGAACCGAGACAATCGTTTTTAATTTCTTGGAGTTGAAGTGTAGAGAAGTGAAAAAGGGATGAAAGCGAAAGGGGACGAGGAGGGTTATTACACGGACCAACGAATACGAAGAAAATTACCTAACGAAGTTCGATGAGCTATAACTTGTCAGCATGCGTCGCATTTTCTAAGGGACGAAGGACAGTGTGCAGTGTATAAATGCAGCAGAATTTGGTTAATTATCTACCCTATTCTTCCTGCGTTTGTATGATACGTGTGCACTTTTTTTCTCTTGTACGAACAAGGTGAATCAACCTGACTACGATATTGTATAGGTTAGTTGTTTCAATAGAATATTGTAAAATTAATTCGTATGCACATACATAACTGTTTTGCTGTCGTTGAGGAAACATGGCAGTGGAAGAATGAAGATGATTTACTTGGTTGGATTGTTAATTTGAATGTACATTTTATCAGATCAGTGAGAAAACAAAACGAGCAAATTGACTGTCTCTGTTTACATTCATATGCTCTTCAGTCTGTTGATTACTTTTTTTCGACACACACAATGAACAAAATTTTAGTAGTATAGTCTTTACTATTTTGATTAGGAAAACCGAGACAATTTAAAATTTATATTAGAAGTTGATACAAAAAGAGTAAAATATTTAATTCGAAGATTGTAAAAAGTTGAGAATATCTACAATAAATCCTGCGTTATCCTTGATTTTTCTTATTCAAAAGGGAGAAAATTATCGAGTATTCATTTTTGTCAGTGTGTTATTGGGTGACGAAATTATTTTCAATGAAAATTCATAAAGAGTTCAGCTTTAAGATTTACCTACTACAGCTTGAGAAGTATGAAAATTCAGTTGAGAATGTTAATCACATATTATTTGAATTTATGTTTTATAGGAATGTGAATAATGTAAACTAGAATTCATCTTATTCTTCATGTCGATGGCACAGTGCAAAAAGTCATATCTCCAGTTTCTCACTATTTCGATGTTTTGGCATTTTTGGAAAGGAAATTTCAATAAGTTCTATTATCTCTGATATAAAAAATATACCACCAACTTTCAACACCAAAAAGAATAATATTCATAAATAAATTACTCCATTGCATATAACACATTAATGAATTTCAATTTTCTTTTTACTCTCCTTAAAAATTAAATAAATGGGATGTACGACTTTTTTGCACTGTGCCATCGATGTGTTTCGTGTGAGGGTCAGCAGCCATTACTTCCTATACCCTAACAAGCTTATACAAGCGCCCTACCCATCATCCATTATCGGATTACAAATTGGAAATTCAAAATCTAATGTGGTATATCATCTCAATCCAGATACTAAACCCTCAACATGAGTACTTTTTAAATTCTCACGCTGAAGCGCACACGATGTTTCTTTTGTTTCCCCAACACAAATACCGCATATCTTTATTGACGAAAAAAGAAGCACGTTTGATAACCGTCGAAAAATATTCTCTATATGGGTATATGATGGATGGAAAGAGATGAGAGCTCTGGTGGTGTGGTGGAGCGGGGGGCTCACAGTGATACTGGAAGCGGATACCGATGTGGTGAACTTTCGCGAGCTTTTCTTTCTGACAAAATTCGAGCAGTCGAAGTGATGCAAAGGGGGTTAAAACACGCCGGTAGTGACGTATAAGGGTAGAATAAGGGTACAGCGAGTGGCGATTCGAGGGGGTGAGGGGGCTGTTGCGTGCGCAGCTTTTTTTGGTGTATTGTTGTTTTTTTTTGGCCTAGTGTGGCGGCGTACCGGCGTGGCGCCCATCTTTGCGTGTATAACTTGGAGTCGATGATTGCAAAACAGTGTTTGCTTTCCCGTGATCTTAATGCCAAGTTGGATCTCCGCTTTAAACAGCTTTTCAAGCCTAGCAAAGTGAGAAGAATTTTTTTCGCGAATTAGACAGAAAAAAAAATTATTCTATATCGGTTATAGTAAAAAAAAAAATTCATTATATTCAGGTACGTACGAACGGTTGCTCTTTCTAATTTTTTGCAGGCGCAGTTGCTCGAAAAGGTTTAAAGTGAGCTTTTCATTTTTTTTTTTTGTCTTTATTCTCTCTAGTAGCCAAAAGGTAAACCACTGAAGCAAAAATTTGCTAGAACTATAAAGCCAAAAGAAACTTGCAATTTCACGTGTACGTAAAGCCTTTATTTTCTGCTGAATTCGTGTTTCTTTTTTTGTTTTGTTACAAAATTTTCGGACCAAAGGTCCTATTTTTTTTTAGTTGCTCTTCGTTTGCATTTTTTTTTTTTGTTTCGTTTATTGTGTTTTCGTGTAAAATAACGTAAATTGAAAAAGCGATTTTCTTTTCTCTGTCGTTCAGTTTTATTCGTGGCTTTACGTACTTACAGCTGATTTGATTGGTTCTTTGATCGAGTGTGACGTGCGGAAACCGGTTTAATCGCAGGTCCTAGGAATATTGATAAAATAACAACTTGAAAATACGAAAAGGTACGCGAATTGATGAAATTATTCGCTTGCTTGTTTGCCGTTCGATTCTCGAAAGGAGGGTAGAAAGTTTTTCTAAGAGCTTCTAAGCAATGCTGGTTTTTCAAAATAGCAGTTTTCCTGCGTTCATTTTTGAAGCTTTGGAAGAAATTTATAATTGTTTTGTTGTTGTGTTGTTGTTGAAATGTCAGATTCTGCTAGCGTATGCAAAATGAAGTTAGAATTAAAGGATGCGGTATCCGTGAATTCCATTATGAAAAGATAATACTTGAGAGAATAATGAATCATAGTAATTAGTAAATAGTGTATATAACTTTTCAAAGTTACGGGAAATATTATTTATTGTGGATGTTTCTAATATTAGTGGTACTTTTTATTCCTTGAATAACACGAGTATATTCAACTATTTTCAAAGTTGAAAAAATTGTAATTTTTGTATTATTATTTATATTTTAGGACTTCATTAAAATTTCATGAGTATTGAAATTCCGAAACCACTCTTTGAAATACCAAAAGCCACGTAATCTGTAATATTTCCAAATCCTTGAAAAATCTCTCACGAAAAATGAGATTTAGACTATCTCTGTTACTGCTTGACATGCTTAAATTACAATGTTATAAACTCCGCTGCATTTGTGGATGAACTTATAGCTACTGTGAACATTTTATTGTGAACGATTCCTCGAAAACGGCTCTCTGACTTTTTAATACTCGCATTTGGTACATATCCATGTTTTGAATTTTGTTATTGATACATTTGAAAAGAATATTCGAGGTTGAGAACACTCCCTTCGAACTTAATCAACTAAAATGTTTTAAATTTTTTTTGAAATAATTGTTTATTGTCAATTAGGTACTCAAGTCAACCCAATCAATGAGTTCATTGGCTAGTAATAATTGAATTAGAGAAGCCTTTGACATTAATTTGAAAACTGATTACTATATAGTGTGTAAAAATCGATTAGAGGTTGGGAAACTGTACCGGGAGCTTTAAAACTATTTCATATTTGAACATATTTTAATATTTTCTCAGTATCAAATCTGGGCTGAAATGAATTTTCCCTTGAAATGTTTATTTGCCGGCCATTAAATTTAGAGGATATAGGTCAGTTTTATGTGGCAAAAGCAAAGTGCTGCTAGTTATAATTTATAATGTTATATATTTTACCCTAATTTTGCTTTTAAAAGTAATAATTCGCTTTGATCAATTACGAGTATTGTGAAGCCCGTTTATCTGCAATATTACGTCATCATATACCTACCATCTATGGCCATATCAATTTACTACTATTATTCAACAACAATTATTTACGTCGATTTTTTTTCTCACTTTTGTAGCAAGTACGAATAACTTTGTCGAATTACTACTACGAAATGTTACCTATTTGACATTTTTCCACTAAAATTTTATGTTTTTCTTTGCTCAAAAAGTCACGTAAGAATATAATTTCATTTGCATTAGCAGTAACTTAAAATACCAAGTGGGCTGTAAAATGAAAAGTACGAATTAACATTTTTTTAAAACTGGGTGAGGTGTGTAGTTCTTTTCACAAAGAATACCTAAAATTTTCATGAAATTTTTCTTCGCTTTTATCAACTGTTTTTCATGAAAATCTTACACTGAACAAGTTAAAATCGACTTTCCTGCCTAATTAGATGAGGGGAATTCGAGAAACTATATATTTTCACCACTTTGATCATACTTCTCCAAGGTCATGGGGTGATACTCTCATGATGTCTGTTTTACAAAGGATGCCAAAAACATTTATCGTAGGTTAAAATTAGGTAAATACTTAGTAGCTGGATTTTTTTTTTCTTTTTAATGTTCGATTGACTGAACCTTACAGTGTTTGTCAATATTTTCTTCAATCAAACATTGAATAATTCTATTTAATGTCCGTTGGGTCCTGCCTATCCTTTCAAAATGTCAATTAATGTTATGGCAGTCTTTGAAACAAAAATTATTTTCGAGCATTTTTCGAAGCGTTTTTCTTTTCCTCTTTCTCTCTCTTACTTTAATTTTGTTTTTGTTTTTGTTTTTTTTTTTTGCTGGCTGGTTCTCTCGCGATAAAATGAAGAAAGTTTAATCGTGCTTTTTGACGTGAAAATCGTAATCTTGGAACAAATGCGAACAAAAAGTGAAAGTTGAGTTAACCTCCGTGCCATAAAGCGGAAAAAACATTTTCCACCTTTATTTAGCGATTATTTTTCGTTGAAAAGTTCGACGAAAAATTTTGTGACAGTTATTTATGACGGAAAATTTTAGATTTATGTTTTAAATGGTAAAAAGCAACTTCTTTCTTCGAACTTTGTTGGCGGCAGCGGGCAGGGTGGCAGCACTTTCGAATATATAACCGTAGTGAATTAAAGAAAAACTCATCCACTGTGCCATCAGTTCCGTAATCACTGAATTGAGAATCATAAGGCTTTTGTCGTGAAAGTTTTTTGGAACCAGCTAGAGAAAAAGAAAATTATAAAGTTGAAGCGAAGTTTATGAAATATTTTTGTTGATACAATAGGGAAATCTCTGAGTCTTGTTTTTGAAAAAAAAAAATAATTAAGACACGACATTTTTGCTCAGCAGACGAAAAATATGATTATGTGAAAAAATTGATTAATTTTTTGCAGTGCTAGACTTGGCGACTAGACTCACTAGGGAGACCACTACTAGCATGTCTTGCACTTCTGTCGACTTTTGTGTGTTTGCATTGACCTCAAAGATAAGGGCTTCAACTACGAATGTGACTCAGAGACTTAGCTGATTTAAGTGACAGTGAACAGTGAAATATACTAATATTTGGCAATCACCATGTCAAAATAATAACTCTCACCACTCGCCATAAATGTATTTTTTAGATCAGTAATAAAAGTCTTCAAATAGCTGCTATTTGAGAAGCATCAGATTGTGGATTTTCATACGATTGCGTCATACATTATAGAAATTAGCATTTTTCCAAGCTGGCTTTCTGATATTCATATCTTGTTTTTGCACACTGCTTGTGCCCATGTGGCTCCTATGCTTGTAATTATACCTGGGTAAACCATGCTTCCTGCAGTAGTTACTATATCAAATTTCCAGTTAATGAAATTTCCGTAGATTTTACTACATATCGGATTGAAATCAGGATTTTGATTATTATATTCAACCTTGAAACGGTTTGTCGTCCACCGATTGGTACAGGCCTCCATGATTAACATTTTGATACATGGGTATAGTCTAATTTCCCTTGGTAACAATAGCCATTATTGGAAAATGGTTATGAAAGAGTTTTCCTTCTCTATAAAAGGCATGCAACTTTGAAAGTATTTTACAGACTTTTTAGCAACTATGGTGAGAAATATTTTGTGCCTATAACATTAATTATTGTCACTATTTTTTAAATAGACCTCCAAAATATCAGAAATGGAAGCGTCGTTGCATACAGCGATTAATTTAGGGGATGAAAAGATTGAGTTTCAGCCATTTTCAAAAGTTTTAACTTTGTTATTATACTGCTTTTCGACTAGTTAAAAATCGACTACCGCGATGGCTAAAGACAAAAAGAAAATCATCGACAAATTTGAAAGGTCGTTAAAAATATGAATTCATCTTCTATATGGATGCAATGTATTCTCCAATCAAGTATCGAGCAGCATATACACATACTTTCATAATATCCTCTGTTGAATGTCATTAGTCTGCTACTAACAAGGAAAGTACGTCAAGTGTAACTCGCCAAATAGAACGCAACCCTGCATAACTTGTGCGCCTCGGCGGTTGTATCTACCCAGTAGCATGTTTTTTCCCAATGGCCGCTTCAAGTGGAGTTACGGGGGAGAGGGTATTTTCTAATATGAATTTTTATGTATTGAGAGAGACTATGGTTTTGACCTAAATATGTGGTGTAAAATTAGATTTTATTAAGAAAGTGATGAGTACTTTTTTATAGTACTTGTAAATTGAAAGAGGAATATTTTTTGTTTCAAACATTTTCCTCTATTTCTCATGTAAAAAAGATTATAGTTGGAATTTGAAAAATTTTTCTTTTTTTTTTTCAAATTTTTATGTATTTTTCATAATAGGATGGCTAAAATTAAATTTTAAAAAAATTATATAGGTGGAACTTTTTATAAGTGAATTCAAAAAGGAACACAAAACAGTTCTCTATCATTTTTCCATGGGAATAAAAAACAGTGTTCATTCGGACATTGCATATTTCAAAATAATCTCCGGATAGAAATCAGAATCAGGTACCAGTCATCAAATTGACCCAACACATGTGTAATTGATTCAAATTTTTCAAATTCGACTTATAATTTTTTTTATTATGAGAAATAGGAGAAAATGTTTGAAACAAAAAATATTCCTCTTTCAATTTACTATAAAAAAGTACTCTACCACTTTCTTAATAAAGTTTAATTTTACTCCACATATTTAGGTCAAAACCATAGTCTCTCTCAATACATGAAAATTCATATTGAAAAATACCCTTTCCCCCGTAACTCCACTTGAAGGGGCCATTAGGAAAAAATCCGTTATTTGCTAGATACAACCGCCGAGGTGCACAAGTTATGCTGGGTTGCGTTCTAGTTGGAGAGTTACACTCGACGTACTTTCCTTGTAAGTAATTGGTTCGTAGTAAAACTCACATCTTTCGTCTTGATTTTGCTGAATTCTCTATTGAAGCGATAAGAAAAAGAGAATTCAGTTCCTGCCATATGTTCGACTTACATTCATCGAAATTTCCAACGCACCATATCCAGCAGCAATTTTTCACCATTCGTTACCTCGTGTTTTCATTTTCATTTTACTCTCTGTTTTATACCTTCATGCGTTTACCCCTTTCATCCCCTTAAGCTACGTTTGATGAGAAATCATCTGTTAGAAATAATTTCGTCTTTTAGTAACTTTCATCGTATGAAAAAATGAAAAAAAGTCACAAAAATAAAAGGCGCAAACAAAAATATGAGTTTCGAATCGATTGAAAATGACAACCGATGAGATTTGGCAGTAAATGTATTGTAAGTCGAGGAAATTCGAGATTCTATGCCGTATTTCGAGGGATTGTTTTTTTTTTTTTTTTCGTTCATCAGTGCCAGAAGGTTTTTCCAAAGAATGGGAATACAGTAGGAGAAAAACTGTGGAATGAAAGGGAAAATCCAACAATAGAATTTTATGTCGCTAAAGGCATTAATATATTTTTTCGATTTCAACTAGGTACCTTTTTTTTCCCTTTAATTCTTCTGCTTTTTTTTTTCGCCCCGTTAACAAAAACAGCTCATTCAGATTAAGTTTTCCATTTATTTTATTGTTTTTCCTCGTTCCTTCCATTGAATACAGATTGTCAGTGGAGCAATAAATTTCATACGCTTTGGCTAATGAAAAGTTTTTTCCCTGAAGTAGGTCAAAGTTGGATACCGTATTGTGCGGTACAATTTGATGTACTTTGACCATTCAGACCGTAAAATCTATAAGATTTTTTATTCATCGAGTGAGGTGATACGTATTGTGCCCTGTATCAAAGTGAGACTAGAACCTCGACTATAAGTTTATGAAACATGCCATCTCCTGCAAAAGTTAGAGTTACTATAACTACAAGAATTATTGGTAAAAGTAAATTTAAATTATTCATTTGATGCCATTCTTATAAAACGAAAACCTGTTGGAAGTCAAGGTTACAGGAATGTGGAGATTGATTGGTTTAATGTGAAAGGTGTTGGACTGCGTTTTTTTTTTTTTTCTAATAGGGACTATTTTGCCCATAGGGAAGAAGATGAATTTATAAGGGTACATGAACATTCTGACAAACTTGGCCCTCTTTGGCTGTACATACGTGTACATCAAAACTGACTGCAGTTTTGGATTTCCTGTGAAACTTTACTCACATTTCACATCTCGCATGGTCGATTTGGTTAGAGGACTTTGAACCTTAAGCTTTCGGTAATTATTTTGAAATGTAGGAAATCTTGTTGACTATTTTAAACTTTAGCCATATTCTTCTCATTTTTCTACAGCTAAGTTACATAAATGAATCGATAGTTTGAGAACAAACATTTAATATGCAGTTTTCTCTCATAGTGTGCAAAACCAAGTCACTGCGGAGTTTTTCCACAGCATTTTTTCAAAAATAAAATTAAAAACGAGACTGTGACAAAACATTCTAATCACTTTTGATAAAATGAAGCCCTCAAGTGCGGCTTATTGTCGTATTTCATTCTTATGGTTTATATTCTAATTTTTCACTAGTACTCGTAATGAGTTTAAAATTTGGTGACTTATACACCTTAAATGTTCTGAAACATTTCACGTAGGTATTAATATACGAGTAGCAATTACGATTTCACGTATTTAGCGTTGACATAAAAGCATCTCTTACCTTTCACAGCCCACATAATCTTTTAACAAAATTTCATTCTCTCCATACCTACGCAACTATTTCTGCGGAAAAACTTTTCTCCTTTTGATGGCAAATTTCTTATATTAGCAGTACTGCTCGTCAATCCCCACTCCCTACCTGATTTCTACTTTCGCTTCTGCTCGTATTTCAAATTTTAGTGGATAAGCTCTTTCTGCGGCTTTATATGCTTTTTCGGCAACCAACATGATGTAGGGGGGGGGGAAAGCTGGCTCGAAATTCAAGAAATAAATGTCATGTTCTGAGCCATTTTACAACCGATGCGTAAAATTTATACTCGTACTTTCGGTGCGTGTAAACCGCGGTTAGAAGAAAAAAGTTTTCATTTCGAAATGAAAATTCGTGCAGTGGATTCGAATAAGAAGAAATAGGAGGGAGAAACAATTTTCAAATTTCTCGGCATCGCTGAGTATTTCGAAAATTTCAGCTGCACGTCAGTTGGCTGGAAAAATGTGAAAACACGGAATGCGTTACAGTCTTCCAAATTCTTTCGTTTTCCCTCGCTTTTTTCGTGTCTCTTTTTTTATAATATTATCTACTTTTACGTCGATGTCATTTCGGTTTCATGCTTGAACTTTCATCAGCATATCATCTACTCCTATACTTTAAATACAGCTTTTATACATCAATCTAAAATACGAAATCCATCACTGTGGACGAAAATCTGTCTTCCACTTATCAGTGAACTGCAAAATAACTTCAACACTTCTCGTAGCATATTTTTTCTAAACCTCATTTCATCATTATAACACACGATTTCGTATAGGTAACCACGAGATTGAGAAAATTTTTTCAGAAAAGGTAGAAGTTCGGCAGATTTCTGACTGCTATTACACGAAGATAACTGAAACTTGTAAATACTCGTATTATCGATTCATCCCGTGAAAATGCTTTTTTGATTAGTCTGTCCCAGTATCCCAACTTTTGTCAACTTAAAATTTGTTATTTGACGATGAAACCGAATGAGATGAATTGAAAAATTGTAAGTGCCGCGTGGGATATTTGAAGGATTTCCGTACTTTCGATTTTTTTCCTAGCAGAATAATACTTCGACGAATTTTGATGCCTTTCATGTTCTAGAGTAGGCAACGTATCTTGCTTTCATTTACCGTCCAAGATGTTGAGTGTTCTTATCGAGAAATCGAGATTTTTAAAATTCTCTAACTCCTACTCCATATAAATGAAAAAGCAATTGGGAAATTGTGACTCACTTAATATTTTTAATTAAGGTCATAATTATAATGTTATTACCGACACGACGTGACGTCCGAAAAACTGCATGGAAACGTTGCATGTAGGCGAAATATAGGCAATTTCTTTGACGCACGTGTTACGGATTTGCGTTTTGGCAGCCAAAATGACAATTTTCCCGAGTTTCTATTTCATTTTTTTCACTCTTTTTCAAAGTCTTAGAAAATGTATTTTTGAGACTCGCAAAGAATGCTTTGCAATTTGAAAACCATAAAAAGGCTTCGTTCGGGCATAGGAAATTTGCGTTTAGCCATAGTTACGTCATTCTTGGTTATTTTTTGTTTACTTTTCCCAATTTTTCCCACTGTTTTTGAAATAAGAAGACATTTTTAAATGTTAGATCCATTTCAGAGAAATTATTTAGCAATATAGTTTCCCTAATCAATCGCCGTGTGTTACCCCTTCGAAAAGTTGCGGACATTGCCCTTCGTTTTCGCTTCTCTCGTTTTTTTTTCTTTTCATTTTAGAAGCCACCATCAAATATTAGCCCGCGCCGCGCCGTTGATCGTATCAAATTTCAATTTAATTTCGCTTCTGTATGGAAGAAAAGCGACAGCCAAAACGAAGTACTCGAAGTACAGAATTTACGAGTTCGGCAAAGGCCAGCCAATTAATCGAAAGAGAAAATTTAATATTTTCGGACACATTTTCACATTCTATAGAGGCAACAAAATGCGATAATTAGGTCCCGCCAGAGTAAACATTAACGTCGGTGGTTATCCCCCTTTTTTTTTACTTTTTACTTTTTTTTTTTTTTTTTTTTTTTTTGCGCTGAACGTATTTGTATAATATGTAGTTATACGTATACACCACATTTTGGGAGCATCCTTTTTCGCTTTTAGGTACCCTTTTCACTGACATATCTGGACTGGATTCTATGTATGGTCCAAACGCAAACCCTTCGAGCTGCTATAGGTACACGCTTTATGAGATCGACGATAGTGTTTTTCCTCAAGTAATGTGAACTCGAGTTTCTGGGGTCACTAACCACATTTCCACATGAAATTATTTAGGTTTATATTCACGCAAATGTATATGAACGCGTAGAGAAAGAGAAATGGTCATTGTATGTGTATAACTTACTTCTTGTAATCGTGGCAAATACGGGTTGATAAAGAGATTATCCGAATGGTAGATTTGAAGATATTTTTCCTACGTTTATATATGTATATGTCGACGAATGGTCACTTTTGGGACCTGTGTATAATGGTGGTAGTTTTTTTAGATTGAGAATAGGAAACCGCATTAAAATAGGGTACGAAGAAAAGAGCCAAATTACGTGTAAAAAGCGAGCAAAAAATTTGGAAAATTTCGCCCCAGAAGCATCTGGTATTTGGCCTGTGGATGGTGGGAAGGGGATTATGGGCTTATAATTTTGGGTATTAACAGCGTGTATCCGACGTTGTGTGTTTCGTATTCGTGTAAATAGTTGGCAAAAGCAGCGCAGCGGATGTGTAGGTGAGCTTTTGCAAAGGCAAACAAAGTTTTGAGGTTGCTTTTGCGGAATTCTTAGCAACATTTGGCATCACGCACTGACGCTGGTATGTCTCTTCCGACAAAGATTTTTTTTATATTAATTTATCGTACTCTAGTGTAGGATGTTATGAGAATGTGGGTGAGTTCAAGGTCAAAAATTGTAACTTTGTATTATTTTCTGTACTAACAAAATCTGTCCCTGAATCCGGACTGTTTTTCGTTTGAATCGCGTAGCTCATAAGAAATTAAAAAAATTTTATAATGGAGAAATCACGCAAAAGTTAGCCCAGTTCTTTAAAAAAAAAACTCAAGATATCATTCAGAGTGTCCCAAGTTAGCTGAGCAACCCAGCATCATATTGAACAGAAATTATTTGAATAATTCAAAATTCTCAGTCTCATTAGCGAAAAAGAATCTTGTAGTGGAGAAGTAAAGGCTAAAGCCAACCCACTCTTTTGAGAAAAATTCAAGATATTTATTCATTTATTTATTTATAAATTCCCCTTCCAACAGGTTTATTACCTACTTTAGGAGGTTTTAACATTTCATAATATAGTTTATAATAATTTAACACAATTTATAACTAAAAAATAAAAAATAAAATGAAAACAAAATAAAAAGAAATATCCCTTCCAATATCTTTATAAACTTTTATCTATGTACACTTTCAATCTTACATTCACTCGCATTCATTCACGCCCCACCTCCCTCACAATCATTTATACACTTTACCAAATTTTCTCAAAATGACATTTTCCAAGACTTTTCCTTCATTGTACTTCTCAATGGTATGATACCGGAAATGTCATTTCATTTCTACAATTTTGGATACGTCGCTTCTTTTCTTTTAACTGCGGCGCTATGAAACTGTGCGAGTTTCTGAAACTCAAGTTCTTTCTTCTTTTTAGAACAAGAAAATTTTTGGGTGGAATTCAAAGTTCTCCTCTCTCCACTTCGGGCCAACAAATTCCAGCCTGCATAATGCATAATTCTCACGTAAAAGTGGTCGAATAGAAAAGCCAAAGGAAGGTTTACCTCATTCGGGTCCGGCGAATCACGTCAAAAAAGACGAAAACCCGAAAGGATGACACAGACGAGAAAAAAAAAATCATTGTCCATCCCGTGGGAGACAAACAAAAAGCTTCTGAAAATTCACTTTCGTATAATACGCTTCCTCCTCCTCCTCCTGCTCTTCGCTTCTTAAACCTTCTTCCTCATTCCATATTCAGCAGGTCTTCTGCCGCCGCCATTATTAAATGCAACGAGATGTCGGTTTTCGTGTAATTTTCACCTTTTTTGCTCTTTTTTTTTCTCTCGCCTGCTTCACGTTTCTCCTATTTTCAGCGACCGTCTTTTTCACATTTTCTACCCGCAAACAGCCCCCTTTCGCCCCTCGTTGTCCCTTTTTCTCGCATCGATGATGGAATAAACAACAAAGAGTGGTAAATTAAATTTCGTCTAAGTACGTTTAGAAAAACCATCCTATGCCGGGGAATTGGTGTCTTGTCAAGATCTGCAAGTATGAGAGCGCAAAGAAAAAAGAAAAAAATGGAAAAAGAGAACACGAAAAATAGAAAAAGAAGACACCCGTCTGTACATTACTCAGTCGGAGCTTATTGGAATACCAACAACTTTTCGCACCATAAAAACTACTGAAAAGTAAGACATGTAGTAGGTGTAAAAAGCTACTGGGTGGGGCGGGAGGGGGGCTGGAGAAAATTCTACATTCAAATTCGTCGACAGCGTCAAAAGCTTCGGCGAATAAGTTTTCGCACGCAGACGTAAAATCGAGTGAGAGGAGATGAGATTTTCAGCTGGTGAAGAAATGAAGATTCAAGCGTGAAACTAAGACGGCATTGAAAAGCGTGGAGGGAATGGGAGGGGGTGGAGGAAAGGAAAAAATGAGTTTAAGAAAATGTAACGTATTTCCATTATTTTTTTCTCCGTGCAATAGAATCTGACATGCGATAGAAATTTGTCGAATATTGCGGGTATGGTAACGTTGAGAAATTTAGAAATTGCGTCTCCAAACCAATACTGAATTATTGGAAACTACACAAAATAGAAAGTTTTTTTTTTTGAAGCGAAAGGCTGGAATGTGCGTTGGCAATATGAAAGAAAAACCTATTCTTACAAAATGCGACGAAGTTATGGCGAGTGATGATTGCTTCGTGAAAGTTGTTAGCTTTGTGTAAGGAAAGATTGCAGTTATTATTTTTTGAACTTGAAAAAGTTGAAGGGTCTTGTTTCCTGAATCTCGAACTCCATACACGCGTATTACAAAAACAATATTAATATTTCGTTCCTCCCTCAAACGATAGAGTTATATTCTCGCACTGATGCTATTTGTACCACTATCATTGCCGAACTGTTGTAACAAAAATTTTCAGAAGTATAAGCAACATTTTTAAGGGACAAAAACGAATCGGTTTTTAGTTTATCATCCCGATGGGCAAAAAATGAGAAAATAATCCGGAAAATGAGAATTTTATCCGTTGTCAGTCCGTTTTTATTTTCGACCATCGGATCTGAAAATTTGCAGATATTCTTGTCATCTTGATTATTTTTCCAAATCCGTTTGTAAAACGGATTTCCTGATTATAATCAGTGATAATTTTTGGGCAATTTTTCTAAATCCGTTTGTAAAACGGTTTCACGGATTATAACCCGGGCCAACAAATATGATAAAACAGCCTTCACGGAAAATAATCCGGACTCATTTCCGGCAATACTGATTACAATCCGTTCGAAATCCGTTTTAGAAGCAGGAAAACAGGAAAATTCCGGGTTATAATCCAGAAACGGATTATAACCCGGAATAAAACGGATCCGTTTTCAAAATATTTTGCCCATAGGGATGCTGCTTGGGCTTTTTATTATGTTCCTTTTTTTCTGAGCCTATTCCAGCTGGAGAGCTGAAATTTTGACGGCTTCTTCACCTATAATTACCTTAGCGTAAATTTCAATTAAGAGATTTTGAAATTCAGTCAGAATTTTAAAAAATTGTGGCTACGCAAATTATCAAATCATCTGTCTTTAAGCTACTGAATAAAACCCCCCCCCCCACCGATATTTATAATTTCAAAATTCCGCCAACAGAGCTCCTGCTTGCAATTTGAAATTTTTAGGTTACCCGCATGCGGTATACCATAATCGCAGACCTCACCATCAGTCTGCAGATGCGAATGACCTGTGCTCAGAAAAAGCTGCTTACTTTTAAAAACCCTGCCAGCCAGGGTTCGGACAGCCATTTTTACACCTTGGCTGTTCGAGTGTTCGTGTCGAGGCGGAGGGTGTGAGAGGTTTCCATAAATTTTTCAGGCAGCTAAATCGATAATACCTTAGTCTCGAAGACCAGCTTTCATCCAGCCACAAACGACCGCCATATATTCTCGTCTTACAGCGAGAGCAAACGTATTTCGATATCCCATTCCAGATAGGGAAAATAACCCGCCAAAAAAAAAAACATCCCTCACTCTCAGCCCCCTTACCTCGCAGCTTTATTTCGTATCGAAAAATAACTATTTTTCCCCTCATCGTCAATTTTTTGCCCCTTTTTTTTTGTGTGTGTGTATGTGTGTGATGTGAATCTCGAGGAAAAACAAAAGTACGTATATATGCGGATATAGAAAGGAGGAGGGTAGGGTCTAGAAATGGGGTAAACCTTTTGCTATCCATACGTGTACACTCTCCACTTGCCAAGCCAACTTGGAATTGAACCGCAATTTTTTTTGCTTCCACAAAATGTATACGCTCGCAGGCGATGATAATAATTTTTAACCTTAACGTGTCTTCTCTAAAATGCAGGAAAAGCTCTCCGAGGGGGCAGAGGGGCGGTGGATATAAATAATACGAATCGTCCGACAACGACTGTCTGTTTTTCCTCATATATAAATATTCTTTGTTTTATTCTTTTTTGCCCGGTGTTTTTTTTTTCTGCTTCCTTTTTTCTCGATATGTGCCTTCGTTTTGTCAGACAAATGCTGCCTGAGGTATATTTGTCTCGGTTAGATTACTGTAAAATGCTGGAAAACCAACGGGGGCACGAGTGGTAGGAATGACTGCAACTATTTTTTTTTGTCTTTCTTCACCGACGTGCAGTACGATAATTACGAGAAATGAGTGAGCAAGACATCGTGCGACAATTGTAAGCTCTTTTGATGGCTGTAAAATAATGGAGCAGCTTTCACTGCGAAAGTGAAAGTCATATGTCGCAATTTTATCTCAGACTAAGTATAATTGAGTGGTGAAAAGCAAGAATGCGATTACTGTAAAAACGCATTTGAAGTTTGCATGCGTGAGCAAAACTGATGTTAAAATCGAGCTAGGTTAATGAAATTTTGAACATATAGAGACGAACTGTTGAACTTAAGGTGTGCCATAGGGGCTACATAATTATACAGGAATGATCCTACTTATTTGATTGAATAAAGCAAACGATAAAAGTTGATTCCCTTTTGCTAACCAAAGTTGAGATAGAAAATTGAGTTTACCTACTTTATTAAGTCTGAATGAGTGAAAGTCAAATAATACTCGTATGTAGGTATACTTATCCATAAAAATAGCGAGTGTAAAATTTTTTTCATGAGCTTAAATAAAAGTTTTATAAGCGTATATAATACTACTTGTGATTTTTTACACAATATGTGTTACTATTTTAATGAACTAGGACCTAATTATAAAAAAAAGAAGGAAAAAAAGACTGTTTTGGAAACCTTTACAATTTTGTCCCATTCTCAGAGTTATAAAGTAGAAGTAAAGCCTTCACCCTACCCACCTGAGATTGGTCAAATAATGTAAATTGTTTCAAATTCTCTTCTAAGGGAATTTAAATGGATAGACTGTACAAAATTACCTACTTCGCGTGTGCATGCATGAAAAAATCATTAAGTTTCGATTATAGCAGATAAAGTGACTTTTCCATTTGGTATTTAATCACCAGGCCCCATCTATCGTTTCAAGGACGTTTCTTCAGCGTCAGAAAGATTTAGAAAGCCAATTTAAAATGAATATTGCAGGATTATACGTTGGCTTTTACGCGCAGAAAGATAATCATTTCTGCATTAAAATTGTCAATATACAGCGTTAGGTACCTCGAATTTTCGCTCTCCCCAATTGTCATCGTCGTGTTGTCACCTCGGTATGCGAGAAAATTGAAAATTTTCGTAATCAAATATTGGAAGTCTGTGTATGTGTTTACATCGATACCGATTCAAATGGAGCGAGGAATAATGAAGGGTGGTTGGTTGGAAAGTTAAATCGTCGATGTGTAGACGGACAAAAGAATGTAAGTACACTCGAGGTCGAGGAGGAGGATATGTGGAAGCAAATAGTCAAACGCAAGTGATGAATGAAACAATAGATGATCATGATTTTTAATGGAAGTACACGCCACTCGGGTCTAAAACTTGTGCCCTTGTAGATAGTGTGTACACAAGTTCGGAAAAAAAGAAAAAACAAAGTTTCTAGCGCAGCAAATCCCGCTGGAACAGCAGGTTTTTTTTTTTCAATTGATAGTACCTATACAGGGGTGTCATAAACTACATAAATTTTATGTTTTAGGATTCTGTAAAAAGAATGAGATCAGTTTGTCCGATTTTTCGAAAGAATAAAATGGTGAAAAAATTATTTCCCAACGGCCAATTTGTAAATGGCTGGTCTGCCCATGCCTATTTGTGAAAGTCAGACCAGTATTAATGGAAACCTGCTAAAAAGTGAAATATAAAACGATATTTCCTATTATATTTGTATTTCTCGTTCCGTAAACAGCGATAAAATAGAACCGTGAGTATATCCGCATTTCGAGGATCAAAACCGATTTTCCAATTTAATTTTCTGCTCTGCTACAGAAAAAAAAAAAGCAAGTAGGAAAAAAAATGATAATAGTTACGAATGGAACAAAACCGTCCGCTAAATCCTGGTAAAATACTGTCTGCCAACAGGAAAAAAAAAAAAAAGTATTTTTGTCGATGACTCGAGTTCGTGAGTAAATCGCTGGAAACAAGATATAAACATTTCAGCGGAAAAAAAAAAAGGGAAAATAAAAGAGTTGGCGAGGGAGTGAAAGTTGGACGAGAGAAAGGAAAAAGTGAAGAGAAAAATTGGAAAGTTTTAGTGAAATGGTGAACTTTTTTTTCCAGATTCTGTATAGTTTCAAATTACAATCTTATTACGTAATTTTTCTTTACTTTTCCCGCGTCATTTTTCCCCCTCTTCCTCACTTTTGGCGTTTTCAGCCCTCACGAATAATCTCTGCTGTTTGCTACCTACTTTGGTGGAAAGGAGAAAGTTTCGTCGACAACCTTTTCTAGCTTGAATATTCGTCCCAAGTGCTCAATATTTGTTTGCAAAATGTGATCGAACTTGTTTCTTAGGGGTTGAAAAACCGAGAGTGAAACTTTTAATCATCCAATAATCGAACATTGTTAATGAGATTGTATTAGTTTTGAGTTTTCCCAACAAAAAATATTATTATTCTTGGTTTTTGTGAATAGGAAATTATGGGAAAAGTATTATTTTTTCTAAATGGGAAAATTATTTAAATTGTTGTCTACATGGTACGTACGTAAAATGTACCAACTTATAAATGTATTATTTAAGATGATAAAGAATACTACAAACAACAATCAGTATAAAAAAGTTAGTAACAAGAGTTTAGGATAATGGAGTAACAGCATTAAGTTCGAGTATTTCAAGATTATAGAAAATGCAGATGCCTGTCTTAAATATTATGTTGATACTGACATAAACATTGAAGTTGGTCTGCAACTAAATCATTTTGGAATGGCTACATTTTTCTATTTTAACACGTTTCCATTATAGTATAGAATGGAGAGTCTATTAACCATAATAAGGTGAAACTAGAGAATTTATCCTTAATAGCCAGGCTTTTGTATTACTCAGAGACCTCTATTGGCGGGTTTGACCGCGATACAATTGAATTCCCCTGCTCAACATCAGCCTGTTGGAGAATTAATGAATCGAATCTTTCGAGTTTACGAGCGCTGAAAATAATGAATTTTGCTGGCCGAAGTGAAGATAGATGGAAATCGCGAATCACGTTGGGTGTGTCCTTCTCGTACTTTGCCAACAAGGTGATGGTGGAAAGCCGAAAATACCTGAAGGCCATTCTCGAGATGTACGTTTGAAAGGCCGCGTCAAAAGTTCGATATTTTTCAATATTATCGAGAGAGAGAGAGAGAGAGAAAAAAAATTTGGCCATTTATTTGACGTCCGATGAAGACAAACGACAGCGATGAACAGCGAAAACCTATTTTCTGATTGAATTGTAATGGATAAAGGCAACCGAAAAAGCGAAAATATAAGAACGAGTGCGGGTGAAGGAAAAAAAAAAAGGAAAAGGCTACAGTTTTATCGTTTGGCGCGACGGCGACGAAGCCAATCGAAGGAATTTGCCGCCTCTGTAAAAAGCTGCTGGAACCAAGTAGTGCTGGGTATCGTTTTAAATTAAACGATTTATTTTCCGAACGCGAAAAGTAATTAACTGAAAGTTAAATAATTCGGTAAAAAACGGAAGGTGTATGGAGGAGAGTAGTGGGAAGGGAGAAAGTGAGCACGGAACTGGTATAAGTTTCTTTCCTCCAGCCCCCCTTTACTTTCCCCCACCGATGCAACCCTTCAGAATTCTATGGACTGCAGTCGAGAAACGGATTGAATATCGTGAAAACGCCGCTAAGGGGCGACTGAAGGATAAGGGGGCTGGTGGTAGGATGAAGGGATGAAAGAAGTGGAGGGGACTAAATTAAACGAATATTGCGCGTCGTTTGTTACACTGGCAACCTGGAATTTGTAATTCCGATTTTTCCTTTTTTTCCTTTTTCCATCCACATCACCCACCTCCGCAGCCTTCATCCCTCTCAATCTCTCTCAAAATTTACCTTTCAGATTTGTTTTTGTTTTTTTTTTTTCAACCATGTCTTTCAGTTCAGATTATCGTCGACTTTTTCAAGACTTGTCATCATCCCCTTGGTCTTCAACTCTCCTGCACCCTCGAACGCTATCACCTGCCAAAATATTTCTTCTACAATCGTTATTCGATGTTGAAGCTCTCTTTTTTATACCTTTCAATTTTCTGCGCTCTCTTTTCCTCCGCTTTATCCGCCAAGGCGTTTTAAATTCGAAGGTAATTAGCGAAAAGGCCGAACGAGAAAACGGCGATCTTGTAAAAATTAAAAAACTCTTTTCGGTAAAAAAAAAAAAAAAAACATCAATAATTATAAGAGGCTAAGCAAAACGAAGGGGAGTGAATGAAATGAAGAGCGTTTTAAATAGAATGACGGATAAAAGAAAAATGAAGAAGATGGAAGCTGAAAAATACGGTTTTTCCTGTTTGAAATGAACGCCTTCGCTCGAATCGATTTATATTTTGTAGAAAAGGGAGAAAAAAGGCTGGGAAAGATTTCAAAAATCAAAAGCAACATTTTTATAGGAATTGGTATTTTTTCAAACTTTGAAATTAAGGTACTGTAAAAGGTTACGAATAAATCGAAACTATAATTGGAGGATGATGTGTTTTTCGGTCATTTATTTTTGAAGGTGATTTTGAAAATGAACACAGTTATGTTGTTATAAGTTGGCTTGGTGGCCGTGTGGTCAGAACTATACATAGGTTACTGGTTCATAATTCATATCTGGCCCAAACGACTAAATTGGTTTGCTCAGGGGTGGCAACGTAAAAAATATAAAAATGTGTGAAATATCTGAGGTACGTCGAAAATTGTGGTAACTTGATACTCTGCGAGTAACTTGGCATCCTATTTATTTTTTCCACTTTTATTGAATTTGACAAGATTTCAGTAGGTTGGCTACCCTTTAGATCAGTTTCACCGTCTTTAGCACAACTTTCTCAATCAAATGGTAGTATTGAAATATTTACTGAACTTCAGAATGAATATCTAGCATAGTTTTCGAGTTATAGCTGAAAAACGTCAACTTTCAACACTTATGAGTCCCCCAGGGGGAAGCACAGAGGCTGGGGCTTAGACTTTTCACCACATATTCTCTGTTTATCCATAACACATTCCAAGCATGAAAGCTTTTATACCAACTTCTCTTTTTCAAACACTAATTTTCCTGGGCTATTTGTTCGAGAAACGGAGCTATGAATACGTTTTATCGAACAATTAAAATTATCAACATTATTTTAATTCAGTGATTCAAATCTCGATTCACTTTTTTGGCTGTCAGAAGTGACGTTCGATGATTTTGTTTTGAATTTTTGAAATTTATTCGTCGAAAGGACAGTTGCTTCAAGGTGACGAAATAAGAAAGGAAAGATAAATAAAAGCTGCCTTGTCAGTGGCACGCCGTAATAATTCTCACGAATCGTTCCATTTTACATGCCAGCCTTTACACGTCGCCATTATTCAACGAAAATGACTCGATATCGTGTCTAAATTAAATTTGTCATTTGAAATTATCAGAATTGCCATCTCTTCCCTGGCCATTTGAATAATGGGGGCCAGACATTTATAGGTCCCTAAATCGATTATATTGACGCACTGAGCTGTCACTTTTCAAACCTTCAAAACAGCGAGCGTCTGCTTGCAAAAAAAAAAAAAATCAAAATTATGTAAATATTGAACTGCGGATTCTTCTCTTTTTTTTGTATATTATGTACATACATACACTCAGAGAAATGAATATAGTATTAATTGTTGAATAGCTCAAAGCAACAACCAGCCAACTACAATTTTCAAAATAGAAAAACACAACATTAAAAAACTACATAACTTTGGGAAAACAGTACACAGAAAGCTGAAAATTGGATGAGAGGATGTCCATTTGGTACAAAATACTCATCTAAAAAATCAAAATGACTGTACTCACATTTGAAAAGAAATGAGCTTTTGAAACTTGAAATCTTGGCTGGTTGTTGCCTTGCGTTGACATTTATCCATTTTCAAATGTACGAAAGAGTGGTTCAAACTGTTTGAAATGATTCGACTTGCCAAAAAATTAATTGATTATAATATATATGCGAGTCTAAACAATATTTTAAAAGAAGATTCTTTTAAAATAAAAATAAAATTTTCGCACTCGGGTGGTTGTTGCCTTGATATGCTTAAAACTTGGCTACTTTTTGCTATAATTTGTCAATAAAAAAGATTTGAAAGGTTGAAAATTACTTTTTTTTTGGCACATAAGTTAATGCGTTTTCATTATTGAGAACAATAATCCACAAAAAAGTCAATTTTTAAATATATGTCAGTTGACTGGTCGTTGCGTTGAGCTATTCAATTACAAACATCTGAGATTAAGTTTTTTCATTTTGAAAAAAATTATTGGTTATTCTAATCATTCTTAATGTTGATTGTTGCACTTGATAAAATACGAGTATGTTGCGAGTCGCGATTCAGTCGCCAGGAATTTTACTAATAAGTGAGGGACAGACCTTCGGCTGTAATTTAAATACCACCCTTGACTACACGCATCTATAATGTCTCGAAAAATCGTTTATGTTTATGAATGTCCAAGTCGTAGCGCCCTTTTCTTTCAAGAAAAATGAACTTCATTTGTGTACAAATTTGCCACCAACACAGACCTCATTCTCGATCATTTCTCAACAGCTTGAAACATGCAAATACACCGACGTTAACCTCCGACCCAATCAAAAAAGGGTAACAACAAAATTACAAAACTTATTCACCGTCAACATTTTTCCTTGAGGGATAATCGAGAGGGAGGAAAATACATACAAATGGTCCGAATAAACGTTTAGGAAAATAAAGGAAGGAAAAAGAGCAGAAAAAAGTTACGGTAATGAGCTTTAAGCAAATAGTTTAAACAAATTCCGACAATGTAATTTTTTTTTTGGTACGGCATAAAAGCGAATGGAAAAAAGAAGGAATGTAACGAAGTGCCAGTAGTTACGAGTAGAATGAAAATATATCAAACCGTTTATCAGTTTGACCGTGAAGAAAATTTGCTTTTATAACCTTAGAAAACATCGTTGGTTATGTTCCTTTTCGACTACCTGAGAGAAATGACATATAATTACATATAAATATTAACAACATAAATAGACTCGGTACAGTTATGGAAATTATTATTTTTTGTGGACATTCTTATTATTTTCAGTATGATACTTCTTATATTGATTCTCTATGAAAGTTTTCATCGGAAAACCTGCTACTCGTAAAAACGTTGAAAAACCAGCAACGTTTTAAAATACTTCTTTTCTCTAAAAAATCTCTTGATAAATTTGAAAACAAAAAGGTTAGAACAAAAATACGAGTATAAATAATATAAAAATCAACTTTTGTACAAAACTTTCCGAGACAATGTGAACATTTTGTGTATTCAAGTAAATAGTTCTTTTAATTGGACGAGCAGGAAAGAATGTTAGCATGTTTTTGCATGTGGGAGCGAAACAACGGGTTGAACAAAAAAAATAAAATAAATGAAATATTTTTTTTAACGAGTTTTAATCCGACCCTATAAAAGATAGAGGGTATAAAGAAGGAAGGGTAATTTACATTATTCCTTCATTACAGAAATCTGACACAAGACACAAGAACAGGGAAAAAAAAAAAAAAAGGAAAAATGTTTTGGTACAGCCAGAGAAAAAGTCAGATGTGGAAAATGGGCGAATGAAAAATGAGCCAGATTTGATTAATATTAATAGAAAAAGGAGAATGTCGAATGCTGAAGAAAACGCTTCGCAATAAAACTTTCCATGTTTGGAAAACTTTCGAACCACGACGGTGCCTTTCAGTCCGTTTTCTCGTCTTCTTTCTGCCATTTTCTTTATTTCTTCTTTATTTCTTCTTTTCTCTTTCTTTCTCTCTCTCTCTTTCTCTCTAATTTTCTGCTTTCTCGTTGCTATTTTTAGCCCCTTTTTGGAATCGTTGAAATATCACCTTCTCTCAGAGCAACAATTTTTGTAATTTTTGTTTGACTTTTGAAAAATAATATTCAAACCGTTGTTGCGAGAACAACCATAGTTAGTTTATCATAGCAATTTGTAATGTCTTCGCTCTAAATTTAACTTCTATGTTTCCTTTCTCGGGTACTTATTTAAATTAATCGCCTCCGACGTTGAAATGGAAACGAGTAATTCACCCTTTAAAGAATAATTTCCATTTTTGAAAACATCAAAACTGAACGCAAACTCAATTTTCACTCTCGATAGCCTTATAAGAGTGAGACTAATAAATTTTGTTCTTTCGCATTGCCTTTATACAGAAAGAAACTATCCTAGTGACATTATTGTTATCTCTAATTATCCATTAGAGATGAAGCACTTTGGCACATTCATTCTTTTTTGAGAAGTTTTATGATTTTCTTTTTTCTATGCGCTAAGTTTTCCACTGATTTGCATCAAACTTGGATGTAAAATGCTTTTTAATATACGTGAATCGGGGTGACTTTGACTATTTTTTGGCTACTTTCCATCTTCGATTAGTTATATTGAGCAATTTTAGTTAGAGATATTGAAAAACTGTATTCATGTTGAGGAGATTTTTGTGAATAAGAACGGTTATGAAAGAGGGCAAAAGCAAAATTTCCTGAAGTTTTCGTAGGGGCCGGAAAAAAGCCAACAAAGGCACCCCCTGTTGGTATGAATTTGCCTATCTTCATTTTTCTGTCCATCAGAAGTTATGAATTTTAGCTAATTTTTTATGAATTTTGAAAAATTACAATAACTCACAAAACTCGAAAAATTCCTTCAGTGACTTAATAGGTTAATTTTTCACTTTTTTTTTTCATTACTCTATCATTCTATGCTTTTCTATATCACTTCAATACATCTTTATATAATACACTGCTGTCAGAAGGTGAAAAAAAAAATCGGCGGAGTCACCCTTGTCTACGTTACCCTTTATGTCTCCATGGAGCTTATTTTTTTCAATTTTGATTTCTAACATCCATCTAGCGCTGAAAAAACCTATTTTTCAACATCTAAAAGAAAATATTGAAAAATTTAAAACAGGCTTTCTGGTAACATAAAAGGATTAGCTGAAATGAAACTAATGTAGTTATCATTGAATCGAATCGCCAACAATGAAATAACGAATTTTTAACAGTTCGTATTTACGGCGAACTAGTTATGCAATTAGCGCGACATGATTTAATCACAAGTTAGCATCTATTCGTGTTTATACATTTTAAAGCTGCAAGACGTTGGTTTGAAGAAATTGTTTCATAAAAAAAAGCTAAAGGCTTATTCAGAAAAAGCGACTACGCAGGTGGGTTAAAAACTCCTCCTCTACTTTTCAGACGAATTGAATTTTTTGTACAGTTTCAGCTTATTTTATTGAACGTTCGTGTTTTTTTTCTGTTTTTTTTTTTTTATTAATTTTGTTTTTGAAACATTAAATCCACGCCAGCAAGCTACTTGTTTTATATGACTGAGGTATTTTCCTTCTGCCCTCATAATTCACCCAAGTTGGTAATAAATGCAATACTTGAAAGAATCATGTAGCTTATGAAATGCCAACTCATGGCTTTGGACTTGAATAAAAATTTTATTTTCCAGTCAGTTTTACCATACTTTTTTTTTTTTTTTATTCTTGTGTAAAGAAAGTTGCGATGTTTCTTTCGTTCGAACTATCGATATATTTGAAGGAATGTTGACCTCGTTTTTCAATTTGTTGTGAATCAAAAAATGAAAAATTGATACGTGTCAACACAATTTCCGAATATCTCCCGATGGGCAAAAAATGAGAAAATGATCCGGAAAATGAGAATTTTATCCGTTGTCAGTCCGTTTTTATTTTCGACCATCGGATCTGAAAATTTGCAGATATTTTTGTCATCTTGATTATTTTTCCAAATCCGTTTGTAAAACGGATTTCCTGATTATAATCAGTGATAATTTTTGGGCAATTTTTCTAAATCCGTTTGTAAAACGGTTTCACGGATTATAACCCGGGCCAACAAATATGATAAAACAGCCTTCACGGAAAATAATCTGGACTCATTTCCGGCAAGACTGATTACAATCCGTTCGAAATCCGTTTTAGAAGCCGGAAAACAGAAAAATTCCGGGTTATAATCCAGAAACGGATTATAACCCGGAATAAAACGGATCCGTTTTCAAAATATTTTGCCCATAGGCTATAACAAAATTAATAAAAATTCAAATGTTTTTTTTTTAAATAAAATTTTGTATTGAAGTAATATTTACATAATTTATGAATGACTAATTTCAAAATTCAACCATTTGAAAACTCTTTATTTGGAAAATTGTCAGTTTTCAGTGTACCTAATGAATTTTCGAAAATTTATTTATTCGTTTGTTTGAATCGCGGTGATATCAAGTTTCACTTGTAAAACATCAATAATTATATCGATGTATTAAAAAATATAGATTTTCACGTTCTTTCCCTGTTGACTATAATCTTCTGTTTGGGATATTGGGTAACATACGAGTATACCCGCATAAACGTTCTTCAGCGAAGGCTATATGGAACAAGTTCCCATCAAAATCTGAAAATTAACAATTTGACCTTCCCATCTCTTTCTGACTCAGCTGAAAAATTTTGTTTTTCATTTTATGGCAGGTTTTCTCATATTTTGTTGCAACACCATCGACATAGTTTACATATAGCTGGTAAAAAATCTCTCCTGGGTTGCTTCGCAGTTCCTATGAGGTATGAAAAACGAAGGTAACTTTCGTTTTTCTATCAGCAATTTGACCACCCCATATAACCGGCCACATATTGAATTATCTTATGGCAGACTGAAACTTTTAATTTTACCTCGTTTCGCCACGTTTCCGCGCAAATTACGAGATTATTAGATCTAATTTTACTCATCAACTCTGAAAAACTTTCAAGCCATAAAACAAGAACCTTTTAAAACTGTTTTTTCCCCCTCGACCTATAGACACGATGATGTTAAAATCCATAAAGGCGAAAAAAATTTTATGCCACTCAGCCCTCATTCTCGGTATAAACTCGATTTCATCTTTTTTTTTTCCTACTTTCTTTTCTTTTTTACAGCATATATACCTTGTTATAACTTTTTCATCTAGATAATTAGTGCGATGAAATGTTGTTTTTTTTTTGGCTCTTCTTTTTTTTTTGTCTGTTGAAAATTTCGGATACTCTATAACGTCAAAAGCACGTCGCTATAACGACCCCATTTTCAACAAACGTTCTTCCAAAAAAAAAAAAAATATATAAAGAAAAAAATACGCGATATATAAACGGTTTGGTATATTAGGTTTTGTTTTTTTTTTTTTTTCATAAGGAGAAAAAACTGGGTAAAAGAAAATTATAAAGGAGGTTTTAAACATGTATAAAATACTCACACATGCACACCAGTAAAAGGATTATTTTTTTGCGCTTTCCTCAGATGAGGATGAAACAAGACGAAGTAGGGGGAAAAAAATTCTACGAAATGACGTTCGTAGACGGTAATTCGTCGACATTTTCTCCCCCATTTTGTTTTTTATTCTGCATCCATTTTAGCCTTAAATTGCACAGAATACTATTATGTCTGCTGGTATATACGAAAGAAGATGCAGAGGGTTAGACGAAAGCAGTGCGAAGAAATTGAGGCTTTCGAAGGGGTTTGGGGGTAGGGTTTGTTGGAAAAAAGTGGAAAAGTATTTTGAAATTATAGTCTACGTATAGATTATTGGCGTTATTACAACTTTTTTCTCCACTTTTTTATTTTTTCATAACGTACTCGTATTTTACGATCGTAGAATTAAAATCGAGCATCTAAAATATAAATTTATTCGTTATTATTCGCAAAAGAGTCGAATCTTTTTAACCCTCGGCACAATAAGCGGTGATTGTACGCTTTTTTCACGTTTTCTTCGCTATTTTTTTTTTCTTTTCTCATTTCACGTAATAATACATTAAAAAGGAGTGTAAAAAAAAAATGAAAATAGTGGCTGAACTTTTCGTTCGAAGTATCGTTAAAAAGTGTATAAAAACTTTTTTTCTTTTTTTCTTACTTCAAACTTTCACTTGTTTTCAACTTTTTTTCATGTTAAAAAATGAGGGTACCTAGCTGCCAGGGGTTGTGGAGAGACTAGGTATGAGGGTGGAGTACTATGGGCAGCTGTGGCAAAATTTTGGTGAGAAATAAAGCAAAATGTTTTTTTCTTGCTTTCGAATTACCTGCCCACATTTTAAACCTTATAACACTCGTGTATAGTTCAGCGGAAAACTGTGCTGTTAAAAGGTGAAAGAATAAAGAAAACCATAAATAAAGGTAAAGGGAAAACCGCCATTCTGGAATGATTCTGGAGGAAAAAGTCTGAAGAGTTCAACATGAGAGAGTCTCAAAGTAAGCTATGATATTACTTTTTTGTTTTATGGAAATATTTGACAAGTCAAGTTCAAGCAAGTCTTTTAGTTTTATTTCACCCATTCATAAACAAATAAATAAATATGAAAATGTGAGATGCTGGTATTTTTGGAATTTTGAGATCATGAATACGAAGAACTATGAGGGTCTCATGCCTATTTGTGAAAGTCAGACCAAAGTTAATAGAAGGTTTTCTATCGAAAATCTGCTTATTAGTATGCTGCATACTAACTCTAGGACAATTCAGGTTTTATGTTAAAAATTAATATGAAATATCTTATATTTTAGTATGCAACACCCTAATTTTCAACATATCTATACTAATTTTCAAAACTTTGTATTATAATTATTTTACTATCCTTTACTAATTTTTAATAAAAATATTAATTTTTCGTATACAAACTGAATTGTCCAGATATTAGAATTTAATATGCAGTTTTATCTCAGTGTGGTACTTTCTCGCACAGATCGTGTCACATATAGGGTGCGGCAAAATTACCGGCTACATTTGTTTTTTGAATTATACGCATAAGAAAAAAGATAAGGACATGCGGTTGATTCTAAATATAACTTCATTCCTTAAGGTTACGTATGAAATACAATCAGTGACGCACCCAGAAATTTTTCAAGGGAGGAGCTAAGGCGTAAATTTATTCCCAAAAAAATCCCAAAAAACTGAAAATCTTCTATTCAGCCTTTTTTTGATGAAATTCAAGCTCTAAAGGGAAGGTTTCAGCTCCATATCCCTACTTTGGTGCACTACTGAATATAATTTCACTCTCTCATGTTGACCATTTTGCTTAACACATTTCTGAAGGCGTAAAATCCAATTTCTTAACTTTGCTAAGCAATGGTTACATTATTTTGCAATTTCTTCCGCTAAATGCTACCAGTGATGGATAGAATTGGCTGTAGGTGAGTTGCAGCCCAAATTGATTTTGTACCTTTTTTACAAAGTGAGTTGTGGCTCAGACTTTCTGCAGAAGGGAGTGAGTTGCAGCCCAGACTTTCTGCAGAAGCGAGTGAGTTGCAGCCCAGACTTTCTGCAGAAGCGAGTGAATTGCGGCCGATGAGTTTTTCCAACTCTGCATTCGTATAGTCAACTCTCCTTTTTCTCATCTTTTAATTTATAATCTGAGTACGTTGATGAACTGGCTTCTCAGTCTCGTTTCCTGTCAGAGTGTGAAATATTTTTGCTTCATACGTTTATATGCTGAGTAAAACTTTGGTGATTGATTTTTGAAATGGAATTTTTAAAAATTGAAAAAGGCAAGCCTCTAATTTTTTTTGAACATCAGTTAAAACTTGTAAGGACAACCAAATCGATTTCAGTTTGTAAAAATATTATGTTTCAAGTTTTTACCAAAGCCTTAATTAAATTACAGAACTATTTGACGTGAGTTTTGAAGAGTGCTTTAGATAATAATTTTATGTTTATGATGAAATATTTTCACACATTTTGGGAGACTACTCAGTCAACCTCCTTGTGGTATCTCCTCGGTCACGCTAATAGACTGAAGGTTGGCCACAATTAACTGGGCCGCAACTCAGCCATAGGGAAAGAAAAACTGGGCCGCAACTCACCCCTATTTCCAGCGTCTGGCCGTAACTCACTGACACCGATAGAATTGACCGGGGAGGGGAATTCTGCATGTGTGGCATTCTTCATGGTTAGCGTGAGGAGGTAAATTCCCTACCAGCTGAATATGTAAGAAATTAGTGGAAAAAATATGATTATTGCTTAGCAAAGTCTTGAAAAATTTAGTTTTACGCCTTTGCAATTGTGCTAGGCAAAATGATCAACATGCGAGTGAAATTTCATTTCATATGTAACCTTAAAGAATGAATTTCAATTTAAAACCAACCGCATGTCTCTATCTTTTGTCTTACGCATATAATGAGAAAAACAAATGTGGCCGGTCATTTTGCCGCACCCTGTACATACATAACTTGGGCACTAATATCAAAATTTTTGTCACCATATTAGCCCTCTGAAAATTTAAATAAGAGCTTATGCACTGACAGGAGAGCTAATTTTCGTCGCATCTATCATATTGCAACTATACATATGTACGATTTATACTCTGGTATTTTCCTTTTACTATCTATAAAGACTGAAAAACAATTGTTTACTCTTCGTATTTTCAGTTGTAAGTTATTCATGTTGTGGGTCGATTATTATTTATGCTCGTTTAATTCGTTCGCAATGAATTATTTTATACGAAAATTTTGACGGACGAAAGCTTTTTTTTTTTTTTTTGCCCTGCTTGTTCATACTCGTATCAATGAAGGTTGAGAAACACGACGTCTATATCGACCGACTTACAATATTTATACAGGTCGACGAATGGTTTATTTACTCGTACAGGAACGAAATTGAAGGAAAAGTTAAAAAAAAAAAGAAAAAAAGAAGGCAGGGAAATGAGTTAGGGGAAAAAAGGAGCACATAGTGAACGTACTCGTATATTACGTACACTATGTACATTTCCAACTTATTTTACCATTCATAAATGTCTAGGAAAATGTAATTTGTGTTCACGAATAATTTCGTCGAGTTATACTCGTATTCGTATTTTGTCCCGAAGGGAACTGGCTTGACGTACCATCACCTTTGAATTTATAGATTTTCTACCTCCCACCCTCGTGTCTCGCCATCGTTGGCATAATATTTGCAGAAGAGGGAGAAAAAAAATTGGTATTTCTGTAGCATTTGCGAATTCCGTTTAAAAATTCTTTCGCATTATTGGCTTTTAGAAAGCTGTATAGCGATGGAAATTTATTCGCCTCGATGTGTTGGGAAAATAATCATCTCAAGAATGTTGAGCCTATATAACGTCTGAAGCATTCCAAGTATCCAAAATTTCAGGAATAATTTGTGTGATTATTTTGAAATTCTTCTGATATGAGAAAATTGCGTAGCAGATTTTCATAATTGGAATTTAGTTGCTGACGATGATATTTTGAGACAAAGGCAAATGGAATATTGTAAGAATTTATGTTTCATCTTCTCCTTACCATTTTCTCAAGAGCAACCTGTTTGCAATGCCAGCTGATCTCCGTTACAATATTGTGTCTCTAGCGGAGGCCTTCCTCTCGTTGTTTTGCAGTTTCATGGTGTCCACTTCTCACTTTTTTAATTCTATTTTACTTCATCGCGAGCGAGATGACCAGCAAATTTGAACTTGAGCTTTTTCATGCCATAGCCCACGTCTTTCGTTGTAGTTTCATTTTTGATTGTCGAGTTTTTCGCTCTGTCTTTTAGTTCGATGTTGAGGATACTTCTTAACTTTCTGTTTATTGTTATTTTCAGTTCGTTGACTGGGGTTTTCGTTAGTGCCTACGTCTGTGCTTCGTAAGTAAGCAAGTGGGTGACACAACTTTGAAGAATTTTCATTTTGTGACTTGGATGTATTTAGCTTTTTAATACTTACATATTAGTCTTTGGGCCCAGAAAGCTTTCCAAGAATTGGCTATTCTTATTTTTAACTCTTTTTCCATACTGTTTTCCATAGCCATTGTTTGACCCAGGTATATTTGTATTCACAAGTTATTTCAATTTTATTGCCTCCTATTGAGAATGTTGGCTTTGCGTTTCTATTACTCATTACTTTTAATTTGCAGTTATTGATGGTACCAGTTTTCAGCACAAAAGTACGATCTACCACTTTTTTTCACTGACCTCTGCAACTCTGCATCAAATTAGATCAAATGTGAATATGTTATCTTTGATCATAACATTTTCTACGCCCGGATGGAGTCGGTTTTTTGAATTTAATTTTTTTTTTTTTTCGAAGCCTCTAAAGAAGGGTTTTTTGAGACCCTCGAAAAACTGCCTAAAGTTTTTAAAATTCAAAAAAAAAACAAAAGCTTGCTCCGGGTATTGTAAATATTTTCGAAAGTTATATGTATCCAAATTTTAGAGAATTTGGTGCAAAACTCAGCAAAAAAGAAGGAAAAAAAAAGTAAATCGTAAATCACTTGAAACAAGCCAAAAGTATAGACTACACCCTAATAATATTACGTATACCAACTCAAATCGACTGGCTGAGTTATTATAAGTAATATAAGTTAGATATTTGCTTAATATAACATTTATAGCTTGCAATTATATTCTTTTGAGTATCAACATACTACATGTATGTTGTATATTGACATTGCATTGCGTCCATTTCAAGACTTTTTTTCATTGCGAATAACCATTCGGATGTCAAAGAGTAATTATCTTAAGTGTCGAGCAAATTATGCTGATTCAGCCTCCATCGATGATTCGCCCCTAATAAAAGCCTAATGCCTACCCAAATTGAGACAATGGCGAAAATAGTGTCAATAAAAGGAAACAATGACAACAAATTACTCGTTTTCCCCCTAATTATTGTTACGGCTTAAGCCTTCGTATACGAGTTTTCTCTCGTTATTTTTTTCATCGTCTCCTCCTCACAGCCTCTTATTTTGGTATCTACGTTTATCCTTCGCGCTCTCAATTTTCCTCTTTCGTATTTTTCCCACTCTCCTCTTCCTGAGCGACAGCAAAATAATGAACGAAGAACGTAACGTTCCTTTGGTATTTCGCGAATTTGGATGACTGTCGCCTCAGCCTTTTTTTTTTTTTGGTTTTTTTGGTTTTTTTCGTCATGGGGGTGAGTGGAGAGGAGGAGAGGTGGCTTGTTCATTCTTTCGCTCTGTACTGCCATTCTTTCGACAATATTATAATTACGGTACGTTCGCGACAAATTAACGTCACATAACGCAGTTTCCTCGTCTTAATTACTTTTCTCGAAGAAAATTCCGACCGTTCCAGCGTCAGAAATGGCGTTTTTCGACGTGGCTCTGGCGCGCGTAAAATAATTAATTATGAAAGGGACCCTCCGCGAATAACTTCCAACCCTCTACCGTGATCACCCCGCACCTCACCGATATTATTTAGAAATAAATTATCTAAATTTCGAGCATCGAGACGGTATCGATCCTCTGCTCTTTTGGCAGGTACAAGTGTTTCGAGTACTGGAAAAAATACCTGTCTTTATTTTTAGCAGAGGTTTTCGAAAATTGAATTCATTTTGGGCATTTGAAAGACTCCTTCAGCATGTAATACAATTTCGAGCCGCTTTTATTCGACTTGATTTCGCCCAAAATGAGGCTACAAAGTTATTAAATTACAAACCTCTGCAAATGTGACAAAATCTGCGAAAATTTACCTTCGGGTGAAAATAATAGTTTTTTCTAGAACGATTCAAAACAAGTTTTGATTTCAAAATTATTGTTTTTCCAATTTTCATAGAAATCATAGTTGTGCACATAATCCCTGAGAGACCAATTATATTGTTTACACCTTGTGCCAAAAAGTGTAAACTAAAATGTAGAATATTTTCAAAATACTCGTAGCCTACCTACGATTCTGTTTTTTTCTTCCAAACAGCACTTTTCATTTTTGTTCGTCCTTAATCCAATTATGTACTTATAGATGAACTATATTTTTTCACACAAAATATTCTTATCCCAAAGACGAGTGAAATCCTCTTAATCACGTTAAATTAAAGCTTCTTGATGTAAAAAGTAAATTCAACTTATTTCCGTTTCTTTTTGTCCGTCCTGTCGTCTGTACTATTAGCTGGAGATGTACTTTTTGCAGTGCTGAAAAAACGTTAATTTCAGCTGAATTCCAAATCTTATTAATGTACATTATTCTTTTCTGCTGCACCAAAATTTCCCTAACGTAAAAGTTTCCCTTTCTTTCTTTCTTTTTTATTGCTGTTTGTTTTTTCTTTTTTGCATTTCCGTCTACTTCCTTTTCTAAGCCTTTGCTAACGGCTGAATGCACAATATTCAGTATAATCGTCTGAATATGACTCAGTATACCCAGTTATTTATTCAGCTTTTTGTTGCTCTATTTCTATTTCTGCAGTCGCTTTGTTTCTATTTTCTCTTTTTCACTACCACGTTTTCTACGTTTCTTTCTTTTATTTCTTTTTTTTTTTTTTGTTGAACTTTCTTTCTCGTTTAGTAGCTTTCTCTTGTATGTTCTTTTACTTATTTCGAATATTTATTTTCAAAGCAAACAGCGTTAAAAAGCGGCGCTTTACTTAAATGTTGTCTTCACTCTTCGGGATAACCAGCCTTTGAGGAATGAAATTTAAGACTTCTGAGCATTTCCTTGCATTCATCTGCATTATTAATCCACGTTTGGGTTTCTTTTTACACGAATATTTTTAGTTCGATTAAGAATTTCAATGATGGGCCATAGCTCAAAACGAGTTTTGAAATGAAAAGCTCCATGTCGTCAGCACGCCCCCCCTCCCCAAATTGGTCCAAAATATACTAGGAATTTTGTACTCATTTTGTACCGTTTTGTACCGCAAAAAAAAAAAAAGATTTACCGGCATCCACAAAGAGTTATTCAAAGAAACGTTATGGGGTGCTGGGGACATGATAGCACCCCCACATCAACCGATCAACTTGAAACTAGTCTCATTATTTTGTACTCATTTTGTACTATTTTTTTCCGCTATTAGAAAATTTTGTACCGCCCCCCTTTCAAGTTATTAAAAATATTAATGAAGGGTGCCGGGAACATGCTAGCACCCCCACTGCAACAAAATAACTCCAAACTGGTCTCATTATTTTGTACTCATTTTGTACCGCTTTGTATTGGCAAAATGACATTTTGTATTGCTCCCCTATCCAGTCATAGATAGGGGGCCCACCTTTAAACTTGAGAAAAATGCTTCAAAATGGTCTCATTATTTTGTACTCATTTTGTACCATTTTGTACTGGCAAAATAACATTTTGTACTGCTCCCCTACCTAACGGTACAAAATGAGTACAAAATAATGAGACCAATTTGGAGTTGACTGGTTGAAGTGGGGGTGCTAGCATGTCCCCCAGCACTCCTCATCAATATTTTTTTTTCAACTGGGAAGGGAGGTGGTACAAAATTTTCCAATAGCAGTACAAAACGGTACAAAATGAGTACAAAATAATAAGACCGTTTTGGAGCAATTTTCTCAAGTTTGAAGGTCAGCTTTCTATCCGAGACCAGGTAGGGGAGCAGTTCAAAATGTTATTTTGCCAGTACAAAACGGTACAAAATAAGAAGAAAATGATGAGATTGTTTTGGAGCAATTTTCTTGAGTTTGAAGGTCAGCCCCGTATCCGAGGATAGGTAGGGGAAGAGTACAAAATATAATTTTGCCAGTACAAAATAATGAGACCAATTTGGACTTGATTGGTTGAAGTGGGGGTGATAGCATGTCTCCAGCACCCCATAACGTTTCTTTGAATAACTCTTTGTGGATGTCGGTACAAAATTTTTTTTGGCGGTACAAAATGAGTACAAAATTCCTAACATATTTTGGACCAAATTTGGGGGGGGGGAGTGCTGACGACATGGAGCTGAAATGAAGTAATATTATATATAGTAAAATTTGAGAAACTTCGAAAATGGTCAAAATAGAATGGAAACATTTGAAGATCAACATTCTAGCTGCGAATAACTCTGTCTGTGAAATACGGAGTGGATAAGGAGCTGGGAAAATCGATACATTCGTTGAAGTTTTGGTGAATGTGTTACTCAAATTGCAGTGGACGAGGAAGAGGGTTGTGGGACTTGCATCGATCTACGCAATTCATTTAGTACTATTTCGTGCAAACAAGATCTGAGCACGAAATGAAAATTAGCGACTGTATTATTCGGAGTATTTATATAGATTTTCCTCGTTTTCGCATGCACGAAAATTCACTTTCTCATGTCATAAAGCACCCCTTTTTTTCGCTAGTTCGCCGACACAAAGTCGTGGAAGTAGGCGACATGCTATTTTTAATTCGATTCAGTCACGACATGATTATAAGAACATAATTCGTATTTTATACCCATTATACACTCAGCACCATATCTTTCTCCTCGTTTCATTTTTCAGTCTGTAGTACGAACTGTATTAGAAACGCTACCGCAGATTTAAAGAATTCGAAATTACTTTTCCTTCTAATTTTCTTATTGTTAAAATTTTTCTAAATCTGTATCTCATCAGTTGCTTAGAATGAAGACTTTTTAAACTTTTTAAAGCCAACGAACTATTATTCCATTGCTCTGTAGCACGTGTTTTGGTAAATTCGATAATTGGCAATTATTATTGTGTTAAAATTGAATTTATCCTTAATAATATTTTCTCGTTATATCCGATAGGTATAGGTCGTATTATTCAATAGCTATAGTCGTTTTATCCTCCTCTTTTTGCAAATAATTAACTTCTCGCTGTAATCAAGCAATTACAACAAGAAGTTCCGTTGTATGCAAATATTTATATTCGTACTATTTCCAAACAAAGACAAAATTAATTAGTGAATCGAATCGGATAAATTTTGTTTGCAGATGTGAGGTGAATAGCACATCTTCTATACTTGAGATGATATCTAAATGCATTGTTGAGGTTTAGTCGTTTGTAGTATGATTTTTGAAGGATATTTGCCTCATAAAACTAGGTACATTTGAACCACCGGCTTTGAAGAAAACCTGCTTTTCTAGTAGAGCCTGCTGCGCTCGATTTTCTTTCGTATATTTTAGCTTTTTCAAATGAATATTGCATGAGTATATCCCGTCCTAATTATTGCTTTTTTGTTGTTCTTTTTTTTTTCTTCTGGAAAACTGCGATTATCTTGTCAAAAAGAAGGATGAGAAAACTTTTTTACAACGTCTACGAGATGCGAAGAAGGAATATAAAGATCAGTTAATCTTGATAGAGGTAAGGGGAAAATGTGAAAGTGAAAAAAAAGAATATATAGAAGTTGAGAGAGCTGAAGAGGAGTTATATTCAGTTACAGTATCATTCTTTTAGCAGCTGCTAGTTTCTCGAATACTTGGTAGTGGATGAAAAGGAAAAAATAGGGAAGAAAAAAGATAGTAAAAAAAAAGTGAAAAGTTGTACCGTTGAAATGAAATGACTTGAAGCTATGGAAGTACAATGTGGAAGTTTGAGAGACGAAATATAGAAAGAATGAGATTTGATGACAAAAATAAACGTCTTGCCAATGTAATTTCGAAAATTTTCCGTCTAAATTGGAGAAGTTTTAGAAAACTAGAGAGAAGTCACGTTGGTACTAGTCAAGGATTAATATTCAACAGACAAAGTTGGAATATAAATAGCCAGTCCTTCTACTTTTGTGGAATTGTTGAACAAAAATTGGTTTGCGTCTTTCTATCCCTTTAGGGAGCACATCAATATTGGTAGAAGACCAACTATTATTTCTATGGCTGGTGACCAGAGACTTCATTCTTTCTTGTGTCTAATGTATTTTGAATACATAGAATGGGGGAAGGGGTACAAAGAAAAGAACGGTGGTATGTTTATCGTCTGTGGAATGTACTATCTAACAATAAGATATACCTAATAAACGCAACTACAAATATATAAAATGTCATAAATAAATCTTGAACTGTCCTTGTTTTCTTGTTAAAAATTTTGGAAATTTATTAGATTCTGAATTAGCTCAGTGTTGATACTTGTATACTTCATTTTAAACAATAAAATGCAAGTTTTAGTTAATTACTGTTATATCTTTAATGTGTTAACATCTTTCATGATATTTTATAATGCATAACCAGTAATGAAAATGAGAAAATTGACAACGATTAATGGACTGGGGAAAAAAAAAATCAATCAAGAAATTATTTATAAGAACCGTATGATGACAACTGATATCGGCGCGCGCATTATTTATGTTTTCATTGTTTTGCCTTACATTCTTGATATCGACTACCTATCGATTTTTAACTTGTATTGAATTTTTGAATTTACTCCCGTGTAAAGAAAAGTGAAAACGAAGATGTTGACTGATCATTAAGTATTGCTTAAGAGTCTTAAGTACAGATATTAAACTCATGGTTTGTAATTTTTTTTTCCTAAAAAGTATTCATATGTCTTAGTAAAGCCTCCTACAATAGGAGCTATTATTATTGGAGAATTCTGGAAAAATTTAAAAAAAAAAAGTGATCGTTATAGGTCGAAGAAGAAGCAAAATGGCTTCCATCTCGCCTCACAACTTCGAACTGATGGAAAAATTGATCGAGCCGTTTTTCCTGCAGCATTATTTCTTCCTTTCTCCAGACCTGGAATTAAAATAAGGCAAGAGGAAAAACAAGGAAGTGGAAATAAATTAAAAAATTAAAAAGAAATGTTGACCAAACTTCCGCATTATTGCTGGTGGATAGAAAATTATTCGACGATTGAGATGAAATATTTTTATGGAATTATTTAAAGATGAGTTTTTCCCTCCCATCTTCGCCTATACAACGAAAAAGTTTCCAGTTTTTATAAGATTGTTAACGAAGTTATTTCGCTGAGAGCAAGAAAAATTTTCGATGATATTTTAGACGAAGGAGAAAAGAAACGAAGAAAAAAAAGCGAAGAATGGTGAAAATGGATTGAAGAGGTTGCGGAAAAAAAAAGGATATTCTGGGGAGGAGATGAAAAGGATAAAACGTGTACCAAGTTTTAGAAGAATTAATGTCTACTCTGTACACAGAGACAGACGAGGAAAAATGAAAGAGTATATAGAAAAAAAAAAAGGTGGTTGCGTGTTATTTTCTATCGTACGAGTGATTCATTTTATGGAAGTAGTGGTGGGGGCGATTGGAGGGGTTTCACGTAAAGTGAAGCCGTTCAAAAAAGAAATTTTCTCTGACTCATACGAAAATAATTTATCACCCAAAAAGTTTTGCTCCGAGAAATTGATTCGCCATTGTGCAGATAGTGACATTTTTTTCCTCCTTTGCTACTCGTATATTGTCATACACGTACACGCACACTGATGAATGTATAGAAACGTGTACCAAAATTTATTTACATTTTTTTATCCCCCTTTCTTTTTTTTCTTTTTTTTTTTCAAAGTTAATCTTAGTATCCATTTTGTACGTTTTCAAATCAAATAATTTTGTTAAGAGTGAGAGCTTGTTTCCAAGTTTGCAAGGAAGTGAAGAAAATGCGAAAAAAGTGGAATGGAGAAAAGAAGGAAAGAATCATTTCAATATTTTCCGGTTATAAATTACCCCCTTGTAGTCTCCTCTGCTGGTGAAAATACGTTTACCCATTTTGTATAATTTTCTTCTTTTTTTTTTCACTTTTTCCCTCTTCCTAACCCATCTTTATAATATGAACATATACACGTTGAGAGGCCGCAAAAATTTGAAAAACATTTTCTCATTCTTCCTTTATTCCCAGCATTTTTCTCTCTCCTTACTCATCTATGCCTTCCTATAATATGTTCCAGCTAATGTTCTTTTGCTTGGGAATCCGATGGCTGTGTGTGTGTGTGAGAGAGAGAAAGAGACAGGCAATCATTCGTTTCGAAGCAGACTTTTCATTTCCTAGTTGCTCATCTCCCCCAAGTCTCACCACCGTGAATGCCTCTTTTTAGCAGGTTTTCGACTAGAAAACCTTCTATTAATTTTGGTCTGACTTCAACCAATAGGCACCAGACCATCACAGTTATTCGTTTCACGATCTCCTGATTCCAAAAATACCTATCTCGCATTTTGGTGTTTCTTTATTTTTTTTTTTTTTTTTTTTTTTCTTTCCTTCGATATCTGGGACATATATTTCTTTGCTACGCGAAAACAGACGAACAGCCGAACCAATAGGGATGAAATTTTAACCAAAGGTCAATCTTGACCTGGTCAAGGTCTGTATAGTTTTTGAGATCAATCTGATCAGCGGATCCGGAGATATTAGCGAAAATGTAGATCAAGATGATGATTTTTGGGTGCAATTAGGGGCTGCATTGATTGTAACGCGAAAACAGACAAACAGCTGAACCAATAGGGATGAAATTTTCAGCAAAGTTCAATCTTGACCTGGTCAAGGTCTGTATAGTTTTTGAGATCAATCTGATCAGCGGATTCGGAGATATTAGCAAAAATGTAGATCAAGATGATGATTTTTGGGTGCAATTAGGGGCTGCATTGATTGTAACGCGAAAACAGACAAACAGCTGAACCAATAGGGATGATATTTTCAGCAAAAGTCAGTCTTGACCTGGTGAAGGTCTGTATGAAATATGAAGTCAATTGGTTCAGCGATTCCTCAGATAATAGCAAAAATGTAGTTCAAGATGATGATTTTTGGCTGCAATAAGGAGCTACATTGCTTTGAAATGCAATAACTGATGAAAATCCGAACCAATAGGCATGAAATTTACACCAAAGGTCAATCTTGATCGGGTCAAAGTCTGTATACATTTTGAGGTCAATCTGATCAGTGGATCTAGAAATATTAGCAAAAATGTAGTTCAAGATGATGATTTTTGGGTGCAATTAGGGGCTACATTGATTGTAATGTGAAAACAGAAAAACGGCTGAACCAATAGGGATGAAATTTTTACCAAAGGTCAAACATGACCTGGTCAAGATCTGTATGAAATCTGAAGTCGATTGGTTCAGCGGTTCCTCAGATATAAGCAAAAATGTAGTTGAAGATCATGATTTTTGGGTGCAATTAGGAGCTACATTGCTTTGAAACGCAATAACTGATGAAAGACCGAACCAATAGGCATGAACAATTTTCACCAAAGGTCAATCTTGATCAGTTCAAGGTCTGTATAAATTTTGAGGTAAATCTGATCAGTGGGTCTAGAGATATTAGCAAAAACATAGTTCAAGATGAGGATTTTTGGGTGTAATTAGGAGCTACATTGCTTTGAAACGCAATAACTGATGAAAGGCCAAACCAAGAGGCATAAAATTTTCACCAAAGGTCAATCGTGATCAGGTCAAGGTCTGTATACATTTTGAGGTAAATCTGATCAGTGGGTGTAGAGATATTAGCATAAACTGAATTCAAAATGATGATTTATGGGTGCAATTAGGAGCTACATTGTCTGAAACGCAATAACTGATGAATGGCCGAACCAATAGGCATGAAATTTACACCAAAGGTCAATCTCTACCAGGTCAAGGTCTGTATAGATTTTGAGGTCAATCTGATCAGTGGGTCTAGAGATATTAGCAAAATTGTAGTTCAAGATCATGATTTTTGGGTGCAATTAGGAGCTACATTGCTTTGAAACGCAATAACTGATGAAAGACCGAACCAATAGGCATGAAAAATTTTCACCAAAGGTCAATCTTGATCAGTTCAAGGTCTGTATGAATTTTGAGGTAAATCTGATCAGTGGGTCTAGAGATATTAGCAAAAACATAGTGCAAGATGAGGATTTTAGGGTGTAATTAGGAGCTACATTGCTTTGAAACGCAATAACTGATGAAAGGCCAAACCAAGAGGCATAAAATTTTCACCAAAGGTCAATCGTGATCAGGTCAAGGTCTGTATACATTTTGAGGTCAATCTGATCAGCAAGTCTAGAGATATTAGCAAAAATGTAGTTCAAGATGATGATTTTTGGGTGCAATTAGGGGCTACATTGATTGTAACGTGAAAACAGAAAAAAGACTGAACCAATAGGGATGAAATTCTTACCAAAGGTCAAACATGACCTGGTCAAGGTCTGTATGAAATCTGAAGTCGATTGGTTCAGCGGTTCCTCAGATATAAGCAAAAATGTAGTTCAAGATTATGATTTTTTGGTGCAATAAGGAGCTACATTGCTTTGAAACGTGATAACTGATGAACAGCCAAACCAAGAGGCATGAAATTTTCACCAAAGGTCAATCTTGACCAGGTCAAGGTCTGTATACATTGTGAGGTCAATCTGATCAGTGGGTCTAGAGATATTAGCAAAAATAAAGTTCAAGATGATGATTTTTGGGTGCAATTAGGATCTACATTGCTTTGAATAGCAATATCTGATGAAAGGTCGAACCAATAGGCATGAAATTTTCACCAAAGGTCAATCTTGATCAGGTCAAGGTCTGTATACATTTTGAGGTAAATCTGATCAGTGGGTGTAGAGATATTAGCATAAACTGAGTTCAAGATGATGATTTTTGGGTGCAATTAGGAGCTACATTGCTTTGAATAGCAATATCTGATGAAAGGTCAAACCAATAGGCATGAAATTATCACCAAAGGTCAATCTTGACCAGGTCAAGAGCTGTATGAATTTTGAAGTCAATCTAATCAGCGGGTCTAGAGATATTAGCGAAAATGTAGTTCAAGATCATGATTTTTGGCTGCAATTAAGGGCTACATTGATTGTAACGTGAAAACAGAAAAACGGCTGAACCAATAGGGATGAAATTTTTACCAAAGGTCAAACATGACCTGGTCAAGGTCTGTATGAAATCTGAAGTCGATTGGTTCAGCGGTTCCTCAGATATAAGCAAAAATGTAGTTCAAGATTATGATTTTTGGGTGCAATAAGGAGCTACATTGCTTTGAAATGCAATAACTGATGAACGGCCAAACCAAAAGGCATGAAATTCTCACTACCGGTCAATCTTGATCAGGTCAAGGTCTATATAAATTTTGAGGTCAATCTGATCAGTGGGTCTAGAGATATTAGCAAAAATGTAGTTCAAGATGATTTTTTTCGGGTGCAATTAGGAGCTACATTGTTTGAAACGCAATAACTGATGAATGGCCGAACCAATAGGCATGAAATTTACACCAAAGGTCAATCTCTACCAGGTCAAGGTCTGTATAGATTTTGAGGTCAATCTGATCAGCGGGTCTAGAGATATTAGCGAAAATGTAGTTCAAGATGATGATTTTTGGCTGCAATAAGGAGCTACATTGCTTTGAAATGCAATAACTGATGAAAGGCCGAACCAATAGGCATGAAATTTACACCAAAGGTCAATCTTGATCGGGTCAAAGTCTGTATACATTTTGAGGTCAATCTGTTCAGTGGGTCCACAGATATTAGCAAAAATGTAGTTCAAGATGATGATTTTTGGCTGCAATAAGGAGCTACATTGCTTTGAAATGCAATAACTGATGAAAGGCCGAACCAATAGGCATGAAATTTACACCAAAGGTCAATCTTGATCGGGTCAAAGTCTGTATACATTTTGAGGTCAATCTGATCATTGAATCTAGAGATATTAGCAAAAATGTAGTTCAAGATGATTATTTTTGGGTGCAATTAGGGGCTACATTGATTGTAACGTGAAAACAGAAAAACGGCTGAACCAATAGGGATGAAATTTTTACCAAAGGTCAAACATGACCTGGTCAAGGTCTGTATGAAATCTGAAGTCGATTGGTTCAGCGGTTCCTCAGATATAAGCAAAAATGTAGTTCAAGATTATGATTTTTTGGTGCAATAAGGAGCTACATTGCTTTGAAATGCAATAACTGATGAACGGCCAAACCAAGAGGCATGAAATTCTCACTACAGGTCAATCTTGATCAGGTCAAGGTCTACATAAATTTGGAGGTCAATCTGATCAGTGGGTCTAGAGATATTAGCAAAAATGTAGTTCAAGATGATTTTTTTCGGGTGCAATTAGGAGCTACATTGCTTTGAAACGCAATAACTGATGAAAGACCAAACCAATAGGCATGAAATTTTCACCAAAGTTCAATCTTGATTAGGTCAAGGTCTGTATAAATTTTGAGGTCATTCTGATCAGTGGGTCTAGAGATATTAGCAAAAATTTAGTTCAAGATGAGGATTTTTGGGTGCAATTAGGAGCTACATTGCTTTGAAACGCAATAACTGATGAACGGCCAAACCAAGAGGCATGAAATTCTCACTACAGGTCAATCTTGATCAGGTTAAGGTCTGTATAAATTTTGAGGTCAATCTGATCAGTGGGTCTAGAGATATTAGCAAAAACATAGTTCAAGATGAGGATTTTTGGGTGTAATTAGGAGCTACATTGCTTTGAAACGCAATAACTGATGAAAGGCCAAACCAAGAGGCATAAAATTTTCACCAAAGGTCAATCGTGATCAGGTCAAGGTCTGTATACATTTTGAGGTCAATCTGATCAGCGGGTCTAGAGATATTAGCAAAAATGTAGCTCAAGATCATGGTTTTTGGGTGCAATTAGGAGCTACATTGCTTTGAAATGCAATAACTGATGAATGGTCAAACCAGCTACTTGGTTGTAAAATTTCAATTGCTAACTTATTTTTATTAATACAGACATAATCTCCTGCTTTTTGACACCAATATTTTCAATCTTTGCTTTTGCTGGACTTATTTTAAAATATGTTTCGAACCATAATTTTTCAAGGAAATCGAAAATTTTTAAGGGAAGACTTATTTAAACAGTGTTTCAAATATTATTACTGATTTTATCAAACTAAAAAAAAATTCAACAAAATTCTAGCGCAGTACGTCGCACTAGAAAAGCAGGTTTTCGATTTGCCGCTCGGTGGTCTAAAAACTAATTAAAATTTGCCACAAGTTAGTGCTTCTGGATCTGGTCAAGAGGAGGTATGAAATTATTTATGCATATTATAAACTGCAATTCAACCTAGCCAGTCGAGAATGAAATAAAAACGCTACATACCTACATAGTAATAAATATGATAAATATTTATTGAATCTTATTATTGACTGGGTCAGCAACACTGGATATGAATTTTGTCGCACAGTATTCTGAAGACTTCTAAAAACTTGCCACAAGTTGGTGCTTTGGGATTTTGAAAGAATAATTGAAAAATTGGGCCAAACTAGCCTATTTCTAAAAAATCAAACTTTTGAACAAACCACTCTCTGAAACTGCCCTATTTTCTGTAAAGTTAGTTCGTAGATGGTGCCAAAATGAAAATAATAGCCTATATTTAGACAAAGTTTCTATTTATACTTCGGCCGACCGATTGAATTTCTAGATCAATAATCACCTGTAAAAAATGGTGCGAAATTTTTGAGCAATATTGTTAAAATTTGCCACAAGTTAGTGCTTCTGGATTCTGTAGCAATAATTAAAATAATTAACTCGTCATTTTGTCACACAGTATTCTGAGGACTTCTAAAAACTTGCCACAAGTTAGTGCTTTGGGATTTTGAAAGAATAATTGAAAAATGAATTGGTCGTTTTGTCGCACAGTGATCAGAATAATACAAAAAATTTGCTACATGTTGGTGCTTCGGGTTTCTGTTACAATGATAAAAAAATTAATCTCTGTCGAAAACCGCCGCGCCAATTTGCAAAAATTACCCATCAAATACTCTAAGAATCAAATTATCATTATCCACAAAAATTAGCAAATTAAATCCTTCAGCCTTATGAGATACTAAATAAATTATTTCTACGATATTTTGAACATGGTTGATTATTTGTTGATAGCAAAATGTAACCATAAATGGAGATACAAGTTTTTGAAATGGAGGGAAAATTTTCATATATGTTTGCCTTCATTTAAGCATTATTTCTTGTAATAACAACTTTTGTATCGAGAAATTATAAAATTTGGTTAATGACTTATTTTATCGTTTAAATTAGCTACATAAAAACTTTGAATTTCTTAATACTAATTGTAATACAATGGTGACCGAAAAATAATTGAAACCGAAGGGTAATTTTTGCAAATTGGCGCGGCGGTTTTCGACAGAGATTAATTTTTTTATCATTGTAACAGAAACCCGAAGCACCAACATGTAGCAAATTTTTTGTATTATTCTGATCACTGTGCGACAAAACGACCAATTCATTTTTCAATTATTCTTTCAAAATCCCAAAGCACTAACTTGTGGCAAGTTTTTAGAAGTCCTCAGAATACTGTGTGACAAAATGACGAGTTAATTATTTTAATTATTGCTACAGAATCCAGAAGCACTAACTTGTGGCAAATTTTAACAATATTGCTCAAAAATTTCGCACCATTTTTTACAGGTGATTATTGATCTAGAAATTCAATCGGTCGGCCGAAGTATAAATAGAAACTTTGTCTAAATATAGGCTATTATTTTCATTTTGGCACCATCTACGAACTAACTTTACAGAAAATAGGGCAGTTTCAGAGAGTGGTTTGTTCAAAAGTTTGATTTTTTAGAAATAGGCTAGTTTGGCCCAATTTTTCAATTATTCTTTCAAAATCCCAAAGCACCAACTTGTGGCAAGTTTTTAGAAGTCTTCAGAATACTGTGCGACAAAATTCATATCCAGTGTTGCTGACCCAGTCAATAATAAGATTCAATAAATATTTATCATATTTATTACTATGTAGGTATGTAGCGTTTTTATTTCATTCTCGACTGGCTAGGTTGAATTGCAGTTTATAATATGCATAAATAATTTCATACCTCCTCTTGACCAGATCCAGAAGCACTAACTTGTGGCAAATTTTAATTAGTTTTTAGACCACCGAGCGGCAAATCGAAAACCTGCTTTTCTAGTGCGACGTACTGCGCTAGAATTTTTTTTTTTTTTTAGCAGCCATCATCTCATTTATCTTTTCATTTCGAATATATCACTTTTTATCTGGCATTCGGATCGAAACGAATTGTTGGTTCAATTTCAAAATCAGCGAAGAAAAAATCGGGTGTGACGAAGAAAGTCAAACTCAGAGTTGAACTTAGTGAGAGAGAAGGGTGACACCATAAAAACGTAAGAATTACGCACGATAATGTTGATACCCTCCAACAGAGGGCGTTGGGTATACGAGAACGGAGAACGTATACATATGTATATTGTATGCATTGTAAACTACCCAATAACACCAAGTGCGTATAATGTGCGCACGTTTCCACTTAGCAATTTTCATCCAAAATGGCTATAACGGAAACATAATATTATTGCTTTTCTTTATCTGATATCCTACTTGATTGTTTGTTCGTCTTCTGGAAGATGAATTGCTGTTTTCTCCTCGAAACGGGCGAAAGCCCCCCATGCCACTGCTAAATAGATAGCAAACTATTTCGAGCCAGTGTTTTATTCTTTTGTAAACGATTTTATTGGATTTTATTATACTCGTATCTTTTAGCGAGTATGTGGAATATGGTAAATAAAAGTTGAAAAGGAACTAAAGAATGAGAGCGGGTGAGGGATAGAGAGAGAAAATGAAATATCGTCTTCTGTATATTTTTTAATTGATTTTTACAATTTCACGAATTCATTTTTTTTATGTGATAACATTTTTCTTTTCGCTGTGGGTATATGACTTCGGAAAATGTAAGACTTCGATCAGTGATCATTGAAAGAAGCTTATATTAAGAACTATGATACTAATAAAATAAATAAAATTCATGTTACATACCTGATCTAGCTTACTAACGATGAGAATTCAATTAATTATTTGTTTGTGAGTCACACTGGCAAAAGATCTGGGAATTTTTGTTATTTTGGATTAATCATTTTTGTTGAAGAGTTTTATTTCATTGACTTCGTATACTGCTATAGATAAGCCGCATTTGGTAAATGCCAACTTCTTCTCTACTCTCTTGATGTTAAATTAGATTAAAATCCTTTTACCCTGAGCTATTTTGTTTAATATCTTGAAATATTTCATTTTTCAACAATTTTCTAATAATCTGAATTTTCTCTTTGTTGCAGGTACGTCATATTCTTTTCGTCTTATACTGTATGATGCTATATGTTTGTAAGTATACAACAAAAACCAAATTCTTCGGGAATATTATAAAAATCTGAAATTGCTTTGTTTTTTATCGTTTTGATCTCGCAAACAAAAGACGTTTCTCGCAATTTACCATAAGGTTTTTCGTTTTTATCGTAGTTTACTTTTAAGCTCCGCTCTCACTATAATATTAAATTTTCTGCTATTCTCATCAAAGAAAAGAAATTGAAGGCTGTAAACTACCAACAACTTTATTCGGGGTTACGTTACAAGTAAAGTCGTGTTCTTTCGTCAAATTATTAAAACTCGCCGAATAGGTAGTAAGGTTGTTTTTTTCGACAAAGTGTATGGTCGAAGGCCAAAAAACAAGTCATTAAAATGGTCCCAAAAACCATAACACGTTCGCATAGTTTCAAAGAATTGAGAAATTTTCCATTGTCCTGCGTTTGTCGAAGGCATGGAAAATATTTCGTATATGTACTGGCTCCGGTTCTTAAAAGTCAGCGCGAGAAGAGGAACCATCTTTATGGTCGTCCTCCGTAGAGTTCCTTTTCTTCGACTTTTTCTTCTGCCCTCATTGAAGCCCTCTGCAGGGGATTGCGTAATTGACATTCCTCGGAACCAGTGCTGCGAATGCGGGTAAACACGAGTCATTTTATTTTCCAATTTAAAGGTCTGTTCGCAATTTCCACGCTCAATTTCGATGCTCCCGCGGGAGATAGTCGTTTAGAAAACGTGTCGACTTCTTAATATCGTAGCTTGATACTGCTCGGGTAATCGTCTTCTGAAGGAGGTGGAGCAAAGCCTTTTTCTCGTCGAAAATGTCCTAATTTCGAACTTTACTCAGCTGAAATCCTTCAAATAATGGCACATTAACTCCTATATGTACAAATCTTGGAAATTGTAAACACATTCGACTGATGTTTTGAATGAGGGCTGCGAAATGGGCTCTGAAAATGATTTTTATTTTATTCTAGATGCAGTACAAGTACATTGAAGAAAAAAAATGAATTATCGTTCTTACAATTTGTTCATTAAAAAAATGGGACAGTTCGTCAAAGATTATACATATTATAATAAGAGTCAACACAACAATAGTGAAAATTACTATATTTTATGAGATTGTTACTGTTTCTATTGAAATTTCTATTATAATCTGAAAACTATCCCATTTTTCTCATAAAAAGTTGTGAAAATTACTATACATTTTTTTTAAGTGTATAAAATGCGCCGTTATCTACGAGTTATATTGAAACTCGCAATAGCGGCAATTTGATAAAGACCCTCGTCCTTGGACTCAAAGTGAACTCGCCTGTGATAATATAATATGAATGCTAGAAATTAGGTCCAATAATCCAAGTACCTTCGAATCAATATTCATCTTCATAGGATATAAACGCAGTCCCAAGTATTTTGAGAACTTCCTCGAATGCAATAAGACAAAAGATGACATCGTCAGGTGTCAAACGCTAATTCCAACCAAACATACCGAACGATCAAAAAAATTGCTCTTTGTTCACCAAAAAAAAGTCGCAGAATGGAATGATGAAAAAAGGTCGACCTCACAAAAAAAAGAACAGAGAAAAAGAACGATCAAAAAAAAAAGATCAACCAAAAAAGAACGGGAAAAAATAAAAATCGAAAAAATTTAATTTTAAATTGGTCGTGTGATATTTTTGTCCAATACGAACAATGCGATTTGAAAAAGTTGATTTGCGAATTTGGCGAACTCTATTGACAAATTTTGGCAAATTTTGATAAAATTGAATTTATGACAAGTGGAAGCTAAAAAAAAAAGAACGGAAAAAGAACAATCGCAATAGAGCCAGCAAAAAAGACCGATCATTTTATGTAAACACAGCGATGACAAGTCGCCCAGATCATTTGGTATGTTTGATTCCGACATATCGCCCAAAGATTAACGATTGATTATCATGATTGATTATCACGACAGCGCATTGAGGATATTGCGTTAAAGGTATAAGCCAAGACTGGAGAGAATGGCGGAGGAAGGATGGCTGAGGCAGAGGTAATGAAACTGCTTCAACCATCAACATCTGTTCGCGTATAGCCGTATATACGTACGACTTTACGATTATTATTTTCTTTACGTACATATAACTTCCCCTTCATTTTTCTACTACCCCTATTTCGCCCACAGTCCTCCTACCTCTTGCACACCTTTCATCCACTTGCTTCGCAGCCAAGCAGAGTTTCCACAAAATTAAACTATAAAGTGCCTGTATTTGTCGACGCGACGACGACGAATACGTTCCATTTTGCATTAAGAATATTATATTCGGTTCGCTTTGGAAATTGGTAGCGTGTCTTCTGGCCATGACAACTTTCAAATGTTGGTGCGCTTTATGAATGGTAAAAGTTTTTTCGCCCCAGTTACTAGCATTGCTCTGCTTCCTGTTCTCTTTCTACTCGTACTTCGGTATAAAGTTTGACGTGCATCCATTTTGAAGAAATAGAATATGAAGGGAATCAGTGAAAATGTCCTTTGGCTTGTGCGTCTGGTTAATGGTAACGAAGCAAAGGTAGTACGAGTATACAAATAGTTGACAAAAACCGGGTGCAATTTAGGTTTTTGGAGTTGAAAAAACAAAAAAACTGCGTTTTTGAAACGGGGCTATACGAAATTTGGAAGGTGAAAAATTACTTTTTCTGCATACGAGTATGCAACGAAATCTGTGAAAAAGAGAACATGAAAAAACACAATTTTTCACTATATGGACGCAAGCTGGTTGAAAAGTGTAAATTGTCAATTTTCAGATATCAATGGTTACTTGTTGCTATATACGAGTAGTTTCGCTGAAGAATATTTGATACGAGTACTGATGTCGGAATGGTTGCCTCATGTCTCTAAAAACGGGTTACTGTGAGAGATGTCGTCTTTAGGAGACGAAAAACTTAAACTTCGAACGCAATTTTTCTTCTTTTCACAATAGGATTAACGATTGAACATTTGCAGAAAATTTGTTTCCAAGCACCTACATAATGTTGCTCGGCTATATGTGGTTTGAGGTTAGTTCTGGGTACTTCTTGCGCTATACAAAAGACCAGCGGTGAGAACTGAGAAGTGTATTATGGGGATTTGTTGCTACGGGTTGGCGAGGGAAGGGGTGGCGGAGGGAAAATCGAGCTAACGTCTTCGTAAAAGTTTCTCGCCACAAGGTCTTATGGCGTCGTTGCAGCAAAGGCGCGAACCTTTGCGACGGGACGCCATTTTGTCATACGCGTCGAATGAGTCGAGCTGGCGTCGAATTAATTTTATCTCGAGTTTAAAATTCGATAATCTTCGCCTTCGTCGTTGCCTCATATAATTCAATAAACAGGTGTCGACGACAGCGGAGAAGCTCATTTTCATCTAGAAAATAGGCATTCGCAGATGTGGAGGTGATGGCAGCTGCAGCAGCAGCAGCAGCGTCATAAAAGGAGCTGAAGGTGGGGGCGAAAAATGAATTTTTGATCTTAGCCTGCGTTTATGGAGCACTCTGCTTTGCCGAGCAGCAGGTTAAATGTGCAGCAGAAAGCTGTTTTCGTGGCTGCCCTTTTGCTGGGCTTTGAAAATTTATTTTCTTATCGCTCGTTGCGGGTGGAGAAACGTTTGCAAGAAAATACTGTTTTTACGTCATCATTCGGTGGGTGTTCTTATATTTTTTTGATGAGTGGATTTAGAGATGCTGGTGCAGTGGGTATACCTACTGTTACCGTCCACAGAGTTCGTTTCTCTCTTGTCTTTATGCTCAGAAACGTGATACTTGAATGCTGGAGGGACGAAATAATTTGAAAATTGTATCCTGTGAAGGTTCTGGATATTGACTTGTGTTCCTGATTTTGTCGATAATTTCAGTCATGGTGAATTAGTTAATCGTTACAATATAGGTTCCTAATCTTAAATCAGCTTTTTGTGTTAACTCTTCCATTTCTTCTGCAGAATTAGATCATCTTGATGTTTAGAATAAACGATCTCGATCCATAATTTTTCTGACTTGTGTTAAGTTTAGTTTATTATGGTATAAAATTGCAGAATCCATTGAAAGAGCGTGAACTGAATGTCTCGGAACTCAAAATTTAACACGTTTCAAATACACAGTATGTATACCAAACTTGGCATATCTTGATAAAACCTGATTCTTGGAAACCAATTCTAGTGGGCCTGATGAAATTATTGTTTTGCTTTTAAAAAAAATCTAAGTCTTGATTTTTGAAGAAGAAAATAGAAAATCGATGTTTATTTCTTTTAAAAATGATGTACTCCTATAGTTGACTGCATGAAGGACATGAAGGTAGCTATAAAAAAAGGACCTGACCCAAAAGAAAGTCTTTTTTTTTAATTTATGTCTCATAATCTATATGGACTTTCTTCTTTGTATGAAGCCATTGCACCACCTGTTTTCTCAAAAATTAGTGGAACTGCAGTATTTTTTCAATACTCTATACTTGTATGAATACTATACCTTTGTACGCTGAAAGAAATGAATGGTAATCTTTACCAACTTTTTTATAAGAAAACATGGACAATTCAAGATTTATGGTCGATATTCTTACTATTTGTATAGTATTTTGTACTTTTTACCATTTTAGATGGGTAGTATATTGTACTATTTTTATGTTAATTTCTATTATAAATCTTGATTTGTCCTAGTTTTCTCGTACAAATAATGAAAATTACCATCGAAATTTTTTTCAATGTACCTAATTATTTTTTTAGTATCCATAAAAGAGGCAATTTTGGTGGTCATTTACTCGTAAAGAACTACTATTTTGTAACTCAAACAATATTCTACATAAATTATCAATAATTTATCGAGTTTTTCGAGTTTTTAATGAATGCGGTGAAAGTAATAATTATTTTTTTAGTCAGACTGTCGGTGGATGTCTGTGGCATATGGATTTTTCTCGACAATTTATTGACTATCTTGATTTAGAGTTGATGTGTAGTGTTTACCTACTTCAGTTATAATATCTTATTTCATACACAATACGGAAAATATTTTCCCGAATCTGTGAGATTTTGGTAAAGTCAAAGGAATGAATTTGCGAACGCAATTTTTCTCAACTCCAAGAGAAGATCAGGGAATCAACTTTAGAGGAAGAAAAACAAAAAGAACTAACTTTTATTTAATAAATTTCTTGAGATCTATGCTACAGCACGAGTCAGAATGAATTAAAATATAGTTAAAACCGTTCAAAGTTGTCTTCCCTCTGTTTATTGTGCTTATTAGAAATGAGTTTGAATTTTTGCATCTTAAAAGTCGTTAATTTTGCGAACTTATATCGATTTTGCTCTAATATAAAGTTATATAACCAAATTAATTAATATAAATAATTTTCTATTAATTAAGTTTTATTTAATCCGCCTTAGACGAAGTATTTTCAAAATTAAAAAAAAAAAAGAAAAAAGAAAAACGAGCATTCGACAGTTTTGATTTTTTGACATTGTAAATCGATTTATTTGCGATTTATTTTAATTTTTCAACTCCTATTCTTTTGAAGGAAAAGCTTACTCGTTTAAATAATGTGTTATTGAATCGATACTCGCTTGATAATCTCTTCTTAAAAATGAAGTTGTTCAGAGTTGACTGTATAACTTACCTATATATTAAACGGGGCTTAATATTTCTCGGTGTTTCCGTTTCGAAACGTCGCGTCGTCGCAAAAGTCGTCGACAAGTCGAAGCACGCATACGACACCTGTCAGGAAAACTCTTAACATTCTTCACCATCATCCATAAACGAAATCCTTAAAGGCTTAATAGGTGAAATTGAGAATAAGAACGAGCAAAGTACAGCCCCTCGCACCCTTCTCACTCACCTTTAAGCACTTGAAAATTGTACGTTTGTGAAATTCAACCAACAAAACACACGCGAGTAAAACATTCATTTCGACCGAACCATCTCATCCGTTATACGATTGCTGAAGCGTCTTCATTAAGTGCTCTCTGGATGCAATCTCTTCCTGTTCGTATATATATGTATATAGCGCACTACCCATATATGTATTTATACCACCCCATATCTTTAACCTTCACGAAGAAATGTGAGAAAAACGTACTTTTTTCAGCAATTTTTTTACTTTCCTTGAGCATTAAAAAACGTGGCATTTTCGTCGGTGACGAGGAAGAAAACTTTTATATGTATAAACGTCGGTACCTGCGTGAAATGTGAATTGCTGCTGCTGCGTAGCAAAGCAACTGCAACTCACATAATCCTAAACGAACCATGTAAGTCACATATTTCAGGTTATTACTCCCACAAGAATACGAAAGTGAGAGAGAGAAAGAGAGAAAGTTGTTTATTTTACTTCATCTTCTGCCGCCATCGTTGCATGTGCCTTTCTTCTTTTTTCGGTGCTTTTTTTTTTTTTTTGCTGTTGACTTTCATTTTGCAGCATTCGCATAAACGAGCCGTGTTGTGTTCCAGCGTTAAATTACAAATTCGAAAACACCGGTGCAATATCGTGGAAATGTTTTTTCTTCTTATTTTTTTTTATTTATTTATTTTTTTGCCCTGCTATAACATGGCTTTATATTTTCTCAAATTTCTAGCCTTGCCTGTTTTCTTTTTCTTTTTTTTTTTTCATCTCCTAACAAGCTTCATACGTTCATTTGAAACCCATATCGTATATGTACTTTCCTTTTAGTTTTCAATGCAGGCCGCATTTGTATGTATACGCTGTGACTTCAGTTGAAACACAAATTTTTGTGTCGGACTTTAAGAGATTAGATGTTCGACTTGAAGAGGTGATTTTCCATTGGCGCTTTATGATATGATTTTATTTAGTCATCATGGAGATTTTCGTTTTATCAATGTTCGACTTTGAGAGGTTCGATTATATACATATCAAAATTTTTCACAATTTTCTACACACTTTAGTTCACCAAATTGTCACTATTTTCTATTGAAAGAAATGTTTCTTACTGCTCAAAACAGTTTAAGATTCAATATAAATTTTTATACTTCATCATTTCCTGCACTGTTTGGCGCTCGTGAGGAATCTTGTTGAAGCTTTTCTTGTATTACACATTTGTTCCTAATGAGTTCTGGTGCATGAAATTTATTTCAACTAGCTAGGTCTTCCACGCGCCATATAATATACTATTAACACTAGAAAATCCAGGTTTTACTCGATTACTCAAAGAACCAGGTGGCGTCATATACGACGCCACAAGAATGACCTCAAAAGACCTGGTGGCGTCGTATGACACAAGTCAGAGGTTCTCAAAATATTGGTCCTTTGAAAAATCCATCTCAAAATTTTGAGTGGCGTCGTATATGACGCCACCTGGTACGTCTAGTGTTAATTTTTAGTATTTTTCGCAAATTAATAATATTGCCTGTATTTTACGTAGGTACTTCAATTCTTGGTTTTTATTTTTTTTCCGTGCGCTAAAAATTTCACTTGTATCATTCTAGAGAGAAAAACTCATACAAATTTCCATATTTTTCAGACTTTGTCCATCCCTGCGGGGTGCAACGTAGAAAAGGCGGGCAATTTTCGCCAGCGAAATATTTTTCCATCTCTGGATAAGTACTGTATGTTTACGAAGTATCTGTAAACCCTACATACTTAAGACACCTCCTATTAGTCCAAGATCTCGATACCACCCACCAGCTGGTTACTTATTTCTATATAATAAATTTACACACTGACAAATAGGCAGTGATTGCTTCGATCATTCGCTACGGTCTGACTTCGTCCCAGTCACGTCTCCAGCTGGCAAAATTCACCTCAAATGGACCAACCATTGCGAGTACGTCATTCGTATCGCAATGCTAATCCGTTCAAGATCTATTATAGAGGAAAAATTATATTCAAAACAATATTCTTGCGGAATTTCAACTCGTCATTAGCATTCCATTCATCTGGCGAACTGTAAGAGGCAAAAGGTACCAATATATGTGATGATAGGGGATGAGGAAGGGGGTATATAACTCGAGAGACTCATTAGGAAACGATGCTCGTAAATCAGACAGACGTAAATCCTACAGAAAACAAAACGTTCGTTTTTCTTTTGCTCGTTTTTCTCTTTCCTTGTTAGGTGTTTTTTTTCCCCTTCAAGTTCGAACCTAATTTTCATTCGATTTGAGTTACGCCACGAAAATGAAAGAAGAACTTCGGGTGTATATATTGGATGGGACTTACATGGTGGACAAAGGGGGTCTTCAATTTCGTCTATATAAGTCGATTGTGTTCTCAACGGTCGAGCACGTAATTCGAATTAAACTGTTCTATTTTTTTTTTCCTACTCATTTCGATCATATAGTATACCTTTCATTCGTTCAATTCAGCTCATGTAAGTATTCCAGTACCCCCTGCCCCATCTTCGGGACACTCATACGAACACTTTCGCACACATACACTCCGCGCTAATTAGATAGGGAAACAAATATACAGAGAGACTATAGATAGAGTAAATTTGAAAATATATATATATATATGCTTGGGAAAGAGCTAAAATGATGTGTTTTGAGGGGTAGTGCAGGGGGGGTGGCGGAGAGGATGGAAATTGTGAAAACGAAAATTCGGATCGTACATTCGAATTCTCAGTTCGTCGGAGGAGCAGCTGAGGAGGGTATTCGAAAGTACGTGTTTAGGAAAAGAAATGAAGAATTCTCGTATTTCTTGGAATCGTCAGCCATAGCTTCATCCCTCCTTCTCCTACTCATCCTTACAGGTTCTCGTTTCGGGTACGTTTGGAACATTTAAAAATTTTCGCGTACCCTCTTTTAGCGTCGTGCACTTTTCAGCTTTCACTTAGAGAAATTCGACGTGAAATTCGTCTTTTAATTCGGAATTCCGCTCTTTTGGAATTTAATTCTCCGGCGAAAACGATATGGGGGTGTTGGTAGGAGACGATGAACCTACATTTTTTTTTCGCCTTTTTTTTTTTTTACTATTCCTTTATTTCGTTTAAATATGCGTCGAAACTCAATTTTATTTCCATCAATGTCGAATAAAAGATGGCGGTTTTCTAATGGCAATATAAGAGAAGGAAGCGTTGAGAAAAAGCTAATCGAATAAATTTGGATCCATGCAGCATTTGAATTTTTTTCTTATAATGGCAACTATGAGATTCTGTCGCCAAGTGTGGTAGTCGTACATTGGAACTTTTTTTTTCTCGCGATTATATATAATTTCTCAATACGTTCGTAAGTATACGAGTCAAATGATGAAAATGTTAGCTCAGTATTTCGCTGGAGAAGTAGCAGTATAGTAGCCTGTTGAACTGTTGTATGCATATATTAAGCAAAATTTTGTGTTAAGGCGGAAAAGTGTGAGGATCTTTTTTGTAGAATTGTCCACGCTCTATATAACTTAATGAGTTATCAAATCATATTCGTTTTCGGACTCATATTATGTATTTGGGGGTAGGTATAACTGTCAAAAACCCTCAAAAGGTATGGTTTTTTGCTTCTGTTGAGGGCTTGGTCCAGCATGCATTAAAATTCTAAATAAATATATACGAGTATATTATGTATTTTTTTCTCCTACATACTCTGTAAAAAATTTAGGTAGTAATTTTTACTATTGGAATTGGGAAAACTGGGACAGTTGAAAATTTGTTGTAGAAATTACTTTGAAAATGGTAAAATACATGTAATATGCTCTAAGCTATTGTAAAAAGAACTGAAAACGTTGAGAAAGCTTACAATAAATAATAATTTTATTCACTGTGATGAGAAAAATTACTATCTTGTTATACTTTTCATTTCTCTGAGTGTATAATACGAGTATATCTAGAGTAGCAGGAAATATAACGGTAAAAGTCACAAATTGTCGATTATTTCTAAGGAGCTTGAGCGTTTTGACGTTTATGAAATAATGTAGTTTGTATATAGTATTTGGTATTTTATGAATGAGATTTTACTATATTCTATCTATATATTGGAAATTTTTTTTTTTCCAAGTTTAACAGACAATCTTCCAACGTATCAGAATTACGTTAGTATCTCAGAAGTGATAATTTCTGACTTATACAGTTATTCTCTTGCACCCTGGATACAATTTTTCTAGAGTAGCTTTTTTTTCTTTAATTTCCTTCTCGTAAAAGAACAAACTTGATTTATTTGTAAAAACTTTGAAACGCTATAATATCGATCCTAATCGAGTTAATTCTCAGGAAGAAAATTCTATGTTCAAACTTCATCCAAGTCTACCATCCACCTAAGTTTCATTCATTTCAATCTATTAGCGCTTCTGCTGTAAAAACTTTTAACAAGTACAGGGTGCGGCAAAATGACCGGCTACATTTGTTTTTTGAATTATACGCATAAGAAAAAAGATAAGGTCATGCGGTTGCTTCTAAATAAAACTTCATTCCTGAAGGTTACGTATGAAATATAATCAGTGATGCACCCAGAAATTTTTCAAGGGAGGAGCTAAGGCATAAATTTACTCTCAAAAAAGTCCCAAAAAACTGAAAATCTTCTAGTCAGCCTTTTTATGATGAAATTCAAGGCCTAAAAGAATGGTTTCAGCTCCATATCCCTACTTTGGTGCGCTACTGAATACAATTTCACTTTCACATGTGGACCATTTTGCCTAACACATTTCTGAAGGCGTAAAATCCAATTTTTTAACTTTGCTAAGTAATGGTTACATTATTTTGCAATTTCTTCCTCTAAATGCTACCAGTGATGAATAAAATTGACCGGGGAGGGGAATTCTGCATGTGTGGCATTCTTCATGGTTAACACGAGGAGATAAATTCCCTACCGGCTGAATACGTAATAAATTAATGGAAAAAATATGATTATTGCTTAGCAAAGTCTTAAAAAATTGAGTTTTGCGCTTTTGCAAATTTGCTAGGCAAAATAATCAACATGCGAGAAAAATTTCATTTCATATGTAACCTTAAAGAATGAATTTTAATTTAAAACCAACCGCATGTCTCTATCTTTTGTCTTACGCATATAACTGGAAAAACAAATGTGGCCGGTCATTTTGTCGCACCCTGTATATTTGGGTTTTCAACAGTCATTTCTCTGGAAGGGTTGCACTTGAGTTGTACCCATCCAAATTTGGGTAAGTGACATTTTTCATTATATTTGACTGCAATCGCTCTTAATAAAATTCATATCCAAACAAGGGCCGGTTTACCATGGTGTGCTTACTGTGCCATGCTGTTTTTTCAATTACGTAATTTTTTGGGGTAGTTTGAAAATGGTTCCTTGATAACCTACAGTACGTTGAGAAAAGACTGCAGTGCCTGATCATGTATCGTTTATTATTGCTGCTACTCAATATGAATCCACTCGCCCTTCATAAGTCTATGAAATTTTGAATGTTCTAGTCGACTTGAAACGTTACTGAAATTTATTAATATTCAAAACATCCTGCCCTCCGATCACAATATTCGTATCCTTTTTCGTTTTCAATGCGGACGATCATAAAGCGACGAGAGATCTACCCGCGCCGCTGTATATTCGAGATAAATTTCGAATCATCCTTATTATAATTTAGATAGAGAAAGAAACGTGTTTCCTCATCAATCTCATTTTGGAGAAATTAGCGTTATCTCGTTTTTACCAAATCCATCCAATAAGTATACGCGACCAAGTTTCATTTACACAAAACGCTTAATTAAGTTGAAAAAACATTTCCCTCGCTTTTCTCCAGCTGTCGATCCAACATTAATTAATTATTGTCGGGTTCACTTATATTATCGGTTACTGGGTATTTTCCTCGCGTTTTTTTGTTTGTTTATTGTTAGTTGCTCACTCTCCTTTTTGTAATCAGAATCAACACACTAACACACTAACGCACAAAAGATACAACCATAATATTATATGCCTTTTCTAGCTAAATGTGGTGGCTATATATACGTATAACTATAGCATATATATATAGCCTATATACACACACGTTTATAAAGCACGCTTTAATGAAATAAATGTGGGCTTGGGGTGCCGGAGGGGGCGGCGGGGGGAAGCCTTTTGCACAAAGTCTATTGGATAATTCACAAAAGCCGACATTTTGGCGCCGCGCCGCGTGAATGATTCCTTCATTCAACCCCCCTCTCCCTCGTTCGTCATTCGTAGTTGATTTTTTTTTTTTTCGTTTCTTCTTTGGTCATATTATAGTCTCAGTGTGCTCGATTAATGTGTTTAGATTGTTTACGTCGCTTTTAATTTAATTATATTTTCGACGAAAGGCTTTTTTTTTTTTCGTTGCCTTTGACTTGGTGTGCTCTTTTTTATCATCCAAGGTGGCGTGGAGAGGGTCCGTCTTTCCATAAAATAGCGTTATTAAAACCCATTAACCTGAATGGTGGTACTTTTTCGTGTGAAAAAAAAAATTTTTGCCACCATTATTCTGTTTGTGTTTTGTCTCTTTAAAACTCGATATCGTCGATACAGTTCGTAAATTCAGAACCTGCGTTCATTATTTTCCAATTTTCCGCTTCGGCTGCATTTCTTGTGGACTTTTTTTCTTCGAGAATTTTGGTGGATGGTGATTAAAAGTGAATCTGCATGTCAGATAGGGCCCTTTCACTTTCTGTCGCACTGAAATGAAATGAAAAGCTAGTGGACAGAGCATGAAAATTGGTGTACATATGTATTTTAGGATGTGATTGATTTATTCTCTTATTCGAGATGAGTCATCTACACAGCCCTGTGGAAACTTGAGCGAGGAATTAGGAATTCTTTCTTCAAGCTTGCTTAACACTGGAATTACCAGGTGGCGTCATATACGACGCCACTCAAAATTTTGAGATGGACTGCTCAAAGGAACAATATTTTGACAAACTCCGACTTGTGTCATACGACGCCATCTGGTCTTTGGAGGTTATTCTTGTGGCGTCATATATGACGCCGCCTGGTCCTTTGATTAATCGAGTAAAACCTGCTCTTTCTAGTGTTAACGCCGGCTCAAATCTGAAACATGCAGTTACTTAAAATATTAGAGTTTTTATTTTGTTAATTTAGCAAGAGTAGACTTATAATACGTCATATTTAAATTCGAAACAAAAGCTAATTTAAACCCTTTGAAATTGAGCCAATAAATCAGTTGCGAGACGAAAAGTTTTTCAAGGGCGGTACTATATAAGTCTCACATTTTCCACTAACAGATAGAAATTATTCCATTATAAGTTCACTTGATTTTCTAAATGAATTTTTTTCAATGGAATTCAATGCCTCAGGAAAGGCTCAGCTCCCCTAGCTTCCCCTCCTTGAGTGCGTTACTGCGCGAGTAATCTTCATCGAACATTATTAGAACTCCAAGTTCGCAGTCTAAATGACATATCGTACAGTTCTATTGCAGCCATTACTTTTCTGCGCTGAAAGTTAATAGACTAAATCGACTCGCCCAGCAAATGGACTGTTAGTTTTTCGCATCAAATTTTTCCTTTTTCGCTTTTAGTTTTCCATTTTGCCTCGTAGATTGTTATAACCGAAGTTATTGTTTCTTTTTTAGAATTTTCAGCATGCTTAATATACATTATACTTACAGCGATATTATATTTCGTCTCATTTATTGACCAGAATAAAGTGGAATAAGTATGAAACGTTAAAGGAGTATAACGGAAATGATGCTCGTAAAAAAAGAAAATTTGTTCGAACGTCTATTTTCAAAATGCATTTATACATCTCATTAGTTTTGATTTACGATTTCATTTTTGTCGATATAAGAAGAAAGAAGAAGAAGAAGAAGAAAAGTTGAAAGTCGGAAATATCTTTCGATCTCACTTTTCCACGATAAAATATTGCTCACGTAAAAACTTAATACAGCTTCGAATATCGTCGTTTATATACTGGAAATCATTTTTTTTCCATTCCTTCGGCGTCATCATTTTCATTCTCCAATTTTTTTTTTGCTCTCTTATAGCCTCTTTTCCAGTACCCTACCTCCTTCGACATCAAATTTATATATTTCCCAACGGTGGAAGGGTGGAAAAATGATTTGTCAATGCGAGAAGCACAGTCCGTTTTTTCGGATACTTTCTGCAAAGGTACTTCCTCGCTCGCCCTTCCTCACCTACTCGCTTCCATATTTTCTCGGCCATAAGATTCATTTTTCGTGATAAGCATAGCGCGGAGCTACGATAAAATTTTCACGCTAATATGACGTGACATCGTGAAATGAGCCCATTTTTTGCGTCTCGCATTTCGCTGCAGTGTACTCCGCACCTTGATTATTATTAGACTATCGCCTAGCAATTTGTTTCTTCCCCCCTTTAACTTTCTCGAAGACGACGGAAATGGAGAACAGCAATTTTCGATACCGACTCTTGTCGTCTCTAACGACAGGGCCGTTCACGAACACGATTCCGTATATAGCCTTCATTTTCTCCGATTCTCAATCGATTTGCCGCAACGATATTTCGATTTTGAATGGGCTGCTCGCCGGAAAATGAGCGACGTAGGTCTGTATTCGCCGAAAAAAAGCATATTTGGGAAAACGGTTTTGCGAAGAGAACTTTGAATTTAGTTCGTTTCGTCGAGCGCGATGCTCTAAAATTAAATTAGTTTTTTCTTTAGGAAGACGGTTGAGATGGTGGGAGGGGGAGGGGTAGGAGGTTAAATGAGTTTTTGTTTGCACTTCATTAGCTGCGAACATTTTTCGAAGGCTGCGTTTCGTTTTGTCGTCGTCGTGTGAAAAAAGTGTAAAAATGATTTGAAGCAGAAAATGGAATTTTCAAGGACCCAATATATAACGAGCGTTGAACACCGAGTCTATTTAGAATATTCAATTTAGGAAATTTTTTTCCGGAACTTTCGGTCTGTATAGTACAGCGTTGGTCATAGTATAGCCAGTTTTGTTTTATTGATAAAAGTTAAGCAGCTATATTTTTTGGTTCAGTTGGATTGATGACCATTTCTTTTTCTTTCTTAACTTTTCCGAAGTGATGTTTCAGTTAACTTTCATATACATAGATGGCTGTACTATCATTGTGCGTGTTAGACTTGGTTAAAATATTAATTTTTCTTCTGTTAAAACTGGAATAATTATTGATTAGTTCTGAAATTTTCATCTTCCGTATGATGGACTGACAACAGGTTCCATGGTTGATTACTTATATTAATTTTGGTCCGACTTTCACAAACAGGCATGGACATACACAGTTATTCGTTTTACTGCCAATCTGATAAAGCTGAAATTATAACTGTGCATTAATTAACGTCTTGAGAGTTCACCATTTAAATTTATTCAAGTTAATATCAGTTCGTTGATTTTGTAAAAAAGTCAGTTTCCAGGTTGAAAAACGTGGAATTTTCTTTTGAACGCGTTGCAAAACTATTGAATCAATAGTTCATAAATTTACACCATACTCACCTTATCTTGGTGTTAGATATTCAGTATATACATATCGAAACATGCGACATATTGAGTACTTTTTATTCATAGTATTTTCAACTCGTTTCTTCGTTAGAGCCCCTTATTTAGTAGCTATAGCTTAACTGCGTTGGTATTACACACATTTGGAAGGTTTTTATTTTCGTTTACAAAAAGTCATTTTTCAAAAATGAATTTAAGGGTATTCTTTACCACGCAAAAAAAATATAAAAAGAGGAATTTTCCCGAAATTTCTGCCTGCAGAGTTTTCAACTTATAGGTACAATTTTTGAATATGTTATGGTTCTTAATGAACTTACGGTTGTATCGAGTTAAATTTTCAATTTACATTTTCTGGTAGCTAAAATTAGCTATCAAAGTTACATAAACTTTGCGTATTCGTAGAAGCCGTTGTTTAATTTTAAATAAAAATCTTAACTCTATATAGATCCTCGCAAGTTCATCATATAACTATATAATATATTCAAAAATCGTATCTCTTAGATAAAAACTCAGCCAGAGAACGGTCGGGAAAATTCCCTCATTTCATGAAAATATTTTTTTTTATATCGTTTTATCGGGTACAGTTTGATAACAAAAATCATAAATTTCGTATTAGTCGAGCTAATTAAGAAGTTAGATTCATATTTTTCCATATTTCATCCTCAGAAGTTCTTCCTATGAGATATTCTTAGACCCGAATTGTGGAGTTCGGGCCTCCAGTAAAGCATATCCTTAACTGGCCAGAATGCCCTCTACGCATTCGCGATTCTTGCACTTATACTTCTCTCTTCTCATCGCCTCAGAAGGATATGATTTTCCCCTGGTATATCTACCTATTTCTTCAACTTTTTCAATATTCAGGCTTTCTAACTCGAACGAAGTTACATTCTGCTATAGATAAACAGAGATAATATTCAATAGTGAAAATATTATAACACTGTTATCAGCACAGCATGCGTGTTATAGAAATACGCAGAGCCGCAGCAATTATGCGTGCCGCATTTTGTACGACTCGTCGATTTTTCCGTAAATTTAAGGTAACATTTGCGAAAGATACGACCATAAGCCCCCTTCATCCCTCTCAAAAGCCCATCGCGTCAGAATGATGAGGCTACATATCAGCGTTACCCAATTTCCGCCTCGATGTCGATGACGTACGTATACGCAGGTATTCACACGAATTGGTCGTCGTAGAATCATATGTAGTGCATATATATATAAATGTATATGTACCGCAATGCGTAAAATACAATTTCGATCCGAAACGGGCAAAAAATAACAAATCCAGCGTAATGGTACGTTTCGACGCACACACACACACACACACACACACATTCACACACTGAAACACGGCTTTACTGCGGCAGCCGACTGTTCCCAGAGAGGGTGAAAAAATTTCGGTCACGCAATCCCCATAAGACAATAAAAATGTGACATTGACGGAAACTCGGTTGCATGTGGGCCGAATGAAATATCCGTAAATTCACTTAAGCTCCCTCCACCACCCTTCAATCACCCCGAGAAAATGCAAATAAAATTCTTAAGGTTCTGTGCAGTTGTACCTGCAGTACCTCTGGGAGTAGGAAATTTTTGTCATTTTATACAACGCCGAAAGATATAGTGAGCTGGTGAAATTTACAGCAGCTGAAAAAATTGCCCTTTAGCAATTTCTTGTCGGTTTATTCGAAGTGTACACAGTAATTTGGTGTACGTGCCGCAGAGAAAGTAAGAGTTATTACACCCCTAGACGGGTTAAATATTTGATGACTAGAGAGTGTATACTGGCGAGAAAGTTTGTTTTATTACTCTCCGCTACAGAATAATATAATAGTTAAATCATCCTCTTCTTGTCTTTTTCTCTTTGCGCGTTTCTACCCACAGCCGAGAGCTTAAATTACCCAAAAATTTAAGACACAAATGTTGCTTTATTCCTCGTTTTGCGCAGTTTTTTTTTTTTTTTTGAGTGTCATTTTCAGCGTCCCTAGCAGGTCGTAGACCTTTTGTATTTTTATTAAAATCTTCTTCATACTTTGAAGTAGTTATAATATATATTTCTTTTACTCGACGAACTTCTGAAGGATGAAAAATTTCGTTATGATTTTTTGTTCAAACGTCGTTCATGAGCCAGATATTTGTGTGAGGTTAGATGATAGTTGAACTCTATAATTTCCTTTACAGTCTATTCGTTGTAAAAGTAAGAATAAAAAGGCTCAGTTTCAGTAGCTTCAGGACTGGGACATTTAATGTATTCGTAACATTTTTTATTTTCTCATAGAACTGGAGGTTGAAGGCCAGCTCAAATGTGACTATTCAAATGATCTTTTAATGAAATTCATTAATTTTATCTGCATCAGTTCCTTACATAAACTTCATTGAATGATCATTGATCGAAATAACTTACATTTTTAGAAGTCGTATGATTTCATCGAACTACACAAATATTAAGACAGTAATTTTATTTGTATTATTTAAATAATATGAAAGAACTTAAATACAGTACTAAATTCATGGGCTCACTGGCTCGCTGCATTAAGTTTTTATTTTCATATAAATAAAATTGTTATCATCTCAGCATCAATCGATATTTGCTCCGGTTTATTTCATATCGATAATGGATTGATAGAAGTTTTAAAAATATTTATGTAGGTCTTTTTCCATTGATTTAGCGAATTCGATGTTTTTTTTTAAATGTAACTTTTATATTGATATGAATCATTCTAATATCGATGTATAGGTAATGTAAAATTCATGTTATAGATGAGAATGATCGAATATCGATGTATTTGAAACATTTTCGTTTGAAAAATGACCATCGAGAATTCGTTTGAAACCTCTCGGAGCGAAAAGAAAAATGTTATCTCATTAAAAATTGTAAAAATCACTATTCATTTTTCCGAATCGCTGTAGAGTTCGTTATTTTTCGGCTACTCTCGTTGCTGTTTGAAGAATTCGATGTAGGTAAATACATTTTTCAGGCAATACTCTTTTGGTAGAAAATATGGTAAAAACTGGCGAAAAAAAGATGTTTTTTCAGCTTGAATTATGCTCATTTGAGCTATACGAGTATAGTGCACAGAAAGTAGACTATTCAAAAACGCACGGTATTTCAAAAAGTAGTATACCTAGTTATTCTGAAATTTCAACAATTTTCATCTCTGGTTGGCTCGTCAAAGAAAATATTTTGATTGAATCTTTTTTTTTCTCTCAATTCTTTTATAAAAAATATTTTCCTATATCATTTTTCATTCAATGAGAATCAACGTTAGTTTATTCGTAGCTGTCTCACTGGCTGGGCCGTCCTTTGCTCGTTTTTATTCAAAACTTTGTAGGTCTGCAGTTGGGACACGACCTGTCTGTAAAAAATAGAAAAACTTATTTAAAAAAAAGTCGTCGCTTTTTCAGTTGAAAATGAAAATAATATTCATCTGTTGAAAAACGGCACCGAAAATTTGCTCAACTGTGACTTTGCAGTCGACTCGTGACAGTTATTTTCGTCAAAGTCTTTGTTTCAACCAAAAGGGCTAGATGGTCTCCATATCATTGCTAGATAGAGCCTATTCATTTTACTTTTTACACTGCCTTTGAGCCAGTCTAAATTTCAGACCTTTTTCTTTGGAATAATTCTTTCAAAATTTCTAAACAGAGTGTCTAGTCTATACTGACTCATGCCAAAGATGATAAGTTGTGATTTTTGAAATCTGCTCTCAACTGTCATGATAAAGTCCAGCTATTTTGTGAAATATCATCCCCAAGTCCTGAAATTTGACAAAGATGAAAATTATTATCAATTTTTTCAATATAATATATTTATAAAAGTAAAAAAAAGATAGAAATTTTTTTTTTTATTGGCGACTCTCGTACATGATTAAGTCGTGAAAAAGTCACGATGAAGTCGTGATATTTCATTTTCATTTTCCAGTAGACACCCGGATAAAATGAAAATCACGTAGATAATACGTATATGTAATCCTTTTGTAGATCGATACAAATTCGATATTATTGCGCAGAAAGGTTTCACAATTTTGACATTACATTTAAATGTCAATAAGGATAATCTGTGCTGCTACCTTTTGAGTAGCCTTGATAACACCCGAAGTTTTCTTCATGATGAAAGAACAATTTTCATCTCTTCATTTCTGAACCGTTATTCTTCAATATGCGCGATCTTGAAAAGGAAAATGGAAAATTGTAAATTCTTTTCGCAGACCCGTAGAAACTTAACTAGTCGATGCACTTGTTCACAGCTATTTAGTTCAGGAATTCACCACCAGGGACCATTTTTTCATTCACAACAATCCATTTTTCCTATGAACAAATACATGGAGGTTGTGGGGGTATAGTGTCTTTGCACATCTCCGATTACAGAAAAGTGGGGCGCATAGCAAAGCATATATAGTGGTACTACCGAATACCGAATTAGGTAAATATTGAAAAAGTTTCACGAAATGGTATGCAGGGGTTGGGGCAAGGCGGCCAGCGACATACAAAGGTCGAAGAAAGTAGGAAATTCGTCAGACTAAGAAAATTTTATAGCTCGATCGCGTGTTCAAAAACGATGCAAAGAATTCACTTGAGTTTTTCCTTTTTCCTTTCGTCCTGCAAGCTATTTATGATATGGAGGAGGTTGTAATGCAAATTTAAGTAAATGAAGAGCTTTCATTTTTTTTCTGCTTGGTAACCTTTGGCAAGGATAAACATCGCGCTAAATTAGACACGAATTCGAATCGGTGGTATCGCACTCGAACGAATAAATATACGTATATTCGAGAAGGTAACGATCGGTTTGGGGATTACGAAAATACACTCTAATTTTTATTTATGGCGTACCCAATGGAATTGTACGAGTGTTAGACGAGAACCCAATTTTTTTAAAGCATTTTTTCGTTTCACTGCTCCCTGTCGAAGGCGCGTGAATAATTAATTCGGATGGGTGTTATATTACACATGGAAGCTATAGGCCACTGGATAGCAGCAGCTGTAACTGTGATATACACCATGAAATGTGTCCCTTCCGTTGGGGGGGGGGAGAGGTTAAATATATATACTTGTGCGAGAATGTTTACATATTATACGAGTAGGTATATACCTGTGCACATGAGCATGGGAATTCGAGTAAATCGAGGGGACGATTTGAAATTCTGTAGATTTTTGTGGGGTTTTACCGAAGGACGCAGGTAGTACATCATTGGGGATCCTCTCAAACTTCAATAAAGATGTATTCTACGATCATACTAGAATCAGATATTATTTCGCATCAGGGTGATGGTGTGTACGATTAGAGCTCAAGTGGTGCTTAAATAAAAACCAAGTTCAACTCGAAATAAAATAGTGTACAATGCGAGTTAAAACTTTGGAGGAAGGGTTAAACCCGATTCAAGTTGAGCCGAAGCCAATGCAGGTTTAAGAAGGGTTCAACTGAAAAACAGAGGAATTTATGATGTGATGCAACTGCAAACAGTATAATTACAGTAATATTGAACGTCATATTTGTCAAAACTAGTCGATGTTATGAAGGGTAGTGTTTCAAACCGCATTTGAAGAATAATAATGTATCAAATTACAAAAGAAAGTCACATATTATTGTACTTGTTCATTTTTATTTTTTTGGACCAACACACTAATGACTGAAGAAGTTTATAAAGATAACTGCGCCAATGCAATGTTACTTGAACTTGATTTTTGCAAATAGACCACCTTACAGTAACCCCTTCTTGGAGGCATTAGACTAACATTATAACTCTGTAAATTAAAGTGAAATTTATCACCGCCTTACCTACTGATGAAAGTTTTAGCAGGTGAACTGTGTACTTCATTATTTTGTAGGGAGTGTCGAGATTTTTTTTTTCCCTCAATTCAGCTCTAAATTTTCCAAGAATTTTTCTGTATAATTAACTTCTTATTTCTGATGCACTAATGATATAGCGTGAAGAATTAATACGATGGTGAGAAGATCCTCGAAGTCAAATGAAAAGTTTTCTTTTATTTAACTTCGAATAATAGTAGGTACGTTTCGAAAATCACCCGGTTCGTTTCAAAAAGAAGAATTCAACTTAATGAAACTAATGAAAATGAAATTAATTCTGCGAGAAGAACGATACGGGCTGTCGCACATATATTTCCTTCGACAGCGAATCGAAGGTGTAACCTCGAAGCAGCGTCGAATTTTCGTTCAGCTCTCGAATTCAAAAACCTTTCTGGCTTCCAGTTTTCTTATATGCGATCGATTCGTTCAAAATTTATAGGGAAAATATTGCTAAGAGTTGAAATGTACAAGAATAGCGTATGAGACTTCATCTTCATAACTATTAAGTCACCTCAATTTAAAAATGTGTAAGTATTTAAATGATGGAAAAAATAGTTCGAAACGACGCTAAAAAATGAAATTTTCAATAAGCACTAAGATTTCGTGAAGAAATGGCTATAAGTTGAAAAATACTCGTACTATAGCTGAGAGAGGAACAGACATGATAGTTAGTCTATACGAAGTATTATTTCGAGGGTCTGACTGACGCACTGTTAGATGCGTAGCTTTGTGACTGGTCTGTCGCCAGTTTGAGCCCAGCCGCCAACCTTGGCGTACCCCTGTCTTCTTCGTGGTCTGTGATCAGATCGCTTGACATCTATCATAATACTTATCTAATAATCTGTGTTACTATTCAGACACGTTTCAGTAAAAAAACTGTATAGCTAAAGCTCATGAAAAATCATGGGTACAAATATATGTGAGGTGATGGGCTGTTTAGTTGATGCGTCTGTAAAATCGCCTTTTCGAATCCTATAAAAGTGCGTGTAATTTTCAATTTTTTAACTCTCATTTCTCATCATTTATGTTTGAATTGAAGCATCAGTGCTGGAGGTTATGGGTTTGCTGTGAGACTGTTTCGTGAATTTTGTCGTGAAAATATTAGCATTAATTCATTTTAGACAGTTTTTCGTAACATATCTTTGAAATCACTTTTTTGGACTTACCATATTTTTCAAAAATCTTGCTACTCGTATATTATACGCTAAAGGCTCTACAATGCTTCCATAGTTTTTCTTCTTTTCTTCTTTCAAAGAAATGCGATTTGAGTCATCTATGAACGTTGTTTCGTTTGATTTAAAATTTGACGCATTCCTAGATTTATGAATATTATACTTACCCTAATTCTTCGAAATTCATAAACTTCTTTCAATATCTAATACGAATTTTCACGGTTAGATGCATTCTGAAATTTTATTCTGAAAATATTTTCAACTTGTATCCGATTTTATAGCGAAAGAATTGAATGGTAAAGCTACATACCCTATGGGCAAAATATTTTGAAAACGGATCCGTTTTATTCCGGGTTATAATCCGTTTCTGGATTATAACCCGGAATTTTCCTGTTTTCCGGCTTCTAAAACGGATTTCGAACGGATTGTAATCAGTCTTGCCGGAAATGAGTCCGGATTATTTTCCGTGAATGCTGTTTTATCATATTTGTTGGCCCGGGTTATAATCCGTGAAACCGTTTTACAAACGGATTTAGAAAAATTGCCCAAAAATTATCACTGATTATAATCAGGAAATCCGTTTTACAAACGGATTTGGAAAAATAATCAAGATGACAAAAATATCTGCAAATTTTCAGATCCGATAGTGGAAAATAAAAACGGACTGACAACGGATAAAATTCTCATTTTCCGGATCATTTTCTTATTTTTTGCCCATCGGGATACGTATGTATTTTGATAAACGCGAAAATTGACGAAAATTCAGTTCGCTCCTCGATGTCGTATTTACGGCGAAATGAGTAGGCAACAAGCGATACGTTAGATTAATTATTGCAACAAAATTGCGTGTTTGACGCGAGAGCATCGCGAGGTACTGGAAAATGGAAAACCTTAGCGCATTAATTCATTCGACTATATATGATAAGGGGTAGGGGATGAAAATTTTCAAATTTTATCAGCATCTAAAGAGAAATTGTTGGAAAATTCGATGGAATAATAAATGAAATTTATTCGTAATACGATTATTATATAGGCAAATGACAAAATCCGAAGGTGGGATCAAATCAACTTTATTGTTCTTTTTTTTTTATAATTATTTTTAAATAATGTATTTGTTTGTTTTTTTGTTTTCAGGTATGTATACTACTGCGTTTTCAATTGAATATTTATCTCCCTAATTCAGTAAGTAAAAATCGAAATTTATTCAGATATCATGAATATATTATTCCTTTACGAGTGCACTCATTATACCATAATCCTTTATCAACCAAGATAATTGTATAAGGTTTTCTTTTTCAAGTCTGCGCACAGGGCCGGATTCCCCATAAAGTGAATACGCACATTGCGTATAGTATTTGAAATTTGGGGGCCCGCGGAATTGGTCATGAGGTCTAATTAAACGATAAAATAAGGCTTCATGGAGCCAAAATGGGGGCCCTGGGGCCCCAAAAATTATGAATGTGCGTGGGCCCCGCAGAACGCTGAATCCGGTCCTGTCTGCGCAAACATCCGTTCAGCATCCTCTTTAATGACTTTTTCATGCATTCATTTTGCAAACTACCGCGAAGCTTATGCCAAATTTGAAAATGAAGGCACAGTGTACGAGGTAAATGCTTCACGCACCGAGTGGAAACATGGAGAGAATGTAAAAATTGCAGTGACTGGACAAACAACTCTCGATGATATCTGTACAGAGAGTCTGGAGAGAAAAGGGGGAAAAAATACAAATTTTAGACGACAAAGAAAACGATGCAGAGAACAGCCATTACCGAAAACTTTTGTTACGACAACGCGTTTTATCTGCGCACACAAGCTACGGATGAGTTGTTTTCAACTCAAATAAAGCTCTCGAGATGAGTCATATTTTGAGGGCACGTCTGCTTTTCGCGCAAAAGGATATAGGAGAGATGAGACTAGTATATACATCGTGTAATAAAAGTTTGGCGAATGACGACGTTGTTGACGACGACAACGACTATATCGTATTACGCTTCACAAAACTGGATAATTGCCTCAAAGGGCTGCGCGAAGGCGACGACGTCCTAAAAATTTTATACGTATAACTTGGTCCAGAAAAAAAAATTCCACTTTTGCACCTCCTCCATTCCCTGCGCCTGCTGCGTATAGTTTTTTATTCGTGCTTATGTTTCCACAGTATTCTACAACGTCGTTTGCGGCGACTAAAATAATTAAAATTGTCGCCAAGTAATCGTTTCGGTTGGAAAGCTTTCGCCTTTGTTTAGTTTTCGAGTTTGTTTTTACCTTTTTCATTGTTTTTTTTTTTTTTTTTTTTCGTTTTTATTATTTGCGGGTTTCCACACCGCTTTGAGACCGTATGCGCTTACCTGCTACCGTCATTTGCCAATGGCGGTCACCTTCTTTTTCATTTTTGTATATTTAGTGTTTAAACCGACTTATAATGAAACTGATGATGTCACATGGTAGCTGTTACCCATGGTAATGCGTTGAATCACTCAAGTAAATTTTTGCTCCATCCAATAGAAATATTTGGCCATTAATTATGTTCTTGTCAATTAAAATATTCAATTTCGTAATTATTGCAAAGAAAAAGATTAGATAGTAAACATTTTTAAAACTGATAATTATCTATTCCTGTCATTATTAAATAATGTTCCTTCAAAGCATCAATGATCCTAAACCATTACAAACATTGAATTTTACAGTTTTAGAATTATTTCATCTGTTTCAAACGTTTTTTTGAGGGTGTCCGCCATTGGAAAATTCAGTCTGTTTGAAGGTTTCCAGTGGCAGACACTTGCTTTTATGCACAACTTGAGGCTGGAATAAATCCTATACCTACCATAAACCCAAGGTATGAAGCCAAAGGATGACTGCCATGCCTTGTGACATCATTGAGTTTAATTGGATTTGTTTTTTTTTTTTGTTCATTTAATTATTTGAATAATGAATATATCTACACAAATGTGCATGGTAAAATGTTTTCAATTTGTTTTTTATCCAGTTGTCTCTATAAGTGGATGTGTGGAGGGGAGTTGAGCCCCGGAATGGACAGAGGGTGAAGCCCCTTACTAGTCAACATCATAATTGAAAAATATAATAACAATTATTCACGTTTTTTTCTACATTACAAATATTTTTTTAGGTGTCCGCCATTGGTGTGTCTGCTACTGGAAAAATGAAAATTTTGATGTCCGCCATAGGCAAAATTTAGATAGTTGGAAAAAATGATAGGGTGTAATATGTGTATGGGTTACGGGGGCCAAAAGGGGAGAAGTTTTAAGAAGAAGGTTGGGGCAAATATTCAAGGCATCAAGCAAAATAATTGAAGCATTTTTCAGCAAGCTATGAAAAAATTAAGGAAAAAAAATGCCTTAAGGTGTCCGCCATTGGCAAATGACGGTATGTGTAAACACGAGGAAGCACTTTTGAGATAACTACTCGTATGACGGTTGGCATATCGCTGACTCAGTGCGTATATTCTGTTGAAATTTTCGTAGTAATTGCTAATTTTTCTAGAGTTTTGGAAGACGACTTTTTAGATATACTCGTTCTTTAACTATATGGAAATCAGTTGTAAGTTATAGTTAGGATTTTGAAGCATAGCAAAACTGAAAACCACCCACCTTGAAGGTTTAGAATTTATTTGAAACTATTCGACAAAAACAGATTATTGAAAATGTGCGTTTTACTTTGGCAATTTGTGTTTTACAAAAATAAGGTTTTAGAGTGTGCACGCGTGGGATGGTTTTATCAGTACTCGACATGCCTCAAGGATTCTTTCACTTCACCGCGACTTTGCTCATTTCTCAGTTATTTGAATGATTCGAAGAAAACGCGCACTGTTTCCTTGCTCTTTAAAAGGTATTTAGAAGGATGATGGCAACTCTTAGTTCCTGAATAAATCCCTACTATGTCCCAGGGACAAAATCAGAGCAATCACTTCATCAATGTGGCGAATACCTATAACGATTTTTATTTATGCCGTTACGATGAATTTTTATTTTGTAATTATCACTCCCACCCTCCCCCACAAGTGATTTCTTCTCATGAAAACAATTCTACGTCAGTTTCACTCTCCCTTACGCGAAGGGTAGTAGTACCTCGAAGCCCCGCGTTATTGAAAATTATGACAAAATTGAAATTTTGAACTGATGGCAAGAGGAGGGGATGGAGTGAGGGAAATATTTCTTTAGAAGATCATCCATTTTTTGATTAATATATATATCCTTTCATAACACTGGTGATCTCCAAAAAATTAAAGAAAACATAGGAACTATATTAGCCTATGCTGAATTATTGAAATTTACATCTTGAAAAAGAATGCTCAATATTTTCTAATGTTATATCCGTACCTTTATGGATGCGCATTGTTGTAGTATAGCTGAGAAGAAGATGATGGTAAATTTATAGGAACTGAAAATGTTCGAACTTGAAAATCACTTTCAATATTTTCCGCCGAATAATTTATTATTCTCCTTTTTATCGAAGCAGTGTTACCAGTTGGGGAAAATGAAAAATTATTCAGTAAAAATGTCGAAAATTTTTTTCCAGTTCATCGTTGGAAATTGAAGAGAATTTACAACTTTTTTAGCTGCGGATGAATTTATATCGTTTCGCTTATTGGCAACACTGCTCAGATAAAAAAGGAGTAATTTGAATTTTGCCAAACTTTTTGCTGAAAATTTACCTTATCTTTCAACAGAAAAGCTAACCTTTGTTCATCATCTATCGTCATTCTTATTATATGTATGACTGCGGGTGTATTTCAAACTTTGTTAATTTAGTAGAATATTCATTTTCATTTTTTTTTTTTGACCATTTTCATGATGTTTGAAATACTAAATTTCGTCGCATGTAGTATAGCACATTCATTAACGAACCAAACATCAATCATTGCTAGATAAGAGAAAAGGCGTTGTGGAAGTCGACTCATATATGAGTCATGACGGAGATAGATATGCCATGATGTACGCATAAACTATAGCGAGTTTAATATTATAAAAGACAGTTGCAAATCTAACGCTATTCTATCAAACAGCCATATCAAGAAATTTTCACCTTCATCGATTATAACGAGTTTCATAACGAAATTCTACGTCAAGAATCTCGTGTGCAGCCTTTTCACGCAGTCTTGTCACCCTTTTGTGGAGAATATAATTTTTTTTGACGCGCTTCATCGTGTTCAAATTATATACAAAACGAGCAGCTACGAGTAACATTTGAAAAGCAACGATGACATGAAAGGCTTGTTACTGCTTAGCAACCTTATACATCAAGCTTCATGTTATATTTAGGCACTCTTATATGCCTCCTTTTTTCACGACCCATGCGAAATATTTAATTTTTTATTGCAAAAACGTACGAGTATTAAATTTTATGGGTTTAGTTTATTTATTAAGCGTTTTACAATTTTTCATTTTACAAGCCTAATTCTGAACCGATATTTTTCAACATTACATGTATAACCCTTGAATCTAAAAATAGAGAGACTTGTGATAATAAATTAAGGAAAAAATATTTAAAAAAAATTCTTTGGAATGAAAATGATACCTCAAAATTATGAAAAATGTCAGAAAAATGTGAAAAAAATATTATCTGGTCTTGTTATCTAGTCTCAATAATCGTGAACTACACAAAAAAAGCTCCGTACGTAGACTATAGGTCTTTAAGACGTTTTGGAAAGTTAGGTACTCTTCATATTATGGAAAATTTTTTACCAATTTTGCACGCTGAATCCGAATCTACGACCCGTTTTGCTCTACTTCGCGATTTAGACCCATTTAGGACCATTTTTCACTTTTTTTTGCCTTATTCCGCCAGGCGAGAGTCACCGCGCCAAAAACGGCTACCGGATTCGTGCTCAGCGACCTCGAAAATCCCCAACCCAGTGCTCAACTTACAAATTTATTCCCTGAACAGAAATCAGGAAATGCAAAGTTTTAGAACATAATTATATTAGGAGAAATTTTGGTTCAATCGAAATATATTAGCAAATTATCGAATTATCTATCTCTAAGCTACTGAACGATGAAAAAAATTTGGTTAAAAAAAGGAATGTACATTCGAACATTGCATATTTCAAAATAATCTCCGGATAAAGATCAGCATCGGTTACTATAGTCATCAAATTGACTCACCTAATGTGTAATTTATTCAAAGTTTCACCCCCCTCACCAAAAGGGAAATGCTGCCTCAAAGCCTTTTTTCATTGAAAATTATAGCGAAACAGGAATTTTTAAACTGATGGTGGGGCAGGGGTCGAAACAGGAGCCGTATTATTCTTCAAAAGATCATTCATTTTTTGATTTCATCCATTAAGAAATCAGTGCTTCCGGCTGCTTTATGTACTATTATAATTATTGATAAAAACTGCGTAAAGCCAAAAAGGGCCCCGTTTCGGATAGTATTGATGGGCAGGTTGTGAGCAAAGAAAAAAAAAAAATCTCATTTGTTGAACTTTCAACTCGAACGAAGGTAAACACTGTATAAAAGTTTCATTGAATGAAATTAGAGAGAAAATAACCGCAAAGAATGGAGAATTTCATTTATTTTTCATTCACTAGGTATACGAAGGATACGATATAAGCAGAAGTTTTTTTTCGACTTCACGCTCTTCTTACCTCGCATTATAAGTCGATGTTTTCATCGGATAAAGTTTTATTTGTAAAATGCTGCGTATGAGTGGGTGTATCGAGCAAGTCGAGTACAAATGGAGAAACGTGTATACAGAGAGTAGAATACCATATTATAATACACTCTCGAAGTTGAACAAAAAATTGCTACAAAACTCGACTTCCTCAACTGGAAGAGTCGAGTTTCTATAATATGACTGTGTACGTGTGTATTTATGATACAAATATAAGTTCTGCGAATTACAAAGCGTATACATATCGGAGGGAAGAAAAAAGGGAGAAAGTACGTACGGATTTAATCTTTTACGAACAGTATCTTTTACTTTCATTCGGTCTCCGCTTATATACTTGTCCTTTTTTTTTTCTCTCTCTCTCTCTATTTCTCTCTTTAGTTTTTCGTTCTTTTTCAGCTCGAGATTTCCCCCCTCCCCCGCACCGTCGTTCACGTCGCAGGTACAATCGAAGCGATACAAATAATTGTTTCCACAGAACCGAAAGCAATATAGCTCTTTTCAAATTCGATATTAAATCGCCGAAGGGATGAAAATTTCTTCTTTTTTTTTTTTTTTCTGTTCGCGTCTGATACTCTTTGACGGATTTGGATTCGCAAGAATTATTTATGTACTTGGGGCATTAATCTCGCCGTATTGACAGTCGATGCTGCAACGCCTACAGAGGGTAGAATTTTATTCAAGTTCAAGGTTCTCTGCACTTGAGTTGGCGGTTAATCGTGTCTTCTATGGAGTTAATGTTACTCGAGTAACATTTTTACAAAGAAATGGCAAAGTTGAAAGAAAAAAAGAACCCGAGAGTGGCGCAGATAATATGATGATGGTTCATCTATACGAAATATTATTTCGAGGGTCTGACTGACGCACTGTTAGATGCGTAGCTTTGTAACTGGTCTGTCGCCGGTTTGAGCCCAACCACCAACCTTGGCGTACCCCTGTCTTCTTCGTGGTCTGTGATCGGATTGCCTGACATCTGTCACGATATCCAGTAAACTGTGTTGCTGTTGAGACACGTTTCAGTGAAAAAGCTATGTAGCTAAAGCTCATGAAAAATCATTGGTTGAAATACATAATATAAGGTCGGGTGTTTAGTTGATGCTTCTGTAAAATCGCCTTTTCAAATCCTATAACAGTGCGTGTAATTTTCAATTTTTCAACTCTCATTTCTCATCATTTGTTTGAATTGAAGCATCAGTGCTGGAGGGTATGGGTTTGATGTGAGACTGTTTCCTGAATTTTGTCGTAAAAATATTAGCATTGATCCATTTCAGACAGTTTTTTGTAAGATATCTTTGAAATCACTTTTTTGGACTTACCATATTTTTCAAAAATCTTATAGCGGTGTAGCTAAAGCCTTTTAAAAAATGAGCAGGTATTCAAAGAAAAACCTGCTAAAAAATTAATTTAGAAGGTATAGTACTTTTTACTGTTTTTGAATAGGAAAAGTGGGACAATTCAAAATTGTAGGAGAAATTGCTTACCAAAATAGTGAAATATACCGATTCTAAGTATCTTTATTGTGCATTTTACTATCATATAAGAATTTATTGCTACAAAATAATAATTTTTGTTACTTAGATGAGAAAAATTACTATACTCCGTGGTAATAAGTACTATACACTTTTCTTCGAGTGTTGCTCGAGTGAACAAATATAAGTGAATTGCATTTCAACTTTCAAGGTTGGTAAGCTCGCTTATATTTATTCTTTTAGCGCATCAAAAAATACATCGAAGACTATCTTTGAAGATTGTTTTTCAAACAAATCTATCACATCATTTATGGAGAGGACGAATTTGACTCGATGTAGTGCTTCGAAGGTTAGAGTGTAAATTCAAGGGTAGATATACTTTACCAGAAGCAAAAGACATAAAATAGTGAAATTTTCCTGACTGTTCAAGAAGCCAATTCTAAATATGTGATTTTTTGCCATGATATACTTCCATGTGAAACTTGAGAATGTGTAAGAGTTCAATTTTTGATTTGTATCTTTTCCGTTGCTATAAAATTAGCAGTCAAAGTTACATATAGATATACTTTACACTAGGTTAAATGCTGCTTCACACAAATTGCTCGTTTATTGATTTATTTTATTTATATATTTATTTTTTTTAAACTAGCATATATGAATAGCTAGGGAATTTTTCGATCAAATACACGCTCGCGTATAAAAAATCAAGGACAAGAAACAGAAGAATAAATATAAAAAAAAGGCTAGTGTTTATTTTCAGTGAATTTCCGTTTTAAGCTTTGTTGTGCGAACATTTTCCTGATTTCTTATTATTTCTTTTTTGTTTCTTTTTTTGTTTTCGTTTTTCATTTTACACTTCACCAACCTTTAAACGAATCTATATATACACCTTTCTCTGTCCTTGTTCTTTTTTTTTTTTCATCTTCAACTTTTAGCCGATTTTCAAGCTGACATAGTAGTGACTTGCATTAGGTTTCGCTAAAATTGTTAAGAAAGAAGGGAAAGTGAAAGGTTATCTTTTAAAGGTAATGCCATTTCAGTGAACACTATTCCAGATACGTTGTTTACGATGTTTTTGGCATTTTATCTCCCTTCTCTTCACTCTTCTCGCATTGTTACGACTTTTTTTTATTTTCTTTGTTAGTCTTCTTGTATAAACTCGCTTAAAGCTTTATTTCTTTTAGCCCTTTTAGGGCCAGTTGATGCGATATTTGAGATTAGTTCTCATCCACAAAACCGATCGTCTCCTCCTTAAGTATAGTGATACGAGAGGGTGAAAATCGAAATTTTCAGAGCAGACGTATCAAATTTTCAAAAGTAACCCAAACAGTATAGGTTCTATATCCGGTAGAATTATATCCGTAAAGAGCCAGCAGTAATTCAAGCGAAAAATAGTCCACATTAATTCTAGTCGTACCTGTGTAAAGAGTCATATTATACTTTTCAAAAGAGGTTTCTTAAGAGTAAAATTCTGCTATTTACATTTCTTTTGGCACTTTATGAATATTTTGAGAATTTCATGAGTGATAGGATCTTGAAAATAATTCAAAATATCAAAAACTATATTCAGTAGGTGTTGTCTAATTCATCGATACTTTTCCTGAAAAATCGATATTTTGCGTATCGATTCGTAATTATATACGAGTATAACAGCTGGCTACCTTAAATTCGATAAAAGCTATATTGAATTCCAAAGTTACTTCAGAACGTAATAAAAGAGAACTGCATCGCTGTGAAATTTCAGCAGCTTATATAATTGAAAACAAAAAAAATAGAAGAAAAACACAATCCAGTAATTACCCTTTAATTTCTACTTGGTAGCGTATAAATTCGCCAATTTAATGGTATTATTTGGCCGAGAATGAGGGCAAACAAAGCTAACCAACATAAAAAGCTACAAAAATGGCTGTTAATTACAGCAAAATGGCGGTATAAAAGAAATTAAACTACATACGAACACGAATAGAGCAGCAAATAATGCGTGGAAGAAGAAAAAAAAAATTACAAAGCTACGAAAAAAAGTTTTTAGAGTCAAACAGATGCAATAAAAACCAAAATAAAAGAGCAAAGTGATTTATAAAAAAAAAAGTATAATGGTAGCGTACCTACTGGAGAGAAAAAAGGCGCCAAACATTTTGCTCGAAAATACAAACAAATTAATTGCCTGTGGTATTCGATTCGTTTTTTTCTTGTTTTTCGATTCCATCGTATATCAGATTAAAGTCTGTACAAAATACGGAGCGTTTTTTTTTTTTTTTTGTACTCGTACCATTGTGAAAAAATTCACATTTTAAAAAGCATAAAAGTATCTATAATTATTTGCTAGGGTTTTTTTGGTGACCAAGATGAGTTTTTTTTTTTTGTTGTAATCGATATAATAATAAATAGCAGTATTTTGTCTCCAGAGTTCTCATTTATCACCGAAAATATAAAATATGATTCCAAGAAAAATTTGTTGACCACAAAGCCAAAATCCCCTCAGCCAATTAGTTGAAATTAATTTTTAGTGTCGTCTTGTATGAGTGATAGTGTACAAATGTGTATGTGAAGGTAATAGCCTATAAATAGGTTCAGAGTCGAGTTGTACCAATGAGGAGTCTTGAACCAAGTAAAAGGTCTATTCTTTATCATCAAGAATGAGTAGTTTTGTTCTTTATGAGCTAATTTTGGTATGACAAATGAGAAAATAATCAATCCTATGATCATAACTAATATAATAAGTTGCAATTTTCAATTACTAGTATTGTGTCACTATCTATACTGAATGAAATATCATGAAATCTACTCAATAGATAAAAGTGCCTCCATAATACATTTTTTTAGAACGCTCAATTTACTCTTAATAATCATTCAGCAGCGCACATGACTCACAATTAATTTTTTTTTTTCTTTAATTTGAATATTTTTGTGTCACCGTCCGAAGGTATGGGTCTTTATTTTGTATTTTTATATTCCAAGTGCCTATTTCTTATGTTATTAAATATAAGTAGTCTATTTTTTAAACAATTTCTAAGAGACTATAGTCGACGTATGCGCCGTATTATGGGGGCAGGGTTGGGATTTAACTTTTTGTCTCCCTGCCGAAATAATTTCTAGAACAACCGAAAGTTAACTTCTGGTATAATATTCTGTTTCCTGACAATAGGAATGAAATAGGGGGGAAAAAGTGGAAAGTACAAGAAGATAAATCAAAAATGTCTTTCTACAGCTTTTGTTTTACAAACTTACTGCAGTGGAAAATCAAAGAATCTCTCTCATCTTTCCTCTTTTCTTTTTTCTGCCTCTAATGTACTTTTACTATTTTCCAACTTTCCTTTTTTTTTATTTGTAAAACGTTTCAACTAAATTGAATTACACTTCTGCGTTGAGTGCAATTCTCGTCGTTTGTAATGCTTCTATATACTTTATTTTGTTTCTTGGTAAGTTGTGCTGCAACTTGAAAATCGTTGATTCAGTTGATTTATAAAAATGTTTATTTATGATTTGGACACAATTCAAAAAAACAAAGTAGTCCTATGCATGAGATCATCATTGCATACGTTGTTGTTCAAAATCACATCAAGTAACACCTACGCAGATTCATGAATTTTTCATCGACTGCCTACTTCATCGCCCTTTTATCTCCTTTGGGGAAAAAGAATGACGGGAAGAGTCGAAAAGATATGGAATCAATGGAAAGGGCTATGTTATTTTTTTTTAACGTTCATTTTAGTTCTCTGTTAGTCGGTGGAAACGCAGGGCCATCACGACTCAATTTTTCATCGTCGGCTCCGCATCGTCGACCAAATTAATTATTCGACCTCGAAAAAGAAAGTTGTTAAAAAAACAAAAAGCCAGACGAAAAAGGATATAGGGTTTGAATTCAGAAATGAGCAAGTCAAAATTGTTTACGATAGAGAGGTATAGTCAACAACTTCGAAAAACTAGTCCATGAAAATGTTTTAAATCTCATTTATATTTTGGTAGTAGAGTGTAAACTGTCAGTACCTATAGTTGAAGTACATGATAACGCGAAAGAGTTGAAAAAATGAATTTCATAAAAACTTCAGCCCCCAGTTTGAAAGAAAGTGATGCGTCAAGTGGGTTGAAAATCCGAACAATATGCAAAAAGTTTACATAAGTATATTCTACTTTATAATCAGCGTTGCATGGTATTTTCTTCTTTAACTTTACTACTACAACCGAGGGAGGTAGTTGGAAAATGGGTTGGGGAAATTCGAAAGCGTTTGGTCTTTCCCTATGGGCAAAATATTTTGAAAACGGATCCGTTTTATTCCGGGTTATAATCCGTTTCTGGATTATAACCCGGAATTTTCCTGTTTTCCGGCTTCTAAAACGGATTTCGAACGGATTGTAATCAGTCTTGCCGGAAATGAGTCCGGATTATTTTCCGTGAAGGCTGTTTTATCATATATGTTGGCCCGGGTTATAATCCGTGAAACCGTTTTACAAACGGATTTAGAAAAATCGCCCAAAAATAATCACCGATTATAATCAGGAAATCTGTTTTACAAACGGATTTGGAAAAATAATCAAGATAACAAAAATAACTGCAAATTTTCAGATCCGATGGTCGAAAATAAAAACGGACTGACAACGGATAAAATTCTCATTTTCCGGATCATTTTCTCATTTTTTGCCCATCGGGTTCTCTGTGTAAGGTAACTAAAAAATCACTATTTTTGTTTGTTGAATTGAAAAAGTATTTATTCGTTATTATGAGTGACTGTAATCGAAATAGCTGTAGCCTTCACGAAGAGTTGTGAAGGCGAAGATGAATTCTCTTTTACATCGATTGAACGAGTACCTATATAAAAAAGGGTATAACTTTTTTTGCGAAAAAACATTTTCAAATCAAACTTGGAGCATACAACTTGGCATGTTTTATATAAAATATTGAATTCAATTTGTTGCTCATTTTGTTCTTCGTAGCTCAATTTGTGGCTCATGTTGTAACTCATTTTGTAGCTCTCAATTTTTAGCTCATAGCGCTTGTTCACCGAATTTGATATGAACGCACATACGTATTCAACATTAGAAGTACCAGGCGGCGTCATATATGACGCCACTCAAAATTTTGAGATGGACTACTCAAAGGAACTATATTTTGAGAAATCCCGACTTGTGTCAAACGACGCCACCTATGGTCTTTAGAGGTTATTATTGTGGCGTCGTATATGACGCCGCCTGGTTTTTTGAGTAATCGAGTAAAACCTGGTTTTTCTAATGTTAACTTCTAATCGAAGCAGAACTACATACATGCAAATCGAAATACTATTGGAAGGTTTCTAACTGGCCAGCGGAATACAGAATTGTGAGGCTAAAAAAAATGCATCGTAATACACACTTATCGATCACTGCCTCGTGTTGTTGCTGCATGCTCTGCATGACTGCATGCCAGATAGGTGGCTGCATTGAAGTGAAAATAAAAAACTGATTTGTATGCTGGACGCAGGTTACATGATATATATGCACGTATGTAAATGCGTAATCCGGCCATCTCTCGGATTTGGTAGGATTTTAAAAAATAATCTAAATCTCTATCTACATCGATTCAGTCGTTGAACGAATACTAACGAAGCAGCTGGATTATCAATAATGTACCGTGATTTTTCAATTTATGGCGTGTCTTCGACAAAAAACAAAAGCAGCTGAGAGTTGAGCAGAAGGAAAAATAATGAATGAATACTCGATTGCAAAAATATTTATGCATTTCTACCGTTTGGATTTGAGCGGTTCTTCTTCACGTATGGAGAAAAATTTATTTTCAGTTTCCGCCAACCCCCCCCCCTCACTCAAAGTGGTTCATTTTCGTAGGAAAAAATTGTTCTCGAAGCGCCCTGTTATTTTAAATTATGGTGAAATTGAAATTTTCGAACTGATGGTTATGATTCATACCCACTGTTAGTTGTATAACAACATTAAAATGAAATGACTATTAAAATGAAAGGAATGAATGAATAAAGTGAATTGAAAGATGTATTAAATGAAAAAACAATGGTTTTAAATGAATTAAATTAATGAAAAAACGAAATATTAAAGAGAAGCCACATTAACAGACTCTTAACAACAGAGAAGTGAAAAAACGTGAATGCTTTGTAAATGTGACTGAGAAGTAAACAAAAACGATTGCAAACACTAAAAATACATGAACATGTGTAAGGCTACACTTGACACTCCCCCCCAAAAATTGGAACAATTTTTAAGAAAAGAAAAACGAAAAAAAATGAAAATTGAAAAATTACATCGAGATATTTTTGGATAAATTTTACGTTAAAGTAAAATAAAAATAAAATTAATAATAATAAATGAAAAGAAAAATACATCGAAATAATTCTTGTTAAATGAGATTAAAAGTTACGTTAAATTTTAATGGGGAGTGCAACTATATTATGAATAGACCGCTTCAATAACTTACTGCGACATAATACTTCGACGGACCTGACTGCTCCATCACTTGAGGTGAAAACTTGGGTGATCCGACCAAGGGGCCACTGTAGGAGTGGAACGTTATCTTCTTTTAGTAGGACAACATCGTCCTTCTCAAAATTGGGTTGACGCTTCTGCCACTTCGAACGAATTTGAAGTTGGTGAAGGTAATCTCGCTTCCAAGAGAGCCAAAACGATTCTATCACTTGACGTAAGGCTCGATAACGATGAGGTAGAGAATTGTTAAACGTTTCAGCAGCTGGGTTATCGAACAACGAGCCGCCAATGAGAAAGTGTGCGGGTGTAAGATAATTTGACTCAGTAGACGAGTCTTGGCAAAGTGGACGAGAATTGAGTATGGCTTCGACTTTGGTGGTAACTGTAGTTAACTGTTCCAAAGTCAACACCTGTTGTCCAATGGCTTTGATGAGTAAGGCTTTACCAGATTTGACCGCTGCTTCCCACAGACCACCGACATGAGGACTGCGAGCTGGAATAAATTTCCAAGTGAAATTTTGACTTGTAGCATAATTTGCTAACTGATCGTTAGTAAGAACGTTTGCGAAACCAGTAAAATTGGTAGCATTGTCAGAATACATTACAATGGGTAAACCTCGACGAGAGATAAACCGATCAAAAGTGAAAGTGAACGCTTCAGTGGTAAGGTCACCCACTACTTCAATGTGAACTGCCTTTGTGGCAAAACAAACAAAAAATGCTAAATAGGCTTTGTTGAATTTTGTTGATCGATGATTCGTGCACTTGATGGATAGTGGACCTGCATAGTCCACACCAGTATGCGAAAATGGACGAGACACTTGAACTCGTGCTGCTGGCAGGTCAGCCATAATTTGATGACGAACTTGGGCACCGAGTCTGCTGCAATATACACACTGACGTACCACAGATTTGACTGCTTTGTTCATGCCACCAACAATCCACCATTTGCTCCGGACAAAATTGAGTAGAAGTGAGAAATTAGCATGAAAGTATTTAGTGTGTAAGTCTCGAATGATGAGTGAGGTGATTTCAGCGTGGCGAGGAAGAACTATTGGATGCTTCTGCTCAAATGATAATGCTGCGTTTTCTAAACGACCACCTACTCGAATTGTATTATCAGAATGCAAAAAAACGTTTAACATTTTAAGATTACTACGCGCAGGTAGATTAGTCTTATTTGTTAGAGCAAAATATTCTTTAGAAAAGTAAAACGTTTGTGTTAATCGTATGAGTCGTAGAGTAGCTCTATCAACTTCTTCTTTTGACAAAATCGATCCATAGAAACGTTTTTTAAGATGAGTTCTATCACGAAACCTGAGTAAGAAAGCTGTTACTCGGACAAGCTTTTTCCAAGATGAATACTGACTGAAATATGACTTGCTGTAGGTGACGATTGCTACGGTTGCCTTTCGGATTTCAGGAACATCTTGAATTGATGGTAAATCGTTTTTCAGGAACTCATCGAAGTTTTCTTGTAGCCACTCGGGGCCTTGGCTCCAAAAGGGTAGGAGTTGCAGGAACTTTTCAGTAGATACACCTCGGGTGCATAAGTCTGCTGGATTCTGGTCACCTCCAATATGATACCATTGGGTTGAAGGGATCAAAGAATTGATGAAATTTGATCTGTTACGGATGAATACTTGGTATTTCTCTGCCGGCCCACGAATCCACGTAAGTGCGATTGTGGAGTCACAAAAACAGTAAACGTTTTCAGCAGATATGTTCAAAATTTTTCTAACTCTGGTAGCCAATTGAGTCAGAAGTACTGCACCACACAGCTCGAGTCGAGGAATGGTCAACGTTTTAATTGGTGCTACTTTAGTCTTCGAACATATTAGAATAGACGAAACTTCTGCCATGTGAGTGAGTCTGAGATATAACACTGCCGAATACGCACTCTCACTGGCATCGGAAAAGCCAATTAATTGAATTCTGCAATTCCTGTAATCATGATGGTACGTTCGTCCTAGTTCAAAAGTTTTCAACAGGTAGAGTGACTTGATATAAGCTTCTACTTTGTCCTGAATGGCTGGAGGGATAACTTGGTCCCAACCAATCTCTGCCCGCCAAATACTCTGAATTAGTATTTTCCCAGTAATCGTTACGGGGGCGAGGACGCCAAGTGGGTCAAAAACCCTTGATACCAGTGAAAGAGTGCTTCGTTTTGTGAATTTGGTAAACGTTGATAGATTGAAATCGATTTTCACGCCAATGGAATCCCTATCCTGGATCCATTTGAGTCCTAAAATTGAGGCAATCGTTTCGCTGTTGAATTCGACCGACTTTAGGGCTTCAACAAGCTGATTATCAATAGCAGATAATAATGGTTTCGAATTTGATGAATATTTAACCAAAGGCAAATGTGCCTCAGCTAACAAACGATGCACATCTTTCTGTTTTTGCAGTGCTTCTTCGACACTGTGACCTCCGGAAAGCCAGTCGTCCATATAAAATTCTGTACGAATTGATTCTGCTGCTTCTGGAAACTGCTCAGAATTATCGTCTGCTATTTTCTGCAAACACCGTTGTGCAAGAAAAGGAGCTGAACTGGTTCCGTAGGTGACTGTTTTCAGTCTGTAATGTTGAACTGGTTCATTTCTGTTGAAACGATAAACAATACGCTGCATATCTCTGTCTTCTGGATGAATTTCAAAGCATCTGTACATCTTTGAAATATCAGCAGACATTGCAATTTCAAATCTTCTAAATTTGATTAGAAGTGTGAATAAATCTGGCTGAATGGTTGGTCCAACCATCAGAGTATCGTTCAATGAGCAACCAGAACTGTTTTTTGCAGATGCGTTGAAAACAGCTCGAAGTACCGTAGTTAGGCTTGAAGGTCTTATTATTGCATGATGAGGCAAATAGTATCTTGGACGATTTTGCAACTCATTTTTTGGTATCAGTTCCATGTGACCCATTTCTAAGTATACACTCATGAAACGATTGTAAAGCTGTTGATTTTCAGCATTTAGATGTCTCTCATTTCGATAGAGAGAAGCATAAGCCATGCATTCTGTGTCTGCAACGTCTTCTTTCTTGCGTTTGTGAGGCGCTGCGACTGATAGTTTGTGATTTGACAAATATCGAACGTTTTCGACGAAATGCTTTTCAATTTCTTCGGCTTCGGATAAGGTGGATGAAGGAGCATCGACCTCTTCTACTTCGAAGTATTTTTGCAAGTTGTCAGTTACATCACCAATGAAATGACAAGAAAAACGTTCAAGTTGATCAACGTTTGGCTTAACGTCTACAATACCCGACGCTGCCCATCCAAATTTGGACTCTTGAATGATGAGTGTACCAACAACCTCTTGACCTGGCAAGGTGCATTCAAATAAATAATTGGAACCAATAATAATGTCAATAGTATCATAGTCCAATTTAATGCTATCATTAAATTTGATATGTGGTACTTGCTGCTTGATGACTTCCATGGCTTGAAAATTGACATGATAAGACAAGGTTGGATGAACGTTTGCCTCAATTTTCAATTGAAAGCTGCTGTCTGTAGCTTGCAGTTTGAGTGTTGCACAATGATTACTACTGTAATCACCTGGTGTTGCACCTGAAATTATCGAATTTGTGCGATATGTGGGCACTCGATTTCTCTTGATGAAATCTTCAGATACGAGTGTTAATTCTGCACAGTTGTCCAAAAGAACTCGTGCTGGAATCTTACGCCACCCTTGCAATACGTATGCGATTGCACTGGGCAAAACTGTGGATGTATTCTTCGCTGATACCACAGCAGCTGTCTTAATTTCTGCTTTTGCTGGCTCGGCAGCATTTTCATTGTGTAGCGTGGTATTATGACGTTGATCGCACTTTCTGCAATTCTGATAACGACAAGTTGCAGCAGTGTGATTAGGTTTGAGACAATTCTCACAAAGGTTTAAACGTTTAACCGTGTTCTGACGCTCAGTAACAGGCATGGCTATATACTGACTACACAAAGGTAGTATATGCTGATTGCTACACAAACTGCACTTCAGGGCTGGCTTTGACTTCTGATTTTGCTTAGAAGATGACCCGGAGTGTGTCTGGTTCTTATCAGAGATTACAGCGACAGTTCCGCGTTTTTGCTGAATTCCTTTGTTCTGAGGAGGCGGTGGTTCTTTATCTAGAGCCCTTGCACCTTCAAATGCGAATGCAATGTTCTTGAGGAATGCTTGTAGCGCTGAAAATTCAGGGTAATTAGAAGTATCAGTGTTGGACTTCTCCCACTCACGACGAATGGTGGGGCTGAATTTTCTCACAACAACAAAAGTTATCATAGGAGATAATGCCTTTGAATTTACACCATGTACTTCCAAACCTCTCATGGCTGATGAGATGGTACAGAGACCAGAACGAATGTCTTCTTCGGTTTTGATTGGTGGTAAATCCAGAATTTCAGCAAAATGCTGTGCAATTAGTGAACGTTTATTTCCATAGAAGTCCTTGACTGCTTTCCATGTTGGTTGGAAGGAGGAAGCTTCATATGAGACGTTTGCAACTAATTTGGCTGCGTCACCTTCGAGTAACGTCTTTAAATAATAGAGTTTCTGCAATTCGTCAAAGCGATCGTCTTTGACTACAATATTCTCAAAAAGACCTTCCCAATCGTGGAAGTCCTTTCGATTGCCATTGAATTTGTGTAGCTCCACTCTGGGAAGCTTGATTGTGTTGGTGTCGACTACAGTTGAACTCAAACCGATTGACTGACGAGAAGATTGTCCTGCTGAACGTTCTGCTTTTTCCTTCTTTTCCTGCTCATTTTTCATGAGGGTATAATATTGTGCCTTGTAATCACAATATGTAGCATGAAGGCTGTCGTAATCAGCGAAACATTTGTCTTCTGCAGTGTGTATTTCTTCATCGGTTTTTCCCTCCGCATCAATAAATGTGGCTAGTTCGTTACAAAGATCTTTAAGTGTATCCAACTCTTGTTTTGCTTCCATAAGATAGGAATCAATTCTTGGAAGATTCCAATCTGCTTTGAGTTTGAGTTGGGTTCGAACATTACCAAGAGCATTATTGACACTTCGTTTTGTAACTCTGAAACTGGCTTGTATAGCACGTTCTGAACGATCTCCAGCCGACGACATGATGTATTAGATGCGATATATTACGTTGGACTGCTTGAAAGTTGAACGTTTATGATGAAACTGAAGAAAATATCAGCTAAACGTTTTTAATCCAGTGAAACGATAATATTTGTGTGTGAAAACAATTATAATTCAAACACCAATGTTTTGTAAACGATTATAAAAGGTAAACGTTCTTGGTACATAGATAAACGTTTGTTACACACATGACATGAATAAAACCGAAATGTGCAATAAATTAAATTAATATGCAACGGAATTGAAATGAATATTACTTGAAACTCTCCAGACTTGGCTGATGCTATGAGTAACAAATTTACAGCTGAAATTCTCTGAATATAGATGCTAGAGAATCAGTAGTTCACAGGATATGCTTGGATCCGTTTACAATGAAATTAAAACAGAAATACTGTTGTAGAATTCGCGAATTACGTTTTCTGCCTCTGAATTGAGTGTAGAACTGGTAGAAATCAAAACTATGACGATTCTAACGAATATGACGTTCACAAGCTGAATTCCAACAATTACGGATGTTCACCACTTACAGTAGTGGTAGCTCAGTACAGAGAAACAGTTTGTACTATGAACTGAAAGTGAAAAGCTCCAGAAAACACATATAGTGAGAAATGATAATTACTCACGAATCAGAAGCTGTAAAATACAATTAACAGCTAATATGAATGTTTTGGAAGATGAATTCTGGTACTAGATCCACAGAAATGCCACAGAATTCATCGAACGAAAAGTTGATGAATTTCCACAGTTCAATGCACTTTCAACGCAGAATAATGATCCAGGGTTGAAGTAAACTGCTTTCTGATGAAGATTGACACTTCAGAAGCTCACAAGATGCAATAGAAGCTCCAATTCGCGATCTTTTTTACAGTGGATTTTAGCTCAACAGAATATCAGATTGAGTAAATAACAAGTAAAGAAACTGCTTGGCTGTTCATATACTAACGGAAATGTATGTACTCACATGAAAGTACAGTTATTTTCCCAAATAACTGATTAATTGATGTTGAGGTTAATTGAAGAACACAGGTTTAATGTGTCCCACCAGGGGTACCAAAATGTTAGTTGTATAACAACATTAAAATGAAATGACTATTAAAATGAAAGGAATGAATGAATAAAGTGAATTGAAAGATGTATTAAATGAAAAAACAATGGTTTTAAATGAATTAAATTAATGAAAAAACGAAATATTAAAGAGAAGCCACATTAACAGACTCTTAACAACAGAGAAGTGAAAAAACGTGAATGCTTTGTAAATGTGACTGAGAAGTAAACAAAAACGATTGCAAACACTAAAAATACATGAACATGTGTAAGGCTACACTTGACACCCACTGACGTCATACATAGCTACGTACTATATTACGATGATGCCTCTTCGCAGTCGATGAAATATTCAAGTATCAAAAAGTAATTGATAGTAAAAATAAGAAAAACTGCCAGATTGAGAGTTGTAATCGAGAGAGCCCAAGTGCAGGCCAACAAAGATATTTTATATTCATTTTTCATATAAAACCAGGACTGTCCCCAAGTTAGTACATATGTATATTATGCAGTTATACGAGTATGCTACTTTTCAATATTTTGTCTGCAAGTGCTCATGGAAAAGAAGCATTCTGCGGAGTAAGATGCGAAAAATTTCAAACTTCAAAATTAAAGACCACCGTGATGGGCTTTGGTCGGAGGTAACCCATTCGAGTAACGTATGGAGTAACATTTTCTCGTTGATCTGCGAAAGATTATATAACAATTATAAACGCAAAACTCTCCTTGCTGAATGGCAGTTCTTGAAAAAATTGGTGTACTGAAATGTTCAACAAACGAAGCTGCTAAGCTGCTTCCTAATCTTATTCGTGATGAAAGTTCTGGTTTCAAATTATAATGAACTTGCACTAAATTACTGACTAATGGTCCGTCGTCGTTCGTCGCCAAACGAATTTATTCAGTCGGGCAGAGAGCATTAAAAAATTTCGTTCGCTCGTTGCTCCCCTCCGTCGATTGCCATCTCATTTAAATTCGTATCGCAAAGTCTGAATATTATGCCTACGTGCAACTTTCGCCAACGCAACTCGATTCTTACCTGTGGAAAACTGTAGAAGGAAACACATCGGAGGTAATTAGCGACGGTTAGAGCGCGCCAAAATGTTGACAAAAATTTCGTATAATTTGTGGCCGCTAGTACGTGAATTGCGAGTCGGTGGTGCGGTGCGAGAGGGAAAAGCATATAATGTGAAGTTTTTCCGGATGCAAATGCCGGATAGGAGATGAAGCAGCTTAGTACGCGCGGGCACAGCAGAGAAACGGAAAGTGAGATCGATAAAATTCATAACGACGTTTTGGAAAACCACACCACGATGTCGTCGGCGAAATGTTCCCAAAGCAAATTCATTTGTGACGAAAATTTTCGATGTGGGTATTACTCGTATACTTAATATAAAGTATAATCTTTGGCCAAATAACTAGAGCACGCCTCCTATACCACTCGCTCGTTCTACGACTCCCATACGATTTGAAAGTATCGGCTGCTAAATCCACTCACGTCACACGCGGTGTCACGATGGGTCGTGAAATTCAATTGCTATATACCGCCTGTGAGTTATAGTCGGGATATTTATAGAATGGACGATGTATAGTTCAATTTAGGGGTAAAAAATAAAGAAACGGAAAATAATAATAATTCCCCGAAGAAATCATTTTCGTTTCACCTAAATTGATCTGTTTAGTTTGAAAGTTTATTTTATGACAGCACACCTTTGAGATATGTGCGACGCAGGAAAAACAGAGCACGAAGTTAAACAACGATTCTTGATACATTCTAAAAGAAAGGATATAAGGACCCAAAGTGTGAAGAAACTTTGTTTAGTTTAATCTGCAATGGGGTAAGTCAAATCCCATTTAATCCATTCAAAAACTTGAATAAATTGTGATATTTATGAATGATGAAAAGAATTTCGGTAGTTATTTTACTCTCTTTGTTTGAGTAAACTGGGGACAATTCTAGTATCTTAGTTTACTTCTTTTCCAAATTTCCCTCCAACCTTTTCCGTTCTGCCCTACAATTCCTTCTAGCGGAAAGTGACGTTAGGGTGAAAGGCCGATATTATCCCAAAAGTCTGTGGGCCGGGGGTAAAATCCGACCTTAAGCTTCCCCTCAACGAAACCAGGTTCAAACGATGAACCTTGGCTTAGGCATAAAGAAAGTGTACAAACAAAAATAGACAGTGGTTCAGCTAAACCATCATAATCGCTGACGCAGCAACAAAATAGTGGGAATTCTGATTATTCGCATCTGTGGTTGTCTATTTTGTGTCGTGCGGTATCGCAGTGAGTCCAAACTGCTGGCGCAAAATCCGGATACATCGATAAAAAAAAACGGAACTTTGCAATGCACAGTTTACCCAACCTGTGCGAATACAATAGAATTCCTCTCGGTTTTTAGTTGAACTTGCCTTAAGCGTCGATCGGACTCCACTTAAATTGAACCCGGTTTAAGCCTCCCTCAACTTTTGAACTCGCATTGTACACCCTAATTTTCCAAGTTGAACCTGGTTTTTGTTTGAGCCACACTTAAGCTCTGATTGTACACTCGGCCCTCGGCGTTTTAAAGATGAATTTTTTTTTACTAGATGTTTAGTCAGAATTTTGTGTGTCCATGGGTGTCCAATATTATCGTATGATGACGTCATCGTATTTAAACTTGATAACGTCATCAAGCATATGTAATTTTGATGACGTCATCATACATAAGCCTAATGAGACTTTTAGTCGATTTTGTGCGTGTGCTTGTGTGTCCATTGTTCTCGTATGATGACGTCTGTCCGGACGAAGCTTTTTTTGCTCCCTAATTGAGCTTACAAATTGAGCTATACAAATGGAGCTACAAATTGAGCTTACAAAATCAGCTACAAAATGAGCTACAAATGGAGTTGAAACTTGAGCTTACAAAGTGAGCTACAAATTGAGCTTATAAATTGAGCTTACAAATTGCGAGCTGTATAAATTGAGCTACAAATTGAACTTACAAAATGAGCTAAAAATTGAGGTACAAATTGAGCTGGTGTGACATTATAGATTTTACCTATCAGTGGACCTTGCGGCCAACATATGCTTTACGATCGATCTGAAAATGTTTTTTCTTTTTTTTTTCTTCAAGAAAAGTTGACGAACCTTTTCATATTACTTTTAGGACTTTTTTCGATCTGAAAGTGGGCTGTAAATTTTTTCAATATTTTTCCCATTTGAAAATGAGAATATGCTTCCAAATGTGAATAATTTGGTACGAATCTGTCAAAGCTTTTGAATCAAAACACGAATGCTTCTTTACCTGAATTATTTTAATTGGCAGAGAAAGAAAAGAATAAGTAGTTATATAGTGTTCGAATGAGAAAACGTAAGCAACGATACTAAAATCCTCATGCCCTCTTATTCATATAAGCCTACCTTAATAAGGAAGCGAGCATAAATTGTTCCCATAGTTGCCCACCTGAAATATGACTTATTAATGTGTTGTGCAGTGAAATTTATTGCACTTTCAAAACTATATCGCCACTCTATTTCTCATTGTCTGGCGGAACGAGCCGAGGGTATGGTAAAAATTTGCCAAAAAATAAATCAATTACCCACTTTTTGCGACCGTTTGGTAGTTAGTTCCCCACGGAGGTCCCCCTCAGCCCCGATTCGTCATTTCCCTCGCCATTAATAATGCACATTTTGCAAAATTCAAAATAATAACGCGCCGTATCGTGCCTGATCCGCAATTTCTACCATTTCTGACGTGCGAAATGATTGCTGGCTGCGAGCATCGCCTCTTTGTGTATCCATTTATCTTACTTTTCCGACAGAGTGCGAGCTACGCACAGCTAAAAAGGGCTGCATGGCCGCTATGGCTGGCATTCGTGAAACACGATTATCGTTCATTTAATCTGGCATTATGTAGCATTGTGCGCGAATTTATAGGCTCGGAAATATTCGTATTTGACAAGAGTTGGCATTGCTAATGTTAACGATTAACAGCTAAATTTAGAGGATTACCATTGTTTCGATGCCAAGTTGACAAGGGAAAACAATGCGAAGAAAACGTTGAGAGTGAAAGGGAAAAAAAAAGTTGTCGAGCCTTTGGGAAAATTCGATCAATTTTCAGATTGATGGCTTTATAAAGCGAATATTTTGGTCCTCGAATATGCCGAGTTATTATTTAGTCAAACCAAAAAGTACTCATCTAATGAGACGAAGCGTACAAATCTATTTAATAAAATCTGTTTTGAATGTATAACTAATGATGAGCCATTTTACTTGATGTAAACATGAAAGCCTTTCATTTATCAGTTAAATATAAAATGACTTTAAACATTGCTGGCAACATTTTTACTATCAAATAATTGCGTTATAAAGCCAAAAATTTTCTTGAGGCGTCTCATTGTGATCGCATATTGCAGCGTAGTTGTAACAAATAGCGTTTCAATTGTTTTATTAGAGAACTACATAATTCGTAAGTTACCAAACAAATCGAAAGTGGCTCATGTCCTACATATACTTCGTGCCAGTGTTGCCTGATGCAAATTTCAAATTTGCGTGAAAATGGTTGAAAAAATTGTGTGCTTCGTGTATGTAAAAATTTCCGTATTGTTGAAAAAAAGGGTAGGTAAGATGTTGAAAATGTGGTGAATTGAGACTTCTGTTTGTCTTTTTTCCTACTCTGGCGACTTCCAAAATGGCAAAATTGAGCGAAAATTTCGAGATTTACTGTTTTTTTTTCCTCTCGTATAATTGACAACACTGGTCTGTTCCAAAAGAGAATTGATCCTTATTTTGAAGTTTGGAATTTTTCACCCATTACCCTGCAGAATGGTTTCATTACACGAGAAGAAAAATTCTTTAGAAATTTCAGCCCGCTAGGGTGGAAAGAGTTGTGCCTCAAGAGGGTTGAAAATCCGTAAATCCAAAGATCGGCATTATTTTACTTCATGCTCAGTATTGCGTGGAAATTTGAATTTCTTCCTCAACTTACTGCTACAACCCAATGAGGTGATATGAAAATAGGTCTAGGTTTGGATCTACCCTTAAGGTAATTAGAAAATGACTAGATATTTTTGTTTGTTGAATTAATAAATTATTTATTTATTACGAGTATTATGAACTCGTATAATCGAAAATATGAATGATCTTTTCCAACCCCTCTCACCACTGTCAGTTAACAAATTCCAATTCTGTCAAAATTTTCCACATAAACAAGAACTGTGATACAACACTCCCCTTTTAGTGAGGGGATGAAACTGATGAGAATTTTTTTCTAATGAAATAGAACTACTTTAGAGGGTGAGAGTAGTAATTGATTAGTTTGTCCCGTGTTTTGTGCTTCTCTTTTGAAACAGTGTTGGCCATAATTCTCATTTGTGTGCACTTCATTGGCAACACTGGTCAAGAGTAAGTCCATGGTCTAGAAAATTGGTATCGCGTGATGGTGGTAGTGACGATATTAATTTCTTTTTTCACATTCGCTATAAAACGTCTGATACGGTTAATGTCCTTCTATATGTATATCGATAACAATAAGACTGGAAAAATAGATAGGAAAAAAAATCCACCACATATTCACGAATAAAAATTTGCGATGCACCCTATTAAAATTCGAACTCGGTGCTCGTATATTTTTTTTGTGGAACAGGTTTTTGCGAGAGATGAGATTCAAATAAATAAAAAAAAAGTTGCCAGAGAAGAGAATAGGAGAGACCGTTAAACGGACGCGAAGATGTGAACCTTTGTGTCCACAGACAGGATTTCCCTTTCTTATAATTGTCTGGCATCTGTTTTTTTGTGTCTCTGTGCACCGAATCTAATGATGGACGGCATTATATCAACTTGTGGGTCGATTAATATGCGTAAGACGAGCAGCTCTGTGGTTTGGATGTTGCGAAAAAGCTCTAAAAAATGGTTTCCAAATGCAAAATATTCGCATATACGATGAAACGTAAGCAAAAAAAAAAAAGTACGGATATGTTTAAGCATTTATTACAGGAGGTGTGGGAAGTAAGCCTGAGAAATTGACTTATTCATCCTCCCTCACGATTTATTTGATGACGAAATGCATTGTCAACTTCCACTTGATGGAATCTTTGCTGACCCTCCAAAGATATATGTAGTTCTATCAGATAGATGAAATGGTTTATTTAAAGACGTGTTATGACATCAGAGGTCTTTCACATCTTGTGTGGATGGTTGGAATTTGGAACTGTAGGTATGTGGTTGAGGTGGAACTCCTGATGGAGACGGTGCAGGGGTGATTGGAGAGTCTCAGACGCACGACTTTTCAGGCATGCGCCGAGTACTCAAGTCGGTCCCCCACCAGATCTCAGTACATGGGTCAGGTTGTGTCGGTGATGAGTCTCAAACCCAGGACCTTTCGATCGCAAGGCTGAACACTCTACTTCTATGCCACGCAGACCCCTTAGTTCTATCAGTCATTATCTGTTGGTGAAAAGAAAACTGCACCTTGTCCTTTTTCTTTTATATCATATTTTACTGAGAACAATCATTTTAAAGCATTTTTTTAAAAGTTTTTGTTTAGTTTTTCCATGCTATGTTCGTGCAGGAACGTCAACTGCAGAGATTAATCCTTGAAACCAGGGATTTTTCTACTGTTTTGATGAATGTCGAAGTTGAACCGGAGATTTTGTAGAATTTCAGGGATTCTCTGAATTTGTAGTAGTTTTAGGAATTTTTTGAAATTTTAGGTGTATTTTTCAGAATAATATAAGGATTTTGTCGCAATTTCCCAATTATGATTCAAGTAAAATATGATAGTATTGGTATTTTATTCCAGTCTTTTAACAGACCCACAGGGACATATGGTATGGTATGCCCCCCTCGTTTATTCTTTCTTTTTATGAACTTCGGTCTCGAAACCTTCTCTTTTGCCCCCCTTCCCTCATAACGACTTGGCGCAGCTGTACACAATTTTATTGTGCGATTAAAAATAGTCGTTAGCGCTAATAATGACCCTCTTCTCCCACCAGCTCCTCCAAGCGCCTTCGTAATATCTGCAAATGAGAATAATACCTATATGTATATACGTGAGTGCAGCTTCTTCCCACGCAGTAAAGGTTACACAGTATGCAGACAAAAGGCCAAAGCCAGGCCCGGCTAGATTTTTGTACTCGATTTTGCCCCCTCGCTCGCTCACCCTGTCGACCGTCTTCTGTGCTTCGTCGCATCTTTTTTCCATTCTTCTCCGCCTGTTTGTAGATCGTCGTCTGTGAAGAACCTGTTTCCTGTATTAATTAAATTCGTACATAGGTACACATAAATTCGTAAGTATGCGAGGTCATTTTGGCGAGATTCACCCCCTCGTGCGCTGCCAGGTGGAATGGCAATCAGCAGATTTCATTTCGAGCTAAGAATTGAATTTACTCCGAATGTGACATAGAAGACCTGTTCGATTATGGAATGAGACAGGGAATAGTGTTGACAAAATTTCTGAAAGTGTATAACGGTATTGTAGAATAAGATGGACGAAATGTCGTTTTTTTTTTCAAGTTCAAGTCTGATATTTTTAAGAATCCTTATGTTGGCCTTTATCTGATCTCTACCTCCACGGCTCCGCCGCAGTTCTCTCCCTGGGATCTGAAGATGTGGTTAAGGAATTTCACTGGTGTTTGGACCTCGATTTTCTTCATGATTGTTTAATTGGTTCGAAATTAGTTGAATCTGTGTAAGAATCTGAAAATATTGGTTTTTTATAATGCCTTGTGGGACCGATTAATGAATGTGACTTACGCATTTCTTGTGAAAGACTGTTCGGATGAAAACGAGAAAACAAAAATACAAACCAACCTATTGAAATAATTCAAGTGAAAAATGTAAAATTAGTTCTCTTATATTGAATATGTTATAGTTTTAACTACCTATAGGTTTTTCGAAATTTTTTCTCAATTCAAAGTGATCCCCACCTCGATATCAAAATACATTTATCTTTCATAAGCACTTCCCTATCCTCAAGTAAGATGAAAAAGCAGAAATGCCAAGACATCCATGCTCTGATTTCTATGACTCCAAGTTTCCTTCATTGTGTTTTCAATTTTTGTGAGATTTGAGTTTGCGTACTTTGGAACTATACAACTTGATAACTATTCTTTTTTCTTGTTTTTGTGTTTCAGGTGAGTACCGCTAACAAGAATATGTAGTCAAATGTTTGAGTCGCATAGCTGCCAATTCACCTTCCTAAATCGACCGTAAGTTGAAATTCATTCGTCCACAAAATCACCACTAACACGATTTGAACCTCTGAAACCATCAACCTTTAAATTTTAAATCGTAGCTCTTTAGTTTTCTTTGAAGTTCCTCGGGTTCAGCCCACTCTCTTTCGAGATCGCAGCTTTTTGTCGTTCATTTATTTTTTTTTTCTTTCTGCTTACTCTTTCATTTCTATTCGACGATTTGCTCGTGCGTATGATTTATCTGCGAAATTTACGAAATTTGGCGTAAAAAAAAATTGTTGGCAGTTGGCGAAGGAGCGAGGTTCTGCGGTGGCCAAAGGGATGAAATAAAATACGAACGCGAGTGAAAGCTGACGAAGGAAAGAAAACGGAAGCAAAAAAGAAAATAAATGGAAGAAAGAGAGAGAGTGAAACAAAGGTCGGTTTTCTGCTCTCTATGAGATAATAACAACCTGTCCAAACAATACGGTGCTTACGATGGTTTCGCTCCCCCCCCCTCATGAATTCAGTGTTCGTAATTGCGAAAATCTTTATTTTGATTTTTATTTCATCTTTTCAAGCAATCTCTCTTTCGTTTGGGAAAGAAAGAAGAGAGGGAAAAAAAAAAAGAAAACGAAAAAAGTCATTTTAATTTAAAGGCAGTATAATGGTGGAGTCGTTTGCAAACCACATTCGGTCCTTTTTCTTTTGGCTTTCTTCCCTCCTGATTTTTTTTATTTTTAACCCCCTGTATTTTCATTGTTATTCCATATTCGCGGGTTCTTGAAGAAGAGAAAAATATAATGCGATTTTTTCCCGCAGCATTATTTCAGTTGAAGGAAGAAGGAAAAAAAAAAAGAGGAAAAATGAATGGCTTGTATTTAGAATGAAATGAAGTTTCGCGTTTCAAATAAATATAAATATTTTTGGAATAGGATAAAGGCGGCGAAAGGAAAAAAGGTCCGATGAAAATTCGATACGTTTGCGTAAAAAAAAAATTATACTATGTTGGGAATTTAGACGAAACGAATTGATTTTTCATATTTTCCCTTCACGTGTTTCGCTATATACATGCTGTTTTCGTGATTTCGGTACAAATTTCTATGGAATATACATAATTATATTCACTAGCGGTCGTGTTTCAGCTTTAAAGAGAAAGCTTCTATAGGCGGATGAGCTTGAAAGGAAAAAAAAAATTTTTCCATATTTATATCACATTTGGGTGGAGCTGCTATTGAAGTTGGATTTTTCAAAAGACTCGTACAGGATTTCGTCATAATGTATTATGTGCTGGCAGACGTACCCTCATGTTTCTAATAGGATACTTCCCTAGAGTAGCTGAAGTTCTTACTCTATCTCTCTGAAGAATGCACGTGGAATAGCTTTGATGCTTTTGTATCTAAGCTTATTGACTCACTTGAGGTAATTTCTCTGTAACATTCATTTTTTTTCTCAAAATTAATTGTATGTATTATGTAAGTACCTATATTCAGTTAAACTACAACTGTGTGCACAAAGAAGTTGTTTTCAAAAATTGCTAAATACATAATTATGTATTCCGAAGAATGCAAAAAATACACTTCAACCTTCCATTTCAATAATTTACCAACACTTTACTTCAAAATACTTTCAGTTGAAATTTCATCACAAAAAAGCATTTTTTCCCCAAAAAACTTGCTAAATGCCACATGTTTTGTTTCTACAAAACACGCTAGAGACAATTTCAAACTGCAATAAAAAATTCTGACAAAATTGTAGAAAGTTCGCTTGATTTCTAGCTGTGATAGACTAAAAGTGACCGTTTTTTGAGTTTTCTGTAAAATTTTAACTGACGGATTCAACGAGTATAGGTAGGTAAGTTTTGAAACTACACGAATCGTATTACCCTTATCAGCTTATGGTCGTCTTTTAATTTCAACATGAAAATTCGAAAAATTAGTTGACAAATGCGCGAATAAATAATATAATGCTTTTAAATCTTTGGTGGTAAATTTTCCAGTTGAAAAAAGCTGGTGGAAACGTGGAAAATGAAAAAAATGTTCTTTCAGAAACCATCCTCGCAATATCCTCAAGTCAAGAATTTCGATTGGTAGACGAAATTAAAACTGGCTGCTGATAAGCCATCTTCAGACATATTCTTCTTCTGCGATGACGATTTTTTTTTTGACGCAAGTTGAAATGTTGAAGAAATATCGTCTGGCCCTCCTCGCCACTCAAATCCAAAATAACCCAAAACCAATTAGAAAATGAGCTCTAAGCTTGGCATTTATATATATATATCTATATATACATATTTACCACAGTTTCGCCTCTTCTGCTTTCTTTTTCTTCATTTTCTTTTCGGAGGATCACTTTTCAGAAATAAAACTTGAAAAAAGAAAAGTGTTTTTTTCTCCGACTCCTTCCCTCCCGCGAACCTCTTCTTTTTCATTCTGTTTAGAAAATACGCAGAAATGTGTGTGGAAACATGAAAAACGAAGGAGCTAGGTACACGTTTTTTTTTTTTTCACGTTTCTGTACACCTAATTTTTTTTTCTAGGTCAATTTTGACTCGAGTAGGAGAAAAAAAATACGAAAGAGATGGGGAATTTTTCGATTTCTGAGAGTATCCGAAGTAGGTAGGTATTTCATTTCCACTTCAAGTCATTCGGTTATGTTATCATGTATATTTCCTTTTCTTTTTTTTTTTCCATCCAGGCTGACTTTTTCTATCTGCATTCTGTATATTATGTGAGTCATTAACGACGATGTTATTCGAGGCAAAAATATACTCCTGAACTTTTATTTTTTTCACTGCAACATCTACGATAAAATGTAACCATCGAGGTACTATTCAGAGTGAAAATAATTATTAAAAAAAAAAAATAGCAACCACACCATTACTCGTAAATTATTTTCTATTCATTTTTACTGACTTTTTTTTGAGCTTCTCACTGTACTCGCCACAAATGAAAAGACACAAGCAGGAAAAATTCGAAATGGGAAAAAATACTATCGTAGCTTCTTTTTCTTCGTTTTTTTTTTTTTTTTTCAAATTTCTATTATATTTAATGAAAAAAACTTGAAATGCCGTTAATTTTCATTAGCACCAGCTTTTTTGCGCATTCATTCCACCCTTAATTTCCGTAATTTAATCTTCTAATTAATTTTACTCATTGCTACCCTAAATTACTTCTCTCTCTCTCTCTCTCTCTCTCTCTCTATCTCTCTCTCTCTTTCTCTCTCTCTTTCTCTCTTTTCTTTTTTTTCACTTCATCTGTTATTTTACTGCATTTCCATTTGGTTATTGTTTTTGTCCTCGATGTCGATAAAGGAAAGATTATATGGTATGGTGGATGAGCAGAAGTTGTCAACAAAGGAAAAAAAAAGGAACTTGACATAATTTGCAAACACAAGTTGAAAGATCTACTGTGGAAAAAAAAGCAGCGTCGACATTAGGAAAATTGAGTATTCTTTTTAATTAGTGGTTGGTATAGGAAAGACATTTTTTCAAAATACAGTCTTCGTTGTTTGATATTACTAAAATCCTGTATCCTGAGATGTAACAAAATTAGGGTATTCATTACACTAACAAGAGGACCATACCATTCTAGTTTTATGTGCAAAATGAAAGTAATATTTATTAAACTTCAGTGAACAGAGCTTTGAACTAATTTTTTTTTTTAGTTAGTGTGCTGCATATTAAAATTTGATGTGTAAATTTAGTTTATTTCCTGTGCTGTTTAGTAATGTATAGGGTAGCGAGCGCTGTTCCCAATCGAATTTTAGAACTGAGTTTTCGAAATTGATTTATTTTTTTTCGCAATTATTTAATTCTGGAATCAAGAAAATTATATTTTGTACAAAATTCCCTCTTCGTTTTTTTCAAAATAGTATAGTAGCTATCTTGCTTACATAAAACTCTTCCTTTTTGGATTTTGGTGCTATCCACTTTTGATCCGTTTGAAAACACCATAGCAAAATTGCTGAAAATATAAAATATGGCCACTGGCCTCTAAGGTGGGTTTTTTAACCGATAATGATCTATATGGGGCACAATGCCACCATTTCCGATATTTGGAAGGATTGTTTTATGTAATTGTTTCCCAAATTCATTAGAATGTTCAGTAGAGTATCCCTCGTCATGGCTTCTTAAAAAGGTAAAAAAATGTGTTTTATGATTTTTAAAAAATGGCCAATAAATCACATATAAGCCTGTACATCAGACTCTATAATATGGTGTTTTGATCTAGTTCTCGAATATTTGAAGAGGTGAGAAAAAAAAACCTACTCACGTGACATTCTCCACATTTTCTGATTAGTTTGCTGAGGAGAATGTCGCGTTTGGTTAAACAAAATACTGGAAATAACGCTCGCAGGTTCTCATAACAGTCTCTTCAAATTGATTTTTCAATTTTTCAGCAGTTTTGATACTCACCAACCATGTGCCACTGTCAAAATAATTTATTCTATTATGATTTATTTTTGCATGGAAGCGCATACACTTGCTTATGCACGAGCCACGTCATTTTTCAACTCGACATTTTTTTTTCTCTTTTGCGGTTACCATACGCGAATAACTTGGAAACCACTTAAGATTTAAGGATGGCTGAAAGTATAATATGAACTTTCAAATATCACTCTGCATTTCCACATGTAAATGTACGTTATGTAGAAAAGCTGAAAAAAATAAATAAAAAACGAGGGTGAGAAGATCAGACATAGACAAAGCGATCGTAAGTGAGACAGCGAAAGGGTGAAAGTGTGAAGAAGTGAGACAGAGCGTATGAGTGACAAAAAAAGCAAATACAAAACAGTATAGGGTCTTGCACGTTCACTTTACTTGTCATTCTGGTGTATTTTGTTGCAGAGGGATATAGATAACGTTACAGTTAAAAAATAAATGAACTGTCACCTTTAGTTTATATTACTTTTTTTTTTTTTGTACGTTCTCTTCGTCTTCTGCTCGTCCCTCTTGTAAAAAAAAAATGAGGCGTGAGTCAATATACTGTATCCGAATGATAAACATGTGTTTTTCTTTGCTTTCCTTCCGGGGGGGGGGGTGGATTGGGGTGAGGTGGCAGGAAAAAGAAAAAGCTGGAAAATTTGTTTTTCAAAAGATGAAATGGCGGTAAGATTTTGGCGACGGAAGGTCAGAGAAGGGTGGAAGGTGAAAATAAAGACGAATTCGCGTAGGGCTTAACGAATATTTCCAAACGTTGCGGGTGTTAGGAAAACGGATTTACGAGGGATTAGTTTTCAATTTAGGCATTTGTTGTCGCGAAATGGTTTGTGATATTGAATGCGAGAGATTGGGCAGGCTCAGGAGGGAGGGGTACGAAATATCCTTCTAGATGAAGAAGGGATGTGGCGAGGATCGTTATGGAAAAATGTGACGTGGTGTGGGAGACTCGTTTATATAGTAGAGATATACCCAAATTAGGCAAAGAGAAGTATTTTCTACTGTTTCAAGTGAGTTCAGGCAGATTGAGTGAAGTTATAGGGTGAAGAAGTAATCTGCTCACTTCAACCGATAATATTGTAAATCTAAACTACTGAAAAGCATGAAAATTTTGTCGTTGGTCAATGTTGCCAGACAAAAATTCCAAAAATCTATTTTCTCCAATGTGGTCTCTAAAATTTAAAAATGTTGAAAATTTTCTAATTATAACCTATTTTGTGCTTTTTACTGTGATGATTCGATAAAATTGGAAGAATTTACAAGTCAAGATCTATTTTTTACTATCTATAGTTTGCTTATGGCAACGTAAATAGTAAGAAAGCTGTTGGTCGAGCATAAAAAAAAAACCTGAAAATTATGAATTCCGTACTACCTCTTACAATTTCCATAAATTTCTTTGAAAAATGCGCACGAATTTTCATCCTAATAAGAAACTTTTTCAGATTTCCACGCTTCTTCAGTTTTTTCTTTACATCTGGCAACACTGTCGCTGGTTAAAGAATCAATTAAAATAGAGTACTGCTAATTCTTAGTGTGAAAAATCAAATTCCCAGTGTCAAGAGCACTCTCTTTATCTATAACCCTATGGGCAAAATATTTTGAAAACGGATCCGTTTTATTCCGGGTTATAATCCGTTTCTGGATTATAACCCGGAATTTTCCGGTTTCACGGCTTCTAAAACGGATTTCGAACGGATTGTAATCAGTCTTGCCGGAAATGAGTCCGGATTATTTTCCGTGAAGGCTGTTTTATCATATTTGTTGGCCCGGGTTATAATCCGTAAAACCGTTTTACAAACGGATTTGGAAAAATAATCAAGATGACAAAAATATCTGCAAATTTTCAGATCCAATGGTCGAAAATAAAAACGGACTGACAACGGATAAAATTCTCATTTTCCGGATCATTTTCTCATTTTTTGCCCATCGGGAAGCTTGTATTCTACTCACTCAGTTCTTTCACGAATTGGTATAAATTTCCTGCAATGCCTACTAATGCGCTAGTTCATAGTTGTTTGCAAACAAATAGACTTACGCAGATACACACACATTCCTCTTAAGCTTACCATAAATAAGTTTGAGACAAAAATTCATGCTTTTAATTTTTAACCTCGTTACTCCAAATTTTTAGATTTTTCAGGCGATACTGTCGATCGTAATAAATTCCCTTCCATGATGCACAGGATGTGTAGTATCTACTAAAATGACACATTCGAGAAAAAAAAACTGGAGCAAGGATGTTTTCTCATCGAGTTAGCGATGTATGGAACTATATACCTTAATAGTGAATTCCAGCCATAAACTCTTTGCCAAGTTTCATTGCTCTTTGTAGAAGAAAAAAAAAACTATTTCTCCCATTTATCTGTTTTATTACTCATCTAAAGCTTCAGTCAGCTGGACCCACATATACTCGTGTATAAAGCGAAATTCCGCCGAAGCACCTTTGGCAGCCCCAAACGGGGGTGTGAAATTGAATTTGTCGTCTTGACGGCGCGAATGTTATATTCGCAGGACGATCGATGAGGCGAAAGTAACTTTTATTATCAAATCGTAAAATTAAATTAAGCTCTGCTGGGAGACGCGCCGAGAGTGGAGTGAAAAAAGGCAAAGAGCGGACGCGTGTGGAAGTGGAAAGATGAAAGCGCACGGAAAGCTTCTCGAGCTTTCGGGTCTGAATGGCTGAATGGCTTGCTGAAAGTAAAAAAAAAAAAGTAAGACAGACTCACGCATAGCCAGACAAAGAGCTAGAATGTCGCTTATTAAAATATTCCTCAGAGTCAATTATATTAGAGAAATTTGAAAAGACACCTTTTCGCTTCGCGTTTATCATTTTCGAATGTGTGTGTTGATACAATTTATATGGATAGAATGTGGTGCTTGAGGAAGGTGGTGAGGGGGTTGTGCTCGTGCTGCGTTCGTGCGCATTTGTGAATGAGAGAATTCCGGTGTCTCATCGAGCATTATTCATTAGACTCACGCATAAATGACAATTAATCATCTCCACCAGCTACCGTATACCAGATTAGCTTTTCAATGTACTGACGCATCCGTAATTTTCGACTATTCGTCCTCGCCATCGTCATTCTCCAAGCTCGTGTTTATATGTCGCCGGATTCGATGCAGAAAATATTATACGTATTCTAGGTATGCGGTTGATGAACATTTTATAGTATTCGCCAAAATCGACAGAATTGTTTTTCATTTGGCGCACGTCACATTCTTTGGGTAACTTGTTTTCAGGCTGCTACGAGTATATTGCCATTTTTCGCCAGAGAGCGCAGTCTGATGCAAGTTGTGTGGAAAAATCTGAATCAGCGATGCCAACCCGAATTTTTAAAAATCCCTGCTCGTTTAGCCAATAAAAAGTCTCTGGAGGCAAAAAAGTCCCTAAAATCGGGGTTTCCGTTATTTGGATTTTAGCGCCACAAACAAAAAATATATGGGTATGGTTTGTAGAATTTTAATTTCAAAACACGAAGATAAAATACCAAATAATGTCATTTCTTATTTTAATAATAAGTAAAAAATTGAGTCAAAAATCCTTAAAATCCCAAAAATCACCTTCAAATTTTAAAGAATCGCTGAAATTTCCAAAAACATCTATGGTTTTATCCCTGATACTTTTCAAGACCGTGAAAAGTGCCTGATTTCTGGGAAATTTGTAATTTTTTACACATATTGTTCATTTTTATAAAATGACTAGCGTGGCCCGAGGGGGCTCCGCACCCTTCTTGCTCAAATTTCCCTCGAATCTTGCTCGGATTTTGCTAAAAATCGCTCAAATTTTGCTCAATCCCGCTCAAATTTTGCTCAGTCTTGGTCAAATTTTGCTCCATTCCGCTCAAATTTAACTCAAATTCCACTCAAATCCTGCTCAAATTTTGCTCAATTCCGCTCAAATCTTGTGTTATTATGAAATGAATGAATGAAAATTGCTCCGTCCTGAAATGTTGTGTAGAAATGTAAAATAGTTTTCAAAAATATTTTCATCATTAGCAGTGAAATTAAAACTCTAATCCAAAAGATTTATACATCATCATATTTCTGAGATTTTTCTATTTCTACTCGTAATGAGACCAAATGCAGCTTTTCACGTCAAATAGAAGCTGAGTAATTACGAAATGAAAAATAATGTGTTTATGAATTTCGAGTTGGGACAGACATCCGGACATTGGTTTTTATTATATGGAGTTTTTTATATTTAGGAGAAGTTTTCTGTACCAGCACACACAGACTTGAACTAATAGCGAAACCTCTGAACGTTCGCATCCTACACTTTCAGAACTTTAGCTGCTTTTACACAGACTTGTTTATCCGGATACTGAGTGCAGTGGATATACATATATCTATATAGGTGACTATATGGTCATCTGCGAGTTGTGTAAATGCAGTATCAAAATTATTTTATCGAAATCGCTGGGAACGAATCTGAGTTCGCCAAATATGACTTAAGCTAACTCAGGAGCTCGTGGATTTTGTAAAAGTGAAACGGGTTTAATGAACTTCGCGAACAATGAAAATTTTCAGCACTGCTAGTTCCGAAACCTTTTTAGATCACAATCTCCAGATGCGGCGGCATCCTGACTGCCTGTATGGCGTTACAAATATTCGTATTTCATTTCCTACAGAATATAAATTGTTCCCACAAAATAGAAGCTATATGTTTTGCTACCCTCAAAATTGTTGCTGGTGTGTAAATTTTCAAACCTTTTAGAGAATTTTAAGCTTGGTTTTCGAAGGGAATAGGATTTTATCTTTTTGCTTTCAACAACCAACAAAGTAGTACGAAGCAATTTTATTTTTGTTGACTACTTTTCTTCTCTCCGATTGGTCGATCGATATACATACAAGCAAAATGCAAAATCAGCTCTTAAGCATATTCCTATAATACGTTAGTTGAAAAACATTTCTTTATGACTCGAAAGCTGTCTTATAAACGAAAATTTGACTGGCACCAATCTCATATCCGAGTATAATGTGAGAGGGACCTGTAAAGGCTGTAGTATATAAACTGTAAAGCGCAACTTGTCTCAAAACTTTTCCAAACGCCTTTTCTCTTTTCGATGTTGTGTTCGTGAGAATTCTTGAAAGTCGGCAATTTTGAGGTTTCGAGCGCACATACCGCACCACATACGCGCACATTAAGTGTGTAAACACTTCGGACACTTACGAATAGTTTCGCATCAGAGCGAAGCTTTTATTTAATGGCTTTTACGTTGCCTATATATATATATATATGACTGCCGCAACAACGAAACCTATCTACGGTAGCTCAAGCAGCACATTTCTGCCATATTCGCCCATTTTGGTGGGTACCCTTTGCCCCGCACCGCCATTCGCCGCCGATCCCTTCTTATTTTGAAACGATCAAAAACTTTTTCACTTCGATATACGCCGCACGTATGCGCGGCGCGCGGCGGCAGAAAAAGAACATAAATCAGCGAAATAACGTTTCGCCTTTTCGCAGTTTGAAACTTCCAAAATTGATTTTCGATGTCGAGTTGATTGAATTAGCCATATAGTATACGAGTATAACGTATAATATACCTATACACGTATAATACGAAATGGCGACGATAAATTATGTCTGACCGTGGGCTCTTTTTGGCCCCGCATATATACCCCGTGTATAGCTTTTTAGCCACAAATTCGAAGGTCGCCTAAATGAGGACAGAGAGTTGTGGTCGAACGACTGAAATTCTCTGTGGCCAAAGAGTTGTTTAGCTCGGATAGAATATTTTTCGTTACAGCGACATGACCTAATGAAATATTCGGCTATATACGAGTACCTTTCAGCACTGTCCATTTTCCACGTAAATCGAGTTTTCGAATTTGAAATGCGAAAATACTCGTATAGCTGGGTAGGAGAAAACAATGATGTGGGCTTTTAATGAGACGGGTCTTGATTTTTGATGCCGACTGCAAGGGATTCATCCCCGAAACCACGGATTTGTTTACCGTCTTGAAAATGTCGTTGATAAAACTAGGGATTTTTTCAATGATTTCAGGGAATTTTTGATATTTTAGCAATTCTTCTTTTTTTTTTTTTTGGATTTCAAGGATTTTGTCTTAATTTCCCAATTATTATTCAAATAAGAGTCGATGATATTATTCGGTATTGAAGATAAATTAAAGATGAATTCTTTTTACTAGACATTTAGTCAAAATTTAGTGTGACCAATGTTATCGTATGATGACGTCATCATAGATAAGCTTGATGACATCATCAAGCATTATGTAAGCTTACAAATTGAGAGTACAAAATGAGCTACAAATCGAGCTACAAAATGAGCAGGGCCGGATTTAGGGGGTGGACAGTGTGGACAGTGTCCACGGGCCTCCACCAACAAACAGCCTCCACCACTCGTCATAAAAAAAATTTTTCACCAAAAAAAAATGTTGAAAAAATTTGGTAACTGACCTCTTATCCCCCTGGAAACGGGCCTCCACCACTTTGTCCACGCCTCTTTTAACTCTTAAATTCGGCCCTGAAAATGAGCTACTAATTTAATTAATGTACGAGTACCTATTAAGAATTACAGGGCAAATCATTTTACAAAATATTACAAAATATTGAAAATTAGGGTAGTGGAAATACGCGAGTATATTATGTTGAAAATTAGTACCTTATGTTGCATACTAAAATTCAATACATTTTCCAATGATTTTATTCAATTATAACGTGGAGTAGAAAGTGGACTTTAATAAAATAAAATGGAGTGCGTGCAGGAGAGAAAAGGTTTTGATTCTTAGACTTTGAAAACAGTATGTATACTGGAGTGTGCACGAAGATAAATTGCATTTACTGTACCTAAAAACGTTTTTTTTTTTAATTTTTATATTATCCATACATTAAATTTTCGCATAAAACCTGAATCATCCCAGAAGTTGGTCTGCAGAATACTAATTTTTTCTTCTCCGAGTGTATACGCTTGAACTAATTACGCATTTTGAGAATATTTATCTCTGCCCTATGTACTATTATTACTCGTGTAGTTGAGCGCTAGAAAACGTTTTGCAAAGTAATTCCCTGGATGTAAGCTGCATTAGGGGAAAAGAGTATACCCTTGGGAGTGTTGTGCAAACCAATAAGAATTATAGAGGTCGATTCTAAATTCGAGAACATCGTTTAATGCGGCGTCGTAAGGCCAAACCATATTTTCGACCGGCAGTTTTTCCATTAAAACTTCCAAAATTTCATTAAACTGACCATTTTCTTCCCACATGATCTACTCTCTGCCCCTTCTATAGCAACCGTTAGAATTTATAATAACGGCTTCGAAAGCGATCGGAAAAAAAAAACTGAAAAAAAAGCCAGCGTTTTAAATTCGCTGCGTGTTTACCAGCCGTATTAATGATAATCATCGACGATTGAAGAGCGCTGGCCACAAAATCATCGTGTAACGAAGTTTTCAGGTATATTTGGTCGATGATATTATTTTGACATCGACGAGCTGTGCACAGCCATAAATAGAAAAGGGTTGGGCTCATGCTGGCGTCATGATACTCGTAATTAAGCGGTGTCCTTTTCACTTCGTCCTTGATATGCCTCTCTATATCCTTCGATAGCTATCTGCTATTGCTTTTTGTTTCCCTTGTGCTTATTTCAGTAACCCCTCGCCTCAGTCCTCTGCTCGTTCGCTCCCTTCGTCTATTTTAGTCTCCGTTTCACGATGTGTCTGTGTTCACACCTCACCCCTTTCACTCTTCGCGGCTCATATTCGCTACTCTGTCCGTGGTGCAGGTATGATTATGATAGCGCGATTGCCATTAATCGTACGATGGTCATGGCAAAAATACAACATTTACCAAGTTGGAATCGGGGTCGGGGGGGGGAATCCTGCTGGCTAAAAATTAACGCGTTCGATTGGAAACACGCGAGCGAGCAATAACCATCTGTTTTAGTCACACTCGAATTGTCGTACGTGCTAAATTAATATTTATTTATGCCGCCTGGGGAAAAAAATTGGTGTTTTTAGGCTTATTTTGAGGCCACAGTGGACGGAGGGGTGAGGGCAGCTTATCTGGAAACTCATTGTATGGTGTGGACACGATCGTAGTGTGGTCTTGAAACAATGTTATCGTCATGGAAACACTTCCGGAATCAGTGCTCTGGTCTATGATTAAAAATTAGCTGACCGTTTTTATGCGGGATGTAGATACGAGTTTTGTCGAAGTTCAAGTTGCATTTCGCCAGAGTTTACTTATACGAGTATCTGACTTGCCAGGGATTATTATAATGCCAAATCAAAATTCAAGTTTTTCGAGATATACAAATATCACAATATATTTACTCTTTTTTTTTGTTTGGGGGGGCAGGGGATTGATCATGGATATGTCATGACGCTTACTTGAATTTAAAAAAATTTCAATAGTAATTGTTGGAATTCACTGGTTGTCTTACATAAATATCCACTTGCGTAACTCTGCTAGAAACTCAACAATACGTGCCTACCAAAAGACCAACTACTGAGCGCCCAGAACACGATTATAAAAGATTCTAACTTTCAAGTCTTGTACTTTACTTCCTTTGTGACGAGCTCCTTTAATATACTCTCTTTGGTGGTTCTATACTGTTATATTTATTTTACCTTCATACATATATTTTACTTTAATATTGAGACGAGTCACCTTTTACAGGTCATATGGATTATGTGAAGTGCTATCATCATAACCTTCACCCATTCCAACAGTAATATTTTTACAATTTGGATAGGAAAACCGGGACAATTGAACATAATATTATGTTGCACAGTAATTACTACAAAAATAGTAATATACTCGTACATATCGCACACCCTCTACAAAACTGATACAACTCGAAAAAACCGTTTTTTCAGGAGAGCTATTTGAAATTTTCAATTTTAAAACTGTCAATATTCAATCAATTTTTAACGGATTTTGTTCATTCAGAAGCAAAATGAATCCATTTATAGTGTAGTTTTTGAATGTGCTGGTCTTTTCCCCATAAACAATCCACCAATAGCCCCCCGACAAGTTGTATCACTTTTGTACAGGCAGCAATGACACTTTTCAATGTTTTGTGTGTTAATTTTTAGTGAGATGTATCAGTTTTGTAGAGAAATATTGAGTTGTATCGGTTTTGCAGATTGCCAAACTTATTCATTTTATATGGAAAAGTCGAGTTGTATCAGTTTTGTCCATTGAATAACTACACATTTCTGAAATTGTAAACTGATACAACTCTCCTGGAGGGGTGTGGGGGTGAAATTTCACCAAGGTGAATATGGGGGATTAAAGTAGGACCCTTATAGACCCTTTTTTCACTGCTAACTCAAAACTCAATTTTTGTGAGTTGTATCAGTTTTGTAGAGGGTGTGCGATATGTTATCAAAGATAGTAAAAAGTATTACAAATATTGTAATGCTATATTCAGAATAAATAGCAATTTTCACTTCTGTAATGAGAAAAACAATTTTTTATTCATATCATTTTACATTTGATGCTTTACAAAAGGACTTTAGTCACTCGACTTTTTTTTTTCTGTAGACAAAAATTCAAATTTCCAGCAAAAACAATGGTGGTTATAGGGTTTTTTTTGTACCTGCAGGGATTTTTTTTAAATTCGACGCAGAAATTTTCAACAATTTGAGTTGACAACGCTGTGGATTATAAATGTTACGCTACAGGAAGGAAGAGTACAGGACCCTTAATCATATTTTAAAAAATGTAGCTTTTGTCATGCACTCGGTACTTTCGAATTATATTCAGAATGTTTCAAGAGTTGGAATTCTGAAAATATTGTTTGAGTTTCAAATACTTGTATATGTATGTGTTATATGAATCACCTAGTATTTTAATCCCTGAAAAACATCTGTTGAGAAATATGATTGTTGACTTGTAATGATACTTTTACTTCTTTACTCGATCGAAGTATTGGCGATGAGCTTACAGTTGAGTTTATTCAACATACAGAAACTATAAGACACCCTTGAGCGGCGCAATTTAACAAAGTTTCATTAAATTATATTCTGTATGATCTGCCTTGAAAAAAAGATGCGTTGATTTCAGATAACAGGATTACTTATGCTTTAGCACGTGAAAAAAATGTAAAAAACAGAGAAATTTTCTCGACTGATTTCTGCCTGAGTTTTCAACGTGGAGATATGATTTTTGAATATGTTATAGTTATATATTGAACTTACGGATGTATAGAGTTAAATTTTCAATTTACATTTTCTGGTAGCTAAAATTAACCATCATCAAAGTTACATCAACTTTGCGTATCCGTAGAAGCCATTGTTTAATTTTAAATAAAAATCTAACTCTATAAACATCCGTAAGTTCATCATATAAATATAACTTATTCAAAAATTGTATCTCCAAGTTAGAACCTCATTCAGAAAACAGTCGGGGAAATTTCGATAGTATTTTTTTAAATATAGTTTTATCGGACGATTTGACAACAAAAATCCTAAATTTCGAATTGGTTGAGCTAATTGAGAAGTTAGATTCGTATTTTTCCATATTTCATCCCTAGAAGTTCCTCCCATGAGATATTTGTTAAGCTGAATTTTGGAATTCGGGCATCTACGAGTAGTAAAGCATATTTAGTACCCTTAAATAAAATCTAGTATACGTGTAGTTAAAAGCAGAAGATACAATTATTGAATATTGTAGCCAATGCGGATATAAGAAGCTGGCAAGACTGATTTGTCCAACAAATCACCAAGGTAATCCGTTTTTCACTCTTTCACGCCGCCTTATTCTACTTCATTTTTGCCTTCAACAAATAAGTTTTTCCTCGCGGCAGAAAAGAGGAAATTCTACGTCGTCGACTCGGTCAGGTTGGAGCTGTTCCAGGGCGAGGAAAAGTGAGACAAAAAGTACCTAATGAAGTTTTACGAACACTCGAGATTTAACTTTTTCTTCGCATTTTATCCGGGTAATTTAGCGAAAATTTTCTTCTATAAATAAATGTGTTTTTCGATACGCAGCCTTTGTTCGACTTGCTATTTTTATTCTTGCTCGCATTCCACTTTCTTTTTTTTTTCGCCTTTAGGCTTTTGTTTCTGTCTTTTGACTTACTTCGGCCCACCTTTAGCACCCATTCGTTATAATATGTAGGTAGCCGTAACGTTGAAATATCGTTTTTATTTACTCGATGATTTTCTTCCACCTCACCTCTTTGGCTTCGTTTTTGCAGACATTGGCACGTTATATGCGGGCCATTTTTCTTCCATCTGATATTTTCTCGTTTATTTCGGATTTCTAGTGCTTCGTTATATTATTCTGGTTTCGAGTTAGAATCAGCGAGACCTTATTGAGATAGATGATTCCAAAAAGGTGCGCGCATGCGCTTTACGTGAAAATTCGTGAAATTCTGTATTCAACTTTTTGCCTGGATGAAAATGAAATTTCATAACTCAACTAGGTTCTATAGAGGAGTGTTTCGAGGTAAAATGAATCTTGAAACGTATTCCAAAATTTTTAGGATCTTTTGCTGGACTATAGAATCGAGAAAAATGGAATTTTTTTAATGCCTCGACTTGCAGGTTTTTTATTTAAAATCTTATGAAAAGAGCTGCAATATGTTCCTTCCTTTAATCCTAACTTTTCTCCTTGACATTTTTGTAGAGTGACTTTAATATCAGCTTTTTTGAAAGAAAAAATCCTTTTTCAAAACGGACTTGAAAAATTATTATTAAAATTTATAATTCGCTTCATTAACAACGTTCAGCGTTAAAAAAAAAAAAAAACTTTTTTAATTTTCAGAGTAAACATTTTTTTGCGGCATTCTCAAAAGTTTTCTGACAGAGCCAGCGGTTTTTTCTTTTTCCTTTCCTTTTCATTTTTCGCTTTGAAAAAATTTTGCCTAGCTTTGTTCGCTTTTGTTTCACCAAACAGGTAATAATTTTCACCACATAAATTCTCTTTTTTTTCTTATTTTTTTTTTTTTTTGTAGTATTTAATCTCCCCCTCTTTCTTTCTGCCTCTTACCCGTTCTGTGATTCTTGTCTTTCCCATTTTTAGAGGCAAAAGATTTATTTTGTTTGGTGATGTCGTCTTTCTCATTTCTCATTCCTCGTTTTTGATGTAGCAAAAACGAAAGGTAAATGCAGAATAATGCTTCTGCTCCCTCATCCCTTCTGGAAAAAAAGAGGTTTTTTGCTGAATTTATTAATATAAAAATAAGAAAAAAACAAGTTTTTTTTCAAGTGTAAAGTTTCTTAAAGTTGTCATTTATTACGAAATATATACGGGGTGTATTCGGGGGCATACAAGGATTGAGACCCTCCCAGACTGTTTATTCCACTTGAAAAAAACTCGAATTCAAGAGTTTTTTATGGCATATCTATTATAATATAGGAGCTCACGTTTACCATTTCACATATTTTCCCATTTGGACTTGGTTTTCACTATTTTCATTTACACAACTGTGTGTAATTTTTAATAGATCACCTGTCTCTGAGGAGTATCTACAAGGATTTTCTTATGAGTGTAAGTCCATAGCGAGAAATTCAGCTACACTAACTGTTGAGATTTTTCTCTTGAATTATTAGTTTTGACATCGAAGTCCACTATGTCTTTAACTTTTCCACCTTATTTCTGTCATCTTTGAAACAAATTTTCCAATCGAGTAAATTTTGGTGGTAGTGTATTGAAAAGTTTTTCCCACCAATGAGAGAATATGAAGAAGATTTATTATAGCTATAATCCCAGCTTTCTCAACCGCCGCCGATTCAAATGTCAAACTAATACATAACTTCATTTTGCCCTATCCCTACGGTTTTGTATATACCCTTCGAAATTAGATCCATTTTATAGTTGACTGTATCCTTTCTAAAGCATTCATTTTCCAATTCCCAGCTGTAATTAAGCGAAAGAAAAGCGTGTTTGGCCACCTTTGCCGAGCGCGTTTGGCTTAAATCTCTGTTCAGCCCGCGTTCAGCAGCCTATCTGTGCTCGCGTGGCCCATTTTCTGCATATGGATGCGATTCTCGATTGCGAACTCGGAGCTCTGCGACAGTCTCTAACAAATATTTCACGTTGCAAAAAGCCACCCAGAGAATAAATCTGAAATTCAGCCAACTATCGGCTCTGCTATTTTAGTTCTTTTTTTTTTTTTTTTTTTCCTCCGTCGCTAATCGGATCGGAAACGAGGAAACTCATTTGTAGGCAAATGCTTTTTCGCTCGAATCGTCTCTTTTGTGAAATAAATATAGGTATACCCTCCTCCATGCCCATCTTCACGCATTCCGATAAAATAAAGTGAAGATATTTTATATTGAATGTGTATACTACATACGTACAGTATACATAAACTGGAGCCAAATAGAGAATCGAAGTCTTTCTTTAATGCAGATATTGAAAGTCTATGATACAATATGAAGGTACGATGATACGACCTCTAGTGCAAACATTTGGCTTCTCCTATTCTTCTTCTCTTTATCACAGCAGCAGTGGCAGTCACTGCTAAGTAATATTGACTGTTCTGTAGACAGCTTCAAATCACGACACTTGAACTAAAAGCTTTTTTTCAAGTTGATGGGAAAATTTCGTTTTTTTTTTTTTTTTTTTATCTTTGCATAGAATTAAGGATTTTTCGAAAATCAAAAATTCTTCTAAAGTAACTTATAATAATGCGATCGAATACTGATCTCACTCCACAGTAAAAATTACCCAAAGTCTAAAAATTTTTTTCTTATACGCCATTATACACGCAAATTTTTTATTTTACCCATACCTTGAAAATTTCAACAGGCTTATTTCAGATTAACGAAATAGGTATGGCGTTTAAGGTACTTGCGTGAGGACATAATTTATGAGAGGGTTTCAGTGGAATTGGTGTCGGGACGGTGGTTCCCTGAAAGGCTTCGATGTTCACTTTTGAAAGGAAGACTTGATTGTTTTCATTTGACAAAATATATTAAAGAACGCAGATATTGGGTCTGTGTGCGTAAAACTATTCCAAAGGCTCTATTTTCGGAGCCGTCTTCATCTTATACTTGTACTTTTCATTTTTTCGCTACGCTTTCCCTGAAAAATGCTTTTCACAATTTAACCATCGCCTTTCTTTCGCAGTTAGCAAAAATTCGCTTCCTTTGTGCGATATAAAATTCCAATATGCCGGAAATTTCCATTCATTTCATGACAGCGGTTTGTACACGATTCTTCTTCTCTCGCTTCCTCTTTCTCTGCTGACCCTTTCGGTCTCTTTTTCATTTCTCCTCCTCTCTCGCTTTCAGTTTTTTGTTTTTTTTTTCCGCTGCTATCTTACAAAACGTCCAAAATTTGTACGCGAAGCGTAAAATTTTAGGCTACCCCGTCGCGCTTCACCTCCTTAATATTTATGGCGCCGCACCTGTCTGTTCGTCGGTGTTTTACGTTGAGAAAAATTGATGAAGGGCAGAACGTTGGTGAGAGGAGGTGTGAAGGGTGACTGGCTGAAGCTTGGCGAACAGTCGAAACGATACGAATACGTTTTATTGAAAGTTCTCCACGGGCCCGTCAATCATTTTTCGCCGGCGCTACCTTGAGCCGTGCGAGGCTACTCGAGAAAAAATGGCGCCAACGAGAGGGAAACGGTGGGAAAAAATGAAAGACTGAGAACCCAAAGGAAAGAAAAGCAGCGAAAACGGAGGAAAAAAGGTCGTGGTTGAGAAATATTTAATAAAAATTTATTAAAAATATTTGCGAGCTCGAATTTGGAAGATTGCTGTGGGTGGTAGTGGCGAGGTGTATAAAGAATACGGGGAGGCGGTTGTTGATGGTTGCTATATTTATGGTGATGTCGTCATCGTTAGAATACAGGGTGCTTCTAAATATCATTCGAACATCTGCTTTTACTGATGCCCAAACCAGGTGTAACTTCAATTGCTGATTTTAGCTGTGAAAATATACACGAGGAAAGAGGGTTAAGCCGCCATTTTCAGATTTTGGGGTTTTGACGGATCCCTGTGTGAAAAACGCTGCTCTTTCCAACGGGCTAGGTCCCAAAGCCCGATTTTGTCAATTTCGCCTTTTAAAAAAAAAAAAAAAACTAAAGATAAGTACAAGTGTCAAAAATTTTTTATTTGAAAAATCTGATTTGGAGATTGAAAGATGTTTTATCAGAATATTAGTGTTTCTATGAACGTACTGGAACACTGAAACGGCAAATACAGTAAAACTTTGTTATAACGCTCTCACTTATAACGCTATCCCGTTTATATCGCGGATTTCCAACAGTCCCAGTCCCCAGAACCTATTTATCCGTTTCCCGCTTATAACACTATTTTCTTCTGGTCCCTTGAATAGCGTTATAACAAAGTTTTACTGTAATTCAAAATCAATTTACAATCACGAATGTTTGCCAAATGAGAAGAGAGTGAACAGTGATGCGCACAAGAACAAACACAAACTTTGAACACGTTTTTCTCATGTTTTTGTTTTGGCGCGTTAACCGTCTTTCTTCATTCCTGGTCACATATACCTAAAAATGAAAAATTTAACTCTATATATTCTCAATTTTAGCACTAGAAAAACCAGGTTTTACTCGATTACTCAAAGGACCAGGTGGCGTTGTATGACACAAGTCGGGGTTTCTCAACATATCGTTCATTTGAGTAGTCCATCTCAAAATTTTGAGTGGCGTCGTATATGACGCCGTCTGGTACTTCTACTGTCAATAGTGAAGTATAATTATCGCGTGGCCAAAAATCACAAATTTCTGCGTCGAGAATTATAGCTTTTTAAAGAGTAGGGAAAATTTCACTATTTTATACGTTTTTTGCTTGTGGTTGAGCATATACCGCTTAAACCAATCTGAAAAAAGACGTCAAGCAGACATATTCTGTAGCTCAGTTGGATGGGTGACGGGTTTATTTTCTCTCAAAACAGGTTGAATTACTTGATCTTGCGATTTGACGAATGAACGGATTGGTGCGTTGACAAATTATTTACCTAAAAGCAGCTTCTACCCAGAAAGTCCTAAATTATTTTGGTTTTTTTCAGCCTCTATGACGAAACGCTTGTATTTCTATCTAGCTTTCCTGAAATATTTGCTCGAGTACAGTACCCGCTGATCATTTTCCATGATCAATTGTTTGAGTCACATATTATGCGCACGTTACAGCTGCATGTGAAATGTGGTGAAATATTTCTATTTTGAGAGCGAGCCGAAAACAAAATATATATTTGAAGTTAACTCGACCCTTCGACTCGGAGTCCTTCTTAAGTATAATGTGGAGAGTATTTCATATTTCAGGTCGACCAAAGTAGAAAATGCTTTTATATGTATCAGCTCCTTCTCTGCGGTTTGCTGTACCATAATTTTCCCTGTCAACATTCTCTGCGTCCCCTCTAACTACGAGTATGTTTTTATTTCCGAGCATGGCGTGTAAATTAATCAGAATAAAAGCCTATATAGCTTCTAGGCAAATGGAAACTCGAACGAAACGACGATTGTTAAATGATGGCGAGAAGAGAGTGCGAGAGAGAGAGAGAGAGACGATATTTTATCGAAACGAGCGTCGAAAGATGTATACACCACTTATACGCCTTTTTTGAATTAATAAAATTAAAAGAAAGAACAGCAGGACCGAGAGCAGCTATACGGAAGGGGGTATCCGATGAGGAAGTGCAGATGTGGGGGTGGGCTATGGGGTAACTCGATATTAGCGTATTAAACAATATCGTAATACATAATTCGTTTCAACAAAAACCATTTTTTTTGGAGGGGGGTCTTTACCTCTCTCTCTTTCTCTCGAACACCTCTTCGGGTTGGCCTTTTCTCTTTCGACGGTTGTTTTTTGATAAATTGGATACAAATCCGCCAGCTTTCTTCACCCAGCTCCTTGTCGACGATTCGTAATCTACACCCACCACGTCGTTGCGTACTCGCGTGTCTATGTAGTTTCAGCCCAACCACTGGTGTAAAAGTTTTTAGTGGCTCACGATTGCCCCAATGAAAACTTCTCAACTGGTGCGCAATAAAAGCCTGAAAGTTAAGAGAATGACAGCTTAAGATTTATAATCAACTGTGTAAGATAATCTGTCACCACCTCGCTTCACCCTCGCCTTAAACGATTTGCCTTTAGAGCTTTCCTCGTAGCAAATACGGCTAATTTGAAACGTTGTATCGTTGAAATTAGAGGGTTGCCTTCTATTTAAACCGGAATTGAACGTTATATTATATCGATGAATTTAGAGTATCTCTTGATTTTATAGACCGATTGAATATCGCGAACATTGGGTACTGCGGGGACAATAATGACTTGATCATTTGAATAGATCAACGCAACATCCAGTTGACTGCAAGTTTGAAAATTTATGGAAAAACACAAAACTGCCCAACTTTGGGAAAACAGCACGTAAAAAGCTGTAACTTCGAGGAGAGGATGTCCATTTGGTATACAAAATACTCTTCTAAAATGTCAAGATGATTGCTGTATTCACGTTTGAAAAGAAATAAACTTTTAAAAAGTGAAAACTTGGCTGGTTGTTAGCTCCATGTCGCTGGTTCCCCACCTACTGCAATTTGAAATTTTGACACATGTATTCGTTTGTGCTACGTTTTTGCTGGTTTGTGCTGGAATTTTCATCGTTTGTGCTGCTTTCCCTTCACAGATATTTGAGAAAAACATTTTCAAGGTCAGTGGGGAACTAGCGACATGCTCTTCCCCACCAAAGAGATATTGGAAATTCGAATGAGCCATTTGTTTGTGCTTCGTTCCCCACTGACCTTGAAAATGTTTTTCTCAAAATCTCTGAAGGGAAAGCAGCACAAACGATGAAAATTGCAGCACAAACCAGCAAAAACGTAGCACAAACGAATACATGTGTCAAAATTTCAAAATTCAATAGGTGCGGAACTAGCGACATGGAGCTCTGGTAGCTGCCTCGAGTTGACATTTCTGTATTTTCAAATGTTTGGAAGAGTGTTTGGAATGATTTACATTTGCATTAAAATTACTTGATCATTTAATTGGTAGAAATTTGTGGAATTCCGGCAACATTGGCTTTTTATTAAAAACATTTCCGACACCGCATAAAATACCATGCCACTCGTCACCATGTATCCTTTTCGTATTTTACATATCACCTTTTACATTTTTATTAGTAAGTGTATTTTTCCAATCGACGAGCACCTATTTGAAATGCTCACCTGGAAACGTCAATTGCACATTCTGACAATGCAATTTATGGTGTCGATGAAAATGAAATATGAAATGTATCGGAAAATATATACAGATATGCCCATTATGTACATATACCCACAAAAAATGCTGCAAAAATTTTAGTTTTCCTATTCAAAGAAATTAATTTTTAAACGGGCATCCAATCTGTTCTAAATGCTGAATGAATACTAAAAATTGAAAAAATAGGATTGTCGATTCGACTTTGACGTTGTTTATTATTTTTCCTCGTCGCATCATGATGGTATAGGTATAGACGCTGTCAGTTTTTGGTAGTTTCACCATTCCCATGTAGGCAGGAATTTATGAAATTAATGGGTGTTTTTGAAATCTATTAAATAATGTTAAAATAGATACTTAATTATATTGTATCAATGTAGATTTTGAAAGTATATACCCTCTTCGAGATACCCTGTGAAAACTGCTTATAAATTAATTTTTATTTCTATGTTTGTTACAGGTGAGTCCATGCTGTCATGAATAATTTCACGAATATATAACCTGGTAAGAATTCAATCTTAAATTGACATTTTCACTATGTTTTGCAAGTTTTTTAAATAGAGGCGTGAAAATTATAAAAAATGAAATAAGTTTTTCAAGTTCCTTTTGTAGCTGCATTTTGAAGCTTTTTTTTTTTCAAGTCGAAAATTGAGAAAAATATAATATTCTCTGTTTTGTTTTTCGTAGACTTTATTGCCCTATATTTTCAAGAGTAGTGCAACAATGAATAAATCTCCATAATACGGTGTTCAATAACGAAAATAATTCGCTGAACTAAGCTCTGGATCAATTAAATTGAATTAATTACACAATAAAAATTGGATAGTGGAGATAGTAGATGAAGAATCATTTTTTTAAATAACTTTTGGGCTTTTTCAGATTTAAGAAATATGAAATGACACGAGGAAGATACTGAATCATATAACTTCTTTATATCGTTGTTTTTAATGATAATCTGCTTTTTTATGTTTCAATCATTCCAGAGTAAGCTCTACTCTACAAACAAATGCAAGTTTCAGTTTATCATTGTGACTTATCAACGTACAAATAACGGTTATAGTTGGTTACGGTTACAGTTATAATATAGTCATACGGTTGACTCCTGTGGTATTAGTTTCCGACTTAACATTATTCGAATTGAAATCATAATTAGACTGAGAATGTTTGTTTGTAGAAATGTTGAATTTCGACTTGAGTTTCGGCTCTCCAGAGCCTTTTCGTGAGTAAAATGTGGAAAGTTTCATTTTGCTTGCTACAAAAGGAAGCTCCTCTTTGATCCTCAACTTTCCCTTTCTTACGTTTCATCTGAAGCCTTTCTTAGTTTTTTTTTTGTTGCTTCCTTTTGTTGAATATTCTATTATACTGTAATTAAATTCCAGCCTGGAGTTGGCAAGTATTTCTCTGAAGTATTACTGTATATATACTTCTTTATAAATAATTGCGAAATGTCTGAAAATAGAAACGACAAAAAAATTTTTTCTACAGCCTTCAGAACGCAGTCCCTGGAATTTTATTTTATTAACAACTTTTATTGAGCTGACTTTATTGCCCGGATGAAGTATAATGTCTGAGAAGAAGAATCTTTTTTAAGGTCAGAGCTGAAACAATGGAATGACTATACCGAGTATTAAAATGGACGATTTTTCAAAACGATGTCCCCAAGTATATAGGGCTATATTTTCGCATTTTATTTTCAACATCTTCTAATCGACGCTTATAAAAATGTTGACCTTCGTCTCTTCCCATGAAAGCCAGCCTCTTCGACGCCAGTATTTCTCATAGTATAGCTTTCCACCACAATGTTAGTTGATTCCATTATTTCCAAGTTAGTGGGTTCGCTTCGAAACGTATCTGCACTAAAATGACGAAAACGTAATCTGATCGAATATTTTAGAGTGCAGGCAGGCCGAACTCGTCGTAATCTCTGGTGCGTAAATTAAATAGAAATAAGAAAGAAAAAAGCCTTGGAAAGGCGTGCGTTTCGAGGCTTTCGCCTAGATTTCTCGAGGGAAAAATTTCTGGAAAATTGTCCCCCAGTTGGCGTAAAGCGAAAAGCTCGTATATACTCGTATACCTACGACCAGGCGGACGCAATTTTCTGATTCGTACAGAAATTTTCTGTCAACTCGGGTTTGAAATAAAAATACGAAATTTATGGCTGAAAATTTAATCTCTTGTCGGTTTACAGCGCGGAGTTCGAATCGTTTCGACGTAAATTGTATTATAAATTTTTACTCGAGCCGTATCCAATCGAAGAAAATCGATCGAAGATTGGTGATCCTTTGTTCGACTCGAGTGAATAGGCCTCCGGACTAATAAAATGTGAAATTTAATTTCCCATTTGCCAAAGTTTTGGCATTTTTCTGATCATTTCGAATATTCCACTGATATATAAAATTGCTCTCAATTTACGAATCTCTCACTCGTAGGCGTAAAGTACAGAAGGGATGCACCTATTATTTTTAAACTCTAATTTATCTGCTGTAGATTCTCAATAATTTCGGAATTTGGAGAGAACAATTCAAGTTCGGTTGAAGGGCTCCAGAAAATTTATTTCAAAGAGCTGCTTCTCTGCGAAAACCTGCTAAACAGATCTGAAATTTTAGCGGCTTTAAAATTCTGTTTAAAGTGTAAAAAAAAAAATAGTTGATGAATTTTCGTACTATTTTTCTTGCCACTTGGAATAAAATGGTAGTTTCTTCCAAGTCGCGTGGTAAAGGAAGATATTATAAGAAAATTTACAGAAAAATAATTTATTGAAGTCCGCGAAGGTTCCCGATGGGCAAAAAATGAGAGAATGATCCGAAAAATGAGAATTTCATCCGTTGTCAGTCCGTTTTTATTTTCGACCATCGGATCTGAAAATTTGCAGATATTTTTGTCATCTTGATTATTTTTCCGAATCCGTTTGTAAAACGGATTTCCTGATTATAATCAGTGATAATTTTTGGGCAATTTTTCTAAATCCGTTTGTAAAACGGTTTCACAGATTATAACCCGGGCCAACAAATATGATAAAACAGCCTTCACGGAAAATAATCCGGACTCATTTCCGGCAAGACTGATTACAATCCGTTCGAAATCCGTTTTAGAAGCCGGAAAACAGGAAAATTCCGGGTTATAATCCAGAAACGGATTATAACCCGGAATAAAACGGATCCGTTTTCTAAATATTTTGCCCATAGGGTTGTTCAAAAAATAATAACGCCTGTTTTACTGTCGATGCATGCCTAGATCTGATCGAAGACGACTTTACCAAAAGGAGGGTAAGAATAGTGCGTAAAAAAGAGGTTGAAAGCATGTGTAAAGTAAAAATAAAAAATAAATGTATAGGAAATCATGTCATTACCGCGAAAGTGCATTATGTTTATACTCGTATTGGGTATCTGAAATTTATTTTTTCATCCCCTATGACCTCTGAAATGCATCGAATATTGTGTGGGATGTGTAGGGAGAGGTGTTTGGATATTCTTCGGGTTCGCAGTTGGCGGTAACAGCCAACCGAGGGCAGCCTGTTCTGTGTAAGTCAATTTTTCTTACAGTCAGTGCCGGTGTTTCTGATACCAGCCCTCAGGTTGTTACCCGCAACTACATCCCTTGGTTGTTGGATTTTAGCCGAAGCTGAAAAACAGTCCACATAACAAGGGTTCAATTGTACCATGAACTGCCTTTCGCTAAATTGTCAAATTAAATCCGACAATGTTCCCGTTCGCAATATACTCGTAGATATCTCTAAAAAAATAAAAAAAATAAGGCTACGCTGCCCTTTTATCCAAAGCATAATGTTCCAGCTCTCCTCTTCGAAAGAGAGTCATAGTTCCGAGTTTGTTGGCGAGGCAAAAACTTTCTTGTTTTTTTTGTTTGTGTTTTTGTTGTTGTTTTTTTCCCCGCAAAACTTCGTGTAATTCGAATCGCTATACCTGTGTGCGCTGAGATAACCGGTATAAAAGGCTACAGAAGATGGTATTGACTGCGAGCTGAATCTCTGGGGCGGGGCAGGGCAGAGGGTTTTAACCGGGCATTTTAACGAAACAAGCGCAAAATAAGCTGCGGGAGCGAGAGAATTTCGCTGTACGACTCTCAGGGGTTTTTCTATAATTTATGAAGCTCTGGCTGTGTGAAGCATGCCGCCACATCGTCGTTATACTCGAATTTCTCCCGCCATTTTTAGCCGCGCGCCCTCGCCGTCCGTGAAATTTTCCCTATTTCGGGGTAACCTGAAAAATGAAAACGAATTTACTCCCGGCAACCCTTTAATCTACTTAATTAGCTATCAGATCGTTACCGTCTGAAAAGTTTTTTTTTTTTTCTCCTGCTTTCCTTTACGAAACTCTCCCGCCGTTTTGTCGACGTTCCCACCCATAATGCTTCGAACATTTCGATGTATGAGGTTCGAGAAAAAAGTAGAAAAGTTGAGGATACGGCGAGTAGGGGATGAAGTGAAAATATAGGGACAGGAGAGAGGCAGGAAGAATGAGATAGAGCAGGGGATGATAAGGATTTACAGAGTAAGTGAAGGAAAAGATGCTGAGCAAGTCGAGTAAAGTCGAAGACAAAGATAAGGAGATGAGAGGTTTAGAGAAAGCGATCAAAAAGTGTAAAATGTAAGGGTATAGGTAAATGTAAGTATTAAGGTGATCCTTATTTATATACAATGTAATTTCTGTTCCTACCCCCAAAATTGGTTCTTTATTATGAAAATAAAATTCTGTCAGTTTCACCCCGCTCGCTAAAAGCGGAGTGGTGCTTCAAAGGCACCTCGTTTATTGAAAATTATGGCAAAATCAAAATTATACGTATAAGCAAGAAGGGGATTTCCGTCAAAATATCGTACCTGTTCTTGTAAAACCGCGTAAGTCCATTGGACGATTTTCATATTTTTGTTGATTCTTGGGCAGAAAAAATCGAGAAATCAGCTCCAATTAAATTCAGCAGCCGAAAATCAAAAAAAGAACCTAAACAAAAAATACCCGACTTACATGGTATTATGACCATGAAAACCACGTAAGTCGTTCGATAAGAATAGCAAATCAAAAAACAAACCCACGTAAGTCGGATAGTTCCCTGAAATTCCCTTATAATATAAATGGTGGAGGGATAAAAAAATTTTGAATTAATTAGACTCAATCTCTATTCACCTAACGATGAAAACAAGCCCACAAGTTCAGTTAGATACCGCGTTTAAAATTTTTAAACAGTTTTTTTCAGTTTCCCAACAATTTAAGCTTTTTCCGACTTACGCGGTTTTACAAGATCAGGGACTATATTTTACTCTTAAGAAAAATAATACATTGAAGTTCGCATGTGAGTGAAACTGATGTTAAAAAATCAGATTCGGATGATGAAAGGAGTATATATTGAGGAAGACTTAAATTTCTTGCACGTCGAAGGAGAAGTATGTGGAGTGCATAGAACAGCCAACAGAGAGCAGTATATGAAGCTATCTAAATCTCCTCAATGCCATTCTTGACTTTCTAGGCGAGATTCTGGACATAATTCCTGACACTTCTGCGTAAAAAAATCTTTTGCAGAATTTTTTCCATTTGCTGTATGCTAATTTATCATCTTATTTTACTGGACTAATCACTATGTGTACATTATGTAAGTACATTTTACCATTATACATGTATTCTGAAATTATATAACACGAGTATAGCATTATAGAAATTATTACGAGTGACGTATCAGTTTCCTTGAATTTCTCAACCTTCATTTCTCCTTTCTCTTACCCTTTTGTTGTTTTTTTTTTTTTTTCAACCTTTTTCTCAGCCCCATATTTTGACTCGTACCTTGCGCCATAATTGTGACGAAATTATGTAAATATTATGTAAATTTATTCTCATAATTTGTCATCTTGCCGTTTTTCTTTTTCTCGTCCCTTTTAGACTGCGAAAGTGCGAGCAACAATTTTTGGAAGAAGAATTTTTTTTTTCTGCATCATCTTCAAAGGGTGTGTAACACGAGTCGTACGCGAGGGAAAAAATTTAGTGTTTTTCTTTTTGGCTTTTCTTTTTTCTCTTTGTTTCTTTTTTTTTTTTTGCACCAACTTTCTCGCTTTGTTTTTGCCGAGTTCGAGGGCCGTTTACGAGTTTTTATTATGGCGGTTGTTATTACGTGTACTTTTTCTTCTCGCCCCCCCTTTTTTTAAGGGTGTAAAGCGTTTTTAAAGATATTCGCTCGTAAACAATTTCGATTGCGACGCATTCGAGAAATATTATTCAAATTGGAATTTAAAATGAGGAAATGGTGTATATGTTCGGCGTGCCTCCTTTTCGAGTTTCGAGATGCTGTTCTCATATATTTTATTCATATTATGGCCGTGTTGTGTTTCAGTTTAAAGGATGCATGTTGGGGCCACCAATAAAAATCTATCGAGTAATTGGGGGTGGGCTATTTAAAAAGAGACTAAGTCGCAGGCCCGTAGCTAAGCGCTCATGAATGCCAGGGCATATGACATATCAGCCAGGGCGAGATTTTTTGAGCTGAAAAAGCACCCCCCTCCCCATAGCAAATTTCATCATAAGTCAGTCGTCACTCTTGCCTCGTAATAATATAACTTTCTGAATATTTTTCATTAATTTTTTTTCTTCTAATTTTTTCCTCCATTTTTTTTACATTTTTTCACTTTGAACGTGTTTATCTGGCTCTTCTTTTTTTTTTTGAAAAATTCTAGCCAGGGCAAACGCCCATGTCAGCCAGGGCGGCGCCCTGGTGCTAGCTACGAGCCTGCTAAGTTGACCTTGGCCCTTTTTGGAAATCCACCATATTCATTATCTATGAACTTTCCTCATTCTAAAAAGCAGTCACTCAGCGCTTTCTCGTGAAATTTTGTGAAGTTACAGCGTTTTTTAGTTGGCGAGGTTGGCTTTAATTGTTACGTATTTATGATGGTATGCAACGCTAATGACAAATATTGGGTTTTTTGGTTTTTCAAAATTGCTAGTGTGGTTATAGTTGTCAAAGTTAAATTGATAAAGTTTTCCTCCATTTCATATTCACTGTTTTTCATGAAACCCATAAAAATTTATCATAAATTTCTCTAAGTTGATTAATTCACATGGATATGAAAAAAGGGCCTAAGTAGCGTTTTAGCCAAATTGCTATAAACAAATTGCTGGTAGTAGTTTATGATTTTTCATCATGGGAAACTCAATACTACTCTTCAAATTCGTTAAAAAGTGTTTATTTTGGATGGATGCCTATGTAGGGTTTTAGCTAAATAGCTGTAAATCCATTTTTATATGGATTTTAAAATGCCAAAACATGGCTCATTGTCTATACTATAGATTAGACAAACATGCTCTTATACCCTCTTCGGACTCCATCTCACACGTACTTAATTTTACAACTTAACAAAAACTTTAAACGTTAATATCTCAAAACGTTGTTTTGCCACTTAGACCCTTTTCAGATATCCACCCTCAATTAATACCCTGTATCTTTTCATTTACTTATGCGTATTTACGTATAATTCATAATGAATTATAATGTTCTGGTTGTTCTCATTCTTCACATGCTTCGGAACCACTTTATTGGAACACTGGGTTCGTCGGCTTGAAAATACAAGTCCAGCCAAATCAGCGGAAAAACAATTTGTGAAAAAGGTTACGGTTGAAATTTCAGCTCGATTCCCTGAAATTGATATTCGCGAAGATAAATATAGTGCTGGAAAACTGAATTTTGGATGTGTCAACACTGCCTTATAATCCCAAGGCGGGTAGACACCCGCCCAACAATTTTCAGGGATTAAAAACACGGTTGGCCATTTACACGTATATGAATTCTCTACACGTAGATGTAAATAATGGTGTAAATAAATGTAATGTAAATAATAATTCTCTTCACGTAAATAATTCAATTCAGTCGATATTTTTAGCGGCATTTACCAGGCATTTACTGTTAAACGCTCTCTGCAGTTTCCTATTATTTACAATTCTTTACATTATTTACATTATTTACGCGTAGATGTAAATAATTCCGAATTCTCTACGCGTAAATAATACGTGTAGATGTAAATAATTTATCTACGTGCCAACCCTGATTGAAAATCATAATATGCTAATTTTTTTGTCTCTCATCTGGCTGGACTGTACAATTTTTCAGCTCAGTTTTTTGGAAGGCCGTTTGCTACAGATTTGACTGTATAAAAAAATGCAACAATTATCTTGGAATAATGTGCATTTTAAATTTCGTTATATTTCATTTTGTAATGTTCTATATTCTGCAACCATTATACCAGTCACGTAAATGATCTTCGTTTTGAAACATCTTGCGCGTTGACGCGTTTTCGAATTATTTAAATTAGAATGTGAAAAAAGGGGTAACTTTCGAGGGGCAGTTATCGTAGTGTTGATCGACGGTCATTTGCGAATGCGTTTCCAAGAGAGGCAGGCGTCAAACAAAACTTCAAAAGGGTGTTCAAGTGCTGACTATTGTAGCGCGCTGGTGTTTATATGGTCATTAATATGCTGTCAAATTGACCTCTGGTTTTGGAGAAGGTGGCAAGTTTTTCACCCAATGAATTCGTATTCAAATGAAATATTTTAAACGCTGAGAAGGAAGTTATGTAGTGTTGGTCCTGAAAGTACTTGGCGCGTTACTCATTTGTATGCGTAAAATGAAAACGAAAGCTGTAGGTCGAAGAAAAAAAAAAGTCAATGACATTTAATGACTGCTTCTATTCCAGTTATGAATTTCCCGAGAGCAGCGTGTAAATGACTCATCAGAATTGTCAAACTGAATTATCATGGTTTGGGTGATCGTTGTCAGTGTTTTGACAGATTTAATCGACTGAGAAATTTTTTTAATTCAAAAAATGCTTCGAGTTGTGTATTCTGAAATGTAATTTGGTCACTGTCAATCTCGAATGTTGAAAATATTGTAAATTGAGGGGACCAGGAAGTTGGAGGAATCCGAGAAGATTGACTTTAGATGACCCGAAGTTTGATTGTGGCCAGTCCCGTAACTAGCGCTAGGGCTTCCTGGCGCATTCATCTTGGCTGGCATTTTTGAAGAAAAAAAAAAGCAAGACATTGCACATTCATAATTTGGGGCGGGGGGGCGTTGACTCGAAAAAACTTTCACCCAGCCTGATATGTCATATGCTCTAGCACTTATGAGCGCTTAGGTACTGGCCAGACTGTGGCCTTTTTTAGCCTCTGTTCTGTTAAATTACGAAAAAATTTTATGGCAAAATACACGTTTTTTGTGATCTCTTAGAGAATTTAAGCAGAAAAAATAAACGTCATATAGGAATTCGATTTCATTTTTATTTATTTTATTTTTTCAAATGGACTTTAGTTACGTGGCTATTTTATCTACGAGTAAACGCAGAAGCGCATCTGACATTTTTGCAAATTGCAGCGAACTAAACCGAATAAACCCATTATAAAGAGAAATTCGGATACATCATACTGAAGGTGGCTGGGCTAGAATTCACGAATTTATGGTGGCAAAGCAGGACATGTAACCAGGATGCCGATCTGACTATTTAAATACAGTGTTCAATATTTTTTCATTAGTTCAGTTGAGTTTGCTTTCTTTTTGTCTTTTCAACTCACTCGATCGTACGTTCTCGAAATAAAGCCAATTTCTGATAATTTCACAATCGACTCGTCTGTGTAAACAATGACGAGGCACCCGCACTGCCGTTCTATTAACATTCACAACCCCATTTAACGCGTTTGCCCTTAGTACTGAAATTGATTTTCCATTAAACCTCCCACCCCTTCACCATCAAAAGGGTATCTTCGAACACGAAAGTCTATTTAATTATTTTTAATGCGAACAACGCCGCATTTTACTCGAAGAAATACTTTTTTTATGGTTCACTTTCGGGTTTGGGGGGTAACTTTCAAGTGCGGAAGATGTGCGGAGAGAACTGCGGAGAAATTAAAGTGAAAGGATTCATTCGTATATTGCTGGCGTACTACAAAAGTAATAACTGTATCAAAATAATTGACTTATCAACAAACTCGGTCGTAAGAAATTCAACAGTTAACAGCCGCCCTAGAGCGCATCCTTTTAAAATATTCACCCACTCAGTGAACCGCGAATGAGTAACCCGAAGATGATGTAATTTTATGAAAGCACAGTTTTGAAACTTTTATTTGTCAACTGCTGTCATGGATGAGGGGGTGAGAAAGAGCTCGTTTTGATATCGTCGAGATATTAATTTCAAGAAATAATAGGTTTACCCGTTGAATGTATGAGCCATAAAACATTGATGAGGCTATGGGCGTTAGAATATTCTTTATTTTATTATTTCCGAACATTCGCTTTTGTCATTCTATGGAAATATTCTATTGAAGAATAATCTAAGTTGTGCCCCGGTATTTTTGCATGTGCGCAGTTCTTACTTAATTTCATCTAACCAGATTTAGTGGAAATGTAACTCACTTTTCCTTATGTGAAAGATAATTTTTTATGGATTGCCTGGAAATCTGATATGCCTCGATGAGGTAAATATTGGTTACCAAAAGAACCAAAGGGTAGTTGTCGCAGTTTTAATGAGGCAATTGGACTTGTATATATTTCGCTGTTTATGATCTTCTTGATTGCCCAATATTGAGAGAGAAAGTGAAGTGGTTACCCGTCCAACTGAGCCACAAAATATGACTGCTTGACTTTTATTAATCGAACAAAACTGCGGCTTCATCCCTGGACCAAAGCTAGCCGATAGCTCTTATTGGCTGATTTGAAAAAAAAATTTTGTAGTAATTGTTGCTATTTGTATTAGTAAACTGAGATAGGTAATTCCAAATTCATGGTAGAAATCACCGTAAAAATAGTGAAATGTACTACAAACACGTAAAATATTTATAATAAGTCTTGAATTATCTTTATTTTTCTATAGAAATCAGTAAAAATTACTATTCATTTTTATCAGTGTGCCTGAAGTTACAAGAATTAATTGGAGAAGGTGATTGGAGAAAAACTGATATGCTGTCTTCTCATTGATGAGTCTTGCACTTATTGAACGAACTACAGTTTGTTCGAGTTGAAGAACTCCACAACGTCATTACACATACCCACATTATATAGCAAAATTAAGCAAAAAATAAGTCAAAAATGTCGACATTTTTGCTCAAGTGTGTTTATCTATTGTGAATTTCCGAACTCTGTCCTCCCCTTACATGAAAACTTGTCCTTATTCGAGTGTATCGCGATGGAACCCTTAACTTGAAAAGAGTATCTGTATGTATATTTCAGTCTAAAAAAAACTCAATTCAGCACCAAACTTTTCGCTTCAATTTTTAAAACATTCGTATAAAATCTAATCTCTGAAAACTGTGTCCAGGTATTTTTTTTCTCTATCTTTCATAAATTTTCATTGGACTTAAGGTATAATGGGGACTTAATTAGAATTTATGGTCGTCGTAACAAAGTCGCTTAAGAAAAATAATCGTTGCTCGAGGAAAAAATGCGAGGATTCGAAAAGTTTGAGAAAAAGGGCCGAATGCGAGAGAGAGAATGCGAATTAACACCGATTTAAGATATTATGCTTCGAATGTACGATGTAGCCAGTCAAGACAATTGAGAGCTTTTTATTGCTCTAATGTCGTGTAATAACGACGTAAAAGCCATTTCGTTAATGACATTAATTCTAGATAGAAGAGCGGTTAAATACGTTTAAAACTATATTGTCATAGTGATCAATGATTCGAAAAATACGTATAAAAGCGAATACGAATAAGCTGGGAGGTACGAAAAAGGACACGCAGGAAAAAATAAAAAAAATAAAAAAAAGGACAGTCGAGAATAAGAAAGAAGAGGAGAGGAAAGTTCCGAACAACGTAAATTTTCATCGTAATTCCAGCATTTTTTTTTTCATTTTCCTTTCCAGCACCGTTTAAATAATGTTTTTTTATTTTATTTTTGCTCCTCTCCTTTCATTGCTCGCCATCTTTACTTCGTTATCATATTTTTTCCAGCACCTCATTGGCCTGAAATGATGATGCAGAAAAGAGCAAATGGTCGGGCACATTATTGCAGATTTATGAAAATTAAATTTTACTCCGCTCGTTTGCGTGTATCCACTCCCCCTTTTCAACCTTTTGTCGAATAAAAAAAAAAAATTGGAATATTTTGTAAATTTGTATAAGCAAAGGCCGCGTTATAGCTTTTGTCGTATCGTACCTACGAGTATAATTCGTGTGTGGGTAGTTTTACAGGTGTGTGAATGTAATAAGAAGCACAAAAGAATGGAGTTTATGTTCGCGAAGGGGCTTTTTTCGAGGCGTATTCATATTCGATTATGTTTTCGAGGCTGGAAATGGTCGACGATAAGCCGTACATATGGGTATTTGTTAACACAAAATTTGTGCGGATTTGTAGACCGAAATACAAAATTTTAATGCTTTTTCATTCGTGCAGTCGCATTCAAATGTTTGGCGAAATAGGTTTCCCCTCAGCACGCAATTGGAAAATCAACATTTACACCCTGTTTTCAATGCACAAACCAATTTATTTGTGAATTGTTGACAAAATGGCACATATAACTATAACTGATAACAATCTGAAACGATGATGTTAGAACTAGTGCAAATAGTGGAGACGAGCACAGGTAGAACCACTTAAGATCAGGCACCATTTCTGACTTGATTATTTGCAAAACCTGCTAATAAAGTTTATTATTTGAAAGAACGAACCATTCCCCCATTATCAGAGTCTAATTAATTCGTTTCCATGTGATATTTGAGACACTCAAATTTCGGGTTTTTCATATCGCCTTTTTTAAACTACCCTTAAAAATGGCCAGGCATGCGGAACCTTCAGTTGGGCCAGAAAAACTATCGCAGATATCGATTTTTCAGATAAATGAGGAGTTTTATTTACACAAATTCAAAGTATAAATGCGCTGCCTTTAGCTATTATAATAATAAAATCCAATTGTCCGGATGCCTGTCCGTGATACATTAGATTCACGAACAAATTCTTTCGCGTTTCGTGATTACTCAGCTTAATCTGTTCAACCAGTAAAGCTGAATTTGGTGAACGAGGAAAATCTCAGAAATATGATGATGTGTAAATCTTTTTGATTAGAGATTTTATTTCACTGCTAAGGATGGAAACATTTTCGAAAACTGTGAATTCTATTCTACATTTCTACACAACATTTCAAAATTAAGCGATTTTCATTCATTCATAATTCATGATAAATCAAGTTCTATTGATCCAAGATAGCTAAACATGGTCCTATTTGAAAGAGATTTGAGCGGAATTTGCAGTGAAGTGGGAGTGAACTCTTATAGTGGAATTTGAGCCAATGAACTATAGAGTCATATTTTTGAGCGGAATTCGAGCGAAGTTTAAGCGGAATATTAGCGGATTTTGAGCGGAATATGAGTGAAGTGTGAGCGAAATTTGAGTGGAGTTTAAGCGAAGTTTGAGCAAAGTTTGAGCGTAATTCCAGCGAATTTTAACTTGTATTAATGTAAATTTTAACTTCGAAGGTGAATTACTGTAAAAGTTTTAAAATTACAGATCCGCAGGCCTGGGGGGGGGGGCAAGAGGGGGCCACGCTAGCACTGATTATATTTTTCATGCGCTCATGTGCCCACATGCGTTTGTTACACGTACATTGAATCCGATTTTAAATACTTTTATTAACTACGACTTGGAGCAGAAAATAGAGCACACCTAGCCTCAGAGATTTATAAATTTTGAGATTATGGTCGAAAGTTAAGCATCGCCCACGATGTATTGATAGTTGATATACGATACGGCCTTTTCACAACTGATTTAATTTTATATATTTTTCCTTCCCCTTCCAAAACCATAATCCACCTCGAACGTAAATCTCAGCTCACACAGCATTATAATGGTTGAATTGTGACATTCGTCGGATGCATTTCATGTCATTCGTCATTTTCATAACCGTGTAACCGAGGCAAAAGATCTCCAGCAGTTTTGGCTCGACAGCTTTTCCGAAAGCTTTCCCTCTCATGTTTGCAACCATCGTCAAAACTCGCTGCACAATATAGCTGGCAATATTTTGGTGTGCCGTCTGCAATATAAAGCTTTCCCAAAAATCTTTATAATCCGTTTTATTGTTTTTTGCTTCTGTTGTTTTTTTGTTTTTTTTTTGTTTTTATATTCGCCATTTGTTCCGCACACTCCGCCATCTTCCACCATGTATCCGACCCTGCCATTTATTTTGCTCGCTATTCTTTTTTGAGGTCATTTAAGGCCCCTCAGTACACGGTTCATTAAACGTAAACTTCTTATTGTCTGTCTACTCTTTTCATTTTTCTTCTGCGCTTCTTCTTCCCCCCCCCCAATCTATTTCTTATACCCGTGATATATCCTATATCGTATGGTACACACTACTCAGACCCACGAATCAAACCCATCATTTTTTCTGGGCTACTGATTTTCAAGAGATATTGCTCCTTTTTGCACTCTGCAGCTACTCGGTCGGAGAAATTCTTTATTTACTCACATTTTTACCCTTATATTTTTCTCTCTTTCATAAACATTACCCTTGCGAAACTTTCTTGGCTCACTCTATATTTTTCATCTTTTTATTCGTTTTTTCTGCAAACAGTCGGAGCTGCGCATGCGCAGTTTTACGAAAATACAGTTCAGTTCCGCAGGGCGTTCTCTGTTGGACTCCTTTCGGATTTAATCGATTTAATGCGAATCTCGATCAAGCAATTAGCTCTGATTCAAATTAGTTTTTCAAGCCTGAAAAACATTTTCATCGTGTCCTGGAGCTTTATAAAGAAAAATTGTTTTCTCTTTTGCTCCGCAGTCTACCCAACATTACTTTCCAGCAATAATTGATCAAATTTCGCATAATATATAATAATACGTTGGATATATACGTATATCATTATGTACGAGTGCATAAAATCAGACTTGAGGAGAGCTGAGAAATTTTAAATGGAATTTCACAAAATAGACGACGACAGATTCGCTGGTAAACTTTTGACGTTCAAATTGTGACGCGGCGGCAGAGGTATATTTAACCGGCAGTATGTAGAGCATGTATACACTGCTGCAGCTAGAATTTTATAGAGAAAACTAATTTATTATTCAGACACGTCAGAAGTTGGGTAACGATGCTTGCACACCCTCTCTCTACCCCATAGGTGTGTTTACCAGCAGCCGTGAGAGTACGTATATATAGGTATACAATTGGAAGGTGAAATTTTCGAAACCTCTTACTGGCGCGGCGTCGGAGTAATTTGTGAAGTGTGAACCGACGATAATTTCCGAGGTTTTGCAAAATAATGTACTGCGTGCCCCGCCTCTCTACCTTCAATTTTCTGCAGCCCTTTCGCACCCACTTCGCAGCCCCATTCGTCGTTGCTCGATTGATACGTTTTTCGTGTCTGAAGCGGGTAACAATGATTGTGATAAACAAAGGCGAAGACGTGCTTCGGCAGCCGTGAAAAAGGAAACTTTCGCATCATCCTGGATAATGGAGAGCTTTTGAAAGTGAGAGAGAGAGAGAGAGAGAGAGAGAAAGAGAGAGGAAAAGAGATGAGAAGATGTGGAAAATTTGTCGAGAATATGTTTTTTGTTTTTCTTGTACGAAGGCGAACATGAGAACATGCAAATTGGGGCGAATTTGACGAAGGAAACTCGATACCCGCGCAATTTGCCAGCAAATTTGTATTCTGTGGTGACGGTATACTGATGGCTTCTGCAGTAGAATTTCTCAGTAAATTCGTTGGAGGTCTCGTTTAATTTGAAATGTATTGAATTAGTGGAATAAGTGGCGACAGTAAGACTGTGAAAGGGTAAACAGTAAGACTGTGAAAGGATAAGTGTATATCGTATTCAGTAAGATCACAATTTTCCTCTTACATTGATCTACTACAGGGAGTACCAGTGGCGTCTGCTTTAGGTGTGCAGGGTGTTCACTGCACACCCAACCAAATTAAAAAAAAAAAATCATTAATTATTAATTAATAAGTTACTATTAAGTAGGAAAACAGAATAGAAAAAGTAGAATGTAAACAAATTTTTAAAAAACAAAAAGAAATGAGAAGAGAATGCCACAAAAATGCACCCAAAAAAGAGAAAAAAACTGAATTTTCCCTCCGCGCTGCGCGCAAATAATAAGCTCGACTTATTGAGTACCGTCGAACGGGGTGACTTTGCATTCAAGGGGCGACTTTACCCACTTCGTTTTAGCCCAATAAATAAATTGTCAGGCAAAAATTAAAACCGAAATACGATTTGGATCGAAGCAGGTAGAAGGAGGAAAATAAAAAAAAAGATCGCCGCCCCTACCTCACTTCACCCAGTAACAGAACAAGAAAATGAAGCGGCGATATGGTTTTTTCCTTTTTCTTATTCGTCATTTTTTTTTTAACCACAAACACTCAAAATATTCAGTTCTGTTTCACACAGTTCAAGTTGGTACTTGACTAGTTTCTTCTCAATCGTATGTCTGAGTTCAAACATCCTCAAATTTTGCCTCCCCGCCCATCAATAACCCGTCAATAACAAATTGATGGGTAAAGTCGCCCCATTGAGGGATGACTTTACACAAATTTTTTGAAAAATCATAAAAAATAGAAGGAAGGCTGCAAACTCAAACTTTTTTTTACAATTATGTTGAGAAGTGTTAGACCTAAATTTTAAAACCAAATTCACTTCAATAGCTTGAAAATTGGAGGAGTTATTAAAGGACAAAGTTGAAAAACATAAAAAAAGTGTGTAAAGTCGCCCCATTCGACGGTATATTGTTGAATTGGTTGTTCATATGCGTATTTTACGATGAGAGCTTTGACATAACTGCAATGGGCAGAATTTATGTCCAGAGGAAAGAGGAGTTTTTGTGAATAGTATACGGCAGGATGTTCAGTCAGTGCATATGTTAGCGTAAAAGTGGATAATCAGGAATTATTGAAAAATCCTGGTCAATTTAAAAAATGACGGCTATTTGAATAATAGAAAAAAATTTTATGTTTTGACTGCCCAAAATTAGTCACAGTGCAAAATGGCGCCATTTTGCACTCTGCCCATTCGTTGCGGGAATATGTTTTTTATCAATTCAGTTTAACTAGAAATTATTTAGAAAGTGTCCCGGATCGAATGGTCATTTTGAATATGTAAAGTATGTAAACAACCATGTAAAGTATTCAATTTGACATAGACTATTCAGCCATTTTTTATTATGGCTAGGAAAAAGCTAAAATCTGATTATGACTCAGGACAAAAACAGATATGTCGATTATGGCTAGAAGAAAAAATAACAAATGCACATTTACCTTGAAAATAAGTCACACTGAGAAAAATTTCAAAAGTATTTTTACAATGGCGCCATTGTTGAAAAATACTAGCCAAAACTGAGAATGATAAATTTTTTTTTGGAGTGCCTTTCACCGGGGAAATTTTACAATTGGTTGTCCTCCTCGCCCTTTCGGCGTACCTTACTTTCCAATTTGCTCACCGAGTTTACTGGTGCGCTTCTCCTAGGCCAACGAGGCGACTTTACTTTTTTCCCTCCACTTTAGCAACATGAGTGAGTATAGTTAAATGCAACTAATATCATGAATATAATATTGAGAAAAAGCCAAAAACTGTTTTTCTGCGACTAGTGAACCAGTTTTCATGCTTGATGGCCTAAAATCTTCTTATAAATGAGTATAATCTGAATTACATCGATATTTTTCCCTCCAATAACCAGTTGACATTTTAATTGTAAAAAAAAAAAGGCACAAAAACTCGAAAATACTGGAATAATTTTTGAAAATGTTCGTCAAATGCATAAAACGCGCCCAAAATAGCCAAATTAAATTAAGCAAAAAAATAAATAAATAACGCTAAAAACAGTTTCCAACATGAAAATCGGATGCACTAGGTACAAGGACAATTCATTTGAAACACTCGAAACAAACTGAATGACAATATAAAATTGTAAAACAAAAGCTTTCGTCATTTTGAGTACAACATTTTTTACCCTTATCTTCCCATATTGCAGATAGTACAGACAAATTTGTGCATAATTCTTGGACTTGATATATTAGGCTTGCTCACTCTGTTCTATTGTTTCTTATCTACAACGTTTCTATTGCACACACCTGGTTCAATCTCACATCTTGATTCTTATTCAAAATTATTATTCATTGATTTTATAATTTTTGTTGTGTTGGCTAAATAAATTCATTGTGATACACTCTCTATATAAAATCATCTTTATTTGCAGACTGTAATTTCATTATCTCAATTTGAATTTAATTCCAAATATTATCCACTTTTACTTAGCCATTATCTAGAAATTCTACTTAAATTTGTCTTTGTCAAAAATTTCTAGGTAGTCTACACAAAATTTTCTAATTTACATTTTCTGAGACTACTTTACATTTCTTACAAATGCCTATTGGTTCCGGACACTTTCTGCAGATTGACTTATTTCTTAATAAATTCTGACCGGAATGATTGGTCATAATTCAAAATGGCGCCAAAACGTATAACTAATAGTCAGATGAAATAAAATTGTCAATTATTCAAATAGCCGTCATTTTTAAATTGACTGGGATTTTTCAATAATTCCTGATTATTCACTTTTACGCTAACACATTGTTAACTTATGCGCGCTTATATTCTTGCGCACTTGTATTCTTGCGCTTCTTCTTTTTCTCCTTCCTGCAAAATTTTTGTTTACAGCTGAAGATCCTCTTCTGTTTTCAGTTTTGTATTTTCAATTTTTTCCCCTCAATTTTCATAATTTTTTTTTTGGGGGGGGTGAAAGGAAGAGAAGGAAAGGATTTGATTTTTGGAGTTTAACACCCGAAATATACTACCACGGGACGCCACTGGAGAGTACTTCGTCACATGAAAAATACGGGGACCGATTGATAAGTATAATACACTTAATAGTCAAATTTATCCAGTATTCCTGTTACGCGTCCTATTTTCATAGCATTTCTGATTCTTGTGTACCATCCAGTAGATTTCACCTATAATACGAGTGTATTGATGAGAAAAAGAAATACTGATTCTTCAAGAGGCAAATTGTGCCCATTATAAAATGTACGGTAGGAAGTTGCGGAATTTTTTACGCTTCGTAATTTTCAAATTGCCAATTCCATGTGCCCGTTTCAGCTTCGATCCACTTCCAAAATAGAATTTCGTCTGTCTATGCGTGCTTCAAAATCATCATTCTGTCCAAACCCATTTCCTGGACCACTTTTCCTTCCTCAATCGTTCATGCAGATAAGCGATCGAGCTGCCGCAAAATTTGACGCTCTAGTTGAGTGCGACTAATATAGCGTAAGCCTATTTTAATGTAAAAAAATACTTCATGTTCTTTTTATTTTCGCCCTCCGCGTTAGTGGAAAGCGAATGAAAATCGGTGTCAATATTGGAGACTGCTACAGCAGCAGCAGCAACAGCATCGGAAATATCACGTTTGACATCTTTGGAAACGGAAAAACAAGCTACTCTGCCAGATAATTATTGTACGTGTTGCCGACTCGTGTGTATATTATATAGCTGAAATGTAGGCCTGTGTAGGCTGCAATGGACTTGGGCGAGTAGACAAAAACTGTCAAAATAAATCGCAATGGTTTTAGGCGACTGATAAGCGAAGTTGATCAATGCTTTTGGGCGAATACAAAATATCATCTCAACTTGCTGGAACACGTCTTAAAGATAAAAGCAATAGTCTTTCTCCTCTTCTATAGGTACTCTGAACATCTATATTTTAAACCGATTAGTCTTGAAACGTCGTTTATTAATCATGGATGTGACAATAGATTCAATTTTTGAAACTAATCGTGGTGTAGTATGTGTTCTAATTGACAAATTTAAATTTACAAAATCAAATACTTTGGCCAATGGAAATTTCAGATTTCGTTGTACTAATAAAAAATGTTCGGCCAGTGTAGTGATTGATGCAGCAGTCAAATCAGTATTAGAAACAAATGGTAAGAGCCATAATCACGTATTTTGTTTTAATACTAGTTTTTCATTAATATTTTTGAAAAAAATATAGTTTCAATTATTTCAATTAGCCAAATGTTGGTCTGTCGAGTTATAGAGTCTCAAATCCACCCAGAAAAGCTTTGAAAATGAAAAATTTGTAACCTCAAAGCCAGAATTCTATTTGGTATACTGCAATGGATTTGGGCGAGCACTCGCCCAAATCCATTATCAAATATTCAAGAAGGGTCGCCCAAATCCATTGCAAAAACTCGCCCAAAAGCATTCCATTTCCCCTAAATTCGCCCAAACGCGTTGCAGCCCCTGTGTACCCTGTTTTATAGGCTATATATATATATATTTATACGCCCGAAGGAAAATATAGGCCGTTCTCGCATTTCCCTAACTTCGGTTGTCGTCTCTTTGATAAATGACAGCATCAATTTTTCATTTAAAGGCGACATGCAGCGGCCGATAAGATAAGTACGCGTATCCGTTTACCAGTTGCTGCTGACTTACGAAATTAGGAAAAGCCAGTGTTTCCATTTTGCAGACAGATAAAGAGGGCAGTGGTGGTGAGAGTGCGGCAAAGAAAAAAAGAAAAAAAGAGAAAAAAAGTAAACTAAAAGACAGAGTGTAGACTGGCTAAGAGTGAGGAGCGCAGCGGGAAAGAGACTGAAAGATTGTAGAATGGAGGAGATACGCTCGCAGAATGCTGGAAAGCTGGAGAAGAAAAATGTGTTGGCATTCTAATTTGCCAAAACGAATACGAGTATTTTATGCTAATTCACGAGCCGATAAAAATGATTTGCTAGTTTCCGCAGCCCATTCTAGTGCTGACTCAGCGACCGTATCTTCTGTCGTTTCGCAGATCAGCCATCCAACAATGACGGATGCATGTTTTCTTTCTGAATGCGGTGGAGAAAGTGAGGGGGCTTCGAGGAAGATCATGCGTCTTATCAGTGCGTTATATGTTTGCTTGAGAATTCTGTAAGTCGAGCTTTTTCCATCAGTGACGTACTGCAGTTCTGCACGGTTTCGTTTGAAACACGAGCAAAGTATTTTTGAAGGATAATTTTAGGGCTCTTCGCATAGAAAAAATTTCGGCCGTAATTCTTACCGTTTTTATGAAAAAACTGGAACAATTAAAGATTTAACGACCACCGAAATGGTAAAATATACCATCTAAGATTAAAATGTACGAGTCTCATCTAAAATGGTAGAAAAAATATTAAGAATATCTAGAATAAAACTTTGATTGTCCCGGTTTTCCTTTTAAAATTAGTGAAAATTTTTATTTATTTTTTTAGCGTTATTTGCTAGAATTTTGATATTTTGCGTTAGTTTTCGTATATTTTTTCGATTTTTTTTTCACCTAATGACGTGGTAGAGATCTAGCCAGTAGAAATTAATTTGTTCACTAGAACCCATTAAGGACTAGATGGTTATTCACTTATACACCAACAGGATTTCTGTTCAATGCTAAATAGTTCAGGAAATAGAGAGGGTTTGAAAATCCATAAATTTGACGAAATCTGAGAAAATACTTTCCTTAAAGCGAATGGAGGTCAAAATTGTTATTTTTTGAATATTATTATGGACTTTAAATAAGAAATCCACAAGCTCGAGATCTAAACTCTCTAAAACCCAGAAATTGAGTGACATCTAATAGCATATATCAAAGTTGAAAAAAATTTAAAAATGTGATTTTGAGAAAAATGCATTTGGAGGTTTGAGAAGCCTTTTTGTCTGATTTGCGATATGCGTGACCGGTGTACATCTGTCCTTAAATCGAAATTAAGGACCCCTCCATATAAACGCGAATGAAAAAATTTCGAAGCCCACCTGAAAACTGCCCACTGTGAATAATACTAGTTAATCAAGCCCGCCATTAATATGCATAGCCATTTTATCAGCTTAATGCAGGTTTTCTGTCTGTTTCGAAGCAAAATTTAACGAATTTCTTATCGGATGCCTGAAATATGTATTTATTACAGAATTGATGGACGTTTGCATTCGTATTCATGTTTCATGGTGTTCAACTCTACTCGGCATAATAATTATCTGATTCGATTTGGAAGGGATGGGGTGGAGTGGTGGGCCTTTGAAATGAATCCGAAAATAGAATTCATATAGTCGCAGCACGGAAATTAAAATTCATTTCACTCTTCATTATTTTTCACGTCAAGTTTATCATTACTATATTTTGAAGGGAAAAAAAACTACGTTCTTCCGCACAAAGCGTTGATTTAATCAGTTTTTGAAGTTTCATCCCTCTCCCCCCTTCTTTTTCGCAAATATAAATTCTTACTGTAGGTATACATATAGTTGTCGCATTGTAATAAAAAGAATACCACCAAGACTGTATATTTTCTTTGATAATTCGCGAATATAAACTCGTATTGTACCTGTGCACCATAAAAAATATTTTCAAAAAAATCTAGAAGCACAGGGAAAAGACAGAATAAAGGGCAAATAAAGTTGTTTTTTTCTCACATTTTTCACTGCTTTTTTCCAATCTTTCTTTCTCTCTTCTCCGCTTTTCTTCTTCTAAGTCTTCATTTAAATTTCATTAGTCGACCTTTGAATAATGCATTAGTATAACAACGACATCTCCGAAGTCAATGTAGCGGAATATAAATAGGAACGACATTTTTCTAATTGAAAAAAATATTCTTCTTTTTTTATTCTTTTTTTGGACCCGCTTTATACGGCCGTGCCACCAATATACGATTAAATTATATAGCCGCCATATGAGGGTGAGGTGAAGGATTTGAAAGGGGGAGAAGGGTAGTTGATGTCGAACGCTTTCTCCACTTCGGCTACCTTCACCCCTCGGCTGGTCCCACCATCATGTGCCAACCTTGGTGTTGGGTTTAAAATTTATATTTTGCCGTTTTAGTGCCGGCGCGAAAAATCTAATTCGATCAAATGTAGCGTTGCGAAATAGGAAAGAGCATTGACAAAATGGTTATGTATAAGAGAATGAAAATTCGATTAAAACGAGACAGAGAACCCAAAAAAAAAAGTCCATAATACACAGTCGGGGAAAGTTAAGGCGAGCGAGTGGAAAAGTTACACAAATCATTATAAATACGAAAATGCCATTTACTTTCATACGGCCCCTCTCGTTAAATGCTAAACACCACGTTATTAGGAGGGTTGAAGAGGGGGGGGATGAAATGTCGTTAAAAGGGATAAAATATCGAAGACATTTAAGAAGACACTATAAATAGCCGGCCTTCATTGCTGAGAGATTACCTGCTGCGTCTGAGCCCTGAGATGTGGAATTTTTTTCATCTATATTTTACAGTCTCTGTTGATCATTGAATATCAAGAAAGCCTTAATGGATAGGTGTGGGTGTATAGTGTACCTTGATAAGTACTGTAAATTTTGCTTGTATCATTTTACAAATTTTAGAAGAATTATAGTATATTTCTCTGCACTGACGCACCCAGAAAATTGCTAAGGCAGGGGTTGAGTCCTTAATACGTATTCATTGCAACAAAAAAAAAATCAGAAAATTTGCTTTCAATATCGAAGACTGAATTTCTCCAGTGGAAGTACGAACTATACGAACTTGAGGAGTTAATTGGTACCTCAAAATTGACAGAATCGAAGAAGTATAACTCTATACGACTCGAGTAACAGCTACCTACAGCCAAGACGCAAAGGGGATGAGATGATGGTATGTGGTATCCCAGTTTGTAATATATGGTCGAGGGTGCGGCAGCAGGGGTTGGTACTCGTGTGTAGTGGCACATCGCAAAGGTGGCAAGCTCGTTATGCGCCATTATAATAAGTTTTAAGAGTATATGTATTCGCGAATGCAGCACCAACACGAAGCCCATTTCGAGTCATTAATTCGGAACAATATTATTGCGACGACGAAGTGGCGCCGCTGTATACGTGGGGTGGAGGGGGTTGGAAGGGATGCGGCAAGACGTTGAAGAGGGTATATCTTCTTTTCTGCGCGCAGAAACACTCGATCGAGTGTATTTCCAACTTATATATCTCTCTCACTCGTTCGTTGTATATTTTCTGTATCCCTCTCAGCTTATACTGGCTTCGAACTTTTGCTCGGTTAGAACTCGTCTTCGGCTCAGCCCTTCACCTCCTACAGCCTTCGACTCGGTAATCACTTCCTCGGCGTTAAGGTCGACAAACATTGCGGGCCAGCACGTAGAAAATCGACGATGGATTCTAAACTTGTACAGCATTTTCACGTTTATACGCGTTATCCTCTATAGCCACTAAATATTATTTTTCTTCGAAGATGCGAAAGGCTCACGAAAATGCTGTACCGCCATTAAACGGTCGAAAACGCTTTTTCCACGTACAGCAAACATCCTCTGCGCCCATTCTGTCTCCTTAATCGACGCAATAACTTCGATATTTCTCGAAAATTCGCACATTATATTATACAGAAATAGGAGTACTTTGCGTGTTTGGTGCCCATATTATTCAGGCCATTGACCTTTGTAGAGAAAATGGCACGTAGTCGCATATATTTTTCAAATAGAAATCCACTGAAACCCGCGATTCGCCGATGAGAAGAGCGAAGCTATATTTATGCGAACAGAAAATATTGAATATCTGATTCAAGTATACTTGAAGGTCATACAATAATTTGAAGAGTTAGTTTGTGAAGTGTACTGAGCGCAAAAGAAGACGGTTAAAAAAATGAGACGCAAACATACAACTTCCCGATGGGCAAAAAATGAGAAAATGATCCGGAAAATGAGAATTTTATCCGTTGTCAGTCCGTTTTTATTTTCGATCATCGGATCTGAAAATTTGCAGTTATTTTTGTCATCTTGATTAATTTTCCAAATCCGTTTGTAAAACGGATTTCCTGATTATAATCAGTGATAATTTTTGGGCAATTTTTCTAAATCCGCTTGTAAAACGGTTTCACGGATTATAACCCGGGCCAACAAATATCATAAAACAGCCTTCACGGAAAATAATCCGTCCGGCAAGACTGATTACAATCCGTTCGAAATACGTTTTAGAAGCCGGAAAACAGGAAAGTTCCGGGTTATAATCCAGAAACGGATTATAACCCGGAATAAAACGGATCCGTTTTCGAAATATTTTGCCCATAGGGTTCTTACTTATGAGACTTGTAAGTTTCGGTAAATGCAGGCGTTTTCTCTGAAAATACTCGAAAAAGATTCGCTAAAATCTTTCCATGTTCTCAAAATTCTACTACGGTCATCAAAAACGCTCAAAATTTTATTTCACCCTGTAGAATTGATCCGAAAATTTAACTATAATCTGTTGAAATTCTCAAAAAATTCATTAAAATCTCAGTCTTCTAAAATCTTTAAGAATGGTTCAAATTTAGGTAATTCACTAAAATATCTAAAAATACTTAAAAACCTACGAAAATCCCTAGAAATACTTAGAAAAGATAGAATCTTCCAAAATTCTCCATAATTTGCTAAAAACTTCATAAAATTTGCTGAAGTATCTTGAAATTTTCCAAAAATTCACTGAAATCTCTGTCGCTATACTTGTTTAATTTATTCAATTTTTCATGCTGAATCCGAATCTGCGTTTCGTTTTGGTCTACGTCGCGATTTAGACCAATTTAGGAGCATTTTTTACTTTTTTTTGGCCCTATCTCAAGAGCCCCCGCCAAAAACGGCTTCCAGATTCGTATTCGGCGACTTCGAAAACTCCCATACCAGTGCTAAACTTGAAAAAATTGTTTGGAAAAAAAATTGAAAAAGAAGCCAAGGGGTTAATCTTGCCATTTTGGCCCAAATTGACGATGTTTAGAATTTTCTAAGTGACATGTGCTCAGTTAGTAATTTTTCACGCTGAATTCGAATCTGCAGACCGTTTTGCTCTGCGTCGCGATTTAAATCCATTTTTAAATATTTTTCACTTTTTTTTTACCATATCTCGCCGGGCGAGAGTTGCCGCCAAAAACGGCTTCCGGATTCGTGTTCAGCGACCTCGGAAACCCCCATACCAATGATCAACTTACAAAATTTATTCCTTGAGCAGAAATCAAGAAATGCAAAGTTTTTGAATGTACGAGTATTATATTAGGAGAAATTTTGGTTCAATTGAAATATACAGCAAATCATCGAATTATCTGTACTTGAAGCTACCAAATGATGTGAAAAATTTGGCTAAAAAAAGCAGTGTTGATTAGGACATCGCATTTTTCAAAATAATCTCCGGATACAAATCAGCATAAGGTACCGCAGTCATCAAATTAACCCAACTTTGAAAAATTTGTCAAAAACTCTAAAGAACGATTTCTCAATGGAGCTTCATAAATACATAACATGCGATTCAATATCAATTTAAATAAGGCCAAATTGTTTTTTTAATAAGTACAATTCTTTGTTTTTCACATTTTCTCACCCACTTTCTTCCTCGCGAGTAGAAAATATCGTGTTGAAATGAATTTTTATCTACATATGTGAAATTTAATTTCGAAAATCGCATTTCCCATTTTCTCGAACCAATTTCATCGCCTGAAGCAGATTTGGCAAACTTTTCACTGTTTGTAAAGCTTTTCAGGCAAAGCATTTACATGAAAATATATTTTCATTGTCACGTTGTTCGTTTCATTTCTGCTCTCTTTTATACGTTTACTTTCGTGAAAAACCTCGTATCGAAACTGAGAAAAACCATCTTACTTCCTTCTTTTACGATGATGGGAAACCAATTTACAATGTTTACGATATGCTTAACAATTCGTATAACCTTGGCCTCGATAATAATGAAAAAAAAATACGTGTTTATTATCGAAGAGGAGCAAAAAGTGAGATAACTTTTTTACCTACGAAAAATCTAACTGAATTTTAAGTGCTTATAATTAAATTCGCCATAAAATTTTACTCGGTACAAGAATTGTGATTGCCAAGGTTTAGTGTTTGAAAAACGTGACGTTATTACTGTTTGAGGTATTAAGGTTTTGGCTTTTTTAAGTAAAACATCTCAAAACACGTGATAACTGTGTCCTCGAATCTCAATGAAAAATTAAAAACCACCAAAGAAAAATGAAATGGTGAGAATATAAGCTATGAGAATATACCCGATGGGCAAAAAATGAGAAAATAATCCGGAAAATGAGAATTTTATCCGTTGTCAGTCCGTTTTTATTTTCGACCATCGGATCTGAAAATTTGCAGATATTTTTGTCATCTTGATTATTTTTCCAAATCCGTTTGTAAAACGGATTTCCTGATTATAATCAGTGATAATTTTTGGGCAATTTTTCTAAATCCGTTTGTAAGACGGTTTCACGGATTATAACCCGGGCCAACAAATATCTTAAAACAGCCTTAACGGAAAATAATCCGGACTCATTTCCGGCAAGACTGATTATAATCCGTTCGAAATCCGTTTTAGAAGCCAGAAGACAGGAAAATTCCGGGTTATAATCCAGAAACGGATTATAACCCGGAATAAAACGGATCCGTTTTCAAAATATTTTGCTCATAGGGTATGAGCATTAATTTTTTTTTGAAAATTGAAAAATTGCCTTCTTCAATGCATGGCTCAGTCAATTTTTGAATCTCGTGGCTAAAATTATTCAGAATAAAAACGTCGAGAAAGATGTATATATTTTCAACGCGGTAAGGGCATATACAGAACCCTTCCAAAAATTTTGTATTCCCTTCCCGCATAGCGTATAAGATTTTCAAAAAACCTTATACTCTGCAAATTTTTCTATCGGACTAACTTAATTCTGAAATTAGATTACGTAACCACGAAATTTCATCGTGTACGCTCTATAAGCCGCATAACCTATTCGAAAAATATATCTCATAATATTTTATGAAAATTGGGCTAATCTCATCCGAATATTTTCACAGGGCAGCGAGATTTTCTCAAAATTTTTAGCCACGATGCCAGCATCAACTATTAACTCGAATAATATTTTTAATCCGGCCGAATTTTCTCCAAGCTTCGCTATCAACAACTACATCTTCCAAGCTCGAGCATTAATTTTCACCCTCCATTAAAGTAATAGAATTTTCCATTCGTGGAGTAGTTACGGACTGGGCGCTCTTATACAGATGAGGGTACAGAAGGTGAAATAAGAAAAGTTTTGCGCAAATTCTTGGCAAAGTATAGCGAAATTGAAAGAAAAGACGAAAGAAAGGGAAAAAAAAAAGCTGAATAAATGTTTTCTTAATTTTGTTTGCAACATTGTGTGCGCATTAACGCGCCCAAAATCGTTACAAAAATATTCTACGCCAAGACAATTCACGCTAATTACGACAGTCGTAAAGCTAGCAGAAAAAATTAAATTTTCTTCAAATTAAGTTTACGCGCGGAATCGTACGGAAACATTTTCGTCGAAAAATAATGGCAGAAAATGAGAGTCGAGAGAGAGAATGACCGGAGAAGCGAGGGAGGGGGGAGGAGTTGCAAAGTGGAAAAGAGTGAAGGAAAATGCACAGACGCGACGAGCGGCTGCGAAAATAAGAAAAGTTTAAAGGCGAATTATCTTCTCCAGCACCACATCCTACTGTGTGCTTTTTCTTTCGAACTATATAATATAATGTAATCGAAATAGAAATAAGAGCAGTTGCTTACTTTTCTTTTCTTTCTACTTTTTTTTTTCGTTTTTTTTTTTCTGTTGCCTTCTCTTTATTTTTGTTTTTTCTCTCATATATACTCTAAGACTATACCGCCATAGTTCTCTTAATTAAGATAATAGAACGAGTTTCTTCTCAACTCCCTATGCCCTTGTTCCTATCACTCTCTCCCTCTCTGCAGTTGGACGAGTTCGTCTTGTCTAAAGTGGAAAAAACATTTTCTTTACAAGTTGGAAAGATGGAAGGGGAAGGCCAAAAAAAGTTTTAGAAGAAACACAAAAAAAAAAAAAAAAAAGACGCGCAAGCAATAGAAAACGCAGATGTCTTAAATAAAAACCGGTAATCAAATAACCCAACAACACGGCGAGGAAGTCTTTTGAAGAAAAAAAAAAAAGTGCTGCTAGTAAAATACGAATTTTGCGCAGACAAGACTGTAATGGCAAATTAAAAAGGGCTTTTCATCCCTCGAGAAATTAAGGCGGAAGAAACAAAGGGGAAAAAAAAAGAAGCAAAATAACAGCATGAAAAAAGGAGAAAATAGGGTATTTCCTCTCTTTTCTCACGACATGGTACTAATTTTCATAGTAACATCGCTTCCATAGAGAATAAGTCTTTTTTAGATTGGCTTTTTCATGCTTTAAATTGAGAAAATAAAGGAAAAGTTGAGGAAAGAAAGTTTTTCAACTTGCTTATGTGTCTTTATTGTTTTGCTTTTCAAAACCTCGTCGCAAAAGTACGTCCAATTTGTTTCTTTCCTGCGAGGCTTAGACAGCAGACTGGAGATCCATTATTTAGTGTATCTTCTTACTGAGCACATCATAATATACAGTATAATGCAGACATTTCTGGATGTAGTTCCCCGCGTGCGTAAAAATAAAGACGCTCTGGGGAATGCATTTTTGTAGCTCAATTTTGCACCTATATTGATCTGAAATGTTCACTTAACTGTTCCTAAAATATGTTTCCAGGGTGCTCCTTTAGTGGAATTCCATAGTTTAGCTACATAGTGATTTCAGGAAGCTGCAAAAGCGGACACTGTTTTGACTCGCTTCAAGCAAATTTTCCAACTATTTGGGAACGTAGTTTCACAACTCATGAAATTATCTTGGAAAAGGTATATTGCCTCTAGGAGCAGAACTCTTTTCGTAACCATTATCCAGTAATGGATTGTCTCCACAGAGAATCAGACTATCAGTGTCACTTCAGTGTTAACCATTTTGCCGAGCACTTTCTAAAATGCTACAACTCAATTTTTAAAGACTTCGCTAAGCAATGGTCATATTATTTTTGCAATTTCTTCCTCTATGAGCCGTCAAAGATATGTAATATTATGTAAGATCAGCAGGGAGGAAAATTCTCTCCCTGCCAAAGAAAATTCGTACGTTTGGGTGATTCTATAAATACGTTAGATTTTCAGAAATAAAATCACCAATTTTTTGGCCGCCATTTTGAATTTTTTTTCTGGGAAATGTCAGTACGTAACCGACAAAACATCACTAACATCAAACATACTGCAGAATCCTTAAAAAAGAAGTTTCAAAAATTTTAATGTTACTGCACTGAGAAAAATTTCAATGATAATTTTTACAATTTGGATAGGAAAACTAAGATAATTCAAGATTTGTAGCAGAAATTACTACAAAAATAGTAAATTATGTTATCTTAGATACTAAAATGTACTACAAATATTAGAATATTTACAATAAGTATTAATTTTTACATCTGTTATGAAAAAAGTTACTATTCTGTTCATAATTAATACTAGATCCATTTCTCTCAGTGTGCCCATAAGAAAGAAATAAGATTGACTTTTACCATGAAGTTGACTTCCACGTACAGTCTGTGAAATACAGGGTGCGGCAAAATGATCGGCTACATTTGTTTTTTGAATTATACGCATAAGAAAAAAGATAAGGACATGCGGTTGCTTCTAAATGAAACTTCATTCCTTAGGGTTACGTATGAAATACAATCAGTTACGCCCCCAGAAATTTTTCAAGGGAGGAGCTAAGGCATAAATTTATTTCCAAAAAAGTCCCAAAAAACTGAAAAATCTTATATTCAGCCTTTTTTTTGATGAAATTCAAGGTCTAAAGGGAAGATTTCAGCTCCATATCCCTACTTTGGTGCGCTACTGAATACAATTTCACTTTCTCATTTTGACCATTTTGCCTAACACATTTCTGAAGGCGCAAAATCCAATTTTTTAACTTTGCTAAGCAATGGTTACATTATTTTGCAATTTCTTCCGCTAAATGCTACCAGTGATGGATAAAATTGACCGCGGAGGGGAATTTTGCCCGTGTGGAATTCTTCATGGTTAGCGCGAGGAGGTAAATTCCCTACCGGCTGAAAACGTAAGAAATTAGTGGAAAAAATATGATTTTTGCTTAGCAAAGTATTGAAAAATTGAGTTTTACGCCTTCGCAATTGTGCTATACTCTGTTCAACTTAAGAATGCCTAAAACGGATTGCAGTTTGCAGGGCTCCGGGGAGAGGAAAAGGTACTCGTTCGCATTCAGCAACAATATTTGGCTACGCTTCCGATTTTAATTTCTTGTTTCTTATCACACATCCGATTTTTATATTGTTGATAAATGTGAATTTGACTCCGTTTTAGGCATTCTTAAGTTGAACAGAGTATAGGCAAAATGACCAACATGCGAGTGAAATTTCATTTCATATGTAACCTTAAAGAATGAATTTTAATTTAAAACCAACCGCATGTCTCTATCTTTTGTCTTACGCATATAATTGGAAAAACAAATGTGGCCGGTCATTTTGCCGCACCCTGTATAGAGGATACGTTAAATAAAAACCTGCTAAATAGAGTAGAGATAAGTTATTGGCTCAAAAGGCAGTTGGTATTGGAAATTCGAGGATCAGGAAACTGAAAAATAGCCAACCGTCCGTGGAAGTACGCGGTACGTCGAGAAATAGTCGAGGCAAAAAGAGGCGAGCAGGAAATCCGGAAGGAAAGCGAAAATTAACCAAACTAGAGAAAATATGAGGGGAATCTCTTGGCTGCTGAAGGAGTCGGGAGAGGAAAAAAATTAGGGAGAAGTTTTTTCGACTAGAAGATGTCACGACTTTTTGGTCGATGAATTGACAACAGATGAAAAATTGCCGGGTATAACGGCATCCGCATTTTAAAAAGAGGAAAGTTCACTTAGAGTGAGAGAGAGAGGAGAAACAACAACAACAACAACAACAACAAAAATAACAAGAGGGGAGAGAATTTTATGTACTGCGCTTCGATGGGGAATTGAGAAATGGAAGTAAATGGAATGAGTGGAGGGGCGAAGGGATGAAGTTGACGGATTAATGGTGTTAACGCGTAAGTTTCGCGAGTACAGTCGCCTGTACTCTTTCTGTTGAAAAGTTGCTAAAATTTTCAGTGGTAAAGGTTGCAGGGAGGGTGATTCGTGCAACGACTTTTCATTCGAGGCAGCCTGTAAATACAAATTAAATTTTTGGAAAATGTTACTTTCCGGTGTACAAGGTTTGAATTAGTAATGTAATGTCGGTGTAAAATTTCACAAAGGAGTTGCGAAATGAAAAAGTCGAAGGTAAAACAAGGGAGGCATAAGAGGAAGTACACAAAAGGGACTACGGAGTACGAACTTATCGACACGAGTGTCAGGTAAATGTAAGAAAAGTTTTGTGAGAGTAATATTACATTAGCAAGCAGATGAAATGTTTTAAATTTGAACCTCTGTGAAATTCTATGTATAACATGGATCGAATAAAAGTCAGAATTTTTCTTTAGTTTTTTTTTTTCTTTTGAGGTGGCAAAGGAAAGTGTATATCAAAGAAAGGCTGAAGTTGACTTGAGGCCCTTTCTTAAAATTTATCAGTTTCGTAATCTGTGGCCTACTGGCCTTTTTTCTTGCTAAAGATGCCATTATTTAGCCCATTATCTCAAAAATTCATAGAACTACAGAATTTTTTTAATAGCTGAATCAACTTTCTTTCTTTCTTTTTTTTTTTTTTTTTTTAAATACTAGGAAAAAAATTTTTTTCATACTTCTGAAGATTATTATACGTTATTATGCAGCAGTGATGTAAAGCAAAACCAAAACCAGTAAAAACGGTTAAAAAAATCATTAACCAAAACAAAACCTAAACAATTTATTGGTTTTGTTGTGTTTTTTTCAGTGTTGTTCTTTGACGCGTCAAACAACTTTTCTTAAGCCGGCTACACACTATTCCATTTTTCCTGTTTCCATTTTCCTGTTTCGCTGTTTCCTTGTTTTCAACTGTTTCCAAAATCTGTTTCCTGTTTCCTCTAAATTGATGAAGCAGGGCTGTCCACACTATTCTTGTTTCACTCTGTTTCATGTTTCCTCAATACTGTTTCACCAATTACCATTTTCCATCTTTTCAGTTGAGGAAACGAAGTGTTGACTGCTGAATGTGGTTTTCAGGGTGTTGAGAGTATTCTCAATGCTTCAACCCTATGGGCAAAATATTTTGAAAACGGATCCGTTTTATTCCGGGTTATAATCCGTTTCTGGATTATAACCCGGAATTTTCCTGTTTTCTGGCTTCTAAAACGGATTTCGAACGGATTGTAATCAGTCTTGCCGGAAATGAGTCCGGATTATTTTCCGTGAAGGCTGTTTTATGATATTTGTTGGCCCGGGTTACAATCCGTGAAACCGTTTTACAAACGGATTTGGAAAAATAATCAAGATGACAAAAATATCTGCAAATTTTCAGATCCGGTGGTCGAAAATAAAAACGGACTGACAACGGATAAAATTCTCATTTTCCGGATCATTTTCTCATTTTTTGCCCATCGGGAAGTCGCACAAAAAAACAGCTCATGCCGGCTTGAGATGCAATTCCAAAAGAAAGTATTCAAGTAAACCAGTGGAAAAAGACCAGCGTAACAGAGTGAAAAGGACGAAACAAGGCGAAATAAAGGCGAAACGCTCCACACTATATGTGGAAAAAAACTTTTTCCACGAAAAAACCCTTTAGCCGGGAATACACTTTGCGCTATTTCGCATTTCACATTTCACATTTCGCCATTTCATCCTTTTTCGCGAAAAGTGTGTTGGCATTTTTTCGCGAAAAATTTTTTCACGAAAAAGGGTGAAAAAGATTTTTTCACATTTCGTCATGTTTTTCGCCGTGAGCGGTTTTTGGACGAAATCAAAAGAAAATTTCGGCGAAAAAAGTATTTAAACAAGGAGAATACATGAAGCAGGGTGAAATTGTGAAAAGTGTGTACAGCTTTTTCATGAAAAACAGTGAAAACGTGAAATAGCTGCGAAAAAGGATGAAATGGCGAAATGTGAAATGTGAAATGCGAAATAGCGCAAAGTGTATTCCCGGCTTTTGTGTTTCGTCAAAAAACCGCTGTTGGCGAAAAAGATGACGAAACACGAAAAAGCTTGTTTCCACGAAACATTTATCGGCGAAAAACGTCTACACACTATCGTGAAAACAGGGGGAAACAAGGAAACACGAAACTGGAAACAGGAAAAATGGAATAGTGTGTAGCCGGCTTTACATTTATATTCAAATAACGTAAAATTACGTCAAATAACTTTTTAGGGTCAAAAAATGTCAAATAATGTCAAACAACCGATAAGATGGAAAAACTTGGTGTACTGATCAAAATCAAATTTCATTGCTTGTTTTGTTTGCAAAGTTAAACCTTGAAATTTGAAAATATTAAATGCGAATGTGATTACTTGTTATTTTATTATTCAATATGGGGCATCCCTTAGGAAGTTGTACTTTTTTTTTTACTTTTGCTTTTCCTTCAAAAGTTCAACTAATGTAAGCAAATGGGATTTTTGTGATTCCGTAGAATTTTGTATCCCATTTCCATCCTCTAAGAAAAGCAAAAGTACATTGTGAATCTGGCTTTATGAGAAGTGACAAAAAATCACCAAAGATATATCATGAAAAATCTCTTCATCAGCGATTTTTTTACTTCCAAAATTTTCGTCAAATAATGTCAAATAATTGTCAGAAAATGAATTACGAGTATTTGACATGCGTAATTTTACGTTATTTTACGCGTAAAATTATGGTAAAATAACTTAAAATAACTCCAGTTATTTGACGGAACAACACTGTTTTTTTTTTTAATTTTTTATGCCACCCTTTGACTATCCTTCCCTTATCTATAATATGCTGGTGTTTCTTTTCTGAATACAGACCATTAGAAGTTGATTTTTTAACATTATGCAAAATTGGGTAAGAAATAAATTTTTGTTGGAAACCTGCTGGCAAGTTCCCAAGAAGAATTCACGTTCTGAATTTTCAAAAACAACTTTTTACAAAAACCAACCAACATATAATATTAGCTTGACACTTAAATGGTATATTTTAGCAGCTTCCATTTGCCTTCGCATCGTATCAATTTCCGGTCAATCACAGTTCTGTAACTTTCCTATTAGTATCCATCAAAGCTGAAAAATCCCGTTAGAATTTGAAGAAAACCGTTCTTATTTAGAAACACCAAAAATCATCGTTTTATGGTTACACACTCAGTTGTCTAAAAAGGGACGATGTAGATAGCTTTTATATTCTCACTCATTCATATTTCAGTGAGTACGCTACACGTTGAAATTTAAAAGAAATATTTCTTTTGGTCCACTACTCTCCCTCTCATCTTCTTTTCTTTTAGCAACTGTACTTCAAGATTACTTCAATATATCTATGTACTTGCACGAGCCGAAGCTTTCACCTTGAGATTTGGGTTATTTTCACTTTGTGTTAGAGGCAATTTCTTCTCATAAAATTTTACCGCCTTTTTTTTCCACGCCCGACGACATGAAGGTAACGATGAATTCGAATACACTGGAGATGCGCGTTGCAAATTCTGAACATCCAGCATAAATCGTATTCCCCAGCACGAGCCCGCATACACGCGTATATTTCATCCAAAATCCCTTACGACAGCGTTACGTGATGTTTTTCGAAAATCCTTTTCCCTCTCACCATCTTCCTCATCCTTCTGCCACTTTTCAGTCCTTTCTTTTACTCAGCTGACTGAAGTCTGAAAAAATTGCGGAGAAGCGGAAAGCAGAGTGTGGTCTTCGTTTGCTGCACGAACTTAACGTATATGGAGAGATTTCATGCAAGTATATAGTGATGGGCACTTGAATCAAAAGAAACAACTCGATATGTATATAAGGTACTATTTCAAGTGTGTCTGGCTTAAAACCATTCAAATAAGGGTGAAATTCAGGGTGAAATTGGTTTCAAAGTGTTAACGTTACAAGTCCAGGAGAGGAATTTCAAAGAAAGAAAGCATAGAAAATGAGAAAGAATATTATCTAACATGCTAATGAGTTGGACCGTACTACAAATATTACACTGAAAAAAAAAAAAATGAATAGTCATTTTTACCCTTTTTTGTTTAAACAATGGGACAATTTGAAGATTATAATAGAGGATACTTTATAAAAGTGGTAAAAATTACCTCATTTTATTAGGTTTATTTTATTTTTATTTTTTTTGCAGTAATTTCTACTATAATCTCAAAACCATCCCATTTTTCTCATAAAGATGAGTAGAACTTAATATTATAATTTTTTATTGAAAAATAAATGACCATTTTTTCACCTGTGATGAGAAAAATCCTGTTTGTATTTAATGAACCTACCATTAAGTTTAGTAAAGAGTTGTACAAATCTCAAGCAGAATTTCTGCGATAAATAATTATAATTATCTCTACTGTGATGAGAAAAATTACTACCTATACTGCTTGTGATTATTCGCAGATTTTTTAATACTATTCTGTTCTATTTTTGTAACCGTTTGAAGTTTATATTTCAATTGGTCCAAAATTTCTCAACACAATTGTAAAAAAAAGTTCAAGTTTGCAGCCTTTCTTCTATTTTTCATGATTTTTCAAAAAATTTGTGTAAAGTCACCCCTCAATGGGGCGACTTTACTTATCAATTTGTTATTGACGGGTTATTGATGGGTGGGGAGGCAAAATTTGAGGATGTTTGTACTCAGACATACGATTGAAAAGAAACTAGTCAAGTACCAACTTCAACCGTGTGAAACCAAACTGAATATTTTGAGTGTCTGTGGTTAAAAAAAAAAGACCAATAAGAAAAAGGAAAAAACCATATCGCCGCTTAATTTTCTTGTTCTGTTCCTGGGTGAAGTGAGGTAGGGGCGGCGATCTTTTTTTTCTTTTCCGCTTTCTACCTGCTTCGATCCAAATCGAATTTCGGTTTTAATTTTTGCCTGGCAATTTATTTATTGGGCTAAAACGAAGTGGGTAAAGTCGCCCCTTGAATGTAAAGTCACCACGTTCGACGGTACATATAAGTTTAGAGAAGTTCTGTTTAAAAAAAAACAGCAATAACTTGAAAATAGAGTTTGCGAGGTATCCTATTGGTGGACGTTGAAAATACGATACATAATTATGTAAAAAAAAAGATTGAATGAATTCTGAAATCTGAATGATCCAGAGTTGAAGAATGTGAAGGGGTCTAGTTGGTGCTCCGATTAATTATGCGGCTCTACTGTCCATAAGTTGCGGGATCAAATCTAATCACCGCCAACACTGTGCACAACCCCTCAAACAAACCTAGATGATTTAGCTTAGGTAGCTAAAGCCTTGTCAAATTGAAAAAATAATTAATAATAAATTTGAAATGATAATATTTATTCGCGCGAATAACTTCACTTAAAATCTAAGACGTCTCATTTTTCATGAGGAACTAATTTTTGTTTGTCCAAAGTTAGCATTACCAGCTAACAAATAAAATTTTATCGCGAAAAATTGGATATAATGACGTATTGTTTTTTACTCCTACTAACCAGACACTTTTCTTTTTTTTATTTTGTTTCAGGTACGTTGGAAATCGCTTGAAGTCTCGAGACAGATTAGTTTCTTATACAGAAAACTTGGTATGATTTATAATTTTTATTTAGGTAGGTACTCTATTTGTGTAGTACCAATCATTACTTTCAGTCGTCCTTGGCTTGTTTATAACTAGATAACGTAATTCTCTCATTCGACTAACTATTTCATACCTGTTTGATTATATTAAGGTCGTAGGCTATAGGTTCTTAGTATGAACCGGACGATTCAACTAATTTATGGGGGGGAGGAGAAGGAATGATATAAGAAGGTTTTCTAGTCTACAAAGGAGCGGAAAAGTAAACTTTTTAGATGATACAAGAGACAAGACATCACAAAATATGCTATGGTCAACAATAATTATATAAGCATTTAATATTATTTTCAAACCAATTGTTGATCTTTGGTGCAGTGTGAGACTCACTTAGTGAGTCAAATGAGAGCACTAATGTTTGCCAAACTCGTAAAAAGAAAATATGAGAATAATAAATTCTGAACTAAATATTGACCCGTCAGTTTTTCTGATCAATTTACATTTTTTTTTTTTTGGCATTTCTTGTAGCCGTATCCATCTGAAATCATTTGGTTTAGAATTCTTTGTCTTGAGTTACACCCACGCATGTTTGCCAAACTTTAAAATAAAAAAATTGGAAAACTATATTCTTATTTTAAACTGAAGTGCTGGCATGAATGTAAGGTATATGCGTATAACTTTAAAAAAAAAGTTTGTATCCAAAAGTCATCAAAAATATCTGAACTCATCAATGTAAACTTTACTGTTAACAAAACAATGTTTTTTTGGTAGGTGGGTGGGGGTTTAAAATATTGCAATGATACTATAGAATTCCTTTTATGGAACTATGACTGTATGTAATTGATATTCAATATTTTTTATAATTTTATACTTACCCTTAAGTATGCATGAAGGCTATGTCATCTAACATCTTGAATTGGTCAAGATAACCAGTGACCATATATTCTCATTTTGCTTGTGATCTGTAATTTTCCATTCGTACGAAGTAGCTTTGCTTTACTAATTACTGCTCTGTTGTAAAATAGTAATTACTAATTAATCCATCATCGTTCATATGATCCGAGAAAAATACGAGTATAATTATAAAGCTTGAAAATAATTTTTTTCAACTTCAGCCCACTCCTGAGAGAAGTTAACGAAGGTATATAGAGGACGAATTTGTATTTTCACAATCAGCGATCCCTTTAATCGGCGCTCCTGTTATTCTCATTAGGCTCCAGCACGGCACTAATCGAGCAATTTTTATCATTTTCTTCGTTTCTTTATTGCGGTGTATTTAAATTCTCTTAACTCCTGGATTTTCTTTCCATTTTACTCGCCTTTCGCGTCCTTTTTATTTTCTCTTTTCATTTCTGCATTTTTAAGCAGCGACAATGGCGAATCATGGGTAACAATAGAAACACGTGATATTTTTTAAAGGAAAAACTTTCTAAGGCGGTGCGGAAAAATTAATCCGGCGGGATACTGCCAAAAAGTATTTAAAAACGTGCAAACCGCTAACCGGAGCGAAATGCTGTTCCATTAAACAAAAGATTCAGGTCGAGCGAAGACGGCATGCATAATGCGAAAACAATGCCATCTACAGAGAGAAGAGATAAAGTATTATTATAGATATAAGTATTTTTTTTTTCTTTTGTACGTACGCATTGAAGAGTTAGAGCAAAGTTAAAAAAAAAAAAAAAAGGAAGAGAAAACTAAAAAAAAAAGAAGAAGAAGAATCAAAACTGCCAGAGAAAAAAGTTGAGAAAAATGAAATAAAATGGGAAAGAATAAAAAAAGAAAAAAAAAGAAAAAGAAAAAAAATGAATGTATAATACGCCTCATGTTCGTCATTATATTCTCAGTTGAATTATTTTTTCTGCCATTTTTTCTCTTTTTTTTTTTCGACTCGATGTGATTATAAATTTTCATATTATTGGTTGGTGGGTATTAAAATTGGCGCCCTACGGCTCATTGACGTGGATATATCTGACCTATATTATAGACTGGATGGTATATTCTGACTTCATTACTTATTTATGTGGGATCAGTGCTGACTAATTTTACTGGATGACTGATTAGAATTAGAGGATTACGTTGAAAATTGAATCAATTATACTTTTAAAAGCGAATATGATCCATAATAATTCAAATTTTTTTTATTTTAGAGAAATTAGTGCCTGTATTAGATCATTATTGTGGCGTCACATTATCTATTAAAATTGTTTGATCTCGATATTCATTTTATTATAGTTTTCATTTCATCATAAAAAATTATTCTTTGTACATCACTATATGTATTTAATGATGCTAGAAAATATCTACAATCATTTGTGACAGTCAAACAGTCTCATTTATTGCTCATATTCCGATATTTGTCAAAAACTTACGTACAATTAATGACTTTTAGGAGCAAATCGAACACATTATATACTTCATATAGGTAGTACCTTTGTAAAGCATTCCATAGTTTTGAACCAATTCAGCTCTTGATAGATACGTCTCGTTTTTTTTTTTTAATTTATTCGATTGCTAAGGGAACATGTGCCCACTTTCTTATCTCTTGTGTGGCAAAGGCAAAAATTGCTGTGGGAATAATTTTTTTGGGTCATACAGTAGAGAATAATATGTAATAATAGTATTTATGAAACTGGTTTTTCAGTTTTCAAAAATAGTTTTCTTTGAGCTAGTTATGCAGTTTTTTCTCTCTAAAATTTGCGTTCGTGTACAATATACCATGAAGTTCGACACTGAAGTACACCGTGGGCAAAAATCCCAAATTTCTGTTCAGAATTCGCTTTTCAACACTTGAAGTACCAGGTGGTGTCATACACGACGTCACTCAAAATTTTGAGATGGACTACTCAAAGGAACAATATTTTGAGAAACCCCGATTTGTGTCATACGATGCCACCTGGTCGTTTGAGTAATCGAGTAAAACCTGGTTTTTCTAGTGTTAAACTGTCGAGAAAATGTAACCAGTTTATATATTTTTTGTGTCTGGTATAAAGTATTGGAATTCTAAATAATACCTTCCATCTTCTGTTTTTTTTTTGCAAAATCGAGACATCATTTCACCACAGATTAGTGAAAATTTAATATCAATCTGCGCAGAATAGTAGAGTAAGAAAACATGATGCTTATAAATTTTTTTTTGTGTTTAAAAACTACAACCTTGAAGCTTCTCAGATTAAACTTCTAAGAATAGTTTTCTCCAAAATTTGTTTGAAAAAAAAAAGAAAGAATTCATTCGCCTTTTCTCAGCCTTAAAATAATTTTAATCGCTTTGAAAACCCGCTAATAGCTGAGTGATTGAGGTCGTTCTGCTTTCATTTGAAGAAAATAGATTGGGGAGGTGATATTCTTTGATATCAGAATATAATTATACTGCTGGGTTACTTTTTTAACTACCTATTTATAAAATTTAATAGACCGATCATCAGTTTCCTTTTTACAAACATAAAAATATGGGATTGTGTAAAAAAAAGCTCCACCATTGTGCCCAGCCTGTTTATAGTCGACCTTCTCACAAAAATAGTTGTACGATTCTGGGAAAGCTTTCGAAATCTTTTTTCCGTATTTCGACAAAGTTTTTAACTGAAAATATATATTTTTCACTCCTCCATCAAAAATTCATGGCCAAAGTACAATACTCTCCGTAGTGTTTGCATCAAAAATTTACTATACCAGTTTTATTTTGCTCGTTACAGGAATTACAAGAAAACAAGGTACACTGAAAGTTCTGTAATAGTTCTGCCCACTTCAAGTCGGATAAAGCGCAAAAAAAAAAAAATTAAATTCATATACGTGCAAAATGAGATGGAACGTTATACGTATATGTATATGCGACTGGAAAGGTGCATATGTGAAAGCTGTGTAGGAAAAAGGCGACGGCTAGGGGGTGGCTTTTAGCAGGAAATGTTAACGGCTTAATGTACGAGGCTTACGTGAATATTTTAGACGGACAGCCCACCGTAAATTACTGGAATTAGATATGGTCACCACGTAAGCGTGACCAACTCCATCCATTAGTAATGTTATTACTGGACAAGCTATATATATATGAACGTGTGTGGTACGGATTATCACACGAGCAGTAGCCGAGAGAGGGGGGGGGAAAGGCGCAAGCACACGAGGGTTCCGCGTCGACTGAATTAGCTGGCCCTCATTAGCAAATAGACCTGCAAACCTAGGAAATGCATCAAGATTTCGTTTGACGTCTGTCACCAATCTTGCTAATCAACCTCGAAAATGTGGACATTACGTCCACTTGCGCACGATATTACTTACCCTTTTTCGACCGACTCGTAAATGGAATCAATTTTTCAAATTGATTTTTATGCCACCACCGACGACTGCACAGGGCTATTTCATTGGGACATAGTTCGTAATAATTGTACTATACGAAAAGGGCGATCCGAGTCAGAACTGAAGAGCTGCGCCATTACACGAGAGTATAGCTGAATCTAAATTTCCGGTCAAATTTCAGCTATCCCTTCTGTAGCTGAGAAGTGACTGAAATTCGAACCGACCAATTTGTTCAAGTACGATATACTGTTGGATTTAGAGTTGAGAGTCGTGAATCCAAATTTCAGGTCATTTTTCTGCTATTTTCCTCTGTTGTCGCTAAAATTAGGCTGAAATATGGATGAAATGTTGAATTGACTGATCTTCATTACGAGTATGTGTAACATAATCCCAGATGTATAGATTTGAGTATATTCCAAGACTTAACAAATACTTTTGGTTTATAGCAGAATGTTTACATATTATAAGCATGTGAGAAAGTCTCGTCGCTGCATTATAAAATAAATAGGCTGTAACCGAGTTGAAGCCCATCACAAAATAAGAGTGTAAATATTGTCCGAGTTGAGTCCCTGACAGCAAGGGGTATTTGCGGGGCTAATTAGTATGCAATTCCGAGTTGAGTCCCAGTTTTGCTGAGCTAATTAATATGTAATTCCGAGTCGAGTCCCAAAAGTTGCGGAGATAAGAAAGTTGACAGCAGGGGGTATTTGCGGAGCTAATTAGTATGTAATTCCGAGTTGAGTCCCAGTTTGGTGGAGCTTATTCTCAAATATGTTTTTAAGTGGGAAATGCCGAGCAAGTTATTGCACAAATAGATTTTGTTTAAAATGTTTCAATAATGAAACCAGCCACCTTATCTTTCTCAATAAGAAGGACAGAATAATGCACTTTTAGCCTCCACCACTCAGATACGTACGTATATCTGATACAAATCAGTCCGTCAATTTATTAATCCAGTTCAATCGCACGTACTACAAATCCCTTTGAAGCATTTCACTATCACTTCAACTCAGACTTCTACTCTGCTCATCCAGGGATGGAAAACGTTACGTTATAACGTTATAAATAACGTTATGGTAGCGGTACTGAAACCATTTTCTATAACGTTACTGTAACGGTACCGCCCTTCACAACCCGATGGGCAAAAAATGAGAAAATGATCCGCAAAATGAGAATTTTATCCGTTGTCAGTCCGTTTTTATTTTCGATCATCGGATCTGAAAATTTGCAGTTATTTTTGTCATCTTGATTAATTTTGCAAATCCGTTTGTAAAACGGATTTCCTGATTATAATCAGTGATAATTTTTGGGCAATTTTTCTAAATCCGCTTGTAAAACGGTTTCACGGATTATAACCCGGGCCAACAAATATGATAAAACAGCCTTCACGGAAAATAATCCGGACTCATTTCCGGCAAGACTGATTACAATCCGTTCGAAATCCGTTTTAGAAGCCGGAAAACAGGAAAATTCCGGGTTATAATCCAGAAACGGATTATAACCCGGAATAAAACGGATCCGTTTTCAAAATATTTTGCCCATAGGGAACATAACGAAAAACAGAAAAACGGTACTTATCTATAAAATAACGTTACAAACTTTGTTTCACATTTTAAACTTTTAGGTTTCAACTTTCCATTTTTTGTATTTCAAAAAGTTATTTTGTGTTATTTTATTTTCATTATTTTGAGTTTTTTGAGTTTTTAGTTGAGCAAATGAAGTAATAAACAATGCTTTCTTTCTGCTACACACACTATACTACACTACTGCTACACTCCACCACTAAAAAAAAAAAAAAAAAAAAAAAAAAAAAAGGACAAAAACGATATTCATAACATGGTACCATAACGAAATGATGTTATAACGTTATATATTGATAACGGTACCGAATCAATGGGTACATTATAACGGTACCGTAACGAAACAGATTTGATCATTTCCATCCCTGTGCTCATCCTAATATTTTTGTATTTCTCAAAAACATTTTAGAGATACAATTTAAAACCTATGCTAATATGTTGGAGGCGAAAAAAACCAGTAATTACATACTCAGCTCCGCAAATACCCCCAGCTGTTAACTTTCTTATCTCCGCAAGTTTTGGGGCTCAACTCGGAATTACATATTAATTAGCTCAGTAAAACTGGGTCTCAACTCGGAATTGCATACTAATTAGCTCCGCAAACATCCCCTGCTGTCATCTTTCTTATCTCCGCAAGTTTTGGGACTCAACTTGGAATAATTACATATTGATCAGCTCCGCAAAACAGGGACTCAACTCGAATAGAAATTCTGGTTTGGAACTGAACTCGGGTCCGCCGAATAAATAGACTAACCGCAGATTTACATTACAAAGAACTCTTCCTGATTCACTCAAATTTTTGTATTGAAAAAAAAAAAAATTAATTCTCCTAAGTTTTATTTGATTCTTAAAACGTATTTACCTGAAAATAATCTTCAATTTAAAGTAGATTCATTCAAATTTCTTATCTTCAATTTCTTTCTTTGTGTTTGTGATTAGGTAGGTACACTTGTAAAATAGTGGAGTTCTGAGAAGGAAATATATGTACTTCATCCTCGCTACCTCAGGAGATGTATAGGAGATTGTTCAAAGATGAATATAAGGCGTAAAAGAATTTCTCTTTGTTCAGTGCCTCCAAGGTGGAGGTTTTCCTTTCAACCTCAAGTGGCTAAGCGAAATAATATCTTTTCGAAATAAAACCAGAGTATGAAAAATTTCCAAAGGCAGCATTAACGTTGCTTTTGTTAATTTTCCAACGAAATACAATAGGAAGCCGTATAATTAAGTAAACTGTAGAGTTTCAATTTTCAAGCAAAAACAACAAAATTACAAACCGAACTACGAGTATTCCTCGAACTCAACCCTCCAAATCGATATTCGCCCTCGTCTGCGATTCATACATTAAAAAAGACGAAAACTTGTTAGAAAAATTTTTCTCAAAATTGTAGTTGGAAAAGTAAAAAGAATACTACATATACCTAACAATTTTTTGAACACCCAATAATAACGATCGAGGTGCTGGAGAAAATACATATAACTTCGCGTTGTTTATTTTCAAATCGAAAAAGCTTCGAACTTTTACGGTAAGAAAGAAGTTTTCTCCTACGCATTTCGTTTCTAAATCTAAATTATGGACGGGTGGGACGTGACCGTTTTTCTCATTTTTTTCAGGGCCTGTTTATTTGTATTCTTCTTCTTCTTCTTCTTCCCATTCTTCCTCGATCCTATTTTTCCACATCGTTTAGAAAAAAAAAAAAATTCTAAACACATTTCCAGATACTGAGAACAGTTACATTCGCCAAGAGAAAACAAAGTATTGGCGCACAAAAGAAATACATATATATATAATTATATATTTTCTTTCTTTCTTTCGATTGTCTTGCGAAAAAAAAAAAGGAAGTAAAGCTGTATAGTATTTTACTCTGTAAGCTCATATGTACCTTACAAGCTGAAATTGGAAAAAAAACTGAACGGCTTTTGGCTTCAGTTAGTTTTCGAAAGTCAAAATAATAAAAATTGAATAAGTTTGAAGAATCTAAGCTGGAAGAATCGGATATGAACTTGGAACATATCAAGTATTTTATGTCACCTATCTGTGACTCAAGTTTCAAATCAGTCGAATTTAAATTTCACCCTCCATCGCTTAGGGAAGAATATCAACTTCGAGCTCCCTCGGGTACGGTTAATATAAACTTGAAATTTCAAATACCTTCATATAGACCTTATCTTCGAAGGGTCACTTACTGACTTGCGAAGTTTCAGTTTGACTAGCTGACAATAGTTCAAATCATCTAGTATTCAAATGAGACAAAAAAATAATAAGTAGCTTGAAGTTTTTAACCCTCAAGGAGATAATGCTTATTCAACCAGCAAACTAAAACTTCGGTGGGTATGTATAATCCAAGAATTAAGGATTTCATATTGATGAAATTCATTTGTTGATGAAAAAATCCAGTCAACTGTTTTCATTTTCTCATATTTTTCTCATGGTACAGAACCGGTTTTGTGCTATACGAAAAAATGAATTTTTGCCAACACGTAATTTTGAGCCATCTATAGAGTTGGAATTTTTTTTTTTTCGGAAAATGGTAGGTCAACTTAGGGCCCACTCTAGTCCACTTTAAAAATTCAGTCCCCAATACGGAGGCAAAGAGGAGAAAATCGCAGTTGATGGGCTTCCCTTGGAAGCTGGAGTTTCAATCCTCTGAGAATTCCTTCGGAAATTCGCTTAAATATCATGGTTGGAATTTTTGGTCAAAATAATTTTGTTTGTGAGAATGTCTCATCAGGAGTCGAATCGTATTTGCCAGGCAATATTTATAGGTACTGAATATACAAATTTATTATTATTATTTTTTTTTTTGAAACATCGCACAAAAAGTGTTTCTATTTTTTTTTTACCATGATGGTTTATTTAAAGACGTGTTATGATATCACAGGTCTTTCACCTCTTTGGGCGGATGGTTGGGATTGGAAACTGTAGGTTTGGTAGGTATGGTGGAACTCGAGGTAGGGGGATGGTGCGGGGATGATTGGAGAGTCTCAGACTCACAATTTCTCAGTCATGCGCAGAGCACTCAAGTCGGTCCCTCGCCAGACCCCGGTCGGTGGGTCAGGCTGTGTCGGTGATGAGTCTCGAACCCAGGACTTTACAATCGCAAGGCTAAGCACTCTACCACTACGCCACACAGACCTTTAAGTGTTTCTCTTCGTATTAGAAAATTCTGAAACGTATATACCAATTTAGAGGCTATATTTATGCCAAAAAACAGAAGGAAAATCTTGTGGAAAATCTTGTGAAAAATCTTGTTTACTTCAAGTTGGTCTCACCAACTCGCGAGCTCTATAGGTACCCATACTGTAAACCTTTTAGAACTGAATTTTGAAATTTGGTATTATATGGGCGTACTTGAAACTTTACATCGGATATACAGTCTTTTGCCAAGAAGAAGGGAAAAAAAATATGAGGCTGAATTCAAAATAACCAATCTTTTTCGACGACACATTATTCACGGTGAATTGTCGCCGCGTGAAAATATAAATTCTCTTCGTTTCTGCGACCCAAAAGCGTCTGCAAAAAAAAAAAAAAAAAAAAAAAAGGAGGAAAACCAAACAAATTTTTTTCTTCTCGTTGGCACCCATATCGGAGAATTCTCACCGAGGGGAAAAAAAATGAAATAGGCATATAAAAGAAAAGGAAGCCTTTTTATCTTAATACGAGGTCCTTTTTCCAGCCCTTCTTTTTTTATTTAGCCTGCTTTCGCTTTTTTTTTTTTTTCCATGTCGACATTTCGGGCTTGTTTATGATTGATGTTTTCATATCACGCACACAAGAGCGAATACTTTTTCGACTTGGAATTCGGCTGAAATCTAAAATCTTCTATATTTCGACACGACTTTCTACTTTACCTCCTCGCGTAAGTTAACGCGAGTTTTGCTCGGTCCGATTTTCTCTACGCGTTGGCCAAATAAAAATCCACTTTTTGACCCCGCCGACCAGCTCTTTTTATTATGCTGCCGCATTCGAATACCCATTTTTTCGCCTCGTGCGAAGAAGGCAACATTTTTTTTTCCAAGAAGAAAAATATCAAACTTTTTGGTTTCGAAAATAACTTGACAACTATTTTTTTGGGCTGCCTCTGCAGCAATCGCTGGATGCGAGATTACGTTGTGATTTATTATTTATTCGATCGTCGCGTCGACGGAAAATAGGTGCTTCTTCGAATGAGTGCTTTTTTCCTTGGTCTTTAGCAGGTTTCCAAAATCTTAGCCGATTTATGAACCACTAGGAAAATTAATCACAGGATGAAGAGTATCGTTAAGAAATTAAAAACCGTTCGATCGATGACAACTGACAACGGCGCGCGCATCATTATATTTTTGGATACATTAGCTATATCAGTTCCATGTCGTCAGCACCTCCACCCCCCCCCAAATTTTGGTCCAAAATATGATAGGAATTTTGTACTCATTTTGTACCATTTTGTACCGCCAAAAAAAAATTTTGTACCGCCATCCACAGAGAGTTATTCAAAGAAATGTTATGGGGTGGTGGGGACATGCTAGCACCCCCACTTCAACCAATCAACTCCAAACTAGTCTCATCATTTTGTACTCATTTTGTACTGCTCCCCTACCTATGCTCGGATTGGGGGCTGACCTTTAAACTCCAGAAAATTGCTCTGAAATAGTCTCATCATTTTGTACTCATTTTGTACTATTTTGTACTGGCAAAATAACATTTTGTACTGCTCTCCTACCTATGCTCGGATAGGGGGCTGACCTTTGAACTCCAGAAAATTGCTCCAAAATAGTCTCATCATTTTGTACTCATTTTGTACTGCTCCCGTACCTATGCTCGGATAGGGGGCTGACCTGTAAACTCCAGAAAATTGCTCCAAAATAGTCTCATCATTTTGTACTCATTTTGTACTGTTTTGTACTTGCAAAATAACAGTTTGTACTGCTCCCCTACCTATGCTCGGATAGGGGGCTGACCTTTGAACTCCAGAAAATTGCTCCAAAATAGTCTTATCATTTTGTACTCATTTTGTACTGCTCCCGTACCTATGCTCGGATAGGGGGCTGACCTTGTAAACTCCAGAAAATTGCTCTGAAATAGTCTCATCATTTTTTACTCATTTTGTACTGTTTTGTACTGGCAAAATAACAGTTTGTACTGCTCCCCTACCTATGCTCAGATAGGGGGCTGACCTTTGAACTCCAAAAAATTGCTCCAAAATAGTCTCATCATTTTGTACTCATTTTTTACTGTTTTGTACTGGCAAAATAACATTTTGTACTGCTCTCCTACCTATGCTCGGATAGGGAGCTGACCTTTAAACTCCAAAAAATTGCTCCAAAATAGTCTCATCATTTTGTACTCATTTTGTACTGCTCCCCTACCTATGCTCTGATAGGGGGCTGACCTTTAAACTCTAGAAAATTGCTCCAAAATAGTCTCATCATTTTGTACTCATTTTGTACCATTTTGTACTAGCATATTCAAACATAGGTAGCAGTACAAAATATTATTTTGCCAGTACAAAACGGTACAAAATGAGTACAAAATTCCTAGCATATTTTGGACCGTTTTTTTTTTTTTGGGGGGGGGGGAGCTCTCGATATCAACTATATTGATTTTTAACATAGTGTTTAATTTCCAAATTTACTATCCTACGGAAACAAAGATGTTAACCCATCGAAAAGTTCTTATATGGTCTTTCCTAGAAAAAAATTCATAATGAGGGCTAGAATTTCTCTATACCAATTTATAAAAATCAAAGTACAATATTAACACCTTTATTGAACACCCACGCAGCTATATTTCTTGTCTTAATGTATAGATTTATTCTATAGAATTAGGTTGTACCTATTCGTATTATAATTATTTGTCATGGGTAGATACAATTTTTCAATGCAAAATTGTTGAAACAAATTTTTTCATCTACTATCGGTTTGGAATAATGTCCTCATAAAATGCATTTCCATTTATATTTTCGTCCGCATGTTTTATTCGCGTCGAGAATGGCTATAGAACCGTTACGTGAATGAAATCTGAAGACTTTTTTTGTACATCATTATCGTTTCAAAACCTGGACACACTCATCAAAATATGGTTGTCATTCTAAACAAATCGGAAAATTCTAACGTTTCAACGTTTTCTGTTTGATTTCTGTAACTACCATATTTTTATTTATTTTTTTTGGCCTTTTCAATTTTTCATGTCACGAAATAATCGAGTCATTAAAGATCCTACGCGAAAAATGGTGAAAGTATTTATCACGACCACAGTTTTAAATTTTATTTTTATTTTTTGGTAAATAAATGTGCAAATTATCCTACGCATTGGACTCAGCTGGATGGCCTGTGGCCTGTTCGATCGTATATAATTATCCTTCGAATTGTCCACGTAGAATATTGGTGATTTCTTGGAAGAAGGAAAAATAGTGGCAACGATTATATGTATAGGTACATTTTTATTGGAACGATCGTGTTATACGTTCAGTATCGTGAGTATGAATTCTGTGGACTATACTTGGAATATTCTATCAATGTCGCTGTTAAAAGAAAATATATAACGCTAGCTGTTTATATTTCCACCTCTAATTGGACCATTGATTGGATGATGGTGAAGCTCGTTAAATATTCATAAATGAGTTACGCTGTATGTATCGGGTAACAATAAAAAATACAACGAGTTCTGAGAGATTTAAAGGTTCTAAAAATGGCTGAGGTCATTTTCATTGCATACTTGCTGCAGCGTCTCCGTTATGTGGACGATAGATTAAATTGAATAAATCTATAGAGATGAGTATATTCTGCATATATTGCTGTGTATATAGAAGGTGCCTCTGCTTATAGGAGATTTATGGAGAATAATTTACTCTCTCCGAAAAACCCTAAAACGGCTAAAACCACCAAAGCGTATGAGGAAGTCTCCAATAGATCGAAAAAATGAGATATTATTTTGTAAATATCTGATCTAAAGGACAAATTCGTGAAATTCGCTCGATCCTAAAATAATGTATGGTCTGTTCATTGTAGAGTTTAGTTATAATCAGTCAGCCGCTTGGTCACAGGTGTAAAGCTGCAACTTTGTTCGATTAATTAAAATTAAGCAGCTATATTTTGTAGTTCAGTTGGATGGGTAATTTTATAAAATCAGCCTACTCCAAAAACTTCGAAGTCTGTCGGAATAAAGACGTCTAGTCTTTCCCAGCCTCCAGACGTTTTATATTTCGATTTTCCTTTCACTATTATAAGTCACTTTTTTGTTGGTGATTTTATTTTCTCTCGACCTTAAAAATATATAAATTCCATGGCTTGACTGATTTTTCTCAAGGATATAAAACCATTGCGTACCTACGTCTGCATTTTCGAAGTTCTGCGTGCGCGAATCAAATCTTCTCATTCAACTTGTATTGTTAATTTCGTCTTCAAGAAATGCCAAAAATAATAAAAGAAGGGCGAGAAATGGAGTCTTGTAAAAAAGAAAAAAAGAAAGAAAAAAAGAATGAGAGAAAAAATAATTTTCGCGTAATTTTCATCCAAAATTTTTACGAATTCGAAATCCTATTATCGTCGTGAATTCGAGCAATTTACGAAATCAATGGCGAAGAGGTGAAGCTGAAGTGAGCTTTTTAAAATGCCAACAGGGTGACACGCTTTCAGTGTGGCATTTGTTTAGAATTTCTTCGTTTCAGCATTCGCGAACAATGGGGAGCGATGAGTGGAGGGAAGCTGGTTTTTTTTTCCTTTTTATTTTTGAAAAGACGAAAAAAGTTTGAAATTTCCAACCGTGTTTCCGTTCGACATTCACTCTCGAATCTTGAAATGAAAAATTTTGTCACCATTGTAATGGAAATTTATTAAAAGCTTTTACCGAAAACGATTTTTTCTGATATCTGCAGCGTGTACTTATTCTTCTTTTGAAGTGAATCGACATAGAAAGGCGCGACATTAAAATAAAATTTAAATATACGTGTATAGATACGAGTAATTTAGAAGTGAAGTTGAATCTTGGAAAATATGTCGAAAACCATCGCTTCTATGCTGAAAAAATAGTTTAGAATTGGAATAAATCAACATATATGAAGAAATTTAGACCGTCGTGGGAATCACTTAGTTGTGAGTTATAAAGTAGAGCTAAATTAGGAGAAATGAGCCCCACGCATTCTACTTTTTTTTCTTTTTTTTTTGTCACGATAATCAATAAATGCGATTTTACATGTCTTTTGAGGGTGATCCAAAAGCTTCTGAAGGTAAAGTTTACTTTCTCGTTTCAGTTTCTAAGCTCGTGACGTACGACCGAGTTTCAAATAAAGACCTCGTAAGTAAAGCCAACTCCATAAAAAATGACACTAAATAAGGCCAGCTTAAACGTACATCACCCTTCGCCATTTTATACTTGGTTATTTATTTACAGAAGAATAAGCCCTCCCCTGGATTACTTGAAAAATGTTACCTGTCTGCGAAGATTCGCTCCTCAAAAACCGAATCTTCTTTCAAATCCACCCCGTGCCTTGTTATTCGTTTGACTTTGCATGGAGGAAATCATTCGTGAGAATGGTTATTTCCTAGTCATATACAGGGTGTCCCTGCAGTTTTGGTTGGCTAGTCAGTACCAGTCAATAGAATTTCTTGAAACAAATGCGAATATACGAGTATAAAGTGAACTATTTCAGTGTGGGTTTTGGATATGGACTCAATTGGGATTTAGGACATACAAATCCAGTCTACATCTTTAGAGGTACTCTGGTTTCGAAGTTATGAAAAACAGAAAAACACAACTGGTGCTTGTATTGACTCGAATCAGGTTCTGAAAAAAGGAGAATTGTACGACGATAATTTTTAAAGGCTCGTTTGACCAGCCTGATTGCAAGTACAAGCTGTTGGCCGTCTTCTAAATATATGAACTCATCATGTTTTAGGAAAATGAGTTTCAGCTTCAAACATAATTTTTTGAAATGAAGCTGACAGACAGTAAAAAAAGGGAGCCTATGTGACGTAGTGGTATACAATGCTCAGCCTTGCGATCGAAAGGTATCTGAACTGAAAAAATGAATTGTAATTTTTTACTATTTTTCTAAGAGAAATAGGGATAGTTCAAGATTTATTTGTAGATATATTCCTGATATGTGTGATACATACGTTTTACTATCTTAAAATGGTACATTTTACTATTTTTGTGGTAATTTCTCCTATGAATATTGAATTGTTCCAGTTATCTCATAAAAATTATAAAAATTACCACCGAAATCTTTCTCAGTATGGTTCTATAGACTCATCACCGCCACAACCTGACTCTGACCATCCAACCCGCCACACAATCTACCCTACATTTCAAGTTTAGCTTTTCAAAATGAAGCCAATTAAAATATTAATACTGAATTCCTCCAACTGGTGAATATTTTAACTCGTTAAATCTCACGTTGAGGCAAAAATATAGTCCCTAGAATTTGATTCATTTGAATGATTCCTATGGTCTGTTTCGTTTAAAAAGTTCATGACTGCATAAGGATTTGAAGAATACCATTGGTCCAAATGAATAATACTTCCTCCTCATTTCTCGAAGCCTTGTGACGTCATGCACTTCTTAATATGAACAGACTATTATTCACTGATGCCATCAGCTTGTCGAGCCAACCTGGAACACCCTGTAAACGCCATGTTCTATAGAAGCCTATTTCACCTTACCCCAACTCGCAAGTCGAATTTCAAACGTTTACATTTCTCGCTTTAACGTTATCGAGTCTTAATCGTGGCATTATTTACGGATTTCCTGAATATAATCTGCGGAGAGTGCATATAATGTAAAAGAACCCGGCCAAAGTAATAAGAAACGTAAGGTAACCGGCGATATAAATTATTCAAAGCGACTCCCCGCTCGTCTTTCTTCTATTTTTCGTCGTATTTTCAACCCCCCGCACCACCCAACCAACCAATCCTGCTCTCAGCCCATCTCAGTCTGGCTCATTACCAAGAATCGCGTGTCTCTCCACCCTACTCCTCCACCCCTTGGTCGAGAACATATACATACATTCACTCGAGGTTTACGAGGTTTTTCCAGAACGTCTATAGAGTCATTGCAATTCCCACCCCCACACACCCCAACGCCCTCGAAGTCTGACAATATCAACGGAATCTACTCGCAGAAAATTTTCTCCCTTCTTAATGCCAACGAGTTTGTTTTGCTTTGCGCTTTTTCGGGTTGTATATATGTATATACCAGTAGTATACAGTCGTTTTCTCATATATCACGATTATTATCCTCCCCTAACAGTCCCCTACCTGGGTAACCGAGAAAAGGGAAAAAAGCCATCTACACCCTGCCCCCTTGCACCGAAGTTTTCTTATTAGAATTTCCAGCAACCGGAATACGATACTGGCTTCTCGTATTCAGCCATTTGCCTGGCGCTGCCTCATTTTTCAGCCCAAAGTATTATACGTTTTCTATTTTCATTGTTTGGAAAAATAGAGAAATTTATTTTTTCGACTTCCTTCGAAATGTCTCCTTTTTTTTGCCTCTCTTTCGGTTTCCTTATAGGATGCGTGTTTGCTGAGTATATCTCTTTTCATTATTCGTCTTCAACTTGCTATATCACTCTAATCTCGTCGAGAGCAACGTTTAACTGCAGACTGTAGGGTTGTTTGCCTTTGGATTTCGGTTTTGGATAACGCAGTAAAAGTGATTTATGGTAAAATTGTCGTTTTTTTGTATAGCCATTACACGATAAAATGGAGTCTTTGGAGGAGGGCTGAAGGTCAGACATAGTGATAGCTGAGGCAGTGTATCATCTATTTTACAACCAGTAATTATTTACTGGATTCAGAAGAACTTGGGCTTAAATGTGTACAAGAGGCTGTTAAGAATTTATAAGTACCTTGAAACTGCCAACAAATGAAAATGGGATAAGGTCCACGTATGCGAATTTTACAGTAGAGCAAAAAGCACTCTTATGCAGTGTTGTTCCTTGACGCGTCAAATAACTTTTTTGACATTTCATGTCAAAAAACGTCAAATAACGTAAAATTACAGTCAAAAAATTTTACTGTCAAATTATGTCAAAAAAGGTCAGATAATAATTTTATTGTGAAAACTGAATTTATTGTTATCATCATGAGTTTTGTAATACATCGAGTTTGTTTGGTTTGGTTTTGGATGATTCATTTTCATTTTAAACTTTGAATTATTTTAGTCAGAAGGCCCAACAACCAAACTCCAAATAAAAAATAAAAATTGATTTCGACGCTAAGCTCACATGGAGAATATTTTGATTTTATTGATCAAATTAATGACTACAAAGTACTTTAATTATTGTTTACATTTCCTTCGCTTCAATGTTAATCAGTAAAAAGAAAAACAAACAAGACATATTATCAATTTCTATTATGAATCAACTTCTAAATCCAAATCTTAAAGTCTTGCAGGCACATTTATTTAAATTTCAAATTTCAAATTTCCAATTTAATTTTTATTATTTTCAAAGCCAACTGCTGTCAGAAGAAAATTAGAAAATGTAGAATTGAGAGAATATTATTCAAAGACCACATAATAATCTTGCTTATGTTAGAATTTACAAAATAAACCAAAAAAGTTTTTCTTTGCCCTGAGATAGATAAAGCATATAAAATCTGCAATTTTCAATAAATAATCGAGCAATAATTAAGGAATTCCTAAGTTTTTCCTGTTGTCTTTTTTGATAATTTTTTGACGTGCGGAACAACACTGCTCTTATGTCTCTGTGCTTTCTTATGTAGCACCTCAAGTCTATTTTCTCAGCGATGGTTGTATTTTGGGACATAGTATTTTTACTGTGGGTTGGGCTTGGTGTACGTACACAACTGAACCTTGAAAGAACTCAATATTTGAAAACAGAGGACTTATCCTTATTTTGAAGTTAAGAATTTTTCACCTTCCATCTGGAAAAATGGTTCCATTTCACGAAATCTAAAATTCGCCATTTTTGTTCGTTGAATTGAAAAATGATCTACTCATTATTATGAGCTGTGAATGTATCAAAAAATGAATTATCTTTTAGAGAATGACTTCCCCTACTCCAACCCCTCTCTCCATTATCAGTTCAAAATTTCAAATTTCGCCGAAATTTTCTCTAAACGGTGGCTTTGGGTCACCTTTTTTCTTATTTAGTGAGGGAGGTGAAACTTGAGAAGGACCACAGTGGCAGATGGAAGCGGGAATGACACAAAAAACGCAAGTTTCAGTTAATCTCTGTTTCATCTTCAATGTGTTAACATCTTTCATAATGCATCAAAAACGAGTACATCCAATAATAATAACGAAAATTAAAAAATTGATGACGAGTAACGAACCAGCGAGAAAATTTATTAGGAGAGAACCGTTTGATGACAACTGGCAACGGCGCGCGCATCATTTATATTTTACCCAACATTTTCGATATCGACTATAGATTTTTAACTTCGTGTTCAATTTCCAAATTTACTCTTGTTTAATGAAATGTGAAAACAAAGATGTTGACGTATCAAAACAATTAGTTGACCCCTACTTTTTTTTTTCTTTTGGCAACTTGGCAGCTGTGTGACACTAACTTTTTTTTTTAGCCATTAATTGGCCAATTTACCCACAAATATTGAAAAAGTAGACTAGTTTCCACATTGATTGGGTTTATAAAAATGAAGACAGATTTAGGAGTAAGAAATTTACATTATTCCATCAGCATATGTATCAATGTGATAAGCCGGTGGTGGATTATTAGGGGGTGAGGGAGTTACGGCGATGAAAAATTAACGTTCTAAAACCAACCAATGATTATCTTTTTTTCTTTTTTTTTAGTGAGATAATCGACCGCCATTTTAACAAGTCACGTAATGCCGGTATGACAGGAAATGCTACGACAATTACGTCAACTGTTTAATAACGCTTCAAATAAAATAATGTTCATGACTCTGCAATATGAAAAAAACCGTCGGAGAGGTATTTCTTTTTTCCAGCTTCTTATTGAGGAAAATTGTAGAAAACTCGTACTGCGCGGGGCTTTCGAATGCAGCTTTCCAATATATTTCACTGACAATGACTTTTTTTCCCCTTGCGTTCGGCTTTGAACGCTTTCGTCTGTATTTCCTTTCACTGGTTTTCAAAATATCCTTTGTAACAGTACAATATTCTGTATTCGAGAACGATTACAAAGTGACTACAAATATACGTCGTCAATTGCCATAAGATTTGTCAACATTTTTTGAAACGAACGCAAACTTGAAACTCTCCATTTATTTTGATTTGTATTTCATGAATGAAAGACAGTTAAAATACAAGTTTCATTTCTCTGTTTATATAATTCAATGTCACATTATAACGTTTAGAAGAACGTGCAATTTGAATTCGTATCTACTTACCTCTCGAGGGAATGTAAGAGTTCCTTTCTACTCTAATAGAACAGTTGGTAAAATGTACTCCTTCTCCTTTTATGAAAATATTTGTCTTTAATACGTAGGTATTTATTGGACAATTTGACAACAAAAATCCTTAATTTTGGATGGTTCTGGCTAAAAGTAATCAGATTCATATTTTTCCATTTTTCAATACCAGAAGTACCACCATCAAGATATTATAAATAAGTATTGCTAATTTACAGAATTCGGGCTTTTCGTGGAATATAAATTTTGAAAAATCAAACAAAATTACTAAATAAAATGAAAAATGATGAAGCAGTGCGTTTTTCAAGCACAAAAGCTCTGCAGTTGACTCTTTGAGATGTCAAAATTTAATACATCCCTTATCCTAGGGATAAAAATTTTATCCACATAATAGGTATACATTTTTTTTTGATCCTTCATAAAATAAGAAAAAAAAAAGTTTCTATAGACTCATCAGAACTCATCCATTTATTGAGTACTACGAGTAGACATATTAATAGTTATAGAACTGTGATAGAATCTTTATAATAAAAATTTAGTTTACACGCGTTTCATTAAGTACTTATTTTGCGAGAGCATAAAATCGTGTACTCGTAATTTATTAACAAAATTATTATTATTATTATTTCTTCATTTTTCAATATCAAAGCAGTAAAAAATAAGAGAATAAATAGAAAATTTATAAACCATTCGCTGATTAAGACCACACACACTATCGTCGTTATTCTTCTTACTTATTCCATAAATAAATATAAACTAAGCATGAATTTTCAACGATCAGAAAAAAAAAAAAAGTAGCCAACTAAAGAGAGTTATAATATTCATTCTTCTATCTCCCTTTCTCAATACCACGTCATTAGTAAAGCAAAAATAGAAACTATATCTTTTCCGCTTTTGACATGGTCTACAACTAATAGTTGTGGTAGCCAAAGATGCTTTCATCCAAGCTGTTCTATTTATTATCATATATTGACCTGTTTACCTAAACTCCTACGCCAGAGAACCCAATTCAGGTGAAAAATATTACAAACATTTTGCTTTCAACACGTTCTCATCCGATTTGAAATTTAATAATATTTCAAAATAATGCCGCCAAAAAGAATTTTTCGATTTTTGTTTTCCTTTTTTCCCCAAATAAAAATGCGAGGTAAATACTGGAGATTGTAAAAAAATTAATATTCAAAGAAATGCTCGACGTTATTTTTAACAAACTGAGAGATATAGAACTGCCAAAAATAGCAGCGAAGATGAAAAAGTTGAAAAGTGGGTTAAATGTTGCCAACGTTTGACAAATGTTATTTTATCGTTAGAGTAGATGTGCAAAAAATTAAAAACTTTTTTAAAAAATTCCATAATATTGTAATATTAATTACAGAGTAATGAAATTATAAATGTTAGTGGCAGTAAAGTCATATTTAGAGACCGGATTTTTCGGTAGGAAAACATGATATTTTTGGTACAAATATCTGAAAAATCGGTAGTATTCGGTTTTTCAAGAAAAATGGCGGGAAAATAATGCCTGGTTTATTTATTATTAGAATTACATTTTAATATGACAAATTTTTACAAAAATTTACTATTATGCATCACAATAACATGTTTTTCGGTGTTCTCAACCGTTAAGTTGTGTCTCCTATCAGAGAGAATATATTTGTATTCAGAGAAACTCCGCATCAAATCTATGGAAGTAAGTGGTGCGCGGAAGAAAAAATATTAAGAGTGGCAGTTGTATGGAAAATAAAGTTCATTTCCTGGAATTATGTGTGGTATAAAAAATTATTTAAATACTCTATGTTTTTTTGAGTTTTTTTTTAAAAATACATTGCTTAGCATTTTCAATTATCAATTTCTTTCCGAGTGGAATTATTCAAAAAATAACATTTCTGCAAATTTTGGTGTTTTTCGGTTTCTTTCGCATTTTTTTTTTTTTTGCGTTTTCGATGTTATTTGGTAAAATGAAAATTTTTTCCAGCGTCCCATTCACTTAATTCAAACTTCCTTTTCAAAATTACTCATTCCGTCCTTCAGGAAAAAAAGTGTTGAATACCTGCAAATCCTGTCTCTAGTCATATTGCTCTGTTTATAGTTTGATGGGGTCTTAAAAGTCAATTTACAAGTACCTATAGTTGCCTTTTTTTTTTTTTTTTTTTCCTAGCAAAGGTTGAAAAACGGGAACCAAAAGTTGAAAATTTTCAACTGGAGATAGAAAAATATAATATAAATTTCAATTTTGAAAAAAAGTCGAGCGAAGTTAATTTCTGCAATTTTTTTGTCTTGATTCGAGCCCTTATCTTCACTTTTAATCTGAATTTTCGGATGAAGGAATATTTTCAAATTCATATTTTTTCCACTTTTCTTATTCTTTATTTCTTTTTTCACAAGAAGAGTCTGCGGTGATGTGAAAAAATTCGAATTTTTTACAGAAATTAATAAAAGAACTTGTCTCATTTAATTTAATAAGTTTTTACTATAAGCAGATTAAAATTGTTAACAAAAGATTTTCTGCAGAGGCCATCTTCTTTTTTAATCACAAATTTCATATTCTACCCTTTAAATATTTGATTTTGTTTTAAAAGAGAGAATTCATTTATCATTTTTCTCAAAAGTGAAATAGAATTGGGCTCACTGTGGACAGTATATTATAGGGAATTTCTCTATTTTTGAGTGTTTTTGTTTCTTCTAATGAAAAACATTCAAATTTCTAAAATATAGTCGGTACGTGATGCAAAATGATATGCTGAAACATAATATAGAACATCTTTATGGCAAACTATGATGGTTTTGTTTTTTTTTGTTGAAAATTCTATACTCAACCATTTCAATGTTTTCGAATTCAACTAACCGAAATCATATTTCGAATCGGAATCATTATAAATGCAAACGGAAAACTTTCGTGTCTTCCAGCAAATGCTACAAACAGCACGACCGAGTTGGAAGGTCTGAATATATGTGTACCGGTAGCAAACAAGACTTTCATAAGTCATTAATAATGCACATAAAACACACAATGAGGCGGTGTTTAGTCGTCAAAATATTTCCGAAGAATGGCTCAGCAACGTTCAAATAGACGAATTTTCCTCGCTCTTCGCCCAAATTGTCGATAAAATTTCGCAAACAGCGTTCTCGATTAATGTACCGAGTAATTCGCGCAGCTTCGTCGATGCCAATACCGACCGTTATTTGTCTTTTAAATATTTACCGCATTTCGATTAGCGCGCAGCTTTTACTCAAAATTTAACGAACATAATTACACCGGCAAATTGTCGATGCACAGCATCGAATTTCACGAGAGACGGCTGGTTTTTGAAATATATCTCGTCTGATCATTTCTTTCAAGAGCCCCCACCTCCCCCCCACCCTAACCTATCCTCATCGGGAATGAAAGAGGAATGGGGACATTAACGCATGAGTACTTATTGTGGAAGAGAAAATTCATTCAAAACGTGTAATTATATTATGAATATATGATCGAATTACATAAAGTCACCCAAAAATTTAGAAAATCAATCGGTGGGAGAGCTTCTGAGCCTGTGAACAGACTAAAAGGAAAGTCTTATCAGTTTCATGAATTCGACATAAAATGCAAGTACATAAGCTCTATAAAATAACCACCATGTGTGTACATGAGAAATTTTAGTTTATAAGGGCAAAATTTTGGGGAACAAAATTTGGGTATTATTATTATTATTGACGAAAACAGATTTTAAAGAAGAAAATTTGAAATCATTTGGGCAAAATTCGGTGAAATTTTGTTAATTGTGAAAGATTGATATGGCTAAATTTTTTCAAAATTTCGATTACTCACAAGATCGTTCGATTCAAGAGTTTCAATTTTTATCTCCTTTAATGACCTGCAGCTATTATTAGGATCTAATTATTTGAGAATTTTACGAAAATTAAAACAGAATTAAAACGAATTTGGAATATTCTGAAAAAAAGTTGAAATTTTATAAGTAAATAAAAACCGAAAATCAAATGAAAAAATTAATATAAGTGGGGGGGGGGAGACAAGATAAATGAAGGAAAAAGTAAAATAAATTAAAATGAATAAAAAATAAAAATTGAAAAACAGAACTAATTAAGGAAAGAATAAAAGTAATTTAATATAGTAAAATCTCCCACAAAAATAAAATGGAACAAAACAAGAAAAAAAGGAAAACGGGAAATGTTTAGCTTCTGTTCGATTTTAGCTGAAATTTATTCATTCCTGTTTTCATCAATTTTTTTCTAAGAAGACAAGCTTAATTTTGGTTTTTTGTGTGATTTTATTATGTTTTCTGTCTCGAGCTTTTTGATTCCAGTTCTATTTTAAATTATAATTGAACGTTTGGTTCTTAGATCGGTTTTATTCTCTACCCAATTTCTTTTTATATTTTGTTTTACATTTCTGGTTTTCGATATCAGCTATTTTTTCCTACAATTATTTAGCTACTTTTCTTATTTTTAAAAAAATTTTGTGATAGTGTCTTCTTAATTTTTCAGTTTTTTTCTTCTTTTTCTTTTCCCATTTTATTAAATTTATAATAATATTTTTTAAATGTTCAGAATTTTTTCTTTTCATTTTATTCGAGACTAGCGTGGCCCGAGAGGGCTAAGCCCTTCTTGTTCCAGCTTTTTTTGAACAAGTGGAAAATACTCGAGTGTCTATACATGTGTACATCGAACTCTGCACCTACTTTTACAAACTTATTCTTCGCTTTTACTTTGGGACTGCCTTTATAATACTATTAATACCATATATACACTGCATATAAAGCAACTAAATCCACTTAATCTCTTTCGTAAACTGTTAAGGGATTATTTTGTGTTTTCTTTTCTTGAACTCGCTTTTTCTCGAGCTTTCAATTTACCTTGTTACAAAATGCACCGGATGAATGCCAAGTGCGATGTAAGTATTCGACGACACATTCATCGTGGAATTTGAATTCTTCGCGATTGTCGTCGAAAGAAATGAAAAAAGACAAAGTAAACGGACATAAAAAAAGTTCAAGTGTTTCACCTTTGCTCTTGTTACTTTCAACTTGTAAATTGTCGGTGTGTGTAGAATGATAAAGATTGTACGTATACCATTTAGCTCTTCATCGAATAGCTCTAGTTGTTAAGTGAGTGCCAGATGATGCTGTGGGAATATACCTATTAGAAAAGTGTTGGCCAGGAATTTAAACATATGTGAGCGATGAAGAAGAGTAAAAATGAGAAATGATGTTTTTCAAGAGTCGTTATCATTGATAGTTGAAGCAGTCAATTGTTTAAGTAAAGCTTTCAGTATTTCAGATGTATGTTTTCAGAATCTGTTGAGTCGATAGAAGCAAAACTTGGGGCATGGTTTTACTTGGATGATGAACTATAGGCTATGATAGATGTACTGAGTTGTGTTCTTATTTTCGTTAAAATATCTACTTTTACTGATGCGCAAAGTAGATGTTCAACTTTGCGATGGCTAATTTTAGCTGTAAAAAAGATGTAGTCTGAATCAAAAATTTATCTCTATACGCATCCTTCAGTTCAACATTAAAGCATGTTGATAGTGAAAATTTCAACTTGGGACCCATCACGGAGGTTTCAAAACATTTTTCTCTCCGAGAACATATCTATAATGATATTTTTTACTCGTGCACTGCGAAAAAATGTACCTATACTTTTTACTTAGTGAAATATATTATCCACTATATTTCAGAAGTTTTATATCCATATGGATTGGAAAAAAGTTTTTGGAAAATAAAAAAAAAACCCTAACTGCATGACAAGTCCGTACGGGTGTAACAACGTTACGGTGAAGTAGCAAAGAAAGAAAGAAAAAAAGAAAGTCATTCGTTCAACTTAACAAAATTATAGTCGATATTTAAAGGTCTACGCGAACTTTTTGGCGAAAATGTTCTTTGATAATGCCCTCATATAGCATCGTTTGCACCCTACCATGAAGGACCTTCATGTTTTAACGAGTATCAGAAAATGCTTTTAGAAGAAATCGTTGTAAATTATGAAAAATATTGCCAACTTTGTGTGGCTTTCTTAATGCAGAAAATATCGTACATTACTTTTTTCTTTTTTTTGAGGCTTTAAGGTCATTTATTTGTAAACATTTGAGGATACGTGCGCATTAAACTCGAAAGTAGAAGGCTAAAACATACTTTGCAGCAATCATACATCGTTTCTTTTCCATTCACATAAGAACTTTGTGTGGGTAGTTATCCTTGAGACAGCGTGGGGAATTGGGATTAGAATAGTTTTAGCAGAAAAGTGAATTAGGAAAGCTTTAATGGTCCATTGAAAGAAGCAGGTCAGCATATAGGGAGTAATTGATAAAGACTTATACGGCTTTGTTGTTCTGGGGTCCCTACTCTTCATTATATCTCTCATCAAATAAAAAAAAAGAGAGTTACTACACTAGAAGTTCTCGTTGATGCACAGTCGGGTGAATGACTCCCTCGCTATAGACCTCCTAGACACAGAGGATGATAGCCTTTCTTTGTAAATTAATAATCCAAATTCGCGAATTCGACAATTAATGAAGGCTAATCTAATATAATATCTTATAGCAGGCCCGAGTGGAGCCTCTATTCAATGACTCGAGCAGCTTTTCAAGGAAGCAATGCAAAGTCATACATACCTTCATCCCTCATACTTTTTAAAACCCTTGATCCTTATTCACCTATAGATACTTGGGCGAAAATACTGCTATTAATTTTTGGCCCCACTGCCCCTCTTTTGGTCACAGAACACCGTGTATAAAGTTCAATTAATATACCTACGTGGCCATAAAATGGCGGATCTGAAAATGGAGGCGAACAAAATCTGTGGCAAAGTCGTTGCTCTACATGAACGTATAGTTGTGTACACTTTGTCGACCTAAAATATAGGTATCTATACGTAGACTATACGCGTATACCTTAACAGTATATTACGTACATTATCGCCGCCCAAAATGGCGAGTGTAACGTAAAATCATTTTGCTAGCGAAATTACGATATCGCTTTTAACGCTTGTCACGTGATTTACGAGCGTATTATGGCATGAAGTATATATGACTGCAGATATCGCGAAACAAGGCTTACAAGCAGCTATACATATTATGTATACGTATAATATTCGCTGAAATTTGTCTCTCTCTCTCTCTCTCTCGGACTACCCCTCATCCAGTCACTCCGTATACGTTCGTCTCTCTCACACACTCATTCCGTGTTCCGGCACGAATACAGCCAGGTAGAATAGTCTCCAGTACTTCCCACCGCCACCTTATTTTCGCATACTCGAATAGCTTCTTGATCTCTCTCTCTCTCTCTTTTATTTCTCTGCGGAGCTATAATACATTTATGTGTATGTAGAACTATATAGGTATGCGCGTCTCTCTCGCACTCTGTTTTTCTTCGCTCCGTCTCGACCTTCGTCGAGAAACAGCGATCCTCTTATACCCTTAAAAGTCGAGCTAAAATGATGAATATGGGGCCGATCAGCTCGACATGCAAATTCGAAACCGTATGACCCTCGCCCCCATTCCCGGATGCGTGCCCAGATAAGGATGCGAAAGCCTATATTCCGTTATTTATGGTGAAATTTCAGACACCCTTCCTCTCCCCCCCGCGGCCGCGTAATGGGCAGTCATGGGTAATATTACAGGCTGTAAATATTACGCGCAGTCTCGAATACCCTTATCGTGTATAGTCGAGCCAAGCAGTATGGTGCTTTGCAGATGAGCATATTATACTCTCTCATGGCGATAAATTAAAATGGGCAAATAATACTGGAATATATTGTATATAGTCTATCGACCACCGAAATTTTCGCCACTCTGTCTAAGTTATGGAGTCGAACTATACATATATAACCATTCTGCACGAAATGGAGCAAGGAGTTTTTCCAACAGCTGACTTTCATTTACTTGACCTTATCAGCTTATCTATCCGTTTAATATCTAATGTAATAAATGGATCAGCGCCGTGTAATCCCTTCTCTCCCCCCCACGCCACAGAAAAGTCGTTTGCCTTCCTCACATATTTTTCCTCTGGAAAAGCAGGGAGAACGGTCCTAAGACATACGATATTCGCCTCTAGACTTTGATTTGCTCCCCTACAAAAAACCCGATGGGCAAAAAATGAGAAAATGATCCGGAAAATGAGAATTTTATCCGTTGTCAGTCCGTTTTTATTTTCGACCATCGGATCTGAAAATTTGCAGATATTTTTGTCATCTTGATTATTTTTCCAAATCCGTTTGTAAAACGGATTTCCTGATTATAATCAGTGATAATTTTTGGGCAATTTTTCTGAATCCGTTTGTAAAATGGTTTCACGGATTATAACCCGGGCCAACAAATATGATAAAACAGTATTCACGGAAAATAATCCGGACTCATTTCCGGCAAGACTGATTACAATCCGTTCGAAATCCGTTTTAGAAGCCGGAAAACAGGAAAATTCCGGGTTATAATCCAGAAACGGATTATAACCCGGAATAAAACGGATCCGTTTTCAAAATATTTTGCCCATGGGGAATACGTAGGTCATCAAAATGAAATACGCGACTGCATACGAAAAAACCCAGAAAAATACAATTTCCTACCTAGCAAAATGCAATCTGCTACCCAATAAATTCGTCAATAACTAAAAAAAAAAATACTTTGTAGTACCTTCTGCTATCAAGCAAAATGCATTCTGCTACCTGGCAATATAAGCTATCTGCTATCTAGTAAAATCCAAACTGTTACCAAGCAAAATTCGTCCTGCTACCTAGCAAACAGGGCTCATAGCGAGGGATGTGTAAGTGAAGATTAATTTTAAAAATTCATTTATGTTATAAAACCTGACAGTAATTCAAACTTGAAAAAAAAAAAAAAAACTTGAATTTATCTAATTTTACTGAAAAGTAATAATAAATTTTGAAAAGCTTGTATAAATTGACCCCCCTACACCCCTTCGCTTACCGTCGATACTGCTTTACGGTGCCATTGGATCTGACTTCAATGTATATTATTTTTATGTCCAGCATATATTGATTGATTTCAAACCTCTGAGAAATTAATCTTTTAATTATTTTTGTTTCAGGTGAGTGAAAATATAAATCTCATTAAAATATTATGAAAGGCGAATTTACGAAGTAAGTAACAACTGTTCTGTTTCTCGCATTATTTTTAAAAACAAATAATCTAACCAAAAACTAAGGTGAAGAATGCTGTCTGAATACTCGCACCTATTGCGGTGTTAACAACGCCGTAAAAATGCAGCGGATACTACAAGTCCTACACGAAGAGAAAGCTGCAGGGACTAATCCGTAAGGGACTTAATTTGCTGTCTTGAAAAATGTCGGGTACAAAACCATGGATATTTTTGGTATTTTAGGGATTTTTCAGATGTTTTGGTATTTTCTGAGATTTCGGGGTGTGTTTTTGAGGATTGGGTCTCAGTTTTCCAAGTATTATTCAAATAAGAGATGATATTATTTGGTATTTTACCCTTGTGTTTTAGAATTTTAATTTTCCTTTTTTGAATTTTACAGATCATTTAGAGCAATTACTTTTTTTTTCTTTTTTTTCCCCCCAAGTCGTGGCTAAAATTTGAATTTTCTTTCAACAACAAGCTAAAAAAAATCATGGTTTTATGGATTTTTTTCACCTACAAGGATTTTTTTTAAATTCTAAGCAGGGATTTTCAACAATTTGGGTTGGCAATGCTGGAAACCAGTATCCATTTAGGTTCTCGCTTTTTAACAAGCTCGTATTATCAAAATTACTTTTGGTATCGTGTAATTTTGCACGGTAGGTACGAAAAAAGAATAATATTATTATGTTTAATGAAGGAACTATATGGCCATATTTTTTCGGGGAGGCCCCGTATACGAACACTAAAAAAAAAAAAAAAAACATTTTCATTCTCATATAGCGATGACCCTTGGAAAAAGTCTAACATTGTCTGAAACCCATTTAAATACGTGCTCAACCTACGTTAATTAAGCCTCATTAGAAAGATCCGTACCAACTGTACAAACAAGCAGATTGTATTTATGAGTATGACCATCAAAATGTGTACGCCTGCTGTAATATGGCTGCACTTACGTGATTAGGATGAATGATTGACGGATGTTTTTGAAACCGAGTTATTCTCGTATGTACTTGTATATGTATCTTGCAGCAGCAAGACTTTCGACACATTGCAGTGTGCAGGAGAGATGGAAAATTCTGTACGTAAATATGATTCGCAGAAAAAATTGAATGTTGGCAATTGGAAAGAGGCGGCGGATTTACTTAATTCGTATTTTTATTCCACCTGAATTTTTTTCGAATTCTGCGTTGACGTCTGTATAAATTATAATACTCACGTAGTTTGTGTGAAAAACATTTATTTACGATTCCGGGTCAAAACGCCGAGTTTGTTTTCTCGAAGAATGGTTTTTACCTCGAATAGATTTCCTCTCGAGTGATTTTTACTTGAATTTTCTTTCTCAAACACCGTTTGCCCTAATTATTTTCCCCGCGAATGCTGTTTTTATATGAAGGATATGATGGCCCTCACTTTAGACCTGCTGGCTGCCCTCCTCCTTATCCGAAGGAACGATCAATTTTGGCAAAGGGGTAACGGGGCTCAGCACCACATAGCAACACTGATGAATAAATATAATCTAATTCGGAGTGGCTACGCCTTCCAGAGCTTAAATTAGACCCCTCTCTCTGCAGTTCAATGAAAACGAACCAAATTTTGATTTTATTTGTACCAAGTTTTGGAAATTGTTGGCATTCCCCCAAAAAAACAAGCAGTCTGCCTACGTGTATATTTTGTCTATGTCTGAAAAAATTGTTTACCAACTCGAGTACAATTCTTTATAGATCACATCTACCTGTTTCTCATGTTTCAAACTTCACGTACTTAGAGTGTTAGAATTTCCAACGTAGTGTTAAAAAGTTGAATATAATTTGGTAAGCCAGTTCTGTGAGATTCTATTTATATTTATATATATATATGCCCTATTCAAGTCACTTCAAAGAGAATGTCTCGCGGTGCTTTGACTTTCTCGAAAGCTTTGTACGAAATTTACGTAGCTTAGAGAATTTCTGAAAAATTCCTGGAATACTTTCAGATGGACGGTTCTCCAAAGTTGGTGAAAGGGCAACCGGAAAATAGTTTCCAAAATGAGAAAAACAATTGGTTTACAGTTTACACGCGTAAACCAGCAGCTCGAATAGCGAGCGGTTGGAAGTTGAAAAATATTTTCAAACTCTCGTGATCATCAATACGAGAGGCTTTTGCGTGTAGCCTTTTTCATGTATATATATAGGCTTCGGCCTAACCTTCTTCTATTGGTACATATATGCTTAGACCTTGGCGCAGTTCTTCTTGTCGATGAGAATTTAATTAAACTTTTCTTTCAGTTTTCTCTACCCGCAGCCCGCTTATAAGCCGGTGTTCCTTTTTTTTTTTTTTTTACAGAACAGAAAACGGTTAATAAATACTACACCTCGAGTAAAATAATACTTTTCAAAGTCGTTTCAAATTCGCTTCGACATACATTTCGAAAGCCGAAGCTATGTGTAAACGCGTTTCAGAGCTGTCTGTAACAAAATAATGAGAAATAGAGTGTGGGGCAGGGGTGTGAGCTGGAAAGAACACCGAAGATGAAAAGTTTACAGAAAATTTTACAACTTTGATGTCGACGAGCGAAAAAGTATATAGTGTTTTTTTTTTTCCCCCGTTTTTTTTCAGTTGCGCCGTTGTTTTGCAGTAGAATGAATAAAAAAAAAAAAAAGCTGGCGGAGTAGATTTTCTGGAAAAGTTGTATGAAAAAAAAAAAAAAAAAAACGAAAAAGCGCGTTCGCTCTTTAATTTAGAAGTTTGAGTGAGCGAGAATTGAGGCGAAAGGGTAAGCTAGAAAGAACTTAACTTTGAAGTCCGAATATTTAAATGTTTGTTTTTGCAAAAAGTTGAGAAAATTATACAGGCTACCTAAATCGCGCGACTAGAAAGTAATTATAGAAACAGAACAGCTTATGCTAAAGAAAGGATAAATTAAGTTTGCTGTGCGTCCTTTCTGCCTCTCTCGTCTATGCTTTGTGAGCTGCATAGCAGAGGTAGGACTGCAAGTAAGGCGGATTAAACGCGTAAATTCTCTCAGCAAGATTAAGAAGTAACGAAAGTTCAAAAATAGATTTTACTAATTAATGCTTTTATTAGACGCGCATAAAGGTGCACGGCGAATTACTATCTTGGAAGTAAATCTGCATTAGCAATTCCAAATTTCATCATCCTAACTTGATTTCACAATGTAACATCAGTTTCGCTCGCAGCAAATTTTATTGGAAATCATACCGTCAATTGATTTTCACTACTCAATTCGAGTCATTTAATGGCTGCTAAATGATTATTAATTTGAGTGTTCTAAAAATGTTTCTTAAATTAAGCATCTTCATGTATGGTGTGGTACCTACTGTGGATTTCATGATATTTAATTCAATGAATATTTGCTGAATAGTATAAAAATGTGGGAACAATATAATTTATTCTGTAAGGAGAAATACAAATATTCGGGGGGGGGGGGGGGGATTGGGAAAATTCGGGAAATCTGGCTGGAGGGCTGGAAAAGGGCGGAAAAGAGAAGAAGAAAAAAAAACAGAAAACAACACAAAAACAAAAAGAGGGGAATGCGTACTGTGTGCAGGAAATGGGAGAGAGGGAGGAAAATCACTGAAACCATGTTGGCTCAAAGGCCGCTAAATGCCTCTGTATGCTATTCCTGAATTCTTTCCAATTCATAAAACATAAATGTCGACCTCTGTATGTATTCTTATAACCTCATTGAAAAGGCAGAGAGTCTGTAGAAGCCGTAGTTACATCCCTTTGGGGTAGCAAAGAGAACATTATCCCTGCTGTTGAACGTTAGATTGACGAACTTTGAAGTTCGCCAAAGTCATAAAGGAAGGAAATTCAAATTCGTTCTCTGTGATCTCGATTTAGTAATTTCGATGCTGCATTCATTCAACTCGCAGATGACCATATAGTCACCTAGTTAGGCATTTATCCATTGCACCCAACATCCGGATCGGATAAACATAATGCTGTGTGAAAGCAGCTAAATGCGGACAATTTTTTTGAAAAAAGAAGATCTATAATACCAATTTTAGCAGATTATTTATGACCTATTTAATTTATTATGTACTCTCCATAAGATTGGTGAAAAAAAAAAATTTCTTGATATTTTTTTCAAGACTGTTTACAAAGAAAAAATATTCAAGATTCGCTTTTGCTCGACTTTAGTAAATCTTGAGAACTGAAAGTCCGATACTCTACGTATAGTCTTTCTGTACAACTTTCAGCATATTATTATAGGTGAAGGATTTAGAACTATCAAGTTTCCCCTCTGACTGTAAATCCTTTGTCAATACTACACGAGAGTGAAAAAAATAAGGAGTCTTCCACTGCTTTTTCCCTGTCTTTAATCACTTTCAGATCAGTATCCTCGTGTAATTGATTGAGTGGTGTCTTGTCGACTGTTTAAAATAAAACCACCGATAGGTGGCATGAAAGAGCACTTATTAGCGAAAGGCCGAAAGTAGGGAGGAGAAAAGGTCGAAAAGAGTTTAATTAATTTTAGAAGTATCGTTAGTATTTCACTCCTTTTTTCCCTCTCTCTCTCTCTCTCTCTCTCGCTGCTTTCTCTGTCCTACATAGATATTTTTCTCTTTTATATTCTTTTCACCGTATTTCTCAAGAGATCTTTCACTTATCCCGCTATTCCATCGTATTTCCTAACAATTTTTTCGTATCGCTTCGTCTCATCAATCAAGAAACATTTTCCTTTACGTAACTACGTGGAAATTTGTTCCATAAAAATCAGAGAAAACTCGAGTCGATGTACATGTAGGGGAAAAGTGGGTTGAAGTGAGAAGACAGCAATGCGGTGAGTTTCCACCTCAAGTCGACGAGAAAAAATAGTAAGTTATATAATTCGATTTAAAGATAGGTGTACCTATAGCTTATATACCAGCGAAGAAGTGAAAATATCGTGGAAAAGAGAAAATTCTGGACAAGTCTACTCGTACTTCTTATTAACGTTGATTATGAGGATAGAAAAAAAATAAAAACTTTAATAAGGCCATCCGCAAGTGCTTCTTTCAAATAGTTCCTTTTTTCTCGCCTTTTTTTTTCTTCTTCAAAAAATATACCTATATCTAGTATACTTGTGAGATCTATGAAGAAAGAAAAAATAAAAACAAAACTGAAGAAAATTTAAATGAAAAATTTTTTCTCGAATATATATGTATATTTTTAGACCCTTTTGCTTTTGAAAATTCCAACTTTTGACGATGATTTTTTTTTTTTTTTTCTGTATCCGTCTTCATTTTTATCTCGTCTCTCGTGTTTTACACATTTTTTGGAGATAAAAAAATTTTTCTCAGTATTCTCTGTTCCTTTATACTGCAGACGGAATGATTATATTTTGTATTCATTTCTACGTGGGCTAATCTGCAGTTGTGCGTGAGTTGAAGCCAGCTTCTCAGCTCATTTGATGAGAAGAGCAGAAGCATGCAGAATGAATTCAAAGCTGGAGCGATTATTCTGCCTATAAATAAAATTATACTTGTATAGCCAACGATGAATTTTTGTAAGGACCTATCTTTTTACTGGTTTCTACGTTGTAAATTATACTTATTTTCAAAATGAAAACGTTTCCAGATAATTCTGTGGGCAATTTTATACCTGAGCAGATTAAGTGATATTGGTATCACTCTATTCGAAAGTTTAGATATAATTCGAGCTTTGCGTAGTTTCTCATCGTCTTGATGTTTGCTATAGACTGGAGTTTATTACTTGGAGCAGGGGCGTAGTCAGGGTGATTTATTAGAGGGGACAATGACATTCTTTCTCTTGCTCCCCCCTCCCGGCTAAACCCTTGATTTGAACAGAAAATTAATTTGATTCTCACAATATACATAGTTTTTGTGCCTAATTTTTTCTTAGCTTAGGTAGTTGAAAATCTAATTTCAGGAAATGTGAACCAGTCTAAAGGGTGAAGCTTGAGATTTTCAGTAAGTAGGTCACTAAAAATTAAGTATACTTGACACGCAAGTATTTTACTATAGTTGCTCCCTCGATCTATTCTCTTGCTGTCAGCTCCAAGCTCCAGTTTCTGGTTGCACTCTGTTTCCACAAACAGTTTGTGTAAAATGATGATATTCTAGAACGCAGCTTTAAAATATTCGGAAGTTCTTCGTTAGTCTAATTAATTTCGCTTCAACCCACAAAGCTAAAAATTAGCTTCAGAGCATAATATGTTCATTCTTTCGATCATTTTAGAACATTTGAAATTCCATTCTTGTCAAATTATTTGGTTACATAGTAGGTTACATACCGTCGCTGTTGTGTACCTAATTGCAAAATACTCGACGTTTTTTGCAAGTTGAAGTCTTCCTTCAAGCAAACGCATAGAATTTCTCGTTATGCTTTTGCTGTGTGTGGTGAGGAAATATTTGGTGAAAAACTATTTTATATAGTTTATACTTTTCTTTGATTACGTTGTTGTCGAGGAGACGTCTTTATTAATGGAAAGGGTTATATTTTAACTAACGTGCCAATTTGAGAAACAAGCTTGGCATTTGCTCCGTTTCATGTTCATCTTTCTAGATATTTCTAATTTTACTGATACGTATAGTTCCCATCATTGAGGCAAATGAGTTAACATTCAAATGAAATGCTTTTTAGGATCTCCAAAAAGTGTCAACCCATGGTGGAGGCCTTTTCAAAGGTATGAGTAATGGAAGTCGTCAAGGCCCTTCCTTGAAACTGAAAACTTTGAAGAGCGAGATCTAATGGTGTGTAGAATTGTAATGTCTGACTGCTGAACAGCAGTGATGTTGAGCAAATAAATGAAAGCCAAAAGCAGTAAAAACCGCTAAATAATTCTTTTAACCCAAAACAAATCGTTTGAAAATTAAAACTATCTCCGAAACTAATATTTATTCCTATTAACTGCACTTATGAAAAGAAAAAGTGGATCATATTTATGAACTTGTGGCTCTCGTCATTTGTTAATAAGGGCTGGTACCTAAGTTTTAATTTTCTGGAGGGGTACTAACAAAATGGAGATGCTTTTATAATTTATGTTCCGGAGGAGGATGCCTCCTATCTTCATTACTGTTTTTGAATTTAAAGAAAATATATTTTATAGAATTTTCATTATTTCTTAAACTGATTATATGAAAAATTGTCTTTTTTTTTTTCTCGTATTAATACGAAAATCTCTAACTCCACGTAAATATGCATCACAGAAACAATCATTAATATATTTCTTTCCTCCTTCAAAGGATATCGGATATCTATTCTTGCACTGATACTAACACTATCATCGCTGAACTATTACAATTGACGGCAATATTTAAGCAAAATTATTAATTATTTTGACAAAAATGCACTTGCAAGAACTCCTTGCAAGAACTATACTTTTTCTCGCTCACTTTTGCACTAATTGATCTGAAATTTTTACGAATCCGTTTTCAAACGATGTTTCTAAGGTGCTCCACGTTTGTGGAATTTTGATTTTTCAATTTTGTTCGTGAAATATGTCATACTGAAAAATGGTAATTCTCACTGCTCGTTGTAATTAATTTGAAGAGAAATTTCAAAATTCCGTAAACGAAGCCCCCTATACCGATATCCTTTGGACTTTGATTATAGATTAACCCTAGAGAAGGACCAGGTTTTACTTGACTATAGATTAACCCTAGAGAAGGACCAGGTTTTACTCGATTACTCAAAGGACCAGGTGGTGTCATATATGACACCACTTTAAGAGTAACCTCAAAGGACCAGGTGGTGTCATATATGACACAAGTCAGGGTTTCTTAAAATACTGTAGTACCTATCTTATTTTGCAATTTTCAAGGATTTTTAGCGATTTTAATAAACTTTTTGGCAACACTGCTGGCAACACGGTGCGCTGCCTCAGACGCATAATCTGTGCCTGCGCGTTGTCGTTTGCAGTGTTACCTTTTATCGAACGAAAAATGTCACATTTTGGGAACTTATGAAAGTGATGTCGTATATGACACCACCTGGTCCTTTCAGTACTGTCTCTGAAAATTTTTTGTGGTGTCATACATGACATTACCTGGTCCTTCCAGTGTTAAAGTAAAAATTTCAGATCAATCTATATGCAAGCGAGACAGGTTTCAGACAGACCTATACTTCTGCACAAAACGATAACCCCAGTAAATCAATTATGGCTGCGTGATTTGATAATCATAAACAAGCTATAGCTGCAAACCATGGTTATAATTCGCTCTCGAATGCAACAATAGATACGCGTTTTACCGCTTGACTCATATAATTGTCAAGCAGAAAGGAAAAGATTTTGTTAGAAGTAGGTCTCTATGATCGATCGCTTTTCCTTTTTTGCTGCAGCAGTTGCAGCTTTGGAAAACGTTCGTTCGATGGTAATTTTATTCAAAGTCATCGTGATTATTCGTCATTACGTAGGTACCTATACTTAGAATTTTCGTGAAATCTGCTCAGTGTCTAGAAAAATGGAAGAAAAAAAAACGAAACGAGTAGAAACCTTCGCAGTATAACGAATGCATAGAGCCACGGCTGCTGCTGGTCCACAGTTCCACACTATCTGGAAACTCCAGAAGTTGGGATTCGTTCACGGCTGTTACCAAAGAGGAACGAATCACATTGAATGGGCCAGGCGAAAGCGTGTCGAATATAAGATGATTGGGGACCAGCTTGGAAAAATGAGTGAGAGAAAAACAAAAAGACGGCGAGCTGTAACGGTGTGACGTGTCTGCAGAGACTAGCAGGGCCTCTCTGTCACTCCTTATTTATATAAATATATAGTTATATAGCTGTGTGTAACTCCAGCATAAATTGCATGCGCATAAAAAAAAAAAAAGAAAAAAAGAAAAAGGCTACTGAGGTATACCCGTAATTGCTGCGTGAAACTCGCCGGCATGATCGTTTTCTCGACGTCGTTTTTCCACAATTTATCGTCTCACTCTGCTCGAAATGAGCGAAAAAGAGGGAAAATCGACGAAGAAAAACTTTTTTTTATACTTATTATGGTGTGTATGTGTGTATGTTGAAATCGAAAAAATTTGTCGAATATCGAATACGAAGAGTTGAACGAACTCGAGCCGCGATAATGATTTAGGTTACAATGACGTTGGAGGAAAATTCGACTCTAGATGTAGTTTCACTATTTGGGGAGGGGGGGGGGGCTGGTAGCGATTGGCAAGTGGACAGGCTGCTTGGCACGTACCCGATTAATTGGTTTGGCTGTAATGATGTCGGATGTTGGGCATGAATAAACGAAAGTACTTATAGTGATGCTGGTGGCATTTTTTTATTCTCCTCTATTTCTGTTTGGTCATTGTGCATCGCAAATTGGCTCCGGATGCGTGCGAGACACGCCGCACCAGAGTATATTGTGTCAGCTGTGGAAACGTTGCGGACCAGCTGTTTTGTGGGGTTCGAGGCAAAGGGCTGGTGCTCCAATTTTTTTGACCTATCTGCACGTATTCAGCAGTATACGATATGAAGTGCGAGACTATATATATAGAGATGTTTTTGTCACTTGTGAGACCTAAAACAGATATTTCATAACACTTGCGAGACCCTTTTTGACAATGTCAGACCCTTTTGTGGGTCTCGCATGTCCATGAGGTGTATGTATAGTTTTTCTTACTCCCCCCACTCCGCAGACCCCAAATCTGCATTTTTTGTATGGGACTCGCAAGTGCCCCAAATATCAATTGTATGTACACTTGTGGTTCCCTCATTTCATTTTACTCCCTATAGAGTGTACTGTACACCTAACCAACAGCTGTGGGCTTCATTACATAGCCTAAGGCATCTACAGATAGTCACCAAGCCATGTGAAGACGAAGGTTTCATTTCTGAGTATTTATAAGGGGGGTCTCGCAAGTGTCATACTTCGCGAACAGTGATTTGCATGACGGCGATATAAGTCCACTATTTTCAAAAATAATTCTTCTATGATTTAATCATACATATCGATCCTTACCCAATCTAATATTATGTTCCCTAAATGCAATATATAGTCTGTTGCAGTTAATAGTTCCATGACGTCACAAACATCTGAAAAAGCGATTGGTCGAAACACGGTTGCGAAATCAAAAATACTTTCTTATCATTGGTTGAAGCATTGTGACGTCATGGTTCTGTTAACTGGAACAGACTGTTGTCACTGAGAAGATAGATTAGTAGTTGGATATCATAGAATGACACATTTGACAAAAACTAACTCAATTATGGTTTAGTCTATTTTGAGAAAAATTCGGTACCATTGTAGGACCTTTTCAAAAAAGTTATACGAGTACACTGAGAGAAAAAGGTAGTGCCTGCTCGTACTTATTACTACGCAGTATAGTAATTTTTCTCATCGAGGTAACAAAAATTATAAGATAGTAAAATGTATGCGAAGATAGTGTTTTTTTTTTAAATCAATTTCTACTACAATTTTGAATTGTACCAGTTAGTTTTCCTATACTAAAATAGTAAAAAGTAATATTGAAATTTCTCTCAGTGTATAATGACTGTTGTATTTGGAAAAGTACAGAACTATGGGCTTTTTTTTTTTTTTTTACAAAAGAGATGTTTATTTACCCGCATAGAACACTGAAAAAAATTTCGGTATTAATTTTTAGTATTTGTATGGGAAAACTGAGACAAATTAAGATTAATTTGTAGAAATTGCTGCAAAAATAGTCGAATATATTATCAAAGATGATAAAAAGTACTACCAATACTAGGAATACGTCACAGATTATCCAATATAGTTTATCTACAATATAAATCTTGAATTGTCCTAGTTTTCCTGCAAACAATTGTAAAAATTATTATTCATTTTTTACAGTCAACTGAAAAAGAATTCAAGTTCTGTTGACTGTTCTGCACTTTGAGAACTCATTCGACGAGTATGTTTTAGATTCATGAGTTTTTACTCGTAGTTTTTATTTTGTTCGCTTGTTCTACTTTTCGTTTATGTATATGAGTCTATTTAACGTTTTGGATTACGCAGGATTCTTGCGTTCTTTTTAATGATAGAAGAAAAAACTTTTTTTGAACTGAATTTTGAGTTCTGTTATGTTAGTTTTTGATTTCATCAGAACTTGACAAAACTTTTAAACTTAAAGCGCTACACTTTTTTTTTTTTTTACAAACTGAACGAATTTATAGGGTCTAATATGAACGAATTACAGAAGGCAAAAAGTGGAATTTTTCCACCTCAACTCGAGCATGAACCATCTGCGAGTACATATATACTGTATACTGTCGAGAGTTATTTTTTCGACCTTTTTAAGGGCAATCTAGCTCGACGGAGCGAGTACAGCTTCATCTGCCATTAAAGTTTCCTCTTCTCCGGCTAAATCGAAGGATTAATGACCACTCGTCTCTAAACTCTCATCGGCGTTAATTCCTCTCGAATCGCGCAAATTTACGCTGCAAAATTTCGCCTTCGACTCGAATTACTGCAGACAACGGGCGTCTGAAGCTGCTGCAGTTTCACTCCTTTCGGTTCAGCTCTTGTTTTTTCAATTTTTACTTATAGTTTCTGTGCAGTTTCTTTTTTCTCCTCGTGTTTTAATTGATATCACTGCGCCATTTTGTTAACGATGATTCATTGCCCACTCCTCCTCCCTCTCTAAAAAAAAAAAAATTCAGACAAAATAATAAAGCTGCGTTGAAGCGTAACGCCTGAAAAAGTACGGCTAGTGTCGAACAATGGAGATTTATCGTCCATGAGAAAAAAAAAAAAGGAATAAAAATTATATATATGTATAAGTCGAGATAGTAGGATAGTCAAATGGAGAAAAAAATTGACTCCAACTCGAAGAAGAAATACGATTTAAAACCCATTCATCGTAACATCCTTAAAGTGGCCTTAAGTTGTGCTTCCTCTTGTACGGGCCAGAGGGGCGGTCGAGGCAAACTTCGCTTCCTATTTTTGGCAGGGTTTTGTCGATTCGGTTTTTTGTTTCTCTCTCTATATTCGAGCCTATATTTTTCTCGTCGGTATTTTTATGCGGATTAATTCAAGATCTAGAAAAGTTTTATACTCGAATTACGTATACATTCGAAGGGTGCAAGGGCTGTCGCGCGTGCTTGACGTGTGTGCGAATGAACGAATTCGGAAAATATCACGTTATGACATTTTCGAATAAGGCTGCCTTGCTGGTGACATTAAATCGTGTACTTTTTTCGGCTCATTTAGAAACATCGCGTTTACGAGATAAAAAATGTTAATATCAGCAGCGTGGAACTGAGCGAGTTAGGATACCAACCCACTATACTCGTATATACTCGCCTCGTATCCGAAATCAAATTATAAGCTAACAAAGAAAGTTGATCATAAATATTCTACGGTTCGAACAGAAGTGCACTAAGAACTTTGCTAACTCTTAACTTTGCAACACTGTGAGAAATGAAAGATATAAAGAGGGAAGACAAAGATCTATACATGTATTTTGGTTGAAAAAAAACTAATTTAAGTTTTTTCCTGTTTTTGATTCGGTTGTATATTTCATTTTCCTCACAAAGCACAGTTTGAAAGCCATTTATGATAAAGCTTTAGCTTTCGGTTTTAGGCTTCTGACCTTGAAAATATAAAATTTGGCTTTTTCAATACGTCTTTTAGCTTTTGGCTTTTTATAATTTGTTTGCATTTTTCTGTCTTATAGAAAATTTTACACAAAATTCAGTGGGTTACCTTAAATTGTCTTCTCATTCATCTTGATTGAAAAAAGTTTGATTAAGTATTTGAAAAACAATATTATATGACTTTTGAAAATAGTCCAGTTGTTAGTAATCGTAAATCGTCAGTTGATATATTGTGTTCCGAGTATTCAATCAAAACGCGATCAACTCATATTGATTTTTCTTAACTTCATTTTAAATCTTATATCTTGATAATATTATAATTCAAAATTTAGAAAATGACGAAAAGTCGTAAAAAAGCCAAAGACATAAAACTTTTGCTTTCATCCTCTAGCTTTTTGGATAAAGCTTTTGGCTTTTAGCTTTAGGGTTGTAGCTGGTTTTCGAATTCTGCTTCAAAATGATAAATAATTTGTCATTATGTTATTGATATATTTTTAAAGTGTCCCAAGATTGTGATTTGAAAGGGCGAGCATTATTCTTGAAAATTGAAATACTCCGCTGTTCAAAATTGAGTCAGCTTCTCATCAATAGCACTCAAAAACTATAGACTCCAGCGAACCCCTGGGTTAAAATCTACCTTGAAGTTGGATAAAATTTATTTATCGACTCCGCAGGTGCTCCATTGAAAAACATTGTATGAAAAACGCTCAATAAACAGGTCTTGAAAAAATGTTCGAAAAAAATGCTCAAGTTTGACCAACGAAGTCGAAAATAGTCTCTAAACGCAGGATTGGAAAGGATGTGCGTGGAGGGCTGGTAGGCGAAAAAGTCTAATGGATGGAATAAAATCGAAGGAAATCTTATTTTTTATATCGACAATTAACTTTTTCAATTTTACGAACGAATGAATTCGTTATAAATTGAATTCGAAGCTAGTTAATTGATTCCAAAGAGCGGCATGCCACTCTTGAGTGTAAAAACCGCGATCATCGCAACCCTCTTTTTTATATCTTTTCTTATTCTTATCCAATGACGGCAAAAAAAAAAAGAAAAAAAGAAATGGAAAACGAAGGTATATACCTACGTGTTTGAAAGATGGAGAAAAAAAAAAGAAAAAGAAAGAAAGCAAAAAGAGTAAAAATAAGGTCAAGGAGTTAAATTAGGCTTAAAGAAAGGTGACGAAAGAAGAAAATTCGATTTTGTCGATGAACACGAAATTAATTAATTTTAGAAAGGCACGAGTAAGTATAAGTCGCTCTACCGAAAGGCTGATTGAAATGGAATCAAATAGTCATGTTCGCTTTCTAGAAATTAATTTTCATAACGTAGAACTGACGTAGAATGTTGAGGAAAAACGGTATGCCTGTTTGGCAACTATAAGACTACATACAGAGTGTCCTAATTCGGGTTGGCAAGCTAGCATTAGTGTGAATCAAAATCTTCCGAATCTTACTAGCTTCATTATTTTGAAAAGTTGCACTCGTAAATATTTTCCCAAGTATAATTATATAGTTGGTAGAATTTCTTCAAAATGAATTGAAACTATCGTTTTATAGCCATTTAAATCCTTCAATATTCTTAAAAATAACCTCTCGCATAATGTTTTTGAATAAAGCTAACTATAGGTAAATATTTGAGCTAAAATATTGAATTTTTGCAGCTGTATAACATTATGGCTCCTTAGTTTGAACCGAAAGTTGTTGCAAGAATTTTGGTTTATTTCGTTGAGTTCTATTTACTCACTAATTTTTTTTCGGCAACCCAAATGCCATATTAAAATTTTATAAATTTTTTTGTTGAAACATTTTTTTAAATAAAATTACTGAAACTTCTTTAAAATTTCCAAAAAAATGAATTTCTCTTGTTTTTGATGGTTTGAATTTCACCACTGAGAGAAATGGATAGTATTAATTTATAAACAGAATTGTTAATTTTCTCATCGCAGTTATAAAAAGCACTATTTATTTCAAGTATTCTAATAGTTTCAGTACTTTTCACTATCTTATATGACATATTTCACTGTTTTTGTTGTAATTTCTGCTCCATTGAATTGTCTCAGTTTTCCTTTGTAGTATAGGTTAAGTAGGAATCTCATCGAATAAAAAAAATTATGTATAATAAAACAAATTATGCTCGAAAGTCAAAATCGGAAAATCTCTCCATCGATATACTCTTCGCAAGGAACAATCAAATTTATAAGTCATCCCCCTCCCTCGTATTCAAAACGAAAATGTTGACCGTTTTGAAAAAATTGAAATCATTTTACTTATTATGCCATGCGGCTCATGCCTAGATGAATATCCTGTCCTCTGGCCGATTTTGAGCAGCGCGAGCAATGCTCTTTAATTGAACGATATTGCCCTTGCATTACGTCACACTCACCCTATAACTTGGTGAATCAGTCTCTTTCACCCTCCTCGACCGAACCATTTCACTCTCTCTACCGCGTTCGTGTCGTGGCCAAAAAAAACATCAGCCAGCGAAGATACGAGAGTGCCGCCGTGTACGATGAGATGCAAGTGTGAGTGAACGAGGAGAAGTCAGCGTGAGAGAGACGAACAGATTGATGAGAACGGCGAGTGCGACAGAGAGACGGAGCAGTCGACCGAAAACGACGGCTACGACAGCACACACACACACACACATTACAGTACCACACCACGTAGGAGTCACCCCATCAAAAGAAATATTTCCCCTACTACTCTCTGCTTGGGGATCTCTTCCGCTATCTCACTCGCTCTCGCTTCGCATCTTACATTTGCTCGTCATTCTCTCTCGTTTTTCTTTTATCTGCGCTTTTCGTTCGCCACCCGCTGCCGTCCACGTACACTATTTTCCTGCTGTGTACATTGTATATTTATTTCCCCTCTTCCTATGCCTTGCTTCCCCACTCCTAGCGTCGTGTTTCCGCAACAGCGCTAGTGTGCTGGCTGGGCGCGGTGATAGAAGGCTGACGCCGAAAGCCGAACCAAAACGACGACTCGAGGAGAGAAAAAATTTCAGTTGCTTGCCGGACGTCGTGTTGTTGTGTTTACGTAGTGTTGTCAGTGCTGCTGTATGTAGCGGCGCCAAATGTACTATGCTTAATTTTTAGTTGACAACGTTAACGTTTTTTTTTTTGTTTTACATCTGCGTGCGAAAATTTTGCTGTTTATGCGGCCGTGCGTGTGTACCAAATTTTAATAATATTGACTAAACACGTTTTTCATCGTGAAATTGTCGAGTATTTTTTCATTTTTCTGTTGATTCGTTTCGATAAAATCTATTGTAAAATGTGGATGAAAAGATGAACAAGCCGTACCGGATTTTTGGTTCTCGTTCGCGTTTGTTGTGATTGAAAAAGTTCCATCATTTTTAAGAAGCTATCGTCGGTCGCGTCGTTTACGATTATTTCGATTTCGGTAAATGTGGGTTAAATTTAGTAGAGAAGCAAATTTCGCATACCAACGGCTGCATTTTCTCATATTTGTTCGTTAGTGGCAGTGTTTGTGTTATCTCACGGTTTACCGGCATTTCATCGCGTTATTTGCATTTTATAGCCATCGTATTCGACGTGTGTTTGCTTCCATCTTTGTTGTTGCATTGTTGTATGAAAAGGTATTGAAAATTCTTTTCAAGAAAAATACGACGACGCTTTTGTAGCGCCGGAATGCTGTGCTGAAAGGTAAGCCAATTGAAAATCATTCATTGATAATAATATTTTGTTTGGGTGACGCGACGTGCTTGCTTGCTTTTCGTAGTCAACGCTTTTCGTTTCGTTTAGGAATGTTCGTTTTGCTTCGAGTGACGAGGATGGAATTCGAATCGATAGTTATCGATATTTTGTCGCCTTCTCATCGATTGCGTACTATATTGTACAAATTTATGTACTCGTATATAATTATTCTTGTTCTCTTCGTTGAAAATTTCATCACGAATTTGACTCACTCGATAATTATGGGATTTAAAAAAATCATGAATTTAGACTATGAAATGGAAGAAGGAACTGGAATCTCACGACTCACGAGAGTAACTCGTAGCCCTTTATTATCCGGTTAATGATATGAAATTCTTGCTGAATCGTTTTGTTTACATATTTCATGTAAAGTTGGTCTTGGGACAAAAATAGCGTGACTATTTTAGAACGTTAAGACATGATCTGATAATTAATAAGATTATCAGCTGAAATTTGCATATTTTTAGTTGGCTAAAATCATTACGTTATCAGGAGAAAAACCCGGTTTTATTCGATTATTGAAGAGTCTAGTTGGCGTCATGTATGGTACAAATCAGGGTTGCCCCAACTTTTGAAGTAATTTCAAGTGTTATTAGGATAGTACTGTTTTCTATAATCAAATGAGACTAGAAAATTGTCAGAATGATACACTTATCCCTGTAGGACTGTACGATGCAGTTGTTCAAATTTCGAATGTCAGGGTTGATTTTTCCAAAAAATGAAAAAAATTACTCATGAAAATGGTGTATATGACGCCATCTGGTCCTTCTAGTGTTGAGCGTTGCATGTGCCGATGACAGGCAGGAATGGAGAATTTTTTTAATGGTAATGATAATTTGTCTGTGATCAGACATCTCTTGTTTTGAAAAATATTATTAATTGATTGATTATAGTCAACACTATAAGAACCATGTTTTACTCGATTGCTCAGAGGACCAGGTGCCGTCATATTCGACTCGACAGTGAAGGAACCCCAAAGGACCGGAGAATGTCATATATGACGCCACCTCGTCTTTTGAGGAGTGACGCACTCATCAAATTATTACTCCGCACCAAGCTCCGCACACGATATTCTGATCACCATGCGTAGAACCATGGAAATAATTGAGTCATTTCTGATTAAATCAAACTATATTTTCAAAATGAACAAAATAAATAAAAATTTGCAGAAAGAATTAAAGTGCCAGCAGCCAATAAAACAAAAATTACCAGGCACATAAATATTCAAATAAATGCACAGCGTTAAAAAAGGGTGGTACTCCAGGTACCTGCAATTATGTATAGAAAGTGAGATTACAAAAAAAAAAGTGTACAATATTTTCCAATGATTTATAATCACATCGTCACCCTAAACTAAAAAATGGTATGCCAGCAGATTTTAAAAGAAATATTTCCTAGTTGCACAGCCATATTACTATGATATCGAATAAAATTGTGTAGTGTAAACGTTTTAAAATGTTCCTTATTACTATTTTATTAAAAATTAATATTATCGCAGACGAAATTCTCAACTAAATTATGTATTTACACAAAAACTAAAGACTTCAAAATGTTGCTTTCAAGATATCAAATTCGCTTTATTTGCTCATAGTGTGAAATTGGAGGTTTAGAGGTTTGATCAATGAAATTCAAAACAATGACAGAACTCAAAACACAGCTCTACAGAAATGAACTTTCATTTTACATCTTATCAAAGAGGGAAATGTCGATAGTCAAAAGTGTAAGGAAAATTTGAAGGTGAAATTAACAAATAAATGGAACTCAAAATGTGTACCTGGGAATTTTTGATCTTCGAATAAATTCTAAAAACACAGACCTGCAACGGAATTCAGTTTTACAGATCTGAGTTGTAGTAGAGGCAAGCCAAATGAAAAAACTATTTCAACCTCTTATTCAAATTGAACATTAAATATCTATTTTTAAGAACCTTTTTGAAAGAGTTTATTGTCTGAAGGGCTGATCTTTTTTGCAAACAGAATGAACTTATTCGAAAAGTAACAAGTTAATTTCCGTTATTATTGGCATAAACCAGTACCACTGTTTCAATGACTGAAAGATGAATTAAAAGAAAATATTGTGCTGCAGCTGTATTGCTCCAACAGTACCTAGCTAATATCCGATAAAAATAATACAAATCCTCATTAGTAACATTTCATCAATAATCTTATCATCTATTAATTAGTTCAACTATTTTGATTCAAATTTTCCTCAAGATGAACGAAAATCAATAACTATTGTTTTGCTCATACAACCCATTCTTCAGATATTGTTATGAATATTTGAAATAATCAAAAAATAATTTACGGACGATATGTGTCGGTATAATATACGATGCTCTTCCATTTTAGATTCAAACTGCTGAAATTTACGTTTTTGTTCTTCAATCTCGCGTCTTTGTTTTTCAATTTCGCTTTTTTGTTCTTCAATTTGACGTTGTTGTGATTTTGAATGATTTCATCGACATTTTAAGCAGAATTATCCTTACTCATTTCAATCGCAGCATCGATATGGCAGGCATTTCTGCATCGACAGGCACAGATTCACTCAGCGTGTTTACATTTTTCAGCATTTCATAATCATTCTATGACAAACAAAACTATACATAATTACTTTCCTTCGTCTATTGAAAAAAGATCATCTAGGTAAATAGTAATATTGATTATACTATTACCTGCTTCATTTCTTTTCTCTTCATACGTATGTTACGAGCTGAATCATTATTTCCCAATTTAGTCAACAATGAAGAAGCTGATGAGGGAAGATTAAGATAAGGAATCGCAGTAGATTGAAGTCTTCTGCTTCTTTGTTCATTCATCAGCTTTACTCTCAAGTCAGGTTCAAAATCTTCCTCATCGAAGTGTGCGCTGCATACCAAGTAACTATACTACCTACTTGTGGATCAATTTTGTCGACCCGTTTGCAACGAATGAGCCATTCGGTTTTTCTTGCATCTTGTGGTAATCTTTGAACAAAACGAACGAAGTAATTAATTAATCATAAGGCTTAAAATATTGCTATAACAGGATCTTCAAAACTTACCTGTGAAAGGAGAAATTCATATTGGAGATTTTTGATTTTTTGCTGCTATTGTTGCATTCAGCCACTGCACAATAACTGCCCCCAGTAGTTTTGGGCATCATTAAAAGTTGTCTGCTTCAATATGGACAATAATATATTATGATTTTGAAATTAATTGAAAGAAAGGAAGAAATTTAATTAAATGATAAAATGGAATAATTTGGTAGTTTGTCATGAAGAATGTATGGTGCTGATAATATCGAGTCCGACGCTGACGTCACGTTCCGTTGCGCTTAAATAATTCAGCCAACCTGATATGAATGTCTACCAATCTTGATCTTGGGTAACATTTTAGCTCTGTTCGGACGCTACCAGGACTGGTAATCCTGGGCCAGTACTGGGCGAAATATGCCAGGAAGCTGTTCGGACGCTTTTCCTGGTAAACAATTAGTCTGTTCGGGCGCTAGCAGGAAGGTTACAGGAAACAGTTCCTGGTAATAATTCGCCAGGAGCTTAAACGTCCTGGTAACGGACCAGGAAAAATTGTTTCACCTTTAATTCGTTTATCTTGAAAATTTTCATCACTTATCAGTGTAGGTATTTTGACTATTGTCAAAGGTTTTATGAATGAAATCAAAAAGTTGACTAATTTCGTTAATTAATAATCAAATATGCAAGGAAGTATTTTGTATTTATAGGAAACATTGAAGACTTTACTTTGTTCGATTTTTAGTACATTCTAGAAAAGAAGAGTAAGATATTTTTATTCTTCACAAATATTTGAAAAAAATTTTGCTTGGTTAATTTGGTAGAGAGTGTTGAATATGCCAGGAAATTGTTCGTACGCTTTCATTTTCCTGGCCTGTACTTGGGCCAGTTTACAGACCAGGAAAACTGTAATTACAGGTTGCCTGGTAGCGTCCGAACAGAGCTTTTGATTTCTTTTCATTTCCGAAATACGCTCTCATTCATTACTGCTTCATTTCATCTTCATCTGCCATGTAACTTATATGTCAAGGACATGACCCAAGAATATGTGACACGAAAAGGAACTGATAGGAGCGTCAACTCACGTTTACACTTTCGCGATATTCTGCAAAAACCTTGTTATACTTGTCTGATAAGTGATAAGTGTGTATTACTTTAGCTGCGATTACCGCAGATATCAGTACTGGTGTTTCACAGACTAGTAATTTATTTTCATATATCAAGTTATATGATGTTTTAGTTCTTCAACAGTGAAAAAAACAAAGGCTCAGCCTTTCAAATTGATGAAAGATCTAATAAAGTAGGTACAGTACAGAATAATTATCCCAACGTAAAATAAAATTGACGAGAAATTCAGTTAGCATTTATCGGGAATCTGTCAGACACTAGATGAGTTTGGTAGGCGTTAGGTTTTCATTCAAACAATTCGGAGGTCTTCAATATGAATAAAACTATACGAATGACATGATAACTATTTTTCACATTGTTGAACGAACGTAGAAAACTACGGGTATTGTGTGATGAGTGGTGACGTATGACAGTTATTTTCGTTTTTCTAACCAAAACAATGTTCCAATTGTCGTCATCTCTGCTTTTTTTTTTGCGCGCACAACCCTTAAAAATATGTGGCAGTCGGTAGATTTAACCGCAGCGATGGAGAAAGTCAGCGAGTCTTATGTTTTGGTTTGTGAACAGGCTTTTGAAGTGCTCGATAGTACTTCGCTGTGTTGTGTTCCTGTGTTTCAATTATGGAGGCTGTCTATCTGAAAGAACTCAGAAGCTATAGTATATCCGAAGTGATGAACTTTCGGGATAAACACGTTGAATTAGTGAACAGACTGGCACAATCGGATAATGGGTAAGAGATTCGTAACCTATATATTTCGATTATAATATTTTGGGCCGCTATTCAGTATGGGACGATTTTATTTCAGCGAGTCGGAAGCAGACACTGCGCAGAAGAGGAAGATTGCTCGTTTGAGTACGAAAGAAAAAGTGGCCCAGTATCGGGCGAATATGAAGCAGAAAAATCGGTCTAAAAAGAAAAAATGCAAATCTGCCCATAAAGAAACGCCTCCTGTTCTTCCTTTGGTGGTTTCGAAAGAAGTAAACTCCTATTGAGCATTTTATGATAGTGATAAGACTTCATATAATCTGGTTGAGGATGGGATCATAGTATAGTCTCTTAGAAACTAATGATGCATCAATGTACATACGTCCAAGCCATGAATATTAGGATCTGCTTTCGAGTAGAATAGAATTTTAGTATTCTAAAACGATCACGAATTTTGCTTCATGGAAAACAGCAAACTGTGACGTGTCACAAATGAAGAGACCTTGTCATCAAAACACAAATTTTTCAGGAAAACGATTCGAAAAAATTTATTCCCTTGGATTTAAAATATAATTTCGTATAATGATGATTTTTGTTATTTTAAAAAATGTTTTTTTTTTTTTTTTTTGAATTTTTTATGTTACGCCTTTTGAGAGAGCGTGTATTCATTAGTCGTAATTGACCAAAGAATGGAAATAGATTTTTGGATGCTGGGAGATGGTTTACTTTGTGAAGCTGCTATTTGTTTCTGCCAGAAATTGAATATGATGAGATTCTTACCAGTCAACGAGTCAAATATTTTCTGGTTTTTCAATTGTTTTGAAATCACCTTTTGTGAGGGGGCGTTAGCAGTGATAGAGCATCTGAAGCTAATTCATTCAGGAAAGAATCAATTTTCCAGCTAGATAAGTTAGGGTCTGGGTCACTGAGACACATTTTGCCTGAATAGTAATAGTATGCATACCACTGAAGTATTTTCAACGATATGGATTTACCTTTCTTGAGTGAAAAAATGTCGGCTCTCTATCTGATCAAGTGGTAATAAAAATTGTGCATCAATTAAAGTCCATTCATTAAAAAAAATATCGTCCTCTGCTCGACCTTATGTTTGCTCTGAAAGCTCGATTTTTATTCGAGTATTACCGCTATTTTGGTCTTCATTTCATGTTTAGTTCACGAATTACCCATACGGTCTTGAGTATTCTAATTTCTAAAATTCAATCTCAATTGCAGTCTTCGAAAAACGCTTCGGAAAAACCGGAACGGGACTTGATTCCTGGCAAGGATGTGGTCTTTGTATTCAAGGTTTACCCTCCTTACGCCTACGACCCTCATAATAGAGGCAGTAAAGTAAATCACAATATGGAAATCGCGATATTAGGCCATCAGACTTTGAATTTACTTTGTGATAAAATCATCTGCGACGACATGTTAATGGAGGTCGGCGGAGATATTAGCGAGAATCCCGATACGCCTGTAAGACAACGTCTTGGAGTAAGTCTTAGTACTGAGAAACTCTCTGGTACTTTAATTCTTGATATTATAAATATGCGACTTTGTCGAAATTTGCCACGGGGGTCGTTTTGACAGAGCCCCAGATTCGGATGTGAGAAATTATCGAAAATAACGCGACCTTATATTGGATTAGTGCAAATGCTGAAAATTATGAAAATATTGATTTTTCAGTCTTGGCATAGTAGAATCTATATAAGGTGTATTTTGAACGCGTACAAACTTGTATTTTAATTTATAACTGAAAAATACTTGCAGGAAAAATACAAATCTCGAATGCTTTATATTGGAAACAACTTCTACGTTGATAAATCGCACGGTAATATTGACTATAGCAGTACAATACGACCTTGGGGTAATCGCAATGGAATTTATTTCGGCGAAACCCTGGATATGCATCATACTGCATGCTTGGATTTAGTTGCTAGAATCGGATATCCTTACGTATTCCAGCACCTGGGAGCTTGCGAACACATACTTCGGATCGAATATGCGAGGTTATTTGTTTCACAATGTACCTTAATGTTTAATATGGGCAGCGTTGAGCTTAAAATTCAAAAATTTCAGTTTTACTATCCGAACTATGGTGAATCGAATTTGAATTTATATGTCTATAGCGAGTTCATTTTTCGAAAACTTCCTCCTCGTTAGAATGGGTGCGAGTCATCATAATCCTGTGAATTGTACTTTTGGACTCATTAAAAGAAAAAATTGTCATTTTTTCCGCCACCATTGGACTTTTTATTCTGATGTCGTTCTGTTGTGTTTTCTTATCAGTCATTCGAATGCTCGTTTATTCATTTGTGATTCACTATTTTCAATCTCACACCCACTCCTGGTGTCTCGCATCGACGTTATGAAATCAGCAAAAAAATAAGAACATATAGCTATGCTTTAATACATGGATGAATTATTATCATCACGTCTTGTATTCTTAATTTTTTCATGAAATATATTAACGAGTGTTATCATCTTATAGGTTGATTGATGAAAGAGACTGCTTAGAATCGAAATTATATCCTTTTTATAATTACGTGTCTCGTAGTAATAACCTGCGAGCTTGTATGGCATGCATGGAATTATCTCAGTAAGTACAGTGATTTTCATTGATTTATCACTTCCTTATCGATTATTGATGCAAATGGGCGAATTAGTGTCTGAGTTAACATCGAATGTTTTTTTATTTGGTGGAAAAAAAAGTATTAATCGACAAGTAATCAATACGAAAAAGCTCGATGATAGGTGGGTTGAAAAAAAAAAGTTTTCAACTTTTTGCTTCTAACGATTAAACTTTATGTTTATCAATTCCCCGTGGCCGAGAAATCGACTTCTATCGATAAGGAAAAAAAAATGAGAATTTTCGATTTTTCCTATCATTAGAAAATATCGTTTCACTATGCATCAGCGTTTTGATTCGGACTCGTTTTTTGTGCAGATGGATTGTTATGGACAGCCCGAGGATGATTGCAAATCCATCTTTCTTGTGTAATTCTTGCTTCCGTAGCTACCATTACGTCGATGGAAAAAAAGTTGGTAATTTCTCAGCCGTTAGATACTGGGATTGTACGATTTTCGGTAACGAGCTCGATGCTCTTAAAGATGAAAATAATGATGGTAATCCGTCTGATGACGGAGAACCGAAAGACACGGAGTAGTGCTAAGTTTGATGAATTTTTATTCTACTGTTTTTTGTTCAGTAAATTTTTGTATATAGTTTGAAAATTAAAGTAGCCTTGAACCATGCATAGTACTGGACAGCTAGAAAGTTGACTGTTCTTCGTAGTTTCAAAGGGATTCTGTGTGGTAATCTTTGTTTGGATCCAGTTATTTATCCTCAATCTGCTCTCTGATTGGTCAGCTTTTTCAAAAATGTGGGATTCTTTGCTGATGACGTTTACACTTTGTACTTCTGGTTTTTTTTCTCGCATTTATCGACCAAAACTATGGATTTGGAGCTCTACTAAACCATAGTTATAATCAACGCCAAATGACCAAATATATTAGTAAAGTATGGTTGTATAGTTGTCCAGAACTACAGTATATGGTTGAAGAATGCACGTAAAGTTTTATTTTGTTATAAATGAGTTGTTTTTTTTTCCCTTTATTTTTAATTAAAAATATTCATTAAGAAATTCGAGTCAGTTTTTTCAATTAAGTCTTATTTGAAATTGAGAACAAAATGTACGTGATGGAATCTCACGAATGGATGAAAAATAAAATTATTTTTATACATTTTATATTTTCAAGTTATTTGTATTGTTCTCCATGTTTTAATAGATGAACATGAAAGACGAAGTAGAAGCGTAAATTTCATTGCCATCGTGAAATATCCTAATCAATTATGACACTCAAGTTCCCCGTGTGTAATGTGTTCGTTATCATGTCTCCCTCTTTCAAGTAGCGCCCCAAATTCTCAATCCTACTCCTAACTCTTCTATATTCGCGCGTCGTCTTTCCGCAGCAGCGCTAGTGTGCCGGCTTGGGCGCTCGATGAAACGAAAAGAAAAAGTAGTAAGGGGTAAGCCGAAACAACGACGACCAGACGACTAGAGCTTTGCAGTAGTTCAGCAATCAGCAGTTAGTCTGTCGAACTGTTGGTCGAACGCAGTACCGGTGTATCGTTGTGTCTGTGTGCCTTGTGTGTGTGATTTGGTGCCAGTGTTGCCGTATGTCGCGGCGGCAAATGTACTAGCTCGTAATTATTTTTAATAATTAATTGCATCGGTTTTTTTGCATCTCGAGCGATAATTTTGCAGTTCATGCTTTCGAATTTACTAAACACCTCTTTTTTCTTGCAAAATTGGCTCACAATTTTATTCTAGTTTTTCGTTTGGTTTCGATAATAGGTATAGAAAATTTCCGGAAAAATGAGTTGGGGACGATAAAATGAACGCTATCGGATTTTTGGCTTTGGTTCGACTCTGTTGTGATCACCAAATAGCTTCATCATAATTTTTTACAAAAATTTTGGAACCGGTCGTGTGATTCATTCGGCGTATGTGGGTTAAATAGAGAAAAAAAATTTCGTGCATATCGACGGCTACATTATTAAAATTTTGTATCGTTCGCTGGTGGTAGTGTTTGTGTTATCTCACGGTTTACCGGCATTTCATCGCGTTATTTGCATTTTATCGTCATCGTATTCGACGTGTATTTCACTTCCATCGGTGTTGCATTGTTGTAGGAAAAAATTGTATAAAAAATTCATAACGCGAACGAGAAATATGCGACGTTTCTGTAGATTGTTATGCTGAAAGGTAAGCCGAATGAAAATCGTTGATTAATTATGAGTTGTGACCGTTGGTACTTGTGTGTAAATTTTCGAAATATTCGTTTTGCCTCGACTCTTGAGGCAGCATTTGTTGGAGAATGTCAGTGTGAGGTCAACTTACGCGACAACTGGGTGAAGTTATTAGGAAATTGATCGAGAAGAGGTATTTCAAAGTGTTTGTATCTGCCCGACCGACAAATCACTATATTATTTGTTTTTTGAATTGAAAAATTACTTATTTCTTATTACGAGGGGCAGGAGCAGAAATTATCCAAAAACGAGCGAATTGAGGGGGGGGGAGAGATTTGAAAGGGTTTGAATCTACTCTTGTGGTTACTGACAAATCACTAAATTCGTTTTTTTGAGTTGAAAAATTACTAATTTCTCATTGCGAGTGGCAGAAATTATCAGAAAGCGAACAATCTTCATAAGAATGACTTCCCTGACTCCAACCCTTCTGCCGCCATTGGTTGAAAAATTGCAATCTCGTCATAAGAAGGCTTTTGAGGTATCACTCCTTATTAAGTAAGTGGGTTGAAATTCGATTAGAATTTTAATCATGTAAAGGAATCAATTTTGGCGGGGGGAAGCGAGAATTGCTAAGGAAAACAGTTTCATCATACAAACAAGGATGCACTCTATACGATGTATAATCACTTCTACCGTCTAAGGATAGTAAACAGTGACGTGCAAGAAGCGGATAAGTCCACTTTTTCCAAACTTTAAGTTCTTCTGTAGTTCAATTGTATACAGCAAGTTCTGTTTACAGTTGAAATATTGCATCCCAAAATGAAAAACCGTCGCCGAGAAAATGGAATTTGAAGTCGAGGTGCTGCATGACGAAGCTATATGCGAATTTAAAGGTTTTGTTTTTGCTCTGCTGTAAAATTTGTAAAAGTTGTTGTTGCACGTACATCACTGCTCAAATGTAGTCTGGTTTCGCTTATCGGTTCTTGGTAAACAGGAGATAATTTCAGCTCGAAAAATACGGTCACAATTTTCAAGGTGAAGTTCACGATTTCAAATAAGTACATAGAAAAATAAGCACCTCTCTAAGCACTTGAGAAGTCTTGCGAATCGATATAATATGGTTCGTGTCGTGCTAATCTGAGGCTGACCTGACCTTTCACCGTCTTTCTTGGGTTTTTCCTCCATAAAAAGTGAATAAAAAGTACAAACTGGCTTTTTGTTCGCTCCGCACCAGCGAATCAGTCGCCTTGGCAGATTTGCATTCTTCTTCATAGGACAGTTTTAGCACGTCTTGTGCAGTTATTGCGTTGTCGAAATGTGGAAATGTGTGTCCACTCCAAATGTCCACTCTGCTGAGGCTACTATATACCTATACTTCTTTGAAGTGCCCAATATCTTGTCAGAAACTCGAGAACAACCGGGCGCAGTGCTTCGCTGTGTTGGAGGAATACCGGTTTCGCATAAATGACTAATGTGGCTTCAGTTCAGTTAGTGGTCGAACTGGCTGGCCGGCGTGAATTTGAATTTTATAATAATATTATGGTTTTTTGTAGCTGTGTGTTCCATATATATATGTGTGTGTGTATGAGTGCTTTTTATGTGCCTTTGTCGTATTGTACGATTGGTGAAATAAACGTGTGTGCATGACTGGAGGTGAGCAGAGTGTTTTCCGTCAGATATAATGGGTGGACAGAATGAGGTATAGTCGTGTATACATACACTCTCGTGGCAGATTTATAATACAGATTCAGACAACGCTGTTTGCGATAAGTTGGCTATTTTGTGGACAACCAAGTTCGTGTAGTCTAATATTGTTTGCCATTTATCTGATTCAAATCGGATGTACGAGAACGTTACTATCAGCTCAATTTGACTAACTTGTATGTGGGAAGACAGAATTATCTAATTTGGTCAAAAATACTAAATTCAAGTCTTTCTCTGCTTCAAATTCTTAATTACCTATAGTCAAAACCATGTGAAATGAACTATTTTTGTTATAAACGCATTTATAATGAAATTATGAAATATCTCTCAATATGTGTTTAATGAAGGCGTGTTGCGATTTTTTGTCACCATAGTATGTGCTCTTTGGTAAAGATGCCTCCAAGAAACATTTCTGTGGTATCTCAATTCAAAAATCATTCTACAGCCAAATGGTACAAATTAACTTCTGGTAATCATGGGCCAGTTCTGGGCGAAATATACCAGAAAACTGTTCGAATGCTTTTTCTGGTAAACAATTTATCTGTTCGAGCGCTAGCAGGAAGGTTACAGGAAACAGTTCTTGGTTATAATTCGCCAGGAGCTTAAACGTCCTGGTAACGGACCAGGAAAAATTGTTTCACCTTAAATTCGTAAATCTTGAAAATTTTCATCACTTATCAGTGTAGGTATTTTGACTATTGTCAAAAGTTTTATGAATGAAATCAAAGAGTTGACTTAATTTTGTAAATTAATAATCAAATATGCAAGGAAGTATTTTGTATTTTTGGGAATCATTGAAGACGTTACTTAGTTTAATTTTTAGTGCATTCTAGAAAAGAAGAGTAAGATATTTTTATTCTTCATAAATATTTGAAAAAAATTTTGCTTGGTTAATTTGGTAGAGAGTGTTGAATATGCCAGAAAATTGTTCGAACGCTTTCATTTTTCTGGCCCATACTTGGGCCAGTTTACAGACCAGGAAAACTGTCCTTACAGGTTGCCTGGTAGCGTGCGAACAAAGCTATTTATAAATTCTTATTCGTCTTCTTTCATGTAAATAATGGGGTTTCAGTTAGTTTTTATTATAATGAGAAATTTTTTTCGACTGTGTTCGGTTTTTTTTTTCTTTCTGAGTATTCTATCATCAAATATTAAATTTGAAATAACCAGAATTTTCTAAGTATAGAAATTTTTTTTTTTAGAAACTGGAGCCAAAAATTTGAACTTCGGATACTTATTTTTTTATTTTCAACGCGCAGCATCTAAAAACCTGGCCCTCTATGCTTCGCCGTTGTTTCCATTATTTTATTGCCGAATTAAGCTGTTTTTCAGACATATTATAATGTTCTTCATTCTTCCACTTCATTTTGTGTAAAATTTTTATTCTTTTTACATTCCTTTTATTATTCAATTAACGTCTTCTTCGTTTTTTTTTTTCCTCTTTCCTTTGTTAATAGGTTTTGAATATTTTACGCCACCGAACGTGGTATAATTAAAAAAGCATTATTTTCGTATTGTTAAGTTTTTCGTTGCGAAAAATTTTTCAGGCTTTCCTTTTTTTTTTACCTCGTCGACTCGGAATTTTTCGCTAATTTTTTTCCCCACGAGAGTGTAATTTTTTCATTAAACCGAATAAATTTTGAAAATTATCAAGTTTTAGCCGCGGCTTCGTTGTAATTAAACCAGTTGCATTCGTGTTTTACAGTGTGCTCAATTCGATTCGACTTGGAATGTTTTAATTAGGTACGTATTTTACGAGTATATATGTGTGAATTTTATGACGTTGCAATTAAAATTGCGAATTCTTGATAGATTGCCCTTCTCGCTAACTCGCCATAGTATGGTCGAGTTGTATGTGCAGAGTATAGTTCGTATACTTAATTTCTATGTTTAGTCGATTTTCCAAAAAATCTATTTACTATTAGAATTGCCTTCATGACGTCAGTTTGACTTGGGAGTATGATAATTGTTGGTTTGATAATGCTAAAAATATTCATATCGCAAGTTTATATACTTTATTAAGGGGTGTATAGAAAATTTTTAGCAGGTTTTTGTTGGTAAACGAAAGATAATTTTTGTTATTCATCAATTTTGTTGCAGCTCTTCTTTTCCGAGTTGTAATTTCAATATTTGGTGGATGAGGAGGGGGTGGTGGGTCGTTACTGAGTGAAAGAGATTCGAGGAACTCTGTACCACACATAGGGAAAACAAAAAAATCGCCGGCCATGAATTGAAAAAAGTTTTTAGGTAAATGCTTTCATCTTCATGCGTACTCCAGTTTTCTGTTTTCAACGTCTAAGAATCCAACTTTTTTTCTCCTGCGCACTCCAGTTGCGTTATACTAAGTCTATTTCTGCTCCATGTCGTATAGTTGAATAAAAGTATTTGAAAAAAGAATTGCTTTGTTTAGGAACCGCTGACAAATTTTGATGCAATATTTCACACATGTCCACCTTTTAATGCAATGGTTTAATTTCTGTTATTTTAAAACTACTGAAACATGTTACCTTTCAAGGGCTATAAAAGTCGAAGTTTACCCATAATTCTACCGATACATTTTGCCCTATAATGTGTTTTACTCTTTCCTGTAGCTAATAGAGGGTTGGTAAAATACGTTCGGTTGTAACTGTAGTGATGAAAAATACTCGTAATTAGGTGACCAGTATCTTACTCATCCTTACTAATGAAATGGATTCCCAGTGAATGATAATTTAATTTCGGAAATAATTATTACCAATATTCGGTGTTATCGGTTGAATTTTTTATGGAGTTCACTTATCTCTGAACGTACGCCGTTTTTTTTTCTCTCGTTTTTCCCACGTATGCCGGTGATCATAAAAATATGTATATCATGTGCAGTGTTGATTACTTAGTGTAGAATGTCGGCTTCCACTAACATATATACCGAGTGAAGGATTATGTGAAAATGACGTAAAAAAAAAACATCTGTACAGGTTTTTTCGTTCAACAAATTGTTTCGGTGGCGTGGCTATGTGTTGAAAATGTGTACTGCAATGTACATACATAATACGTCTGTTTCAAACATATTTTTCCTTAATGGTAGGTTTACTACTTTGGGTATCTATGCGGAAATCGGTTTCCTCCAGGTTTGTTTGATTATAGTGTATAACTTCCGATGCATATATCGAAACCTGTGTTAATGTATTTTTCTGAAAAGGGGGACCATTAAATGGAAATAATGTACCTACAGAATCTTTCTTTTTTGGCATTTTTGCCATTGAAATACTCGAATTATTGTTCGTGAAACCGGTTGGCTTCATTCGAATTGAAAAATTTTAGCACTTCCCCTAACCTAAAGGGCTGCTGAAACACCACGCGTCTACAGAAGGCCTGCTGGGTGCTACCCTCGAAAATCCCTTTTTTTTTTTTCTGAAAAATTATAATACGAGTAGTTTCATGAAAAATTGTTGTAACCAAATTTATTCATCGTGAAATTTTCTAAAAAAAAGTCATTTTCAAAATTGTTGTGTCCGTTGTAGTTACGAAGTTATGAATACAAATTGGAAAATAAATGTAGCTTTTGCTCCTTCTAGATTTTTATCATATTATACCCTATGGGCAAAATATATTGGAATCCGACACCTTTTTACAGGAAAATGTCGGAAAATATTTTGGAAAACGGATTATATTCCGTAATTTGTCGGATTGTCGGCTTATAATCCGGACTTTTGACAGATTTTGAATGGATAATAGTCCGACTTTCCAGTTTTGTTGTGAATGAGCGCGGATTGTGTACGGATTATTTTCCGTCCATGCCATTTTACCATATTTGATGAGCCAATTATAATCCGCCAATCCGTTTTACAGATGGATTTGAAAGATTGCCGAAAAAGAACAACTTGATTATAATCAGACAATCTGTCTGAAAGACAGATTCAAAAATATTCAGCAAATTAATCACTGATTATAATCAGACTATAACGGATTTACGGATTTTAATCCGACAATCCGTTTGTAACCCGATTTTGAATAAAATTGTTTTGACGGAGTGACGGAATATAATCCGTTGAATTTTTTGGAAAATCCGGTGCACCAAGCTTCCGGGTTGTCATGCCTGATTGTCGGAAAATAATCTGTTTATGAAAATACTGTTTCACAGATTGACGGAATTTTATCCGTTGTTCATAGAAGTTTGTTCCATAGAATTGTCGGAATATAATCCGGCTTTTATTGAAAAAGTTGAGCAAACACTTATAATACTGATTCGCTGATTATTTACCGTCTTTCATTATTATTTTTGCCTGTCGGATTGTCGGAATATAATCCGGCTTTTATTTGAAACGTTCAAATAACTCCTTTATTACGGATTCACTGATTATTTACCATCTTTCACTATAATTTGTGCTGTCGGATTGTCGGAATATAATCCGGCTTTTATTTGAAAAGTTAAACACACACTTTTACGACGGATTCACTGATTATTTACCGTCTTTCACTATAATTTGTGCTGTCGGATTGTCGGAATATAATCCGGCTTTTATTTGAAAAGTTCAACACACACTTTTACTACGGATTTACTGATTATTTACCATCTTTCATTATAATTTGTGCTGTCGGATTGTTGGAATATAGTCCGGCTTTGATTTGAAAAGTTTAACTAACTCTTTTACTACGGATTCACTGATTATTTACCGCCTTTCATTCAAATTTGTGCTTTTGGATTATCGGAATATAGTCCGGCTTTGATTTGAAAAGTTGAACTAACTCTTTTACTACGGATTCACTGATTATTTACAGTCTTTCATTCAAATTTGTGCTGTCGGATTGTCGGAATATAGTCCGGCTTTCATTTGAAAAGTCCAACACACACTTTTACTACAGATTCACTGATTATTTACCGTCTTTCATTATGATTTGTGCTGTCGGATTGTTGGAATATAATTCGGCTTTCATTGAAAAGGTTGAACACACAATTTCACTACGGATTCACTGACTATTTACCGTCTTTTGAGGGTAAAAACAGATTATAATCCAACAATATGGTTGCTTAAATCTCAAAAAGACGGTAAAAAATCAGCCAATCCATCCATAAATGATTGCCATGATTTTCATCAAGAAGCCTGATCATAATCCGACAATTTGGTGCCATAAATCCCACAAATGATGGTAAAAAATCAGCCAATCAGTCAGAAAAAGTTTTCAATAAATTTCTGCAAAAAGTCTGGCTATAATCCGACAATCTGGTGCCATATATCTAAAAAAAAGACGGAAAAAAATCAGCCAATCAGTCAAAAAAAGTTTGCAATAAATTTCTGCAAAAAGTCTGGCTATAATCCGACAATCTGGTGCAATGTATCTAAAAAAAGACGGAAAAAAATCAGCCAATCAGTCAAAAAAAGTTTGCAATAATTTTCAACAAAATGCCTGATCATAATCCGACAATCCAGTGCCATAAATCTCACAAAAGACGGTAAAAAATCAGCCAATCAGTCAAAAAAAGTTTGCAATAATTTTCAGCAAAAAGCATGATTATAATCCGACATTCCGGTTCCATTACTCTTCCTAAAGACGGTAAAAAATCAGCCATTCAGTCAAAATAAGTTTGCAATTAATTTCTGCAAAAAGTCTGGCTATAATCCGACAATCTTCTGCAATATATCTAAAAAAGATGGAAAAAAATCAGCCAATCAGTCAAAAAAAGTTTGCAATGATTTTCAACAAAATGCCTGATCATAATCCGACAATCCAATGCCATAAATCTCACAAAAGACGGTAAAAAATCAGCAAATCAGTCAAAAAAAGTTTGCAATAAATTTCTGCAAAAAGCCTGATTTTAGTCCGACAATATGCTTCCATTGATCTTCATAAAGACGGTAAAAAATCAGTCAATCAGTTAAAGAAAGTTTGAAATAATTTTCAGCAAAAAGTCTGATTATAATCCGACATTCCGATTCCATTAATTTCAAAAAGATGGTAAAAAATCAGCCATTCAGTTGAAAAAAGTTTGCAATAATTTTCAGCAAAAAACCTGATTATAGTCCGACAATATGCTTCCATTGATCTTCATAAAGACGGTAAAAAATCAGTCAATCAGTTAAAGAAAGTTTGAAATAATTTTCAGCAAAAAGTCTGATTATAATCTGACATTCCGATTCCATTAATTTCAAAAAGATGGTAAAAAATCAGCCATTCAGTCAAAATAAGTTTGCAATAATTTTCAGCAAAAAACCTGATTATAGTCCGACAATCCGGTTCCATTGATGTTCCTAAAGACGGTAAAAAATCAGCCATTTGGTCAAAAATAGTTTGCAATAATTTTCAGAAAAAAGTCTGATTATAATCCAACATTCCAATTACTTTAATCTCAAAAAGATGTTAAAAAATCAGCCATTCAGTCAAAAAAAGTTTGAAATAATTTTCAGCAAAATGTCTGATTATAATCCAACATTCCAATTCCTTCAGTCTCAAAAAGACAGTAAAAAATCAGCCAATCAGTAAAAAAAAGTTTGCAACAATTTTCAGCAAAAAGCCTGATTATAATCCGACATTCCCGTTCCATTAATCTCAAAAAGATGGTAAAAAATCAGTCAATCAGTCAAAATCACAAAAGATGCTGAAAAATAAATTCATAAAAATAAAAACAAAAAAAAGGAAAACAATTGAAAAAAAAACTACTCCCCCCAATGTTGGAACAACCTCTCGCGTTCAGTTGGTTTGAAGAAGTTTTCAATGATTTTGAACAGTTTATTGTGAAATTTAATCAGTATTATTACATTATGAAATAATGAGATACTAGAAGTCCCCTGCTGCTTGGCAACATTAGGTGTTAATTGATTGAAAGTATATGTACTTTTCCTCAGACTCGACCGATTTGAGTGGTAAGCTGAAATGAAAGGTCTAGATCCACAGAGTTTTCTTGGACCAAAATGAACACGACACAATAGTTAGAACCTGAGATATTGATATTTGAGTGAAGAAAAAACTTGAAAATATCAAAGGTCAAGATGAATGTTCACTCATAACTTTCCTCAGACTCAACCAATTTGAGTGGTACAAGACTCAATTGAAAGGTCTTGATCCATCGAGTGTTCTTAGAGCAAAATAAATATGATACATTAATTATAACTTGAGATATTGAGGTTTGAGTGGTGAAAAAACTTGGAAATGGCATGAATTTTGAGTATAACTTGAATAAGGTCAGAGTCGATTGAATTCCAATGGGTGATGACATATCTACACATAAATAGCTTCCATTTAAAAAATAAGGAAAGCAAATCGGATAGAACTGCCAGACAAACTTGTATTAGATTCTTTTAGTATAATAGATTATTCAGCATTTATGGTGTTTTCTTCTTTCAGCATTACAAACACAATGAGCAATGACATTTGATGTTGACCAGTAAATCATATACGCACCTAGTTGTATGAACCCAAATAGTCATGTTTTCCAAATAATTGTAATTAGTTCCAACCTTATCGACAGAAAAACCAATTATTTTCCAACTTTTCCAAAAATAAAATGCAAACTTCCACTGATTATGTGAACAAAGACTGATTATTGTCCGACAATTATGTGAAAAATATTTATTTCCGACTTTATCCACAGAAAAACAAATTATTTTCCAACTTTTCCAGAAATAAATTGCAAACTTCCACGGATTATGTGAACAAAGACTGATTATTGTCCGACAATTATGTGAAAAATATTTATTTCTGACCCTATTGCCTGAAAAACCAATTATTTTCCGCTTTTTGGTGGAATAAATGACAAATTATGACCTATTATGAACTAAAAGTCTGTTTATTTTTGATTTTGCATTGTCATTTTATCGATTTTAGCAGAATTAGAGACTGCGCATGAAGAAAGGGACCTTATGAGTGATGAAAAGACGCAAAATTAAGCATAAGGTCTTTTTCTTCAAGTATAGTTACATACATCGATATTATATCCAGAAATGGGCAGAATTAAGTATATGCAATTAATTGTGTATTTGGCTAATAATTAGCTAGTAATAAATGGTAGCTTGAAAAATAGGCTGTTTTTTCATCGTCTATCATGATTTGCAAGTGTTTTATTGTGGTTTGAAGAAGTTTTCAATGATTTTGAACAGTTTATTGTGAAATTTAATCAGTATTATTACATTATGAAATAATGATATACTAGAAGTCCCCTGCTGCTCGGCAGCATTAGTTGTTAATTGATTGAAAGTATATGTACTTTTCCTCAGACTCAACCGATTTGAGTGGTCAAAGGCTCAATTGAAAGGTCTTGATCCACCGAGTGTTTTTAGACCAAAATAAACATGGTACATTAATTATAACTTGAGATATTGAGGTTTGAGTGGTGAAAAAACTTGGAAATGGCATGAATTTTGAGTATAACTTGAATAAGGTCAGAGTCGATTGAATTCCAATGGGTGATGACATATCTACACATAAATAGCTTCCATTTAAAAAATAAGTAAAGCAAATCGGATAGAACTGCCAGATGAACTTGTATTAGATTCTTTTAGTGTAATAGATTATTCAACATTTATGGTATTTTCTTCTTTCAGCATTGCAAACACAACGAGCAATGACATTTGATGTTGACCAGTAAATTATATATGCACCTAGTTGTATGAACCCAAATAGTCATGTTTTTCAAGTAATTGTAATTAGTTCCAACCTTATCAACAGAAAAATCAATTATTTTCCAACTTTTCCAAAAATAAAATGCAAACTTTCACTGCTTATGTCAACAAAGACTGATTATTGTCCGACAATTATGTGAAAAATATTTATTTCCGACCTTATGGACTGAAAAACCAAATATTTTCCAACTTTTCTACAAATAAATTACAAACTTGGACCGATTATGTCACCAAAGACTGATTATTGTCCAACAATGATGCGTGAAAAATATGTATTTGTAACCTTATTGCTTGAATAACCAATTATTTTCCAAATTTTCCAAAAATAAAATAAAACTTCCACCGATTATGTGAACAAAGACTGATTATTGTTTGACAATTTGAAAGATTATTTGCAAAAAAAAAAATGATTTGGAGAAGCTACAAACGGAATGACTGATTTTTAACAGACATTTGGGGTAAAAATGAATATTCTTTTGAAGCTACAGACGGAATGACTGATTATTAACCGACATTTGTTGTGAAAATGAACAATTTCTAACATTTATATTCCAGAAGATTGAAAATTGTATAAGAATTCTTTGGAAAAAAATAATATTTGGAAGCTACAGAGAGAATGACTGATTTTTAACCAACATTTGTTGGAAATCCGGATTTCACTAAACTTTAACTCAAAAAAATCCATCAATCCGGACATGAACACAGTTTGTTTTTCATCAACTGATTAATATCCGACAATCCGACTGTGACGGTTTTCTTAATAAATATAATCCGACAATCCGACTGTGATGGTATTCTTACTAAATATAATCCGCCAATCCGTACGGCAAAAGTGGATTATTTTTCATTGACTGATTAAAATCCGACAATCCAACTGTGACGGTTTTCTTAATAAATATAATCCGACAATCCGACTGTGACGGTATTCTTACTGAATATTATCCGTCAATCCAGATGGCAAAAGCTGATTATTCTTCATTGACTGATTAAAATCCGACAATCCGACTGTGACGGTTTTCTTAATAAATATAACCCGACAATCCGACTGTGACGGTATTCTTACTAAATATAATCCGACAATCCGTACAGCAAAATTGGATTATTTTTCATTGACTGATTAAAATCCGACAATCCGACTGTGACTGTATTCTTACTAAATATTATCCGCCAATCCGGATGGCAAAAGCGAATTATTCTTCATTGACTGATTAAAATCCGACAATCCGACTGTGACAGTTTTCTTATTAAATATAACCCGACAATCCGACTGTGACGGTATTCTTACTGAATATTATCCGTCAATCCAGACGGCAAAAGCGGATTATTCTTCATTGACTGATTAAAATCCGACAATCCGACTGTGACGGTATTCTTACTAAATATTATCCGTCAATCCGGACGGCAAAAGCGGATTATTCTTCATTGACTGATTAAAATCCGACAATCCGACTGTGACTGTATTCTTACTGAATATTATCCGTCAATCCGGATGGCAAAAGCGGATTATTCTTCATTAACTGATTAAAATCCGACAATCCGACTGTGAAGGTTTTCTTAATAAATATAACCCGACAATCCGACTGTGACAGTATTCTTACTAAATATAATCCGACAATCCATACAGCAAAATTGGATTATTTTTCATTGACTGATTAAAATCCGACAATCCGACTGTGACTGTATTCTTACTGAATATTATCCGTCAATCCGGACGGCAAAAGCGGATTATTCTTCATTGACTGATTAAAATCCGACAATCCGACTGTGACGGTTTTCTTATTAAATATAATCCGACAATCCAACTGTGACAGTATTCTTACTAAATATAATCCGACAATCTGACTGTGACAGTTTTTTTACCAAATATAATCCAACAATCAGACTTTGACGGTTTTTGTACTAAATATAATCCGACAATCAGACTATACAATCCGACAATCAGACTGTATAATCCGACAATCAGACTGTATAATCCAGAGGTAATTCCATTTCTGGCTCAAAAACAGTATTCATGAAAATATTTACAAGTCCAAAATCAATCCGAATTCAAGTACATGAAAGGCGGATTATAATCCGTCAATATTCTGTTGCACAAAAATTTATATATGACCATTAAACAACATCTATTAATCTGACCATAATGGCGTAGTGGTTAAGCTGATACGCTTCCACGCAGAGGACATCGGTTCGATTCTCGGTGAGTATTAAGGAATTTTGTACTAGCCTAAAAGTAGGCCAATCATTCTCATCACAGATTTGGACAGATTGACTGATTAAAATCCGACAAATCCAACTATGACAATCCTCTCACCAAATATAATCCGACAATGCGACTGTAACAGTTATTCCTTCCTAAATAAAATTGGTCAATCCGAATTTACAAAATGATTTTATTTTTGCACCAATAGAACCTGGCAATCCAGCTGTGACTGAATATAATCCGACAATCCGATGTCTGTAACAGAATTCACTTTTCACGGAATATAATCAGACAATCCGACTGTCATAGATGGATTGACAGATTAACTGAATATAATCCGACAATCTGATGTCCAAAACATAATTCATTTTTCACGGAGTATAATCAGACAATCTAGCTGTCGTAGACGGATTGACTGAATATTATCCAACAATCCGATGTCCCAAATGGATTTCATTTTTGCGCGGAATATAATCCGTCAATCCGGCTGTCATTGACGTATTGACGGATTCACTGATTATGATCCGACAAACCGATGTCCAAAACGGATTGCATTATATCACAGAATATAATCCGACAATCCGACATTCCGACAATTTTCCTTATATGCGAATAATCCGACACATAATCCGACACCATATGTAGGCGGATTATATTCCGACTTTCTGACAATTAACCAGAATCACGGATTAACGGACTATAATCCGACTTTCCGGATTGCCGGAAAATAGTCCGTCAATCCGTGAATCCGGTTAATTGTCGGGAAGTCGGAATATAATCCGCCTATATGTGGTGTCGGATTATGTGTCGGATTATTCGCATCTAAGGAAAATTGTCGGAATGTCGGATTTGACCCAATATTTGGTCGGATTGTCGGATTGATTTTGCCCATAGGGTATTACCTTCATTCTAAATTCGAATTTATATTTTCTATGAAAATATTGAAAAAATTTCTTTCACACGGAAACCGAAACATTAATTTATTCCAAATCAAATATAAGTGGGAATTTTTTTTCTTCGATTGATAATTTTATTTTTTTCATCAACTTACTCATAATTTTTTCCAATTTACGTGTATGATTCACTTGAGAGGATATGGATGTAAAAAACTTAGTATGTATTTTCAAAAAGAGATATGAAAAATGATTAATTCAAGTTAATGGCTTTCAACTCCTCACCTATTGGCCATTCCAAACTTTTAAATAAATCAGTGATTCCACTAGAGTGTGCCCAAGGGTTTATAGCTATAGACTCACTTTAGGACTTGAAAAAATGCCTCAGAATTTACCTTTTTCTATTGATTTTCTTTTTTTTTTTATAACGGGAACTAAAATTAAATGGTGGAAAATGTGGGATTGTCTTTTTGAAGAGAATTGGAATATAAGCCACTGGAAGACACGTGGTGTGATTACATGAGAACCTATAGCCTTCTTAGATGAAAATAGCATTGCTTTGGAATAGTTTTTTTTTCCCGAATGAATGAAATTTTTCCTGTTTCACACACACACACACACACCCCCCGCTCTAAGTTATCTCTATTAAATGTTTGAATCCTTATTTCGAATTGCCAGAAATTCTGAATAATGTCTTATACGTATTTAATGAATTAATTAAACTTATTTTTTCAAACTAGATGCAATTTTTAATTAATGAATGTTGTGTTACCCGAGTGCCAAGACTGAGACAATTCAGGGGTCGTGTTTGTTCAGGCTCGTAAGAAAAGGATAGTTGAATAAATTACAACTTGAGCATCGTACGTGCATTTGTTTGAAAAGAATAATAAAATTTTACTATTAAAAATTTCCAGAAAATATCTCACTGTAGGGGCCTCTACCCTGCTATTTTCTCGAAAATTAAATTGAAAAAAAAGTACGTATTTTAAGCGAATAGGAAGGTATTGTTTGTATAGCTGTTGATATTTTAAAATGATTATTTTTCAAAACTCACGAGTGTTAGAATTCTGTTTAGAATCTCACAAGTATTAGAATTCTGATATTGTTTAATTTTTTCTATGCTATGAGTGATAATCTACTTACACTTACAAAAATTTGTATTATTGCTTTTATTGTCTTCTTACTCAAATTATCGCTGTTTTCAGTTGAAATTTGTATTGACATGCTCGTTTTTAGGTGTAAACCATTTTTCTTTTATCGACTTCGGACAGGAAGTTGAAACCGTGCACCCATTTAATCGTCCCCCTCCGCCGTATTTTCATTCTTGCTGTTTGACGAGTGCTCGTGTACATATATTTTGTGTGTATGTGTGTGTGTGTGTGTGTTTTTCATTTGTTGTTGCGAGGTCAAAAGTTAAACTGACGAATTTTTAACAACGGTACCGTGAAAATTAATAACTCACATTCCCTAATTAAAAGACCTCGTTGAAATCGGACTCGCATAGAGGAGGTTGGTGGCATAGTGTCGAAGCTTTATAAGTTGATAAACATTTTAAATGACTGCGACGAACTCATCTGATGGACCAGTAGCCGCAGTACCACCAAAATGGTGTTACGTCGAATGTGGTGAAAGTTGGGAGCGTTGCAGATTTGCAATTTTCCAGTCCATAATTTTATAATTAATTGCCAAAACCTGTTATCCATATTTACCGTCAATCGAGCCATCATTCATTATGTTGCCGACTGCTTAGATATACATAATATATCATGTGTTGGTGTTCGCTTGAAATTGACGAAAATTATCGCTCGATGATTCATTATAAGTACCAGTTTCTTATTGGACTTGATAGATCTATGCGTTTATGAGATAATACGATGATACATGCACGTATTACGTTATGGTGCAGTGTACTTCCTTTTTTTCTAGTATCACTGCGCGTACTCTACAAATACTGTGAACCAATATGAGCAATAACTGCAGTAATATTTAGTCACCAGGATATCGTATTTCCAGAGTTTTTGAATAAGTCACGACCGACGATTTCTGTTTTCCTGGTGTGGCGCAAAGTTCCTCTGATCTCATTTACTCACTAACGAACGCACCCGCTCCCTCCTTCCTGTCCCAAAATGAAATTAACTCTCAACAAAAATTTCAAAAAAATGAATTATCTTTCGTTGATTAGTGTTTTTTTTGGAAATTTTTCGGCTATATTTTGATTTTTCGATATATTTGAATTTTTGTGTGGTGCAATATAATTATACCTAATGCATTTTGTGCAGTGCGCCACCCATTCCGCCGGCCATGCGTGAATAGTGGCGCAGATGGTGAAGGTTCCGCGGTGGATGCTTTTGCAAGTATAAAACATGGAGTAAATTAATATAAAATTATCAAGAATGGGTAAAAAAAAGAAAGAAAAAAGTACCCATTAAAATTTGATACAAAATACTGAAAACTATTATACATAGGTAATTGTAATTACGTTATGAGAATTAGTTTGCTGCCTACTGAAATTTAATATTATTTTATATTGCTTCTTCATATGAAATCTGAATTGTCCTTTAATTATAGTTTCAATATATTATATTATCTTCTCTGAGTGATGGTAAAAACCGATTCTTCGTCCTCGACTAAAGGTGGATGTTTGAGTGACTTGTGTAATTCGATGGCCCATTTGAATACATAATTATTTTACAAATCGTACTGATGTCTCGGTATGACTCTGCTAAAGTCATATAAAGTGGAAATCACTTATAAAAAAACCGGATAATACGAAAAATCTGTTATGACAACCCTATGTTAAAAAAAACTGGATATTACAAATTATTTTATAGCAAAATACCTGATATTAAAAACACTTTTTCCCCTGTTTTAACGAATGATATTATATTTTTAAATGCGAGAGATAAGTTAATTTTGCCTGGAATGTTTTATTAATGAGGAAACCTCTTCTCTGCAATTTTTGAAAAATTTAGAATCAAAAATGGACTCGGAAATAATTAAAAAGAAAAAGATGCAATTGACTTTGGATATTTTTTTTAAACATTATTACGTACATCATATGACCTGAACTTTTCTTTTTTCTTTTTGTTTTTAAAAACACGTAATAATTGTGTCTTCAGACCTTTATATTTTATTGTATTTGTATTTTGAATAAAATCTGTCTTCTGGTCCAAATATTCCATATAGGTGTGTATTCATTTTTGTAGTAAAACAACAAACTTCTCGTAATAACTGCTTAGGATGAAAAGTTTGTTATAATCGGTCATTACGAGAAGTTTGTTTTATCCGATACTTCAGATAAAATGAACAACCGCTTATAACAAAAAAAAACCTTTGGTCCCTTCATTTTCGTTATAAGCGGTTTTCACTGTATATATATAATGGGTACGCTTCTATGAATGAAAAATGTATAAATTATTTCTCACAACCTTGGTTTAATCTATACGCACGTCGCTGAATGAAAGTTATACTTTATTATTCGTGCATTCATCGCTTCGATTGAACTGTATACAAGTAGCAGGAAATTTCTTTTGAACACACACACACACGTGGCAACGTCGCGAAAAACTGCAAGGAGTCGGGAATAATAGTAATAATAATATTTTGTCGGTTAGAAAGAAATTTATATCGAATCGACCTCGACTCTGTTGTTTTTTTTTTGTTTTTTTGTTTTTCTTTTCTTTCTTTTTCTAAATGTGTACTGTTGCTGCACACTCAATCGTTTTAACCTATTTTACTCACGATTTAATAATATTGTTAGCCAAAAATAACATTTTCTCGACGCGACTCTAAAATGACTTTTGCGGCCAATTTGTGTTCTCTTTTGATGTTGAAATTTGTCTGGCTCTCCGTTAGTGGGTGCAGGAAGACGTCAACGATATCTTCCTTGCCGAGAGATTGCTGTCAGAATTCTCAAGGAGAAAAGTATTACGTATATATTGTTCGATTCGATCCTGAGAATCGTGTGAAAAAGTTTTGTTCTGGCCCAAAAGAAATATATAAACTTGAAATCACGAAAAAAATACGATATTAGCTGTTCCAAAGTCCAGTTTCTGTTTAAACGGGGAAGTATAATAATGTAATTTCAGGAAAAAAAAAAAAAAATCAGAAATATTCCACTATAAGGAGTGCCAAAAATGTTATCGTAGTATGCTGATGAGTTAGTGGAAAAGGAAACTATTCACAATCACGAGCAAGGATTCGTGCATTTTGGCAACACACTTTTGAAAAATGTTTTCAAATTCTGAGAGAAATGGGTATTTTCACTATCTAAAATGGTAAATTTTTTGCTAGACGAAAAAATTTCATTATGGCGATTGTACAAAATATCAACGAAATTCTCGTGAAATTCGCACCAGTTATTAGCAAATGATGTGGGCATATGCGAATTTTCCTAAAATAGCGTCAGTGTGGCCCCACTTGGAAGTACTTCTGAGTGCTCGTATCATTATGTCATGAAAACGTACCTATCTATTGATTCGTGGACATGCTGACTTCGAATAACTGATTTTGGACGAAGAATTATACATACACGTGAGCGTACGCATTAGGAATTTCCCCAAGTCTAGCTTTGCTGTGTATGAGTTTTCATTAATAGTTCGGGCAATTATTTAATTAGACGAGTGTGAATGTCGTTCGATTTTGTTGATTTTTCCACAATTTAATGTTGACGATGACAGTGGAAAAATTAGCTTACTTTGCAGTCTGTTTGAAAATAAAGAAAAAAGTGGAAGAAAGCGTAAAATGCAATAATGAAAAATGTGAGAAAAGGGGGAAAAGAAGAGTAAAACCGAGAAAAGGAATCGACTCGAAAAAGTCGTTCAAAAGCTTACACTATATATAGTATGACCCATTTAAAGGCTAATCGATAATTGGTACAGGGAAAGAAAAGAGTTAGAATATTCTGAAGGAAAAACAAAGTCAGCTGGTTCGCAAAAGTTGTCGACTACAAGAATATTTGAAAATATTACACATGCATATAGGATTTTAGCAAAGGGCAAAGAGAGGTGTATGTTTCTTCGTAGAAACCGTGTGCCTTCTTCGGGTCACGAAAATTTGAATTTCGTGAGAGCTCGTGGAGAAAGGCAAATGAAATAAAGAGGAAAAAGTCGATAATTGAGTGTAAATATGAGGCAATTAAGATGAAGATAATGGAAAATTTAATGAAATATTTCAGTTGTTGCCTGCGTTATATCATTTCTATTTGTTATGAAATTGTTGTTTGATGGCTTAAAATGAAGTAACAATATCGTTGACCTATAGGTTACGAGAATGAACTTCAAGTTTCTAATTTTGACACCATTTTTGAAAATAGCTGTAGCCTTCACGAAGAGTCGTCAAGGCGAAGATGAACTCTCATTTACTTCAATTGTACGAGTAAATAAAAAAAGTTTCATCAACTTTTCTTGAGAAAAAAACATTTTCAAATCAAACTTGAAGCATACAACTTTTCATGTTTTATTTCAAATACTGAATTCGATTTGTTGCTCATTTTGTCGCTCAATTTGCAGCTCAATTTGTAGCTTAATTTTTTGCTCAATTTGTAGCTCAATTTGTAATCTCAGTTTGTAGGATCAATTTGTGAGCTCAATTTGGGATGGGAAAAAATGTTGATTTTGAATCTCGAATTATTATGTAAGCAAAAACATGATCTATTTTTTGAGATGTTTTGAAATCTGTTAGATTTCGTGACAATATAGTAGATGGAAGCTAATTGTTGTCCTGATTTAGAAATGATGGCGGACGATTTATTTTATAGGACTATACTGTACCTACTCTAAGAGTCTGGTGTCTTCATATGTAACGAACTTTTGTAACGGTCGACGCGAATTTTTTTGTTCACGCAAATATAGCAGCAGCTATATCCCCTATTTGTAGTACACCCCCTATAGGGTCAACCCTTGTGATGCACGTTTGTGTCGATACGAACGATTCGTAAACCTGTTTGCATTATTATATGAGGTTGAACAATGGGTTCGCAGATCCGTGTAGAAAATAATCATACAATGTAGAAATGTTTTGGGCTGCGAAGGTGGAATCCGGTAGGTGGTGTAGTAAACGTTGGGGGAGAAATGGTACGTGAAGGTTGTACTAGATGTGGAAAAACTGGAGTTGGCGATGGTTTTGTAGGTACAGGATGAAAGTATATGTAGAAGTGTGAGAATGTGTTTGGTATAAAGTAACGATCGTCGGTGGGGCATTTTGAAATATTAACGTTCAAAGTTTTCTTAGTCAGAAATCAGATGGGAATCATGAAAATTTGACAACTAGTAAAAGTTGTGCGATGAAATAAATAAATAAGTTTATGTATTGACGGGGGTAAAAAAAAACAGACCGTATCAGTGGGCTAAAGACTGTTACATTTAATGTGATAACATTTTCAAACGCAAAACAAAACCCGTGCAGCGGAAATAAAAAGTTATCACATCAATAAAAAATGGAAAAATTAAAAATATAATGAATATCACTTTAAAAAATTGGAAAAAATTTTCCATTAAATTTTGCCTCTACCGAGATTCGAACCGTCGACTTTGAGGTGATGAAATTGTAGTATACCCAGCATGCTGTACAGGATGGCGAATGTAGAGAACAAAAAAATATTTGTGATATTTGCCATTATTTTTGCCTAAAAGTTTAAGAAAATGCATCACTGACGCAAAAACGTGGATTAGATGCAAATCTGACTCATTTATAGTGCGTTGGATGTGTCTCGAATTCGTGTTGAATTTGCCAAAACAGGTGGATTCTAGATTCGCATTCAGGTTTATAGTTCACTAAATAAATATGAATTAAATTCTGTAAAGTTGATTCAGTCAAAGTCTCAATGCGAACAAATTCAAATTGAAACTGTCGATAAATTCACGAATCCAGCGGCTGCACACTTTCTCTCCGGTCCCCACATCTTCAATCGAAAAAGTGGACAGTTTAACTCGAAAATGTTACAAAACCAAGTCTGTAACTCTATTCCGTGGTTTTAATTTCAACCAGCCCTTTTGACCGCCGGGCTACATACGTATAATATAATATTTTCCCAAAAATAAACACCCTTCGCGTCGCAGCCGTTTCTCTGTTCATTTTTTTCTCTCTTTTTCACTTCTCCCCGTCCGTCTCTCTCTCGACTGTATGACTCGGTTTCGTTTTTTTAGCCCCCCCCCCCCCATCACTCACTGTTGTTGCGTGTATATTTCGCAATCGAAATCGCGTGTTGGCTCTGATACTTGTGCTCGGTGTGCTTCTCGTTTCATTTCCATTGCATAACCTCCTTCCCCCTCCACTCCAACCACATCAGCCTTTGAGGGGCAGTAGTGAAACCATCGCCGCGTGCGGCAGGAGATGGCGACGCCGAAGTATATGACGTTTGCGGAAGGGTGTGTCGGGTGGAAAAAGATGAACACGGCGAGGGTGCTCGTGGAAGAGGTGAGGGGGGTCTGGTGAAAGGAAAAAGTATGGAAAGAGGGCGACTGAGTGAGTGAGTGAGCGAGTGAGAAAGTACGGCAGTGCGTGAGGACTGGGGTGTGAAGAGAATTAGGGTTGTGAAGTGGCGCGGTCTGTGGGGGGGGGGGAGGTTGGCCGTCGTCGAAATAGCGCACAAGGGCAACGAACTCGCATTTTCCATTTCACTGCTGATTGCAGATTCTACCGCGTCGGCCGCCGAAGAAAAACTTATAATATATTTACAACAACACAGACACACGTACGCGAGAAAAAGAAGCCAGAAAGGGGGCTGGGGGCGAGAGGAAAAAGGCGTAACCGTCGGCGAAAATCTCGCCAGTCACCCCTTCGGGTATCGCGTGCTGCTCTGCGTGCCGCACGCCCGATACACGGATATACGTCACTTACCCTTTCGGTCTGTCTGCATAAATGTCTGTGTGTCTGTTTTCCGTTGCACCCCGACAGCCTCCCGCCCTGTGCTGACGAGCGCAGTTACAGCTGATGATGGTGCACTCACGAATGATGCAAAAATACAGTATGTCCCGTATAAAACGCAACCCTGCTTGAGCAGGTGCCAGCGCAACTTGAGGGAGAAATTGTGCCGCGAATATTATGCTTTACTGGAAGCCCGAACTCCACAATTCGGCTGTACGAATATCTCACGGGAGAAGCTTCTGAGGATGAAATATATGGAAAAATATGAATCTAACTTCTCAACAATTAGCTCAACCAATACGAAATTTAGAATTCTCGTTGTCAAACTGTCCGATAAAAAGTTTTTCCATAAAATGAAGAAATTTTCCCGACCGAGTTGGATTTTTATTTTCGATTGAATTTCTGCCTTTACCGATGCGCAAAGTAGATGTAACTTTGACGGCTAATTTTAGCTGTAAAAGAGATACAAATCAAAAATTCAACTCTAAACATATCCTCAACTTCAACATAAATAAGTAGGTACATCGTGGTCAAAAATCTTTAAAATGTTTAGAATTCGCTTCTCGCGAACAGTCGGGAAAATTTTACTTTTATTTTCAACGTTTTTCACGCCTAGTAAAGCATACCCTCAACATTTTGGAAACACACTTGGCCAAAATTACTTGGATATTTACCTTAGAATTCAATATTTTTCAATTTTTTTTATTTTGCAAATGGAAGCCTCAATTTCTCGCATATTGATTTTTTCATTTATAGTCCAGTGCGGATGAATGTTTCAGATACAGCTGAAAATTCTGCAAGACGTTTTTTTTTTTGCAGAGGAACGTCAAGGACCACCTTCACAATCACTCCTCAAATGTCCTGTAAAATTCTCCCCGCAACCCCCTCTCCCTAGCAAGGCAACCAAATATATCCGCAATTTTGGTTTTTTGTCTATTTAACTCGCAAACGCGGTACGTTTTATGCAAAAATGCGTTTGAATCAAAATTATTTTTCATCTAATTATCTACTATATGTGACATTCGCAGAAAAAAGGTACCCAGTGTGCGAAAACAAGTTTTTGAGAAAAACGCTTCAACGTCACGCAACGTATTTTTACTGTGGACACGCCTTTAGTATTCTCACGCGCCTCGTTGAGATTTTTTCGTATTCTGGTGGTGTCCCATGTTTCCTCCGCGTGTAGTGAGGTGGTAGCTTCAGTTGGGTCTGTTTTTTTGTTTCTTTTTCTTCGTATTCTTTCTGATTTTTTCTCTACCCTTCTCACTGTTTCACACACAAATTAATTAAAAGCCAAGTGGCGATCTTTTTTTTTCTCTCATGTCTCTCCTGTAATCCAAAGACACAATTTGTAATTACCGTAGAAATCTAGAAGTCTGTTGTTTGAATCTTGAGGGGACTAAAATTTTTAAATTTCAAGTTTATTAATTTTTTTCAATTGTTTTTAAATATTGGGGGTGCAATATGACTTGGTCTGATAAAAATGATGACCATTATAATTTTATAGCCTGAAAACAATAATATGAACCAGATAAAAACAATTCAGCTAGAAAATAAATTTTTTTTCCCAACTTTTCAAGTTTTTGAATTTTTTGCCCCTTTTTTTTCTTTTTTTTCAGTCAGTTTTGTACATTTTATGATATTGAAAAAATGTTGGCGGAAAAAATTGTCTATTACATATTATTCTACACTACTTTCAAGCACCAGAATCCATCTTTAACTCCAAACCAGTGGTTTGACACACTAGGTCCCTTTTTTCAGCGAATGCCACAATATGTTTGTATCTAACCAAAACTTGATAACCCGTTTGGTTCACGATCTCAACGCAGCATCTGGTCACCACTTATGGTGGACACAAATAATTTCGTGTGTGTTTCTCTTTTAATTACAATGTCCCCACAATATACGCGAGTATTCCCCTGCGCCCTTTATTGATCATCATTTCTAATACTCGTTAATAAATATGTATCTTATTTGCAATCTACAATGTTATATTAATGCATATTTTCTGATCGTTTGTGTTACAGATTATTGCATTCGTTCATGTGAATCGTTCGCCGAAGCTTTGCTGCAGTAAGTGTTGACACTCGTAATAATTTCTGCATTATTATTAGAATAATTAAAATCGTTCGAACGTCTAGAATTACTCGGAGCTATTGTTTTTTTGTTTTTTTTTTTGTACTGAATTTTTTAGTCGTAGAGTAAATCGCAAGCAAAGCGTTGAAAAAGAGAGAAAAAAAAAGAGGAATAAGTTCTAATTATTCATTTACATAATAATATAATGTTATCTTTATTTTGCCGAAGAAACATTATGGGCAGTGTGACGTCATAAAGTAATGCCATATATTCTCTCTCTCTCGACTTTCTACAGCAGCGTCTATTATAGTTCCATAATTATTATCGATTATATTTTGCAAAGGTGTTGTGTGTACTTTGTACACGTTCAGCGTTGCACTTGGTCGGTGCATTGCATAACGTCGTCGTGTTACGACGCGACTACAAAAAGTGTCGAATTAATGATAAGCGAAAGTGCACGAAGGTGCGTTTTCATGCGCTCCCTGCCCCCCCCCTCCTTCATACCAAGTCTGTGACGGCGATTGCGGTCGAATAAATTAGATTTTTCCAAATTACTTGCAGTACCTTACCGATATTTTATTATAGGTAGCTATATAATAAGGTTGCATTTCTAAGCTGGTGCCCTTGTATATTCTTTATTCATGACTTGTCGAAAAATTGAGGGAAAACAACTGGATTTTTCGAATTATGCTTCAATAAATGGCGACCAATACGCACGTGCAGTGCATTGTGCTGTTTTTGATTACGAGTAAATTGTAAATTTCATACGTCTGTGCCTGAATATGCCTCGAGCTGCATTGAGCGATCCGGTTATGATTTTTATAGTGATTTTGAGCTGGTTTTCGATGGCGAACTTTTTATTTGTTTTTGGTGACTCGTGTCGTGTCGTATGTTATAACATAAAAGTTGGGGGACTAAATTCATAACGTCTTGAGATTTCAATCAACTGGCTAATAATTTGAGAAATTGTTGGAGTGGATGAGGGTTATGTATGAGGCACTTCGCATCTTGCATTTTGTAGAAGGTAACTCATCTCAATATTAAAGTAAAATATATATATAAAAGAGAATAAAAAGTGAACAGTACTGAACCACTAAGAGAATATATTAAGAGAGCTCGTCACAATAGAAGTAAGTACAAAACAGTCATGTTAGAGTCTTTTATAGTCGTGTTCTGGGCGCTCAGAAGTTGGTCTCTTGGTAGCCAAGTATATTTGTGTTTACAGCAGAGTTACGCAGGTGGATAAGGTGGATATTTGTGTAAGACAACCAGTGATTTCCAACAGAAATCAAACTTTTTTAGATACGGTTTGAGGAAGCTGAATCCAAATCTTCGCTCAGTATATTGTTGCGCGTCGCAATTTAGTCATATTTTTGAGTATGTTTTACATTTTTTTGGCCATGTCTCGCTGGGATCGAGTCACAGTCCGAATTGGCTTGCAGATTCGAGTTCAATTCAGAAATAATTCAGATCGGGTCTTGAAGAAGAGGCCCCTACAGCGAGACACTTTTTGGAAATTTATAAAGCTCAAAAAGGTTTTCTTCTTTTTTAAAACACGTACACGCTTGAAATGCTTTTTGTGCAGGATTTTTTGGATTCGTTTGATAATTTTTTATCTAATTTCGCCGGATAGCACAGAACCAAAATTCATACCGTGTATGACGCGAGACCATAGAATGTGAGACGATTCAAGAATATGGATTTTTTCCCCTGCCACTGTGCACAAATTCTGATTCGATGGGATTAAAATTTATAATTATACACAGACAGTTGTTATAATATGAAAATGAGTTCATTAAAATTGGTACGATCGTCCTTTCAGTGGTTCGCATGTAGAATATTGTAAATTCATAGTTAGTGGGTAGAAATGTCTGAAAATGACGTCACCGCAGCTCGACAGTCTCATTTTCCAGTGGATCCTTTTTATATTCTGTTTTTTTCTGACAAAAAGTTGCGTTTCGAAATTACAGCTTGGAAGTGTTTAATGCCAACATTACGGTATTTTTTTCGTATATATATTTTTTTTTTTTCGGTTACTAAATCGATTTTCTGTTAACGTACGCGTGAGTAAACTAGAAAAAGTCAGTCCCAGTTTTTTTTTGCCTTCTTCTTTCCTCGTCGTTTTGTGTAAGAAGGACGGAGGTGCAGAAAAAGCTTCGTCGAAGAAAGGGAAAAGGCATTTCGGAAATTCTCGTTCGTGTGGCTGAGTAATATGCAAATTTTCTTCGTGCTGTGGAAATTGCATTTTACTGGGTAGGTACCTACGTACATTATGGTACGCCCTAGCCGATGGGCACGAACTTGGAAATGCGATATGTGCGCTGTTAGAGCCGAAAATACTGGCTGAAAATTGTGCGTGGATGTACCTAATACCATTACCATGCTAAAGTTAATATGTGAACTCTGGCGTGTTTTATACTAGTTGTATTTAATTTCGCAGTGCGGAAAAACGACGAAGCCTCGTTTATGGCTTTTTAATGGCTGCGAAAAATTTTCTAATTTCACGTCAGCCTCTATAATTGATCCAATTAGTCGGCCGTGTTAATTTGCTTTATATGTATATATCGCATGATTCGTCGATAGGTATATACTCGTATAAAATCTATACATAATTACCCATATATAGTTGACATGTACGAGTACAGGGTGATTCGAATTTCGACGCTCCATAAGAAAGTAGACATCCTTTGAAATGCACACTCGATTCATGTTTCTGAGCACCACAGCCCAGAACACAGCGTGGTCAACGTAAATAATTGTTGAAAATCCCCGCTTCGAGCCAAACCAAAGTCCAGCTGTGGAGGTGAAAAAAATTCCTAAAATCGGGGTTTTCGTTGAAAATTTGGATTTTAGCCACGAAAAAAAAAAAATGGTCCGTAGAATTTTGATGAGAAAACTGGAAATTTTAAAATACGAAAAAATCGTGACATAATCCTTAAAGTCCTAAAAAAAAAAAATGAAAAAAACCCTGCAATTTCAAAAAATCACTAAAATTAATAGAAATTTCAAATCCCTGAAAATAAAAAATTCCTGGTTTCTGGGATCAATCCCTGCTGTTGGCATCCTTACAAGAACAGGAGCTTATAACCAGTAAAAACATTCTAGGTGCGAAAGTTGGGTGGACATGGCCCATTAGTCCCCCCCCGATGGGCAAAAAATGAGAAAATGATCCGCAAAATGAGAATTTTATCCGTTGTCAGTCCGTTTTTATTTTCGATCATCGGATCTGAAAATTTGCAGTTATTTTTTTCATCTTGATTAATTTTCCAAATCCGTTTGTAAAACGGATTTCCTGATTATAATCAGTGATAATTTTTGGGCAATTTTTCTAAATCCGTTTGTAAAACGGTTTCACGGATTATAACCCGGGCCAACAAATATCATAAAACAGCCTTCACGGAAAATAATCCGGACTCATTTCCGGCAAGACTGATTACAATCCGTTCGAAATCCGTTTTAGAAGCCGGAAAACAGGAAAATTCCGGGTTATAATCCAGAAACGGATTATAACCCGGAATAAAACGGATCCGTTTTCAAAATATTTTGCCCATAGGGCCTTGCTGGCCCACCCAACCAAACTGATTACACTACTGCCCGTTGCATGGAAATAATGAATCGAGCCTATATTTCAAAGGACGATTCTAATTTTGACGCATCAAATCCCTGCTTCGGGCCAACAAGATCCTTGGAGGTGAAACAAATTCCCAAAAACTGGGTTTTTCATATAAAATTTAATAGCTTATAAGCCTCTATACAAAAAAAAAAATGGAAAAATTCAAAAACGCACAAGGATAAAATACTCAGTAATATCTAATATCATCTCAATTTTAGATAATAATGAAAAAATTGTAGAAATTCTCGAACCCCCCCCCGCCCAAACAAAAAAAAAACTTGTGATTTAAAAAAATGTCCGAAACTTATTTTGAGAATACAGAAATTAGTTCAGAGTTACGAATGAATCGTTCTGGCGAAGAGAAGTAGTATACGTGCGTAAAACCTCCTATTATATTTGATAAAACTGATTCCAGTATTTTGTTTTCGATCTTTGTGATTTCCTGCAGACGGCGAACTTACTTCGGGGACAGTCCTCATAATTTATATTATGAAACTTCGAAATACCTCCGCATATTTTTGTCGATTATGGTCGGATTTATCATTGCATTTTTTTTTTTCTTTGCTTTCTAATTGGCGTGTACTTCGAATGGCTTTTAGTGTTTATCAGCGAAGTAATAAATTTTTATCATTCACTTCCGAGACATTTGGCGTGTAAATTCTTTGAATTACTTAGTTGAAATCGTTTTTTAAACGAATTTATCTGTCGATTGAACTTCATTTCGTATGTCTGATTTCAAATACCATATATTTATCTGTAAATTATTAAAAAACACCAAAGATACGAGTCGTAAGTCGAAATTTTATTTTTCTTCTTCTTGACGTCCTTGTATAATGGTTTTCTCTGGGAATGGGGGTGCGGGGTGGGGAAAATAAATTCAGTACTTATCTGATTTTGGAATCTTATCTAACTAAATGGGTTTCGGAAAAAAATTCGTTTATCGAAAATATGTATTATCGAGTGTTCATCGAAAATGATTTTTTATTTAATCGTTACGCATGTTGAAAATATTTAAAAAACCAACGATTTATTTCTCTCTATCAACACCTGAAAAATGAATATAATGCTTTTTTTCGTCAGACATAAAAGTACTTAGTGCTTTTTTGGAAGAGTCTTGAAAAATTTGTAAAAATGTGTTTCTCATAATTTTTTAACTGAAATTTTATAGCTGAAGAAGACAAGAAAATCTATTTCATACCAAGTCGTGGCATGACCTCGTGTGCACGAATTAAAACAATTTATTTGAGTTGAAAATCAATGAACTGATATTTTTGCTCTGGCAACATTTTTTTTTTTTTTTGACGAACTCGTTTGTTGAAAACAAAAAATAAAATTAAACTTCGTCCGTTTCTTCCCATTCTTGCTGTGTTTCAATCCAAAAAAAAAAAGTGTTTGAATGATCATAAAGTTATCTCGTTTCTATGCAGTAGTAGAATTTTTTGGTCTTCTAGAAGGAACGAATTCTTGAAAATTAATTCTTTCTGGTTAACGTAGGATAGTATAAAACTTATATGTAGATCAAACCGATTGCAGAGAGAAGAATTTTTGGAATTAGTTGATGAGCTCTCCTTCATTTTGTCGATTAATTTTGAAACGTTGAAAAACTTCAAACAAACTCTACCAAAAAAATCAGATTTTTCGAGTTGTGATTTGTGACTTTTTCAAAAATGATGCTTTCCGATAGGGGCAGGTGGTTTTCTATCGAAAAGCTGCTTCAATTAAAATTTTTCTCATCTATTTTTTCTTGCGTTCTTGAACTATTGCTGTTGGTTTTCACGTTTGGATCGATTTCGTTCAAGGTCGCCCGTACACTAATGATGATTCATTAGCAGTTTTAGTATTACGAAATACATTCCTGTATTCGAGCATGCATTCGTCTTGAGATTATTTACGAGTATATATGTATTCTTCGAAATACATGTACTTATCAAATTCCTTACGAATGGTTCATCTAATTTTCATATTATAAAAAATTTACGTACCTATAACACCTATGGCTATTCGTTTTTCGACAAATTAATCGGACGAACAATTATTATTTCGAACTCCCAAATGAATTCGAATCGAAATAAAAACTGGCTGAATTATGTACGGCCAGTTATACTGCAGCGCTAGGGCAGTATATAACTTTTCCTCCTTGTCATTGGATAGCATCCTCCTCCTGGGGGGGGGTTACATGCCACAAATTTTTTTAAATCACTGTTTTATTCGACTGCGTCTGTCTGCATACATTTACGTTATGACTGTTCTTGCGCTTGTGTGAGGTTTCCTTGCCTGTTCTATGAATGTATTTTTCTTCTACATAGTTGGGCGTATAAAGCGTAAAGCTAGTGATAATACGGAAATTATTAAAGCGAGTCGTTATTTCTAAATCGAATCGATTAATGTAGCCTTGATGAGAAATTAAAAGTTACAAATAGTTAACGCTCCCATTTAGTTGTGCCATTGTACTTATGTACTCGTATGTAAAATGAAATGCAGCAAAGAATGGAGCAGCGCTTTGAGAAGAAAAATCGATGGGGTTTTACCGTTTCCCGCGTGGTCGGAAGTTGGTGATGTGTGAAATTTGTCTTCAAGATCTTCGAGTTTTCTTTTTCTTTTTTTTTTTTCCTTCAATAAAGTGTCTGCATATTGTATGGTGGTAGAAGGAGGACAGAAAGTGAAACTCGATAATTTTTTTTAAATATCGATATATCGATGTTTTATCTACGTGTGAAACTCGTTATCATGGTGGCGATCCAAACAAACGAGCAATAAATGAATTTTCGCAAAAAGAGCCGATTTCCTTTAAAACGTCGAGAATACGTAGGTACACATATTGGGTTTTTAAATGATGATTATCATATCCTCTAAAATATGTTTTTCATAAGATTTCGTTTCCGAAAAAATTTATTTTTAATGCGAATTTTTTTCTGAGCTTACATTTTGAATGTCTTAGTTTTAAAATTCGTTATATCGACTACCTCGTGGAATGTTTTGACTTCAACGAGAAGATTTCGAGCGCTTTACAGTTCTCTATTCTTCTCAATTGTGGCATGGGGGATAGGAGGGGGCAAAACAGAAATAATTGTCCGTATAGATTCCTCTATATTATAGACAGTGTTTATTTTCGCTGCAAAAAGCAGACAAAAGTATGCCTGTGCTTTCGTGGTTAATTGGTACGTGGGAATAAATAAATTGCAGTTTTCGTTTAAGTGGCTAAATATGATGACTTGCGTCATTCGCTCATAAGTGGTTTCCTAACAGCTGGTGTACGAGTATGTGCGTATTGTACCTATCAAATCGACTTTGGTTGATTGAAATTTTTGTAATTTAGAAACTTCTAGAAATTCGATAAGAGGTCTGTGTGGCGTAGTGGTAGAGTGCTTAGCCTTGCGATTGTAAAGTCCTGGGTTCGAGACTCATCACCGACACAGCCTGACCCACCTATCGTGATCTGGCGAGGGACCGACTTGGGTGCTCTGCGCATGACTGAGAAGTTGTGCGTCTGAGACTCTCCAATCACCCCCGCACCATCCCCTACCACGAGTTCCACCTCACCTACCAAACCTACAGTTTCAAACCCCAACCATCCGCCTCGGTTTTCTCACTCAATTTTGCTCTGAATGATCTGAAATTTTCACAAATCTATTGTTAAAGGATGAGTCGATTTACAGTTAGTAACATCAGCAACTGGCCAACCCAAGAAAAATCTGTAGTCCGTTTTTTCAACCCGTTATTTTTATAAACTTCAACATTTTTTGTCTCAGCCCCTAATTGAGGTAGAGAGATGCGGTTTGCGGGGTTCTTCTTCTTTTGACCTCGGTTTTCACATTTCTATTTTTTCAAAATTTTCTGCGCGACCCTTTATTCGAGAGTTTTCTTCCACTCGTCAGCTATCTTCGTTCTTTGTTGGGTTCGTTACATCGGAGCTATAATAACGTCGAATCTGTTTTTGTATTCAGATCGTTAGACGAATGTTGTAATTAGAAAATATTTTATCTAATTTAATTATTATGCGTGGCATGTCGGAGTAATTGACCAAGCTGCTTATTTTATCACGAACATGCTCCATGACGTAATAGTTATTATGTCTGGTAAATACTGGGTTAACCTTCATTATTTCTCTTTCGATTCGCTGTTTAATTTCCTGATCTTCGTGTAGGTACGATGATGATACGAGTATATGTTCTCTTCACTTTTGTTGGCATTGTGCTCTACAAAAACAACTCTTCTCTGAAATCGTTAGGTACACCTAGAAGTTTCTTTTTTGGAAAATATTTTTGCTCTAGTAAAAGTTTGAAATAAGTTTGCTTTTCGCGGCGAGAATATTTGATTAAATTCTCTGTAAGAAGTGGTATGGCCGTAAAAGTACGAGTAGTTTTTAGAAGATCAGAATTTGAAAGATTGCTGTCCTATAAGATTGCTATGTGAGACTTTCATCATTCCTTATATGCTTCAAAAACACCATTTTGCCAGACTGTTTTAGGCTTTGAAAATATATTTTGCAAACTACAATTATTGGTAAATATACTGAACGAGCAGTCCTCGAAGTACTGTGTAGGTCGCTTTATCAAACATGATATATGGTATTACCTTTTGTCGTGATTTTTTCAAAATTACCGACGTGTTCTTGTATTCAGAATGAAAAGTGTCTTGCATTATACAAGGATCAAAGTGAGACTGTAGGACTCGTATATTTGCTCCACTCGCCTTCAGCTCGCTTCGCAAATATTTATATACTCGTCTTGCAATACGCCACTTTTGGTCCTTAGAAGGTTATATGCTATTGTTCTGTTGGCCACTATTAGCCGTACGTACAAGGTGATCCAATTGAAACGCCCGTGAAAAATGAGAAATTTATAAAAATTGAATTTTATTTTTCATATGCGTGTTCTTGCAGAAGCACTGTAAGTTTGACGTCATTCCTATTTAAATCGGCTATACTCTGATAATTTGTGATAAGAGACAAAATGGATTCAATTAATAATGTGATTGGTAGGGCTGTAGTGTACGTAGATCCGGTATTTCAAACTGGAATTGCAGTCACATTACATGATCATAATAATATGTATTTTCGTGCAGTTACACACCCGGTCCTATAGAGTGTAATCTTTTGCTTCGCATTCGCAATTGGATCATCTTGTATTTAAGAGGCCAGAGGTTACAGAGTAGTAATGCTCGTATTCAACGCTACTGTGCTTAATAATTTTCTAAAAAATATATTATTATGTTTTTAGCTATCATAATTCTGTAGTAATATGGGGTCTTTTTTTTTTTTTGGTCTTCTTTTTTTTCCAGAGCTAACAAACCTTTTTAGCTGGGAACTAAAATAGAAGCGCACGCGCACTCAGAACACGCTTGCAAATTATTTTTGACGAATATTCCGACAGCTGTGCCCGTCTCTATGTGTTGGCAGCTTTGTTAACGTCTTCTCTCATTTCCCCCCACCCTGACTCGCTGTTTTTTCATCTCCTCCTCCGTTCATCTCCCATAAATTGTTTTTCGTCTTTCCCATATTTTTGTATCTCTCCGTTTCGATGTTTCCTTCACATTTTCTTCGAACGCTATCGTTTAGCGTGAGGAGCTTTTGCTGAAAAAAAGGCCAAAACATAAAAAGAAGCAATTTCTGACTGAAAAGACAAGGTAAAAAAAAAAAAAATTGTAAAGAAGGAAAAAATCAATTTTTTTTTTCTTGGTGGCTGAACGTTGAACTGAAAAAGCTTTTTCTGCAGCAGCAGCAGCAGCAGCTTTTGTAAAGTAAATTACGTTCGAACTGCATCAAGAGTTATATAGATAGTTATTATTAATTCTTTTCTGTTCTTTTTTTTTTTTTTATTAATAATTTTTCTTTTTCGATGCTAGTCAGTCTTATTACCATTTTTACGTGATTTCGTTATCGATTTTTTCTAAAAAAATAAAATAAAAAAGGGAGAAAAATTTTGGCACGTTTTTCGTGACTTGTTGATTTTTTTTTTCTTTTTGTATTTTCTTCGCGTTACCAAAGATATATTTTCTTGTCTAATTAGGACGAATTGATAAAAAAAAAAGAATTTATCGTTAGGTACTGATTCTTCCTTCGTTTTTTTACCCATCCTCTGACCGGTCGTTATTGCGATTATTGATCTTCAACTTATTCGTCAGTTACATGTGTGCGTGTGGCTGATGTGATAGAGAAATTGTGGAACGCCGCAAGACTCGCCGATTTTTCGGGGACGCATCGTGAAACGTGAATTCTGCCAGCAGCTGGTGGAGAGCCTGCTGAAGAAGCTGCTGCCGCCACAAGTCGCCAGCGTCCGCCCACGTCGACCAGTCGACTCTCTTCTTTTTGAAACGATTCCGGTGAAGCCGTCAAAATCGTGTCCCTCGTGGTACCCAGTTCTTTGCCCAGCGCTCCGTCCGTCGCGGTAGGACCGACCACGGTCTCGTCTGCGGTACCCGGAGCCGGGGCCATGGCCGTCGTCAACGTCAACAACCTGCTGAACGGCAAGGACTCGCGTTGGCTGCAGCTGGAGGTGTGCCGCGAATTCCAGCGCAACAAATGCACCCGACCGGACACCGAATGCAAGTTCGCCCATCCGCCCGCCAACGTCGAAGTACAAAATGGACGCGTGACCGCATGCTACGACAGTATCAAGGTACGTGCTCTACGCTGCTATAATATATTATACATTATATCCGTCTAGTCCGTATTATATAATTCAGCAGTGTTGCCAACCCACATTGTTGAAAATCCCTGCTTTGAGCGAAAAAAGGGGAGAAAATCCCATGCAGGTAGTACCGAAAATTGCAGCTGTAACTTGTGGTTTCTCTACATATTTGAATTTTCGCCCGCTTAAAAAAGAAGAAAAAAGACTCGTAACGCTGCAAGTCCCGCTAGAAAAGCAGGTTTTCGAGAAGGTACTACTGGGTTTTTTTTCAATGAACCAATGAGAGTTTATGTCTTAGGATATGCAAAAATCAAATTAAATGAGAATTTCCGTCGGAAACGTGTGTGCCCGTAAGTTTCAAAAAAGAATTCTCGCTTTTATCCGTGAAAATCGCTTATCACCCAAACCAACAAACAGAAATTGGCTCGAAACTTGAATGATACATTTTAGGAGCTTCTATTTGCGCGTATCATATCGATTTCTGCCCAACCGGTTCAGTATTTTCTCGATTAGAAGCCATTAGAACTGGAAAACAAACAAAAAAAAACAATCCGAATTCGAAGGAATCCGTTCTTTGAAAAACCCATCTCAAATCATCGTTTTTTAGCAATATTTTTGATAATAAATTGAATAAAGAGTTAAGTTACAGAACCGATCGTCATGAAATTTCTATCAGACTTGAAATTCATAGAGATTGACGTCTGGTGCGAAGTTCAGTCATATTAGTTCAGTATAGTTCTTCATATCACGTGTTACAAAAGCTGAAAACTCGGTGAGAATTCGAAGGAATCCGTTCCTGTAGAAACTCATCAGAAATCATCGTTTTTTGGCTATATCGTCGGTGGCCTGCTAAATACCTCATATCATATATGTGTTGAAAATGTTTAAAATGATGTGTTTGGGTTCGTTGAATTTCTCTGCTTAAGACAAATCCAACGAGCCCAAACATTTTTTTTTTTAATTTCATCACATAGGAGGTATTTAGCAGGACACCGATGATATATTTTTGCTAATATTTGGAGAACCGCAAAACCGATCGTCCTGAAATTTCTATCCGACTTGAAAGTCTTCGAGATTGACCTCTGGTGTAAATTTCAGCCCTGTTAGGTGCTTGAGTGGTTCGTCATGGAGCACGTGGAAATCAAAAATCCACGTTCTCCAACCTTCAAAGTGACGAATTTCTACCAAACTAACGAACGGATTGACTTGAAAGGATGATATATCCACAATACTTCAATCAGTGTTTGGTAATATAATTTCAGATCGACTTGTTTTGTTGTTTCATGCGACATTTCAGCTAGTATTATAAAGATGAAAACCCGTTTTCGGCGTTCCTTAATTTTTGGTACAATCATCACGACTGAGCTAATTCTTTCAAAAGTTCAAGGTCTTTCTTCTTTTTTTGCCTTTCGTTTTATCGATGGAAAATTTTAGATGTTACAATGATTTTCAAGTTCATGGTCCCCTGCTCTCGTCATGCTTTGGATCTGAAAACCAAATGTATACCACCCACAAAAATTATCTTTTCGCTTTTTTTCTTCGACCATCTAACCGTCGACTTGTAACAAAGTAACCAGCGAGGATGATGATTAAACAATTAAATGCAAGGTTGAGTTTAACGACCTGTGAAATTTCCTTCAGTCGTTCACATTAAAAAAAAAAAAGAAGAAAAAAGTTGCGTGTTTTTCAGTTCAGATTCTTTCAATTCACCCTCTCGAATTGGGTATACAACTGGTTGCTGATGAGAAGGTTAATTTGTACTTGAGCATTAATTTTCCCATTCTGAACTAGTTCTGGAGTTTTATTGGTAGTTGCCTTTTATTACACGTACAGAAAAAGAAAAAAAGAAGCAGTACACCAATTTTTCTTTTTTCTCCTCAGTGTAAGTATTCTGTTTCATTTGAAAAGAAGTTAATTAGAGCCTAGTTGGACTTGACGAGTATTGAAAAAAACTCTTCTACTAATTTTCTCAAAATTTTGGATAAGTTTATAATTGAAATTACTGCGTACTAAAGAAGTAAAACGTCCAATATAGTCGAAAGTGCTGCAAATACTAAGAATATTTCCAATAAATCATGAACTGTCCCTGTTTTCCTGCCCAAAATTATGAACATTACAACTGGGGATTTATTTCCGTGTTAGAATTAAACTCGATAAATCTGTAAATATACAGGGTGTCCCACCTCGAGTTCATCACCTAGCCACTGCCTATAAGTAGAGCAACGTGAATTACATTCATTTACCCATACATGTTTGATGGTTTACCTGCTCTCTGGTTGATATGGGTTGAAATTATTTTTTCCTCCCAACCAGCGTACAGGTGATTATTTGAAAAAATTCATATTTTCAAAACTACGATGGTTGGAGAATTACAATTTGCGCCATTATTCAGCGAATACGACGTAGTATTTTCTAGCAAGCAGAGAAAACTGAATGAAAATATGCAAATTTCAAGGTACATATTCAAAAATTAATCCCCCAAATTGCAGTGTGTGGAAAAAATAATCCAAAAGTTATGCAGCCCCTGTTAAAGGGTGAATGTGCAAACTATCATACGCATGAGCATAACTCGTGTTGCCATATCTGCAGTTGTTGGGTGGGGAACTCGGTGCGGAACACCCTGTGTAGGATGACAAGATGGTGGTAGACAAAGAACACCGATCCGAATGATTTGCCTTCTTGTACCCGTATAAGGGAAAAAAAAAAAAAAAAAAAAAAAGGGATTTAGGTCTTATAGAGAAACGTGCCACTGCAACAAAGCTTTTTTGTGCTGAAATTACGTATAAAAGAGACTAATGACGATAACGATGGCGGTGCTGATGATGAGCAAAATATCCCAGAGAAAAGTTTCAAGCCACTCGAATGTAATTTTCCCTTTGACTAACGCCATTTGCTCTTACTTCGTCGCTTTCCTCAATTTTTTTTTTTGCCCATGCATACTTCTTGTCACTGCTACCCTGGAGTACGTTTGTGTTGGTTTTTTTTTCCTCCAAGTATGTGCATCCTTTGATAGTCGCGGTATTTATTACCTTGTAACCGCTGCAACGATGTAATTCAAATTTTAAGTGATCTCAACTTGACCCGATTTCGTGTACTTTTTTTTCCCCCTATTACCATCGGTTTACTTCTCATCCTTTTGAAAGCTCGCATTAATGATATACACACAAACGTCCATTTGCAGAACGAGTAAATGCAAATTAATGGCGTGCTTTCTTTTCATATACGTACATACATGTATGCAGCATCGGTATACCAAAGTAAAAGGTAATTGCGCTCTTTTATGTGTCAATAGAAGCCAAGTTAACTATTTTGAATGAGGATAACATGAGCCTTATAATGATAGTTCAAAACGATTCGCTACAATTACACATAATAAATGTGTGTAGAGATATCTCATAACGTTGTGTAGAACCTTGCTGGCCGATATTAGATGTGTTTATACAGGGTGTTCCGCCTCAAGTTCACCACCAAGCAACTGTATAGATTGAGCAACATTGACATAAGTGATATTCATTTGTAATGGGTTTGATTTTTCAACAAAAAAAAATCTATTAAAAGGCCGATTTTTTCATTAATTTTATTCGTAATTTTGGTTTTGTTTTTTGTTTTTTGTTTTTTGTTTTTTTTTTTTTTTGCAATTAGGATTGGAGTTAGTAACTTCAAAACCATCAAAGATAGAGAAATTCACTTAAAATGTGTTTTGTAAATGATTTAATTGCGGTGAACATTTTTTGCGTGTTCACTTTTTTCCCTGAAATCAATATTTGCGAAGATATACGCGAAAAATTGAACCCCCTAACTAAAATTCCGAGAAGGATGGCGAAGAAGACTTGAATATTGTTCAGGGCCACCTTCATATTATTGAATTTTCTCGTTTCTTCTTTCTAATCTCATGGAAATGCAGTTAAACTTGTCCAAATTATTGAAATTTTTTCTCTGATACCATCAAAGAAGCAGTTCCCAAATTAGCCGTTTGGCTCTTGAATTTGAGGATTTGCGAGCGGGTGGCATTAGCCAAGTTTTCATTACTTAAAAGTCTTGAAAATAAACCAAAGATTGGACCTTTTGAGCCAGCTTATCAGCTCTTTATGAGTGCCTTGGCTCACGTCTCTGATGGTTCATATAGTAGCTGTTTGGAGAAACACGAACTGTACTTGAAAGCTGTACAAAATCTTCCTCGAGGTCACTTTGTCATTTAAGCTAACCCCACCTACTGGGGGCTTCACTGTTTGTTCCACAGCTAGAGTGCAAATCTTGATAGTTTCTTTTTTTGTCAGTAGCATTTTTTTTTTTTTTGCTCGTCATTTTTTCTTCTCGTTGCTTTTTTCAAATAAATGATACCTACTTATTTTCACAGTCAGGTGTCTTTTTTCGACTTGCGAGTTTGAGTACGTGTTTTTTTTTTTTGACGACTTCGAAAACAACTTCGAAGTCGTCCGCGCATAGACTCCATACTTCGCACGGAGAACTTCGAATAGAATGAGTGAAGTGGTCACGCGACAAAGCTCTGGCGATATCGAATTTCAGGTTTATCCGGTGTTGGGTGACCTTTGCGAACGACCACAATTCCCTCCGGTCGTCTGGCTGTCTGTCTGTCTGCCGACCCTGTACCGCAAAAACCGCCACATTCGGCCGTAGAATTTCTTGTACATATAGTAAAGTAAGTTCCTTTGCTGGTGGCAATGTGAAGTACATACGTAATTATAGGGATGCATGCGTGCAGAGTGAGGAAATTTTTCGTGCCCGATGCTGAAAACGATTGTTGTTTTAACTCGATTTCGTACTCGAAATAATTATCACGGAATTATAGGTGGCTTTGCTTCTCTTCCAAACGTATGGGGGCAAAATGAAACCGGCCATTTACGTCGATATAGGCAGGTACTAAAAACAGTTTTTGTTTTTGCCCTGAAAAAGTACGAGTACAATGGCTTCATTGAATTGACGAATGATAACTCAATATGATGATTTTCAAAGGCGACTCAAATGAACGATGATGTGCCAAAAGGGACGGTCCGAAAATCGAGATTTTATGAGATCAAAATTGTAGGTACGAGCAATGTTAAATGCTCGAGCATTTTTGAGCATGAAATAAAAAAAGTTTTTAGGTAAATTCTTTCATTTAACCAATTAAACTGAAAATGAGAAAATGCTTCAAGTCAGTGAAAGTAAAAAGTGCAGATGTCACCAAAACCACTTATACAATTTTTTTTACTTATCAAAATTCAAAATAAACTTTATTTTAAAAAAAATTTTGAAAAAGATGAACTTGATCAGCAATGATAACTTGATAAGAAATACGAAATTAGTTTAAAAATGCTAAAAAATGATGCTCGAGCATTTGCTAAAAAAATGCTTGAGCATTTCTGAAAGAGCATTTGCTCTTTAACATCACTGAGTACGAGTATATATCGAGCCTTATCAACAATAAAAATATTCTACCTTTATACCCGCAAACATTTGCTTAATTTAACTCAGTGCAATGGAATTTCATGCGAAAGTGTTTTTTGCTCCGCTGTAAAATTCGAAAAAGTGGACTTATATCCTCTTCTCGCATATCGTTTTTCATTTTAATTATCAATTTAAAAATTTGAAACCCGCTCGATCGTTTTGGTAAACCTCGAACTCCATAAAATGTCTTTCCTTACAACCTGTAAACGAGCCTGTTTTCATTTATTTCTGTGGCTGTTTGTATAAATTTGTACTCTGAATAGAATATTAACGGTAATTTTTACAATTTGGATAGGAAAACTGGAACGATTGGAGATTTATAGCAGAAATTACAACAAAAACCAGTAATATGTATTATCTAAAATACATACATAGTAAAAAGTACTGAAAATATCAGACAAGTTATTATTCTGTTCCATCAGTTTAATATCTTCCTGTATAGTCTCCCCCCCCACTTATATCGACTTGAACATTTGAATCTTGTATTACCTGTCCAAATGCAGTAGTACTGCTAATTCATGTATCCATAAATTAACGTAGCGATATGTTACTTTATGGTTCATCATTCAACTGACCGTAAGTAAAAAAAAAAAGAAGAAAGAATGAAAAGAATGAGCTGTTATTCACTCGCGAGGGTTGCTACGACCTGGAGCAGATTTGGTAAAAAATGGAAGATGGGGGGGGGGAATAATTGGAAATTGTTGATAATTAACTCGAAATTTGATGATTCACGAGCGAAGTGCGTAATTATCTTTCTATTCTGAATACTGCTTGGTTTCTCATCATCTAATTAGATGGGTATCAGTCTTGAAACTTTTTTCTCTCCCAATTTTTTCTTTTTTTTTTGTGGAACAGTTGAAGTCAGTATAATGCTTTTCGTTTTGTTTTTTCTCAATACATTAAGTGGGATAGGGTTATAACTATAAGAGCATTATGAGGAAGTTCTACTGTATTTTCCTACTATTATAGGCTCTTCTACGATAATCCGCCTTTAATTTTAACGTCTCTATACGATGTATAAATGCTGAAAATATAAATATCGGATGGATCGTATACGTGAGAAAATCTTCGGACGAATAATACGTGTTTTCACAAAACACTCAGATGCAGGCATTTTTAAAACCTTTTTTCATGCTTACATAAACAGGTTAATTATTGTAAGAGAAAACCTGCCCAAAGTATTCAACGAACCCCTTATATTATATCCTCCCCTTATTCCGAGAGTCTATATTCGAATTAATTTTCGCATTTATTTGCTCGCGAACATGTGTGTTGTGTATGCGTTCCCATTCCGCCCACGCACTTGATCAAAAAAAAAAAAAAAAAAAAAAAAAAAAAAAAGTGTCGAACTGCAGAAACAACCGTTTCCGTTCTTTTCCTAAAGCCCTTTGCTGCGTGTGTTTATGATCGAGTATTAACGTATTGTTCAAACTTTTGTTACCCTTTTTGAAAACTGTCGGCGGAATTTTTCACAGAGAAGACGGGGGGTGGGGGGGGGGAGGGAGAAAAAAAGAATAATAGAAAGCTTTTTGCGGAGAATATTGTTCAACCACGCTCCCTCAAAAACCAATTTTTTGTGCAGCTTGCTTCAGGCAATTCTTCTGGAAGCTTTCCACTTAAGCTTTTTCGTTTGTCGAAAATGAGACAGCTGTTTAATGTGCCTTGAGAAATAGTGCTTTTTTCAAAAAACTTACGCCAGTTATTGTTGTATATATTCTTCACGCCGGCGATATTGGTTTGAGATTTTTTAAAGGTATACTTACGTAGGAAGAGATGAATACAAAAAAAAAAAAGCTGAATGTGGAGAAATTTGTGACGTATATGTTTTTGTTGTAGAGTATGCTGTTTGATTTGGAGAAAAGGAAGTATAAAAGGTATAATTTAGTGAATGGATTTTCACAAAATTGAAGAGTTTTGTTTGAATAATAATATGGTCGCTCTCAGGAGGTTTTGGATAATTCTACAGGCGGACTTTGTTGTAGTATTTTGTCGGGCTAAAGCACGTATTGTGTTTCTCTGCACAAAAACTGATGAATAAAAAGGAGCGAAAATGAAAAAAATTATTCGAGGTTGGTACAAATAAATCAAAATTTTGGTCATTGTTTTTGAACTGATTGGGGGGGATGGGGGGCTATTCTTTTACTGCAACAATGTTTTGAATGGGACGATATACTAAATTTGTTCATTTTATGTCATCAAAAATAGTTGCTGACCTTTTGTTCGTCTCTGTGGTATCAAAACCTATTAAATACATGTATGTAGCTATGTATAAACGAAAATTTTCAGGTTAGACGAAAAAGGCTGAAAAAAAAACTGATATATACAGTAAAACTTCGTTATAATGCTCTCGCTTATAACGCTATCCCGTTTATATCGCGGATTTCCAATAGTCCCAGTCCCCAGAACCTATTTATTGTGTAAAATTGTACGGATATAACGCTATTCATTCCCATCTATTACGCTCAATTCTCAGCAAGTTTCAACCACATTTTCCATTTTCTTGCCAAAAAACCAAAAAATAACAACCAAACCCCCCCCCCCAAAAAAAAAAAAAAAACAAAACAAAGTTATAAATAAGAATTTTTCTGCACCTAATGGTTGATAGATATTGAATTCTCAGTTAGTTACCTATATATGCAGTTTATAACGCTACATATTTTTCTTTAAATCCTCAAATTTGAATCAATCCCCCAAGTTAATAAACTTAAAAATGATCTGTAGAATTTTAATTGGAAAAATTAAAATTTTATAACCCAAGTATAAAGTAGGTACTGAAGAATATATCATCTCTTATTTAAATAATAACTGTGGAAAATTGAGACAAAATCTGTGAAGTCCTCAAAACAACATTTAATAAAATTCCTAAAAGTTTAAAAAATACCTAAAAACTCTGAAGTTCCAAAAAATCCCCTTAATTGGCATCCCTGTGAATTCCGTTTGGAAGTCAATGATATTAACAAGAACATCTTTCTAAACCCCAAACTAAAATTGATGATTTTTTGACAAAAATAATTTTTTAATAATTATACTGTTTTTTTGAGTTGTATGTACTTTTTTTCATTTCTCGCTTATAACACTATTTTCTTCTGGTCCCCTGAATAGCGTTATAACAAAGTTTTACTGTGCTTGTATCGAAAAATAAAACAGAATGAAAAATTCAAGTACCTTGAAGATTGCTATACATATACATGTAAAATGAAAAAATATGAAAAACAAAATAATAATATTAATAATAAAACTAACGGCTATCCGTTTTGAATGACGTCACAAATTTCAAATAGATACCGGAATTGTGTGATTTTTTTTTCTTTCTCCCTCGGCTACCTTTAAAAACCTTTACCCTATTTTCGTTCCCTGGAGGCATACTGTTCGCAGAATATGGTCATCTTCTATATTCGTACCTTACTCATTATTTTTGTCCTTCACTTTTCATCTCTTCTGAAAGCTTTTTGACGTTACGATTTACCTACTCGAGAATTTATTTTTATTGCTTTTAGATTTTTTTTTTGGGGGGGAAGTTATAGTCGTGTCTTTAGAGGCCTTCGGTGCGAGTTTATAATTTTTTTGGTTTTCGAATGAGTATTTTATTTGCTGTAATTATTTCCTCGCATCCGTGTAAGTGTTAATTTGAGAGATTTTGCCAAGTTGACTTTTTTTTTTCTTTTGGTTTAAATATGTACGAGTATACCAAATGTGTACTTTACTGTGCTGTAGGTGGCTGGTTTTCTTTTTCTTCGCATGTTGGAACTTCTCCGCGTTCCGAGATGCATAATTGCCCTTGACAAGTTCGTATTTGGTAATGAATAATAATTTCCACACTGGCGGATGGCACGTTCATTAGGAGTATAGAATATATTTAAAAAAAAAAAAAAAGAGGAATAAAATAGAATGCTTTCATTAGTGGATGCAGACGATCACATCATCGTTAAGAATAAATATTGCTTTTTCTCTTTCGTTTTTTTCTAATTACCATGTTTATCTATTCTAATGTGTACGTATTTTTTTTTTAAATTTATATTCTTCCTTTTGGAATTGGTGACTTATTAGTCATCGTAGGTGTCATCTCGTTACTTCATTCTGTGCTACTCGACGGTCGTAACTTATTACCTGTTGGCTCTGTTGAGTTGTCGTAATTGCATCGGAGCTATCTTTTTTTTTTTTCTTTTTTTTTTCAAAACTAGTTTTAGAAATGGCACTATAGTACCTATATATATTATTTCAGTGTAATGAATTTGAATTTTCTTTTTGCATGTTATTTTGCCCATTCAGTGTGGGAGTTTACTGATTTCTAACATATGGTAGTCTTCGATGGTATTATGTTTGTCGTGGCTAAATGTCAGTAGTCTGAAAAAAACTGAATATTTTGTATGTTTCTATAACGAGATTGAACGTATGTATATAATTTATCGAATGAGGTGAAAGGTAATTTCTATACTCGGCTAAATTTTCTGATTTTCCTCCTCGAAGTTCTAATAAGTCATGGTCAGGCATAGAAAAATTTAATGCCTCTTCTGAAATGTTGATGGATTCGTTTATAAAGTGAGTGATGTCACAAGGATTTGGGGCAAAGATGATTGATCAAAAACGAAAATACGGTTTCTTCGTTCGTGAAATCCTGATGACGTGTCGCATTTTTCAAATGCATAAGTCCGAACTACATAGTGAAAGTAAAATGGTTACTCATACGAGTGAAGTGAGTCAGAGAACATGAAATTCACTGTATTCTTCCTAAATGTTTTACATAAAAACTGAATTGTCCTTCAATCGATGTGTTTACACACCAAATTTTAATTTTTTTCTCCCGATATTTGGATTTCAAATCCACACTCACTGGGGAACCACCAAAATGGTCTGACGCCAGTTTCAATGAAACGCGCCTCCAAAATTATGTCCTCACCCAAGTGCCTTAAAACGCCATAATATTTCATTTATCTGAAATGAGCGTGTTCGAATTTTTCAAGGTGTGGATGAAGTTGAAAATTTGCATAATACGAGTATATATTGTATAGTGACAAATACGAGTGCGAGTAGGTAATGCGGGAAAAAATATCCGATTTTGGGAGATTTTTCAGTGAAGTTAGGTGGAGACCGACAGACAAATGCGAGTGAAAAAAACCTGCTGAAAAAAATCAGCTGGTATTATAAATAGCTGTAGAAGAGAAGTTTTGTTTATTTGAACTTATTGGCACCGAATTGAAAGTACTCGTATTTTCTGGAAATCGAAAATATTTCTGGAGTAACCTTTACCTACTAATTTTCAACTTCACTTTAAAAAAATTTTATCAGACTTATTTCAGGTAAACAAAATATAGCACTAAGGTTCGTAGGGGAGGGGGGTATTCTATGAGAGGGTTTCATTGTGGATTGTGTTTAACAATTCTGGTGGTTCGCCTGTAAGTATTTTTGATTTTTCGTCTGTTTTAAGTAAAAGTTCTGGAAACGTTCGAAAAACTTTTAAATCACTCAGAGAAATGAATAGTAATTACAAACAAAATAGTACCTTTTCGCATCACAGTTTTGAAAATTACTATTTAATTGTAAATAAGCTAATATATTTAGTACTTTTTTCTATCTTAGATAATACATTTTACTAATTTTGTAGTAATTTCTGCTACAAATCTCGAATTGTCCCATTTTTCCTATATCCAAATTGGTAAACATTACCATTGAAATTTTTCTCAGTGATTAGAAAATTGCCAATCATAATTATTTCTTGTACTGTGGTGCATTTTCAACGTTAACCGAACCTCAAGTGCAACAGACCTACTTATAATTTTTCTCTGTAGCATTCTAATTCCATTTCAGCTCTGCTCTTATGCACGTATGCCTTGAAATAACGTTGGCAAAAAAAAATTCTTTCAAGTGCCAAGATGAATGTTTTTCACGTTGGGTACCTATATATATATACTCGTATATTCCCTTCTGGCTGTTCGTGGAAGCTTTATTTTATATGCGTAGAAAACCGGTTTCACTTTCGACCACCGCTTTGTTAATGCATCTTATGCGGCGAGCACCGGATGAAGTATTTTTTTCTTTCTCTGTCTCATAGTCAGTATATTTTATTGTGTGGAGAAAAAATTTCAGCATCCACAATAGATTTTTATGTACGTTTCGTTTTCGAGAGAAGCCAGAAATAAAGTGCTTCAGAACAATGATGGCTGACTGCTTACTCCATTATAAACTTAAAAAAAAAAAATTAGTCGAATCCTTTCATTGCTGCAGTGGTTTTTCGTGTGGGTTTAGTGCATATTGAAGAAAAATTCGTTGCACTAATACGTTTTTTATTCCAACTTCGGTTTGTGCATTTTGAAAAAAAACGTTATTAATTTAAAGGCTGATTAGATCTGAATGTTGATTGACGGGACTGTTTTTTTTTTTTTTTTTTTTTTTTTTTTTTTTAATTCTAAATTTATGTATACGTTTCCAGTGTATTTGAAAAGTCAGATATTTGCACGTGTAAGGTTTTTTCCTTGCTCGGTGTCGTTATTTACGGGACGTCCTGTGGTTTAGAAAAAGCTGAAGAGAAGCGCTGTTTGCTCTTCCTGAAATGCATGCAGCGTTGCCATCCCAATTTGTTGAAAATCTCTGCTTCGGGACAAAAACAAAATTACTCGAAGTGAAAATAATCACTGAAACGGGCTTTTTTGTTGAAAATTTAGATTTCAGCCAATAAACAAAAAGAAAAAAAAAAGAAAAACTTAATTGTGGCACAAGTATGTAGAATTTTAATTGGAAAAATAGAATTTGAAACTAAATTACAAGTATAAAATACCGAATAATATCATCTCGTATTAGAATTATATGTAATATTGCGAAATTAGGACAAAATTCTTGAAATTGAAAAAAGAAAAAATCTAAAATTTGATGATTTGAAATAACGCTAAAATTCCTATAATTCTAAGAAATCGCTGGTTTTATCCTTCGCAGTTTTCGTAACAGAGTAAAAATCGCTCGTTTTCGGCCTAAATCGCTGCAGTTGGTATTCCTGAATGCATGATGAGACAGGAATTATACAAAAATGAAATAGCAAAGGACTGATAACCGTGTTGAGAATTTTTCACCATGTTTCTCTTACAAGTTGTGACCTGTCCCTGTTTCCATCACTCCCTAGGGAGTATAACCCTGTGGCATTGTCTCTATTTCTATGACTCCCTATAGGTAGTTAATTCTATAACCAATGGCTTTTTCCCTGTTTCTATTACTCCCTTGGAAGTTAATTTTATAACCTCCCTCCTCCGTGTCTTCGCGTTGATAACATCCTGGCATGAAGTCTTAATTCATGCGTTAATCCCTCCAAAAGAGGACGTTGAAAACAATTTAACGATCATACGTGTTATGAAAAAATATTTTCGACATACTTATCGAATTGTATTTACATTTTAGACTCGTTAATAATGTCTTTTGAAAAATTTAACTTTCATTCTCTTTCTATAAAAGACAAGTTTTATACAAATAATATGTATATAATATCTCCTGTCCAGACTGATGATGTGTACTCAAAATATTGTGTCGTGTGCAGCGGTTGAGCTCGACGCTCAGTAGTACATATTTTTCGATGTGTTTTTTTTTTCTCTCTCTCTCTCTCTCTCTCTCTCTCTCTCTTTCTCTCTTGGATGTTCTTCAAAAAAAGTATTTTAAAAATCCTTCGCGTTTAATTGGCCGTGAAATTTTTCTGGTTTCTGCGTGAAAATTTCGTCTCTTCTCTCAGTCGATGGGTTCAGATTCGTCTATTCCGACTTTCTGCTCCCTTCTGCTCCGCCCGCTGGAAGTTCTGCCGATGATGTCAAAATTATGGGTTCAGCTGGTCGCCCCCGCTTCTCTCGCATAGTTTCGAGTTATTTTTAATATTTGGCCCGCAGCTACGGTTTTTATTTTAAATCGGGCGTTTTTACTCGACTTTTTGGTCGGTAGGCAATTCTTATCCGAATTCCTATTATATACGCGAGACTGTCTGTATTTTGGAAGTTGTAGTGTGTTTCTTTTTGCGCGAATCGGACTGAAAAAGAGATGAATTTTCGGTTGAATAATACTCGAACTTACACGGAAACAGAACTTCATTCTGGATTGAATTTCTTATCAATCATTATATAGTCCATCAGTGGAAGGAGTGAAATTGACGATTGTAGAAAAATTGCAAGGGTCGCGTTACAGCTTTTGGTAAAAAATTTCTTAAAACATGATGGTTACAGAAATTGATGCGAGATTAATTGAAATTAAATCGTCATTCAATAAATATAAAATGAACTGCAGATTAAGAACTTTGTTTCATTTTTCATCGTTGATCAGTTCAGATCTGATTATGATGGGTTACTGAAGGCCGGAGAACCAGTCGAGTGATCTAGGTCCAAATCTAGCAATGAAGATAATTATGTCAACTTTCTTATCTTATACTTTTTCTAATCTTATTTTCATCTTATCTTATGCCTTATCAATCTAATTTGGTCTTATCTTATTTTGGTTTTCATTATCTTCTCTTCTAAAATATCGACATGTTGAAATTGTTAGTTACATCTATAATGTTCTCATGATCTACCATACAGTCTGTTCGTCGTAAGAGTAACAAAATTTCTAACTATAAACACGATGTTTAACAAACCTGAGCAAATTAATGGCTATTGATTCGTCAATGAGGTTTTTTTGTTTTCTTTTTAATAATTGGGAATATCTACCTTTTCCTCTTCCTTCACATCGCCATACTAAAACAAATCTTTGTTATTTCAACAACCAACAGGCTGTAAATGGAATGTTATACAAAATTCACATCATAAATAAGTATATTATGATTCTCAGGAACATCATTTCTAGACTACAAAATCCAAAATCGCTCAAATATTATGATTTTATATTTCACATTATTGACCGCGTTTCGTAGTTCAATTTTGAATTGGAATAGGTATTTGAAATGATCAAAATACTACGAGTATAATTGACCTCCACGAACGCACGTTTCATTATTTTTCCATGGTAAATAATAATAATAATAATATTTTATATGCTGTTGACAAGTATGTATAAATTTCTCATTTGCACACGCACGTACAGTGTTGATTTTTTTCTGCCGTCGATTTGTTTTTTTGTTTTTTTTTGTTTTTACTCTTGGTCGTTCTATATTTCTGTTGCTGGTAAAAATGGAGGGAAAAAAATATATTATGTAGGTACATTTCCACCTTCGTATGTCAATTTACCGAAGTAATTTTTACAGCTGTAGATACTCGTGTTGGTTTTTCTGTGTGATTTCACAATCACATCGCACATTATTTGAACAGCTTTTTGGAAACGTATATACGTTGGTGAATTTATATGTGTATCACCTGACATATGAAGGTACGTTTTAAATACCATAACGACGTGTTAAAATTAATCGTCTGCCACGTTCATTAATGCACAGTTTGACGTGTTTTCCTGCATTTACATGTACGAATATTAATATAATATTATGGTTCAGAGAGGTTTTATCTAAAAATTGACGAAAATATTTGGCAAAATATAACACATGTAATATGTAGACCAGTGTTCATAATCTCACAGTGGCGTCGCGTGGTAGTGTTTTTTGGGTGTTCAACTCTGAGGTTCAACTTGAAAAATCAAACTCTTTTTTCTCCTCCTTTTCCCTCCCCTCATCCCCTAAAAAAAGTGATGAAAATTGGGGAAAAAATAGAAAATATAAAACTGAAAAGAGAAGGAGGATCTTCAGCTGTTCACAAACATTTTGAAGGCAGGAGAAAAAGAAGAAATGCAAGAATACAAGTGCCTTCTCATTTCTTTGTTTTTTTTTAAATTTTTTTAAAAATTTTACTTTTTCCATTCTGTTTTCTTATTTAATCGTAACTTATTAATTAATGATTAATTATAATGAGTCATGAATTTGTTTTTTTAAAATTTGGTTGGGTGTGCAGAAAACACCTTGCACACCCAGAGCAGACGCCACTGTAATCTCATATTGATTTTAAAAATTATATGTAAGCTACAGCATGAAAAAAAACAAAACAAATTAAGTGGAAACACGGACACTCCACTTTTCCTATTCCCAGATTGCCATGTTTTAACCCCCTTATAAAAAATATTGCATAAGTGCCACAGTGGAAGTTGAGTATTTATTAAAAATATAAAGTTATTTATTAAATACTCGTATTTGATATAAATTTAGTTCTGGAAATTCTTGAAGTTCTCTTTGTGTATACGATCAATCTGAACTTGAGGGACAAATAAAAGATTCCCTCAGTATCACAAAATAAAATAATAAACCTAAGAAAATAAAAGATACACAAATTAATTAAAGATGGCAAGAAAATTAATGGAGAGAACAGAGACAAGACAAGATGAGTAATTTCAAAGTTGAATTTTTAAATAACTTACTGTTTCAGCAATAGTATTAGCATTTTCGGAAGACATCTCAAAGCACGAATATAAATTTTATTAAGAAGAAATAAATAAAAAACAAATTGAAGAAAAATTTAGGTCTATTACGTAAATATTCTGTCGATAAATATGATAGAGAGAATGAATAAACGAAATTTCGAGAGAAACAAATGAGTGGCCGTATACTATTAAAAAAACGACCAAAATTATCTCATTTGTACCGAGAGAATTTTGACACCCCCTCCTCCTCCTACATCCATCTTATTTTCATAGTCGATATAAATGACCCCAAGAAGCTGGAATACGTTGATTATTTGAAAATTTTAATTGAAAATTTGCTCAAATTTTGTCGTTCTGTGTCATATTGTGTAAAATTTTATGACAATAGTCGCGAAAAAAGTTCTCATTTTGTTTCTTCTTGGACTGTCAGGTGTATGTCGAAGATTACGAGATCTCGTGCTCATTATGGGCTCGAGTAGTCATCATATCATTCAGATACAATGGTGCTTTGTAAGTAAAACGAACCTTTTAACTGTACACGCATATAATTAGTGAGAACGCACTAATGAGTAGAAGGTCATTCGTCGTGGTGAAAATATGGAAAAGGTAATGAAGGAAATCATGACGTTGTGTTTGCTCACTTTCGGCCAGACGATATGCGGTAGGTTCGTTTGGAAAGTGTCCTCCATCGAACTTGCGTATATTGTCAACACTCGATTTACTTCGAACCATAATGTTACCGTTATGCAATGATATGTTGGGTAGCTTCTGCCAATTATGGCTAGTGTGAGGAATTTCTCGCAGTATTTATGTATTTGCCTTAAATACTAAATGGTGTCGAGTGTTAATTGTTTTTTTTTTTTAGAATTTCGATTTTCGCCGCATTTGTTGGCAGTAGGTGCTCGCCATCACGCTGCGTACAAAAACTTGAGAGATTTTTGGATATTTATTCATTGTCGATAGGGAAAGTTACTTATTTGGAAGGACGTTGCTTTCATTTTTAATTACTGTAGTGCTTATGTACGAGTAAATTACATGGTCTCGCTTTTTCTAATGAATTATGGGTGCAGTCTATTAATGTTTTTTTTGAGTGGTTAACAAATAAGCTTTTTATGGGCTGATTTGTCAACTAATTTTGGTGACATTTGAATATGTTATGCTTGATTGTACCTTGGATGTACTGACAAATTATTTTTCAAATTACAAAATTTCGGCTGTTTTTCTAAGGGTCTCTAATACATTTTTTTCCCCCTTTTTCTATTGTTTATATGACAAAATTCTCTTTACAATGAGACCCGAAGGAAGCACTTATCTCAGGTGCTAAATAATGTCTTGACGGTTTCTCATTTCAGTGAAATATGTATCATCTTAACAAACATTTGAAGGGTCGGATTCCAAAATTCATTTACATTCTGTTCCAAATATTACATATGATGACTGGTAACTCAGATAGAACGTTGCAACGTATAACTCATTCTTATCAATTTTCATCATTATCATGAAACATGGAAGTATGGTTTTTGGCAACATCGCTCGGTAGTTTCTTCACCGGCCAATTGTGTAAAAAACATTCAAGTTATGCACTTGAGCCTCACTTTGGAATCTGGGTTTATACTGTGGCGCATGCGCACTTATAGCTCACTTTGAAATAGAAATGTGAACTTAGCGCATTTTGGCGCTTATATATAGAGCTGTGAATTATACTGAACTTTGATTCGCTTAGCGCACTTTGGAAACGGCTGAAAAAGTGTCTTTAGTTAAAGATGGAATTATAGATGCGTGGACTGCGTTTTGGGAAAATCACACGCAATGGTCGATGAGGGACCACTATGGCCACTAGATCGCAGCGCTATGTAGAAAATCCTTTTTATTGCACAGAGCGCATTTCGGAATCCGGCTCATCGATTTTTTGACAATTAATCAAGATTGTACTCTTTTTGCCAAGTTAGTGTTTCCTTCTGCTCTCCGTACCCGTCCACTAGTCGAATTTGGCAGGTAGAAAATCACTTTCGAAGTACCCATATATGTATATATATACGGTCATATGGTGGAGATCTGGAACAAGGGTTCTAAGGGCTGTGGAAGAAAGATCACGTACACGTATATCAGGACGTAGGTATAGGGCTTTCTTTTTTTTTTTTTGGTATTTTCGAATCGAAACGTTTGTACGATTCCCTGGTGGATCAGTGAAGGGAGAGGGTAGATAATTGTACATTCAGTTGCGAAACATTTCGTTCTGGCGTTTTTATTTTGCTTACCTTTTTTCTATACCGGCCCTGTCCTACGGACGTCTTTTGGCCTTGCGTTTATACCTCTCTTTCGTCCTTCTTCTTTCCGTTTTTGTTGTATATGTCTTTTTGAAGCGTCCAAAAATTCTTGCGAAACCGTCAATCATCATAATATGGTAGGCCCAGAGAAAGGGTGGCCATCAGGCAGCGAAGCAGCGAAAGAGGGCGAAAAAGGAAAGAAAGAAAGAAAAAAGGTAAATGCGTGACAAAGGCGAAGTGAAGGCCAGTGATGAAGGAGAAGGTCCCGATTCCACGTGGAATTCTGACGGCGACGGCGGTGGTGGTTCAGTTCTCCAGTACACCAGAAAAACAAATTGGTTTTTCTCTTTTTACAGAGATAGAGTAGTGGATCGTCGTGTCCTCTCACTCATCCCACCCTCTTGCCTTTTTTTCCAACGTCGCTCGACCTTTAGTTGTGCGCGCAGATGATGGGAAAATTAGTTTTTCATTTGGGGAGGAGGAGGGGGGATCGAAAAAGAAGTTTCTCTCGGCAACCTATCTGTGGTTTGCTTTCGCAGAACGAAGAACGGATGAAAGTAATCGACCGTCGTAAATTAAATTTCGCCGGATATCGAAACGTGCTGCAACGTTTCTTTAATTGCGATTTGTTTGGGAGGATTTTTGGAGAATTTTTCGCCGCGGTGGATTAATTTTATGGGCGAAATTTCAGGAAGCTATATAGAGACTAGAGAGAGAGAGAAAGGTATACATGTGCGTTGGTTATACGGGATAGACTTTGCTGCGAATGTCGATCGGGTAGAGGGTAGGACATCGGTGTTGAGAGAAGGGGTGGGGGAGGGACCGGAGTGGTCGTTAGAGGACTTGAATCCGGTGTAACTATATATAGCTGTTGAATGATTTCATTTGGGAGCTAAAGCGTGTTCCTGATTTAATGAAAGCAGAAAGTTGAGCTGGAGTTTCGATGGAATGGGCGAGAATGTCGAAGAGCCGAAATCGATTGAATTAATTGGATGCTAATTTTCCAGTGCATGTTTTTCCTCGTACTCGATGCAGAAACGAAGAATTTTGCACGTGTATTGCGTTTTTACGATAAAATGGACAGAAAATTTGTCATTAAATAATAATGGATGGCGGTTGAAACGTTAGGAATTCATAATATCAATTCTAAGCAGCCCATGTGGGTATAAAAAGTATAGGTGATGAAACGTGAAGGCATGCGCGTTAATTGGAAGATATTTTTCTTGTGGTTCGTTGCCAAGGTTCTCGTAGTGTTTTAAATTTTTAATGCAATTGCAACGTTTTTTAGAATCGTTTTACGAGGATTTGTTGCGCATCGGTGATTTGATTATTTTATTCATTTAAAAAAAATTTATTTTGTATTTTTATTTTTTGCATTTAACAGTAGGTGTAACTCGCAAGAAACACTCATCCGGCGTGTATGAGTTATCGATAGTGTGAGTCACTATAGTTTTGAGCACCTGTCACATTTTGAACTGAGTCCTCTTGAAAATTGCTTTATCTGTTGTAATTATTACTAAAGTTATGAAGATCTACAAAGTGGAAAGTATAAAAATAGAAATCCGACTACTTGCCACGTTGCCAGAGTGCTTTTCGAGTGTTGCACCCGCGGTTTTATTGTATATAATGTGGAGCTGAAATGAAACGTATATTTTGTCTATTTTGTATATCTAAAGCAACGGATGGCTCAAAAGTTCACCGACACCAAAGAAAACACTCAACTTGGAACGGAGCGATCGAGCGTATTAGTGTATATATCGTATAGAGCTGGAAAAAAATGATTTCGGCTCTCGGCCATATCGAGTCCAATTCATCGCGACGAACCGGTTCGTCGATTTTTTATAACGACTTCGATTTTGCACACCGCAGACAGTGAACCCAACGAACAAAAAGACGATTGCCTGCACATTGCTGTCGATATTTATATAGGTAGTTCGCACTTACACGCGGCGAATCGAAGTCGATATTTTTTATTCCATTCTATTCGAACCGGTTGTTGCTGTCGAACTCGTGCCCTCTAATTCGACGTACGCGGGAAAATGCGAAAAGTGCTGCACGGCGGCCGAAGAACGATGAGGAAAAAAGTGGAAATAATGTTTTTTTTTTCCATTTGCAATGACATACGTAAGAATATAATATCACATCAGCAGCCCATATACTTACCCACTTGAACGTTATATTTGTACCTGCGTTCAACTCGAACCAGGTGTAACACCCATTCCCTCGCCCCCGTACTCTTCGACCAACAGATTCGTCCATTTTTTCCTCGATTCACTCTGAATTCCATTATAAGTATTTGCAAATTTCGACTGCTTGAACGTGCCCACACGTCATGATGACGTGTCAACCTAATTCAACCGTCCTGATAACTTCAACGCGAATAAATGCTCTCTATCCCTCTTGACGGTTCGATTTTCGATCGAATAAATTTCAATTTTGTCGAGTACCTGCCTGACGACGCGAGCTTGAAATTTTTTTCCTTATTTGCAAAATGCACAGTAAATTTTCTATAACTGATATGATATCGTTAACTGTCAGTATGGGGTAGCAGGCGTGAACTTCAGAATTGGCTCAAGTCTATATGTATATGGGGTACTGATAATTGCAAGTCAGTAAAAAATTCAAAATAACGGCTAATTTTGTCCTTCGCTAAAGCAAGATGAAATATCAACATACTCGTACTTTTTGTACGGAATCATCCGCGTAAAATTATTCTTCGTTGGTTCACTTTTGTCTGGTGCACTTTCATGGCATCTCTACCTACATGGCCCATAGAAAGCAGCAGCTGCTGGCTCATTGGGGCACCCCTTGAAACAATTATCACGTGCGAATTGCATCGCGAGTATTATGCAAAAAAAACTAGCCACGTCCTCCCCACTCCACCCCTCCGACCAACATTATCGTCGACGAACTCGTCGCATTTCGGTCGACCGTTTTTCCGTCGAAAGGTATAAACCCTTTCCACCATCTTCCCCATGTTTTCCTCGTCGAGCCGCCCTCTCACCCCTCCAGCCAAGTGCTCGTACACGCACTCGCCTTGCCGGCGAACAATACCGTCCACGAAATGCCAACAAATCGATAAACACAATGGCTGCGCGGCCGCCAGTAGTCGCAAAGGCATATATAGTTTACACTCTTTTCGCTGGTTCTGTCTGCTCCCCTTCCACCCCCCCTCTCCTGGGCCTTTCTTTCGCCGTCCACTCGTGCACGTATATACGACTTTCTCGCGACTGCCCCGGCGAGAGAGGAGTCAAAAGCTTGACCAGTGCTCGAAAGTTCGACATCTAGTCGAGTGGACGTCAGTCGTACCTTGGCCTCCGTCTGCGTGTACCGCAGCTTCCCTTCGTCCCTTTGTGGAGGAGTTAATTGCAATCGTCGAGTGCAAAGGTGAGTGATGATGGGGTGGTGTGTGTGTGTGTGTGGAGCATGCATTCATTATAGCGGATGCATTCGAGACGGGTTGCTTTTTACCTTGCGAACACCAAGTTCTTAGTTGAGTTCGTCACTGTGGAGCCGCAGCTGTAAAGGTGAAATTGAAACACTACAGATTATAGTAATCCGCGCTGGAAAAACAGGTTTTCGAATATAGGTAGAGTAGTGGGTGCGAGAATCGCATGCTTTTGAAACTTCTGAAACGTTTTCCACTGGAACATAATATGGAATCGGATGCATTGGTTTGAAATTGGGAATGGTATACACTCTTATGTCTTGTATTTTCGTCATTTAGAATGATTTGTGTCGACGTTACCTGGTCTTTTGAGGTATGTTGTGAGATGGCGTCATGTATGACACCACCACCTAGTCTCTTCAGTAGTCGAGTAAAACATGGTTTTCGTAGCGAGCGTTAACTCTGCTTTCAATTCGACCGACAGAATAGTCCGCTTTTGAGTGTGCCGCATGTCTGTAAGAAAAGAGGAAAAGGTCGACCAAAAAGTACCTACATAGGTGTAGGTACACCCGTGGTAGACGTTGAAAGTGAAAGTAGAAAATCTGCAGGTTATATCGACGGTATCCGCGATAATGACGTGACGTTAAATAAACGGTAAAGCGCTGCACGAATATAATAATATGTCTTGTAAAAGAAGCGAACACGGTTTGTCGGTAGGCGAGGGGGGGGAGAAGGTAGGGCACTCCGTAGCCATAGTATCACGGACATAGCTTTTTTGCACGCATACTGAAATACAGCAGGAGCTTTTACACAATCACACTGACTCACTATGTATGTATGTGTGTGCGTGTAAAAAGTTTGTGTTACTGCAGACACGACGCCGGTAACTAACGACGGCGCCCAGACGCTCGTATTTTCGCTTTCGTTTTTCAAATTTTCCTCGCAATCGCGTGCTTCCAAGGACTAACCGCTGACGTTGTCAGTTCCAAGTGCACGTTCAATTTGAGCAATACCGAAGGCTGGGGGGGGGGGTGGCGGCGTAAGTAAAGTGGTATAGTTTCTACTTTTTTTTCCAAACGGAATATGTGACGATTGACGACCCCTGAATGGTTTTTGCCTTTTTTCGAAAAATCCGAACTCAAATGGACAAGTAACTGCAAATAATATTTGGCACGGCTGACTGCTAGAACAGGAAGTTTTAGAGAGGATGCTGACTATCCTGGTTTTGGCACTTCGCTGGTTCCCATGCAATGCTTGACTGATTGGATTGATTTGGAACTTGGATGGAATGTTCTCGAAACTTGTGTATTATTGCGTACCCATGAACACTAGAGAAACACACTCGACTACTGAAGAGACCAGGTGGAATCATATGTGACGCCACCTTAAAACAAGCCTCTAAAGACGCTGGTGGCGTCATGTTTACCACAAAGCAGGGTTGCTTAAACTTACAAGAGTTGAAGACAGCATAATTTAATTTACTACCTATGTGTATAATCGAGTGAGACTAAAAAATGATCAGAAATGCAACACGTATTTTTCTAGGATTGTATGGCACTATGGTGCAGCTGTTTGAATTCCAAAAATCTTCGTTGACTTGTATTGAACAGAAATAAGTTTAACTCATTTTTGTAAATCGAGATAATAGTCGCCGCCTGATACTGTGCTGGTGTTCACTTTTTGTGAAATCACATTATATCAAACGCAGAAAATGCTTTGTTTTGAAACGTGTGACAATTTTACTGGTACTTACGTAGAACTTTTCAGACTTTTCAAGACTTGTTCGTTACCTTTGATGAAGTGCTGATTTGATTTTTGTCACCTCAAAAACGAATGAAACATGTTACCTTCCAAGTGTTAGCTCAATATTCACGGAAAGCTCGTTGCTAAATCTTGTATTAATAGTTTTTTTTTTTCTTCAAATCGAAAACCTGCTTTCAAGTTGAATGAAAAAAGTACAGTGGGAAGAGGAGTCGTTGTATGGATTGTGGAAGAAAATATCGTTTTTAGAGAAATTACCGCTTCGTATGGGGTACTTGGATTTCCGGATGGAGAAATTTCTCTCGACGCAGGTGACAAAGGAGCGAGAAAATTCGTTATCTCCTCAAGCCAGCCTCATGCTGGCAGGCAATCAGCGGTGCAACTGTCTGCGACGAGAAATTTCATGGTCAGGGTTGGCGACAAAGGTAGCCTTATCATATTGACGTGTTGTAGATGTACATACAAGTGTGTAGATATAGCCAGCTTGAGCACAGTAGTTCGTACCCTCAGCGGTGCACTGTGTGAGGTAATAACGAGAGAACGTTTGAAATTCTTATCGTTCATATCTATTGACAAGTCTAGAAAATTCGTAGTGTAGAGCTTTTTTTATTGTACCTAATATAATCAGAGTATAGAAAGTGAAGCACGTAAACTTGATGTTACTTTTTTCTGAAGTTACGATTGAGAATTTTTTTTTTTACTAATTTTCGCTCTCACAGTGGAGTCGGTTGCTACGTTAATTGAACTACTCCTAGAAAGTAATTGACATTTGGTGGAAAGAAGGTAGCAAAACATGATTATAATTGCATTCAAGGATTTCTAGAGGATGAAGCCAACACATTGTTGTGTTGTGGCTGGTCTCGACGATAAATGATACTCATTCATTGGGATGGGTTACCTATGTGTGGTGTCTGAATGGTTCCACTTGGCAACCTTGAAGTCGACTTCGTGGTATTGTTGTCTTTCGAAAACGCCGAAACAATGGAACCAGTTCGGTAGTGCAGCGAAAAATCGCTGTAGTCTGTGATACATAAATGTGCTTCGTTTTTGTCTTTGAAAAAATGTTGATCTGTTTTGTTTTTTAAATTTACGCGTGGCTGCGTTGATATCAGAATACAGATGGAGATGGAATTGAGAAAGATCGAATGTTTTGAAAGAGAAAAATTTTGTCATTTAAAAGTCGATAATTATCATAAATTTTATGGAATGCTATTTTAAAAACATCCTAGGATGCATTTCATTCGTTCTATTCGTTAGGGTCAAATTGGCTACTGAAGGGTTCCAAAATGCTCCTCAGACTATGATCAGTGATTTGCAAGAATTGGTTATGAGTCAACTTTTTTTTGTTTTTCGAAATTGAGTGTTTCTACACCTTTAGTCCAATCTTATCGATTCCCATACTTTGCACCCGTAAAAAAGTGAAAATATTGTATCCCAAAATGGACTATCATTGAGAAAATGGAATTTTAAGTTCGGGTGATTCATAAGAATGATTTATAAGAATGAGTGTTTTCTGTAAAATTTTGAAAAATGGACTTATCCCCTTCTTGCGAATCAGCATAATTATATTCCTTTGTAAACATTACTACCGATTCTCAAGAAAATCATAAAAATGATTTCGACTTCATAACTGACGAAAAACAGAATACCGAAATGATGAATCATCATATTTTCATCAAATTATTGAGTCGAATAATGTAATTGGTCACTTTTTATAGGATATTTTTCGGGAAGGAAACTTGAAAAATGTGTTTATTGAAAATAGCAAGAACACCAAATTAATGAACAATAAAAACGTGATTAAAGAGTTATCGATAGTGAAGACAATTATCGATATTATAAATATGGATATTTTGACAAATTTATCGATAGCTGGCTGCAAAAATTGGCACTTTTTTGACGCGACATAACTTGTGAACAAAATTGAGAATCGAAATTCTGCCATCGTAGCATTCTGGACACATATTTTAAGAATAAATGGGTGAAAAGTTCGGAGTAATTGGTGCGAAATTGAGTAAGAAAAGCAGCCGTAGGTACATTTTTTTTACAAAAAAAAATTTGAAAACTACTCGAATTTCTGTTAATTTTTGTTCTAACAGTTCGGCGATAATAGTGTTATTATAGCAGTACTAGAATGGCTATCGTTTGAGGGCAAAAAGAAATATTGATTATTGTTTTTGTGCTGCACTCGTGTTGAGTTTGAGATTATTGAAACCGCACATCTTCATTTACTTTCACACATTTCGCAGGCCTGCGCAGTTTTAAACGAAAGCATATTTTTTAAAATAATTAATATCTTTTTTTCTGGAGGTACACATATGTAGTATGTATACTTCATTTTTGACCCAAATAAAATCTGTGCTCCAAATTCTCGCGTGCCCGTCATAAAAACGAAAGAAGGTTTTGGTTTGTTTCTGCGAGCGAAGCTAATTAATTTTCATCAGTCATTTATCAGCCATCGAAGCCATGATCGATTACTGGTCGATTATATGTCGACAATAAACATGCTCGTTAACAATGCAGCTATAATCTAACGTCTTCCATTTTCACTGGCCATTTATTTGCCCAGTGCCTCGTTAATGCAAAATCTGTTCATTATAAATCGTTCGCATTTATCACCCTCTGCACCCTCGCGTGCCCTGGTCGCTATTCTCAGCAGTTTTCGCATGCTGGGTTACACACTCCCGGTATATACGCCGCTGCAACCCTTTTATACGCTTTTATATAGACCTTTGGGAGAGAGTGGAGTGGCATTGTATAATTTTGTCGCAGTTTTGTATACTCGGCCATTGTTACGTCGACTTGTGTTACACAGGGACAGGGAGCCTCGCGTCGTCATTAAAGAGCCAAAAATGCGTTAAAGTAGTCGTTTGGGAGCTGTTAAAAAAAAAAAAAAAAAAAAGAAGGAGCGAAAAAAGATTTGATTTTTTTATAACCAAATTTTCCGATTCTACATTCGTGCACCCATCGCGTTTCAGGCACTCCCTATTGAAGTGTTACGTCCGAAGTTTATATTTTTGTAATTTTGCAAATACTCGTTTTATGGCCTCTTTATAATATGCTCATTGTTCTCTCGGGTATTCACAGTCACACCATCTATTAAATTTTCGAAAAACGACAAATTTTTAATGCCGTTTGCTGTGTTTCGTCGACGTATTATAGAAATTTGAATGTTGTTCGATTTTATTTTCGTAGGTTGCCTGGCTAATTTTTATTTGATATTATTTTTTTCTTTTCGAATGGAAAGAAAAAATGTAGGTACGATGAGTGTAGCTAGTAAAAACCCACCTGTATTGCTCTTCTGAATTCATATAATTATGTATTTGTAGCTCATCAGTGATCTAACCCCATTCTCCATAACCTGCTATAAGTTCACTGAGAAAAATTTCAATGGTAATTTTTACAATTTGGATAGGAAAACTGGGACAGTTGAAGAGTTGTACCAGAAATTACTGCAAAAATAGTAAAATATGTTGTCTAAGGTATCTAGTAAAATGTACTACAAATATTCGAATATTCACAATAAATAGTAATTTTCACTAGGTGCAGTAATGAGAAAAGTTGCGATTCTTTTTAGAAATTAATACCGTCCATTTCTCTCAGTGTCCTCCAAAACAGTATCATGTATTTTTTTTTGTGTGTTTATTTAACACTGCCAGTTGCTGCAGTAAATCAAGGTGAATTGGCTTATCCAAATTTTTCTTCCTTCTGGCAACATTAAATGACGTTATACTGGTAAGGGTGGTGAACTTGAGACGGAACACCCTGTATTTAACTTATTTTTTTATCGTTATTATATTGTTTTGACTGAAGTCACACCTGACCTTTATGAGTTCGCAGGGTATAGCGCAGGTAAATAATTTTCTAGTTTTTTTTATTCTTCTTTTTTTCCTGATATTATTTTACGTTGATACTTTTTAATCGAAATCGTGAGTTAGCAGTATTGCTACCAGTGGCACGTTGTTATTAGTCTTAGATTTTTTCTTAATTTTCTTTATACTTCATCATAGTACTGTATCATTGATACGTCCTCCAGCATATTCGACATGAACGTCATACTCGAATTTCGTTATTAATTTTTAATTTTTTTTTTTTTCGATTCAAAATGGTCAAGGTAAGAATTAAGATTTATGTAGGTACTTATTTACGTCTTCTTGGTTTGATATTTTGGTGAAGATCGACGATCCACGGTTGTCGTGGTGTTTTTTTTTTTATATTTATTTTTCTCTCGTTGCCTCCGGTCGCAGATTCGTGAGTGGATGGGGGCTCGACTGACGCTTGTGTCACCTTTGCTCCGGATGGAGAGGAAGCAGGAGGAAGAGGGGGTAAAACGTGAGTTTCTGGAAGATGCGTCGAATGCACACGAAATGATAAGTACGTGTTTTGGAGTCTTAACGAAGTGTTAATTTATCGATTGCTAATTTACGAGTATGTACACGTTTCTGAAGGTGCTCCCTAATAAGCCTCCTTTGTTCGAATATTGTGCGTGTAGGAGATTGGTGGCGGCTTCAAGGTCGCCATGAAAAGTTTCGCCAGTGTAACTTGATAATGAAGGCAGAGTCGAGGTACGAGTAGCCTATGTACTTGAGTGAAAATTTGATATTATTGATTTGGCAGTGACACGTGAAATTTGTATCGCGTATTCCTTATTCTTTTTTTTTTTCCAGTTTTGTTTGCTTAAAAACGAAGCTATAGAAGACCCATGAGGATTTAGATAAACGCTTAAATAGAAAATGAAGATACGTTGAAAGAAATGAATAATAATTTTCACTACTTTTTGTAGGAAAACGGAGACAATTTAAGATTTATTGTTGATATTCTTAGTATTTGTTGTAATTTTTACCATCTTAGATAGCATATTTTACTATTTTTGTGGTAATTTCCCCTATAAATCTTGAATTGTCCTTGTTTTCTCATATAAATAGTAAAAATTGCTATAGAAATTTTTTTCAGTGTAGATACTCGAATTACCATTAAATTGATATGCTTTGGGAGAATAGTGGCCCCTATTCAGCAAGTCTCGTATGTATTTTTTATACCCTTATACCTACGGAAAGCGAAAGAAAAGGAATATTACGAATCAGTTTCATTGATGGTTTGAATTCTTGATAATTATAAATAAAAATATGAAGTGTTTAAGTATTTTTGAGATGTCTGTTTGTGTGGATTGATAAATAATGATGCAGCTATAGTCCAAAACAAATACTTCTCTCGGAAATATGGGGGATTTTTAAAATTGTAACGAAGGTCAAAGTTTGTGAAATTAATTTTACCTTTCTCTGACTTTGAACTCCTATTTGCAAAGTCGATGACCTGTCCTGAGTTTAATCCAGCAATACCCATCCAGCAATTCTTGATAGGAACTATATAATTATGTATTTAATAATCAACCTGATTGAATATTGACTTTATTGTATTTTTTTCTTCTTTTGTTGCAGGTAAGCAAATGTTTCCTCCTGTTTCATTTTCAAAACTTAATCACTCGAGACTGAAATTGTGAACGTAAGTGATCTTTGATAATTTTTTGGTGGGCATTTCTTTCATCATAGCTTGATTTTTTGACAGATGCTGTTTTACCCGATGCGATACTGGTTAGATTCTGTATAAAGCCTCTGCGATCCATTTAATTTTTCTTCAAAATGTTGCATTGTGAATTGTGAGAAATGACAACATTTGCGTCAAAAACTTGACAATGGTGGTCTGGTTGGCGTGTTGGTGGAGAGCTTGACTCGGTACCGAAAGGTCCTGGGTTTGAGTCTCACCACCGCCAAGTCGCCAACATTTCGACCAGTATTGCACGGGGTTTGGCGGGAGAAGGGGTGGGTGCTCAGCGCATTTCCGAATAGAAACACATTAGAGACCTGTTTCCCTCCGCCAAAAGCCAACTATAAGCGCTCTGCGCACTCAGTCCTCAGGACAGTCAAAGTAGCGTAGTGAGGCACTGGCCAAAAACCCGCTCACATGTGATCGGTAACCCATCATTCCCTCCTCCATACACTCTTTGTAGATATCTAATCGGTATTTCAGGAGATGGGGTGAATACAGAGCAAAACAGCAAGCCAAAAAAAGAAAAACGACAATCGTCAAGATAAAAGTTATTGAAATAAATTATATTTTATGGAATCTATTATATATTTGTGAATAAAGGTTAGGTTTATCTGTCAATAATAATTCCTGGTCTATTTAAAAGCCTACCTAAACGTTTTTATAAGCATGAGATTATTGCCAAACCCTGGTAAAAGTGTTCAGTGTCATATAGAACCGTAAACTTTGGCATTTGTTAATTAACTTAATTACCTCTTCAGTGACATAAACCCCATTTCGAGTATAAGGGGTCGATAGATTGCAATTTCGTTTCTTCATTTGCATAAGTTGATTAGTGAACTTCGTAGGGTTAGTAGATTCTCTGCTGCTCGCGCAATATATATGGCTAATTTTTTAGTGTTGGCTACCCTTGATGGTGGTTTGTCGCATACATTGTGGCTTTCGTGTGGTCTGTATATTTGCTGCAATTTTGGTCTGCTCGAGTCTCTAATGAATTGCTGGCCAGTAGTTGACGTTCCAAAATTCCGTGCAACTTGGAGACAGAAATTTGCATTCGCTCTTTGATGATGAAATATTTTACCCTCGCTGCGTGTTATAAGACATCCCCTGCTTCAACCCCTCTCCCTTTATCAGTTTGAAAATTCCAATTTTGTCGTAATTTTTAATAAAGATCGAGGGCGTTTGAGGCACCACTCCTCTTTTAAGGGTGGAGTGTGTGTGTGTGTGCGCAGTCGAACTCTATTAGAATTTTTCCCCGTGACAATGAATCACTTTGAGGGAGAGTGTGGAAGCGGGAATTACGAAAATAAAAAATTCACCAATAAAGACCACTCAAACTTTTTTTTTGTTGTTTAGTTTCGTATTGTCTGATGTGAGAAAAATCGTATGAAGCTAGCCGTAGTTAATCTAAAATCTTTATACACTCAGCCTGTACGTACCTTGTCAAAATTGTTAAAATACATTTTCAAACTTTCCCCTTGACAGAAAATTTTTTTTTCACACTCGACAATAATATTCTAAAACGTGGCAACGTCGGTCTGTCAACACTCGGTCGTTATTATTCTTTTCAAATTTTATGCGATTGCGAATTGAAAGAATCAAGAGATAAATATGTTTTACGACTGATAATCAGTTGAAGTGACGTTGTTGGGAAGCTTGCAAAGAATAGTAAAAAATTGAAAAAGCTAAAATCGAATGAATCGGTTTCGATGTGACTTGTTGGTATAATATACTCGTAAAATATTGAATATGCTAGAAGGGTATAGGTATGTACTTACTTATTCATAAACTGTGAGAGTTGAGATTGTTAGCTTAATGTTATCTATGTATCAGTTGTATATCAGTTGTGCTGAAATACAAATTGAATGTCTGTCGAGCTATCAACATATAGCTGAACGATATATTGTGAACTGAAAATAATATAAAATTGGGGGAAATTTCTTCTCTTCTCCTCCCTCACCACTGCAAAAAAACAAGAAAAATATTTTTCTCATCAAGCGTTTATTGGGAAGTTAGTGTCTATAGCAACAGAATTTCATCTTCAATTTTTTTATTTTTTCAAGTGTTTGAAAATGCAGTATTATGATCGAGTTCGCTGTTGGTGAGATGTCTAATGCGACGTATTCGAATTTGAGTATTTATTTGGGTCCTATAGAATGATGTAGTAGGTATAGGTAAGATAATGGAGTATTATTAATATGTCTTTAGATAAAACCTTGTATCGTGTTTAACTTTCTTAGTCATCTATTTGTGTTATGCGATGTCACTTCGGGTATACCTATACCCATAATATAGTCAATGAGCACTCCATTCGAATTTCAATATGGCGGTTTCATTATTGGAGGAAAATTCGTAGAAAACTGTAAAACACTCTTTTTTTCTTCATTCTTTTCTTTCGAAAGCTGTCAAAATCGCTTATTTTTGAAACTCTAAAGCTGCACTAAAAAGCTATGGTCGTATTGATTTTCGATATCTGAAACTGGCTCGCTCGTCACTGTGATAAGTTTGATCGGTTTTCTTAGAAAATGATAAATTCGAAGACGAAATTTTTCTTCGTGTACAAATCACGTTTGCCATCGCTTGGTGTTTTTTGTAAACCTTCACTTTGGGGAAGGAGGAGAAAAGTAGATAATGAAAGAAAAAATAATTTCGGCTGCCTGTTCGTGTTTTGGAAACTCACATCACAAGCAGTAGTGCACGTATAAAATGGTGCGTCTACGTGCTGTATACATTTTTTTCCCCGCTATTTCTGTTCGTTTTCACCTTTTTTTTTCTGGTTGAACGAGGAGGAAGCTAGAGAGGCTTTAACGGGTGAAACTTTTGTAGTTTTACCGTGTCGACGGCTTGCTGGTTGCTTATCGACGAAATACAGGCGTATAGGTACCTACGTGAAATGTGTCGAAAAAATTCGATTGATGAACAACGTGGGAGAGTGGGTGAGATGTTCGAAGATGAAAAGAATGTAGAAGTTGCGAGCTGGGATGTGCAGGAAGCCGCATAAGCTGGAAGTTTTTTCAATTTTTAGAACAAATTGAAAAATTTGGAAGCTAGAAACTTGATCGTTTAATGTCGGAAGCAGAAACACGGAAAGTTGAAGATTTCTAGCTTCAAGTCAGCTTCCTGTCATGTGTGAACTTGATATTTGGTATTCACTTTTTGAAATATGTACTTGAAAATACGTAGTCGAAAGAAGTCTTTGAAGTTTTCCTTAGATCCTCAGCTGAGATTATATAAATCCAAATGAGAGAGAGAGATGAAAGTAGTGATATAAGCTGGCAGCTGAAAGAAAAGAAGGAAGTTCATGATTATAGCACGATAAGCTATGGCTATAACAGCTATTAAAAGAAGTGGAAGTTGATTGCGAAAGCTGCATTCATCAGCTTCCGTATCACTGGTTTCGAGTACATACAGGGTGTTCAGCCTTGAATTCGCCATTAAGTAACTTTAGATAGAGCAACATGCGTTACATTCATTTGTGATGGTATGCCCACTCTCCGGTCGGTAGGTGTTGAAATTATAGTTTTTTCGAGAAAAAGAGTGGAAAAATTTGTAGAAAAAAAAGTGAAGGATGTAGAGTACCCAATCCATTTTCCTCAGATGTGTTATTGTCGAGCTATTTGGAATTTTATGCCATTTTTTCAGCATTTTTTTCTCTCTTTTTCTCACCGCCTTAAACCTTGAGAAAATATATTATATTTATATCGAGCATTTGTTGAAGAAAAATTCAATTTTCAGTGCTTCCTACCTTCTCGTCGCCTTATGCCAAAACGTGTAAATACACGCACACATGATGAGGGATGTACAGGGTGCGACAAAATGAGCGGCTACATTTGTTTTTTGAATTATACGCCTAAGAAAAAAGATAAGGAATGCGGTTGCTTCTAAATAAAACTTCATTCCTTAAGGTTACGTATGAAATACAATCAGTGACGCTCCCAGAAATTTTTCAAGGGAGGAGTTAAGGCATAAATTTATTCCCAAAAAACTGAAAATCTTCTATTCAGCCTTTTTTTGATGAAATTCAAGGCTTAAAGGGAAGGTTTCAGCTCCATATCCCTACTTTGGTGCGCTACTGAATATAATTTCGCTTTCTCATGTTGACCATTTTGCCTAACACATTTCTGAAGGCGTTAAATCCAATTTTTTAACTTTGCTAAGCAATGGTTACATTATTTTGCAATTTCTTCCGCTAAATGCTACCAGTGATGGATAAAATTGACCGGGGAGGGAAATTTTACACGTGTGGCATTCTTCATGGTTAGCATGTGGAGGTAAATTCTCTACCGGCTGAATACGTGAGAAATGAGTGGAAAAATATGATTATTGCTTAGCAAAGTCTTGAAAAATTGAGTTTTACGCCTTCGCAATTTTGCTAGGCAAAATGATCAACATGCGAGTGAAATTTCATTTCACATGTAACCTTGAAGAATGAATTTTAATTTAAAACCAACCGCATGTCTCTATCTTTTGTCTTACGTATATAGTAATTGGAAAAACAAATGTGGCCGGTCATTTTGCCGCACCCTGTAATATTATCCATAAGTGGTATTAGATTGAAGTGAAACAAAAATAAAAAGAAAAAAAGAATGGTTTAAAAAAAAGGAAAAATTGAGTAAATTTTGAAACGCGATTTTCGGTCGCATACATTCTTGTACGCTCTCTTTAATCGAATCGTTCATCTGTGAAGCGAATCGTGTCGTTCTGCTTGGAATATACTGCGGAGGGGGAGGCGAAATTTGTTGGTACTTATCGAAGTTAAGATCACCCTTTTTTACCCCCTTCTACTACCATTCTTATGTATATGTATACTGGTATAATACGTTTATGTATGCAACTTCAAATCGAATCTCGCTTAATCGAGTCGAAAAAGTGACTCGGCTTTTTCTTTCTCTCTCACTTTTTGTCTCTTCTCTATCTCTCTGTGTACATTCTATGTAAGAAAATCGAACGGCTGGAAAAACTTATATGCGTGGCAAATTGTCGAACATACAGAGATGAAATTTGTAAGTAGTTTTTTTGAATATCGTTGTTGCGCCCCAGATATTTCTATACAAGTATACACGGTTTACTATCGATTTTATCAACGAAAAAAAGGAGAAAAAAATGTTGAATCTATGGAAAATGATTGCGCGAATATTTCGTCATTTCTCTTTGGACTCATTTTTCTCGTATTTCTTCAATCTTCTGGCATTTCATTGTTTACACTACATGTGTGGAGTTGTGGATGTATTTCATACTACGAGTATCTTACAGTATTTCCTAACTTATTTTCCTGTTCTCACTTCAAGTGAAGAAATTTGAGGTAATTTACTTGTGAGTGAAAAAGATTTTCGTCAAGAATAACCCGAAATAAGCTGTAAGGTCAAAATTATTGTTTTTCCAATGTTGTCATCAAAAGAAAAACGACAAGCTGTGCATTGGCGGCAACTTCAGTGTTGCGAGTGTTGCAGCCGCAACACTTGTAAAAATTTTTCAACATTAGGAAAAATTTGGTAACACCCCCCGCCACCCACTTTCAGTAGAATTTTTGCAACACTTCACAAAATTCTAAGTTGCCGCCACTGAAGCTGTGTTCACCTTAAATAAGGGTCCAAGAGTCCCGATTCCGATCAAAATACCTCCCAATATATTTACTTTAACCAGAGGAATCTTGATACTACCCATTTTTGTACGTCGTATATTATTGAAATTTGTTATAAATAGTTTGAATTCAACAAAAAATTCTTTGGATTTTGTTTGAATTCAACAAAAAATTCTTTGGATTTTGAGCTTTATACTCGTATTTATCTCAGAAAATTGAAAATGAATAGAAGAATTATTGAATGAAATGCAAGTTTCAGTTAATCTCCGTTATATTTTCAATTTGTTGACATTTTTCATGACATAATGCACAAAAAATGAGCTCCATGTCGTCAGCACCCCCACCCTACCAAAATTGGTCCAAAATATGCTCGGAATTTTGTACTCATTTTGTACCGTTTTGTACCGCAAAAAAAAATTTTGTACCGGCATCCACAAAGAGTTATTCAAAGAAACGTTATGGGGTGCTGGGGACATGCTAGCACCCCCACTTCAACCAACCAACTCCAAACTGGTCTCATTATTTTGTACTCATTTTGTACCATTTTGTACTGGCAAAATAACATTTTGTACTGCTCCCCTACCTATGCTCGGATAGGGGGCTGACCTTCAAACTACGAAAAAATGCTCCAAAACAGTCTCATTATTTTGTACTCAAAACGGTACAAAATGAGTACAAAATAATGAGACCAGTTTGGAGTTGATTGGTTGAAGTGGGGATGCAGCTCCTCTCATCAATATTTTTAATAACTTGAAAGGGGGGTGATACAAAATTTTCTAATAGCGGTACTAAACAGTACAAAATGAGTACAAAATAATGAGACTAGTTTCAAGTTGATCGGTTGAAGTGGAGCTGCTAGCATGTCCCTAGCACCCCATAACGTTTCTTTGAATAATTGTTTGAAGATGCCGGTACAAATTTTTTTTTTTGCGGTACAAAACGGTACAAAATGAGTAAAAAATTCCTAGCATATTTTGAACCAATTTCGGGAGGGTAGGGTTACTGAAGACATGGAGCTCAATAAATAACTACAGTAATGCAGTACCTAATGAAAATTAGAAAACTGACGATTAACGAAAATTAAGAGATTATCGACCATTCGATGACAACTGACAACGGCGCGCGCATCATTAATGCTTGGCCCTACTTTCTCCCTTTCGGCTATCGGTTTTCAACTTCGTATGAAATTTCCAAATTTACTCCCCTCAGTTATGAGAAGTGAAAAAAATATTAACCCATCAAAAAAAAAAATCAATCATTGACGGAAAAAATGTCATTTTGCCAGCTTTTCAGGGCCGTAGCTGGAGCAAATAATACTGTGGGGGGCGAGGGAATAAAATTCCTGAAGAGACAAATGTATGGGCGTGGCAAAAGTAGCCCCTACGCCTCCCTTCCTGGGGATAAAATTTTCTCGGATGAGGCGAATGATTTTCCGGGAGGTGGAATTGCCCCCAGTCCCCCTGGCTAAGGCCCTACTGCTTTTTCTGAACCGTTGTCTTAAAATTACCATCGTCTTGAAACTAAAGATATCTTCTATGCACTCTGTTATCGTATGACAGGATTATCCTCGATCCTGAATATTATCAGGCTCCAAAGCCTCATGTGATCTGATTTCTAAGGCTTGACATGATAGAGTAGAGACTTGCACATTTAACGAGAAGGAGTGAAAACTCAAGATACTGATGGCGCCAAAAATACCTACGAATTGATTCGGTCTTGAAATTTTTTACCTTTTCTAGTGTCACGTATATTTTTCGTCCAGATTTCCATAATTTTGCGGATTCTTTTTCTTTGTTCTACAAAAAGTGTGAATTTATAAATATCCCCCCTGCGTCATCGCTCTGCGTCAGTGCTGCTAACTGGTATCCGCATTTGTATAAAATTACCAATCTGGTTGAAACTGAATCGCTTAAAATTTGTGATTTCAAAGAACATAATTATGTGTATATTATTAAAAAATTTACAGCGAAAAGTTTTTTCTTGGGTAATTACGAGTATTTTTTTATTATACTCGTACTCGTATTTTTGTTTTTGGTATCGATCGATGACACGTGAAACAGCACGAATTATTTATATTTTCTTTTTTAATCGGCGAAAAATAGTTTTCGTGCCCAATATCGGTACCTGTAAACCGGTCTAGCCTGTAAGAATGTGACGATGATGTGAATTTTATCGTCTGTCTTCTTCTCTTCCTGAAAACCAGTTCTGTCATCTTTGCTCCAGCAGAGCTAGACGCATCTTTTGACGATTTTGGTCTGTATTGCTTGTGTGCCCGCATTCGCTCAGGCTATCGTCGATGGAAATTCTGCCTTCGAACCGCGAGAGGAAGAACGGAGCTAGTAAATCATTTAGACGAGGATAGAAATACAGTGTTGCATGGTTACTTGTCCTTGAACGTCTGGTCATTTGCTCTTGGATGATATAACGTATGAATCGTTGGACAAAAATTCTGAGAAGAGCGGAATTACTGGAGAATTATATTTGATTTGCTTGGTTGACCATGCAATTTGTTTTTTTCCGCCGATGCCAGTTGCATATTGAGCCTGGTGCCTTTGTTTGTATATTAAGTGTTCATCTATGCTTTGAAAAAATTTGGAATACTCTCGTTTTAGAGTTTAGACGACGCCACTTATATATTCGTCAATAAAACTGGACGTTCGCTATTTGGTGGTGAGAACTGTAACTTGCTGGCCAGCAGGTGAAGACAATTTTTCTCCCATGAAACGAATATTTAAACAGTGATACGCAAGAAGATAATTAGTCCACTTTTTTGAATTTTACACGAAAGTAAAAAAACATGAGAAATGAATAAATTCTTCAACTGAAAGGATTAATCCCCTTGTAGCGTGGCAATTAAAATTTCAAATTAAAAATTCAAAAGTGGGATAGTCTACCGTTTCTGAAACGGTGCAGAACAAAGTACAGCATGACGTTTAACTATCTCTAATTTGAGTTGGCTCATCAATTTTTCTTCACTCGGCACAATTTAATTTAAAAAATGAGGAGTTTGTGGGTGTTCGTTTCTGTGCGTTTCTTTCAAGATTTCATACAACCCCTGCATTTTTCAAAGGCTGCAGATTGTGTTGAGAATTGCGGGCATTCTTGCAGTCACTGTAGTCAGTATATCGCCTTCTTCAACCCCGAACCCAGTCGTGGTCGTGTTTGCCTCCTTTTCCTGTATGGAAGAAATCGTTTTAAATTAGATCACGTATAAGCTGCGCTAGGCCAACGCCGCTGCTGCTAAAGCTGCATTTCATCGTCCTAAATTGCTATGCAATGATAATGGCGCGTACACACCTTTAGAGACGAATATACCCTCGTGAGAGTAAACTTTTTTTTTTGTTTTGTTTTCGTGCAGAGGCTTGCACGTATACGTATATGTATATAGTTGTCTAAAATACCCTCACACATTCACAAAACACATTCACGGACCCAATCTGGAGGGTGAACAACACCCGTAGAATGTGCTCTCTGTGTAAAGCCGAAAACTTCGTTCCAACTTTTTGCACCCTTTAGCCCCCCCCATCCCCGCACTCTGGCTACCGGCGTCTGTCTCTCGGTTTCTATCGCTGAGCTTCATTTAATTTCATTTTGGAACTTGGTTTATCGATCGTTTCGTCGCGGCTGTACAATGATGGATAATATTTCAGACGCTGGTATTCCGAGTTACCAGTGCTTTGAATGTCTAAAAAATGTTTTTTTGGAAAATTTTCAGACCAAAAATATCGAGTAGGTAATTTATTTACTCGAAGAAATTTCAAATTAAATGAAATCAGACTCGGTTGATTTTTACCTTTGCGAAGCCATAAAATTATATGGTTATTTTACGCAACGCCGTATGTTGATTACGTTTTTGTACTAATCATTCAGTAGTTTTTTGATATTAAAATAATCCGAATTATCAATGTCGATAGCAAACTGAAAATCTCTAATTTCACCTAGACATCTTCATGCGAATTCGTATAAATATTTGATGAACGACAAAGTGATCCCTTTTGTTAGAGACTGCCACATATGTATCTTTGATGTTTGTATAATATGGAAACTATTTTACAATAATGAAGAAATTCTAGCCCAGCTGCAGTCCCTATATGTTCGATGAAAACCACGAAGAGGTGAATGAACGAGCAAAAAGTTGAAGAGAGCGGGAGAAAGGAAGATGAAAACGAGAAAAAAAAGGAGTCACTTCGAAGAGATATTCTCTTAATTGTTTTAAATTTAATTGACGGTCGAGGAACAATATGCGTTATGCAGATAAAAGAGCCGAAGAGCATAATAAAATATAATGATTACGGTCGACTGGGCCACTATTAAGAATCACTCTTCAGCTTCGTCGTTAATTGCTTCGTTTTTGCATACAGGGTGCTCCGTCACGAGTTCACCGCCAAGCAACTGCAGACAGAGCAACACGAGTTACATTCATGTATAACAGTTTGCATACTCTCCGCTTGACAAGGGCTGAAAAATGTTTGAATCATTTTTTCACTGAACATGTTGTAATTTATTTTTAATACTTCATAAATTCATTATTATGATAGTAGCCTCCAGTTTGCGCCGGTTAACTATTATGATTTTGAATGTATGAAATTTTAAATATAGGGTAATCAACTTGAATGGTTGAGAGAAAAAATAACTTCAACCCCGTATCAACCAGCGAGTGTAGGCAAACCATTATTAATGAATGTAACTCACGTTGCTGTATCTTCAGTTGCTTCGGTACGTGTTGGCGAAACACCCTGTATAACTAATTTTATTTTTGCATATTTTTGCTGTGAGTCCTGCCGCTTTTTCGCAGAACGTGATGCCGCATTAATTTCGTCGAGTAAATTTTCTCTTCGGGGCTGAGCTTTTGAAAAATCGGCTCCATCGTTCGGATGCTCGAATGTTGGCGTATTTGCTGTTCTCCTTCGGCGCGTAAATTAGGAAATTTCTTTTTCGCCCTCAAATTGCAAAGCGTTGTATGTACAGCTCCCGTAATTTTTCACAGACCAAATATTTGTTGTTGGACGGATGAGCGTTCTTAATTAAATGTAATGGAAGAAAGGTGTTCGAATTCGGCAACTAGAAACACTTTTCGTCAAAGAGACGATTACTTTGAAATTGAAGATGTTTACTTAGGACTGTGCGTTATACATTAGTTGACGTTTGAAATTTTTGGCCAAAATGGCGCTGACTTTGGCAAGCTGAAATTTAGTATGTACCACCAATTTTTTTTTTTTAAAACCCAGTCAATAATAGAGGGTAAAATTTTTGCCGTCCAAAAGCCGGAGATTCGAGCTTTTAAAAAATTGAACGTCAATTATCTCACCTGTAAACAGTTTTTTTTTTTTTTTTCTAATCAAATGCAATATGACACAACGTGTTCGTTCCTATGTGTCTCTGAAAATGCCATTGCTCTGTGCCACAGAACCGAAATTTTTTTGTAGTTGCATTATTATTCGACTATGCAAAACGCATGTATTACATTATAGTTGAATATATGTATATTACCTATATGTATAATGTAAAGTTAGTATTCTACGTGAATATGTAGATTTATGGCTGCTGTGTGGGCTGCCTTCGCAGTACACAGTGTGGCAGTCGTCTGCAGGTTGGGGGTTTTGCGAAAATACGATTTTGAAGTAGACGTGGCTTGTCACGGTACCGACTACCGACCGAAGCGGGCGGAGGAGTGAAAAAATTGAGTCGTGACAATGCAACATCGTATAGGTTTGCGTAGATGGGGTACTGTGGATGCAGAATTAGGTGTCGAGGAAGTGAAGGCAGAGCAGATGACGGTGGTTGGTTGGGGGGGGGGGGGTGGTTTGGTAGACGTGCACTCATCTCGAGTCGGTGGTGTCGTGAAAAAGCATCGACGAGAAACACGATAATCCGATTACCCCGGCGACGGCCACAATGCGGGTTTACGACCGTCTCTTTCCGAATGCGGCAAATTTTTAACCCTCCACACCCTCAACCCTCGAATCCACTTGAACCGTACTAACGCGAAGGTACGTTTGTATCCGCATGGGCTTGGTGCTGGCTATGTGCATGATTGCTTGTATGCAGTAGTAGTTGCGGTGGACTGCGAAGTATCGGTTGGCTATCGAACATAATTGAAATGGTGAGAAGGGTGAATATAAATGTTAAAAATACGGTCTAATATCGAAGATTCATGAAATTTCATTTCAGTAAACTAGAAAATTAATGCAGTCTAGGAAATATCGAATTATTTAAATTGCGAGGTCATCAGAAGAGTTTGATAATACTATCAAAATGCGAAATATGAAAAAAGAAAAAAATTTTGAAAAATAACGCCAAAGCTGTATCTTTATTCTGTGTGCACCGAATTTTGTGAAGTATTTGAAAGGTGTCACCTCGAGCTTCACAGTAATATTAACCAACGTTTGCTCCAACTTCCTACTAGTACTTTCTGATCTTTGGCTGAAGTATGACTGAAATTTGAATTTACCGATTTCTTGTGATATAGGATGGAAATTTGAAAGTTCCTGAATTTGAATGTGACGTCAATTTTCGTTTTTAAGCATGAATGTTTTTTTACTAGACGTTTGGTCGAAATTTCGTATGTCTGTGTGTGTCCTATGTTATCGTATGATGATGTCATCGATTTAGTGCGTGTCCTTTCGTGTCCCTGTCACCTGTCCGGACGAAGTTTTTTTTACTCCCTAATTGAGCTTACGAAATGAACATACAAATTGAGGTACAAATTGAGCTTATAAGATGAGCCCTCCCATGTAACGAAAACCAAAAATGTTAACGTCTCAAAAATTGAATGATATTTGCTGGTTAGATGATACTATCTGTTGTTCAAAAGAGGCTATAATTTCATGGAACTCTAGTGGTGTACTAATGAAAATGATTTTTGGTTCACAAAACACATTTTAACATTATTCAGCTGATTTATATCGTAGTCATATTCAATGTGCTCCAGCTATCTTTCGCTCGGTTGAAATCTGCTGTGGATTTTTTCGACTAATTTCATTCTTCTATCAAAGGTCTCGATTTCAATTGAATATCGTTTTATATCAGTATTTCGGTATTACTTTTCCTTTAATGGGCGAGGCTTTTGAAAATCGTTAATTTGCAAGCTTCGGCCGCCGCTGTTTTCACAGAAGCACGTCGTGTCGCCCAATTTCCGTGTAAATGGATGAAACCACGCTGCAAATATAATTTCCCACTTTTGCATCCCCTCGGCTAATATTCTTTCGCCTTCTCCTCGCCTCCATCTGTATAGCTTTTATAATCTTTTCCTCCAATTTGTCGGCACACACCCATCCACTTGTCAGCGTATACAGCGTTTGAGCATTTGTCAGATTTTTTTCTAATTTACTTTCTGCTCGTAGCCGTGTGCTGCCGCAGCGTAGAAAATATAGCGGGGTGTACGCACATTTTTCTCCCTTTCAAAAATATGTAACGTTCCTCGTGTCGGTATTTTTTCGCCCGCAGACTCCCCCTCGCCGCCGCCGCCACCCCGCCGCCCCTCGTTGTGGAGCCGGCGAAAAGAAAATAAGGGTGAACCGCAAAAGTTTGGTATTTTTATCGGATGCCATTGGCGCGGCACCGTTTTCGCATTCCGAAACCGGAGGAATATAAATTCGCCCCGAAATGACGTCGGGTATTAAATTTTACAGCTTTTTGTTCGGTTCGTGCGGCGAAGTCAGGCCATCTCCCCCCCTCCCCCGCCCCCCGCCACTCATTCACCCTTTCGCACTTTTTCGTCGGAGAAGACCGCGAAGAACTTGGGGGAAACTTTGTGTGTGCGGAATTAACCCTCATACTTTTTTCCTCTTCGGTGTTTTTTTTCCTCCTGCGTGCCTGTTTCTTCTTCGTTTTATTCGAACTTTAAAAGTTGAGAAAACATTAAGCCTACGCAGAACTCGGTGGAAAAGAGTATGCGGCGATGAAGGAAACCTTGTATTTCGGTGTAAGTTCTGGGTGATTTTCCGCTCGTGGGAGTGGATTTGAGGGAGGAAAAGCGTGCAATTGAGCGAAATTTGTAAGCTGTAGCAGGGTGCAGGTTGGGGTGACTCTGGCTTGAAGGATAAAATGAGAGCTTTTGAAGTCTGAAATTCCTTTTGCGTATAATATTTTGCTGAGATTGTCTGAAAGTTGGTGGATTTTCACTAACTATAGTAATCACAATGAAAGTTGGTTACACCGAAACTCGAAGGGATCAGTGAATTCGCTTTGGCCCGAGTTTATTGTAACTAAAATTCACATACAGGGTGTTCCGCCTCGAGTTCACCGCCGCTTCGAGCAACTGCAGATAGAGCAACACAAGTTACAGTCATGTATGATAGTTTGCATATACTCTCCGGTTGATAGGGGCTATATAATGTTTGAATCATTTTTTCGCCAGACCAATTCAGTAAAATTCTTTTTGCAAATCCATAAATTCATTACTATGATAGTTATAAATCGCCAGTTTACGCTATTATTGAGTGAATATGATTAAGTTTCTTTGTTGCAAAAATTGATGCCATCCAAGTGAGCAGAATAAAAATGTAAAAATGGTCTTCAATTTCTTTTTCTTTCTTTTTTTTTTATTTTTATTTTTTTTTAAATCGAATAGAAAAATTTTGAAAGAAGACCAAATGACGTTCATTTTCTCTCTCTCTCTCTGATATCTTCTGATGAAGAAAAAGAAAATATTCACGTAGTGCTGAGAAGTTAGAGTACTGAAATATTGAAGTTAAAAATGAAAATTCTGTCTATTAAAATATGAAGCAGATATTATTAATTAGAGTTTTATGTTGGTCTTGATTTTCTGGCAGTCCACATTTTTCATATAATATCATAATATAGTATGCGTGAATTAACATATAGGTATATACTGTTCGATTGCTTTATGATATGACGTACATATTTAGCATCCCTTAGGACTCTGATATAGTTATATACTTCTTCGGCAACTTGAGTTTTCTTCTCCGCCAATTTTATTCGCTCTTTATTTTCAGACTAGCGGACCTTTTTCTGACTGTAGGTGGAGTGCTTGTCGCTATATAGTTACTGAATTTTAGTAAATTTTAATTTTTTTAAATTTATTTATTTATTTATTTTTTTTTTTTTTGGAAGTAGGCGATCGATTAGGAAATCGTGGACATCATAGTGCTCCCTGTCAAAAAATTCTAATGTTTTTTTTCCCCATGCAATCGATTTTTGTCGATGAAGTAAACATCGGGCGGAAATAAAAAGTTTTCTCTCGTAGCAAATGAACCGGAAAATTATGGAAACATTCGTCGATTTTTTCCACCGTTTCTCAAATCTCTTTTCTCTACCTCCGTCTATTACAAGACGAGTTAGATCATAATAAGCAGAAATAAAATATGTAATTTCGTTTCTGTATCGCTGCCTACGTTTTCTTTCACACTTTCTCAAGCAAATTAATTACGTCACTCTTTGAGTAATGCGGCGCGCTACGCGATTTTTACTATAAAATAAAACCTATTGGAGAAAACCCTTTAAAATCTACAAGAATCGTTTTCATATCGAGAGACATTTGTAGCAACTTCCATAAGAAAAACCCAGATACAGAAGGTGTGCTTGAAAAATAACTCTTTTAGTCTGATTTTCGTTTTACTTCTTCAAATTCTGGTTCTCCATTCGAGAATAAAATTCCAAAGGTTTTGTATTTAAACACCAAAAAAAAAAAAAGTTTACTGTAGTAAGAGGAGAGACTTGAAAACATTGACCTCCCAGTATGTCGGCTGGGATATTAGTCTGGAGCTGGACGTTGAAAGACGTTTTCTGGTTTGTACATACCAACCAGTTTCGATTTTTTTTATCCCCCCTCCCCCACTTCATTCATTCGCAAATCAGTATTGTTTGAGTGCTGGGTGGTGCTGTATGCTGGATGGCAGAAGCGAGGTTTATCTAACAAAGAAAGTAGGTAAAACAAAGACACGAGTGAAAAACGCCTCAAAGAATTTGTGTTTTTCGAAGCAAGCCGTGCGATTAAAAACCCATGATAGAGTGTAGTCGCGTATAATATTTTAAACAATTCAATTTTAAAACACGAAAATTGGCTACCGAACAGTTCACTGTGTATATTTCTGCCCTTGTCTTCTTCCTCTTGCCACCATTTGGGAAAGTAAAAAATGCAAGCACGATATTGTTTACAAGTATCGATGATGTCAAGTATAAATTATAATCTATTCTTTTATCTTCTTTGTTCAATTATTAATGGTTCTTTTTTTTTAATTCTTTGCTTGTTGCAGGTAAGCAATGTTTAATATCCGCCATTTTGGTCTGCATGAGTGAACTCTGACCACCTCTCTCAAGTAACCACCGTTCGTGTGACTTGTGATGGCATGAGGTATTTGGATATAGTGAAAATAAAAATCATGGAACAGTATGATGAATGACAACAGACTATAAATAAGGTCGTACCAAATATTTTTAAAATATGTTTTTTTTGTATTGTTTTTGAAAAATTTGGGCGGAAGGTAATGAAAAGACTCACAGAAATCTGGTATTTCTTGTATTCCAATTTGTAGCGTCCCATACCTACAATAATTTCATTTCGCCATTTTATTTGTGCTGTCTGCAAAAAACAAATTTTTCAGTGATGGGCAAAGTTGAAAATTTGTATCTGGGCCTGAGAACCTGAGACTGTGGTTCTCAGTCCCAGATGTATGTTAAATTTTTTCTCGATTTTTAGGAATTTCGTCAATAGAGATTAAGTAAAGAGGGGACTATCTCACAACTGCAGTTCGAAAAATCAGCTGATCCGATCATTGGAAATCGCTCTGGAAGGAATTTGGTTTTTATGAAGTTACATAGTTGCACTGAATTACGAATTTTTTAGCAGGTTTTTAAAATTGAAAACTTTTTTAAAACAAGCTCTAATCATTTATTCAAGCTGGTTTTTTAAAACCTTTTATTTAATACTTTTTAAACTACAATCTTCTATAAGCTCAAAGGGTGCAATTATGATTCGATTGAGTTGGAACTTTAGTCACAGATGGGATCGGTTGTTTCCAAGTTGAAAAAAAAAAACTTTTAAAATGTTGATTTATTTTTTATCGACTTTTGCTCTAATTTTGTTTTTTAACTTTTGCAAATCCGTAACTTCGTAACCTTGAAAGATGGAGAAATTTACATTGGAACATTTTTTATGGAAAATTCAATTTTAAACTTTTTTTGTATGGACACCTTTTTTTTCTCTTTTGAATTAATATTATTGCGAAAGTATAAGCCGAAAAGAATTTTGGGGTGTACCGTATCAACCTCCTAACAACTCGTAAAATTCCAAGAGAACTATGGGGGGGGGGGATGAAAACTTTTAGTATATCATTCGAGGCAACATACCCAACAATCCGGGGGGGGGGGGTCGAGAATCGTGTGCTAATTTTTTTCTTCAACTCATTTGATTGAACTATACTTGGTTTTTCTCACATTTTTAGTAAAGCCAACCAATTTCATCATTATCAGAATTTGTATGTAATCAATTCTGATGAATTTTCAATCCTGAAAAAAAGTGATCTATTAGAAGGTCTATCAGAAGGTCTATCGTCTCACTGTTCTCGGAAAAGTCTTCGATCTCGTTCTGCTATGAGAACCTGGCACACTTCACTCTGCCAGGTGGCATTTTACATTTTAAAAGAAAACTGTCTGAAATTCTCTCTCGTCAAGTTGGCATTCGATGTTAGTCCTACGCGCAATTATTTATTCTTATTTTTTTTTCGCCTCTTCTTTAATAGACAATTAAAGGTGCTTCTGTATCAGTAGTACAAGGTCATGTCATATTGAAGTGTGCTGTAGAATAAATCACATCAATCGACTAGCAGTAAAAATGTGTAAACAATTTCGTCGCCCACTTTTTGGCACTCGTAATTATTGGGCATCATCTGTGATGCTTTTCAGTCTGTATTTTCGAGCGTGTCGAAGTTCGAATCCTTTGAGAAAAAAAAAGAAAGATGTTTATAGAAAGAAAAGAATATTATGGATGTTTACAATGTGTGTGTTCGGTGTATAGGTACATACATTTACGAAATACTTGCGCTATTTTTAAGATGAGCACACCGAACTTCGTAAGTTGGAGAGAGAGAATGGAAAATTACGAATTTATCGTATGTATTCGAGCGAGAAGTCTGTTATGTGAGCGTCTTTCGACTTAGCTTCTACGAAAGAGAAGTCTTCTATTTTTTTATTTGCTGTACTAACTCATAGAGCAGGCGAGTAAAATTGCCAAAAATCGTCGTGTGCACCCGGTAACGTACTATTTGGGAACCATGTGACTGCTTGTACTCGTACGTGCAATAAGTGTATTTTTATATGAGGTTATGGATGTGTGCCTACTATTTTATCAGCTTGTAGGTTATATTCGAAAATTTCGTCATTAAAAATATAGAGGATCGACGTACTTTAAAATAGAAATATATGTATTAGTTTTTTCGCATTCTATGGCAGCGATGGAGGCGTGTAAAAGAATTTGTGAAACGAAGCGACATTGCCAATATTGAAGAGAAAAAATAGCCGAGATGTTCGTCTTCGTCGTCTCGCTTGCGAGTATTAATTGCTGAAAAAAATGTCGCAGGTCAAAGGCTTTTCTTCAGTGGGTGGTTTCGGTTGTATACGAGAGTATGTATATGTTACGGTTAATGGCGATTCTATAGAATCGCCTAGCATTTTGGTGAATGTATGAAAAGAAGAAACATTTCACACATTAACCGGTAATTCTATAGAATCGCCTGTATGTCTTGGGGAATGTATGTAGTCAAGACATTTTCATGGTAATATCTGTCTTGAAAGATAAGCAGACCAGTCTTACAACTGAGTATCATTTTGTGTGTTTGGTAGAGAGTCAGATCTGTCTATACAGACTTTGAAGACTGATCATAAAATGGCATTATCAATCACCAATTCCCAAGACTTTTCACCAGACTAGCTTGTAAAGGCATAATAGATTTTTTCTTAAAGTTTTACCAATTGTCCAAACTGTGAGTAAGTTTGTATTAATTTTGTAATAATTATGCTACCGTCGAACGGGGTGACTTTACATTCAAGGGGCGACTTTACCCACTTCGTTATAGCCCAATAAATAAATTGCCAGGCAAAAATTAAAACCGAAATGCGATTTGGATCGAAGCAGGTAGAAGGAGGAAAAGAAAAAACAGATCGCCATCCCTACCTCACTTCACCCAGTAACAGAACAAGAAAATAAAGCGGCGATATGATTTTTTCCTTTTTCTTATTCGTCTTTTTTTTTTAACCACAGACACTCAAAATATTCAGTTCGGTTTCACACGGTTGAAGTTGGTACTTGACTAGTTTCTTTTCAATCGTATGTCTGAGTACAAACATCCTCAAATTTTGCTTCCCCACCCATCAATAACCCGTCAATAACAAATTGATGGGTAAAGTCGCCCCATTGAGGGGTGACTTTACACAAATTTTTTGAAAAATCATAGAAAATAGAAGGAAGGCTGCAAACTCAAATTTTTTTTACAATTGTGTTGAGAAATGTTAGACCTAAATTTTAAAACCAAATTCACTTCAATAGCTTCAAAATTGGAGGAGTTATTGAAGGACAAAGTTGAAAAACATTAAAAAAGTGTGTAAAGTCGCCCCATTCGACGGTATCTTAAAATGCATTTTCTGGTATTTTTTTATACATTCACCAACCATCGTAGGTTATTCTGTAGAATCACTGGTGAATGTATGAAATTTCATACATTCACCGAACTTAAAACAGTGTTACTGGTGATTCTATAGAATCGTCGGTTATTCTATAGAATCACAAATTACACACATTAACCGTAACATATATACTCGAGTGTTGAGTTTTGGAATTTTAGGAACTACACCCCTATAAAAAAGGTAGTTGAATACTTCTTTCGATTATTTTAAGTCTTTCTAAACATTTTTACCGAAACGATAGGTGATTTATATATTTCCATAGAGAGTTAACCTGGTCTTTAGTCTGCCCATGACCTTTGCTCTGCGCTACCTCAGTCGAGCGCTGCGATGAACAGATATTGAAATTTTCATCCATGCCGAGATATATACTCTCAAAAGTAAAATTGCTAATGAGAAAAATGCCGGGCGAGAATGACGAGTATCATATAAATATTTATGTATTAACCAACTCTTTTGCTTTCTTTTCCTCGTACTAACAAAAACCGAAGGTATATAGGTATAGTGGATTTGAAAATGAAATTTATTTATATATTCATCGAGTGTTCGCTAACGACTATAGAGAGAGAGCGAGAGAGAGAGAGAGAGAGAGAGGTCACGATGATGCTGTAAAAAGAAATGAAAAGGGCAAGGTCACTGTGGCTAAGGTTGGCGTAGAATAATTACAGCTGCCCCCTCATTTATAATTTTCTTTCGAGTAATTTTGTCAGAAAGTGGAACGGCGAGCTCATTATTTAGGGTTTGAAATATCGAATACGGTAAAAATGTTAATGGATGATGATAAAAAAGAAGTGTCGGAGCTTCGCTGCTGTTAGTAACCTTTATTTTCGCAATATTGCTAAAATGTCAACACGAGTGTAGTGTCGCTATACAGTTGAGTGTGCTCATAATTTTAAACTTTTCTATAAGTTCTGATGTATGATGACCTTCGTGGTGTCCGTAATTCCGTATCACTTTTATTTTTCTATTATTTTTTTCTTTCCTTGGGTTCGATTGTGAAACCAGTATCTGGAATGTTGAATTCTGCATGGTGCTATTATGGGCTCTCCACTTCATTTAGAACTTTATGGACAGCGTTGCAGACAAAGGACACTGTGTTATTGGTATTGCATTTTTTCCCCACTTTTTCCTACTCCAAGTCTGGTCCGAGGAGATGGAATTACTGGCTGCAAAACCGGTTTCGAAATGTAAATGTCGCACCGATGTACAGAGTATTTTGCATTTAGGAACGTGTGGTGTTTTCGTCGAGATTTGGATCGGTTTTCAAGGGCATGGTAACGAGAATTCGTAAGAACTTTTTTATTTGGATGCGCCCCAGTCTTTTTCGGACAGACTCGATTTTCGGTCTTCGGAAATGGTCTCAGTTGGCAGACGAAATCGATCGTTAATTTTGAAATAGCTGTTTTCATGTCGGGTTTTAGAATGAATGCTGACGACAGTTTCATTAGTTTTTTTTAGTGGTTCGTGTGTTGCACTCTGTGAATGTATCTGCTAAATTTGTCGAGAGACCATAATAAGTGAGAACTGAAAATGAAACAGATATATACAGGTTTTTGAGTTTTGTCACCTTAAGAGTATGCATCAGGGTGGTCCTCAATTATAAAGTGATTTTTTAAATTTACACTCCCAAATTAGTTCGTTTTTATGAAAAAAATATTCTACTCGAGTTTCACCCGCCTCATTCAAAGGTATTTTCGCCCTCTGTTTGTGGCTTGAGTTTTTTAAACTGGAAGTCATTTAGATAGTTTTACAGAATTGTTCAACTTGAAGTCGTATAGTGTACTGTACTCGTCATATTGATTTTCCCTCTGCGAAGACCGAAATTTCAGTCTGTTTGAGGCCTCACAGCGAGTCTGATAGTATATGTAGGTCATAAATCAAAAATATTATTCTCTTAGGATCCAAGTTCAGTATTCAAGTTCTGTACTCAAGGATAACATTTCCGAAAATCACAACTTTCTGTAGGGTAGTGTGTGATTTTTTACACACGTTACCTATAAAAGGCAAAAAAATGAGTGCTTTATTTGTAGACTAGCGCGATATAACTACAAAAAAGTTAGTATATCCTAGGGTGCTACAGAGGGAGGAATAATAATACGCCATTTTGTATCCTTATCAGTCATAAGCCCATTAGAAATAAGATAACTTTTAAATAGCTTTTCAAGTCCTGAAAGTTCGAATTTTGTTTAGTTTTTGGTGTAATATGAGTTATTTATCCTCAAATTGTACGATCTGATCAAAATTTAATTCATCACAGACGAAGTAAGTGTATAAATCCCCATTACACTACTCATGACCGGTATACCCAAAAATTAATAGTTGAAGATTTGGATGTAACATTTTTCAACTCATTGAAATGTACTGAAATCGTGATTCTTGAAGTATTTTTTTACGCTGAATTCAATGGTAATCTTCATTTTTCTCTATCAGGTCCCAATCGCTAGTAATTTCGTTGTTTTTGTGCGAAATGATCAACATTGATCATTAAAAAAAAGAAAAAAGAAATATCATCATGAAAATCACTAATGGAATCGATGATTACAACGGAACAATGAAGATTAACGATAAAATGAGGTTTCCCACTGTTAATTTGATCATTGACGAAGTGAATAATCTCACTTTTATTAATTCCTTACGTAATTTTCATGATGATATTTCCTTTTTTTAAATAACCAATGTTGATCATTTCGCGCAAAAACAACAAAATTACTTGCGATTGGGACCTGATGGAGAAAAATGAAGATTACCATTGAATTTAGCGTGAAAAATAATTCATATTAAACCAAAAACCAAACAAAATTCGAACTTTTAAGACTTGAAAAGCTATTTAAAAGTTGTATTATTTTTAATGGGCATCTAACTAATAAGGATACAAAATGGCGTATTATCATTCCCCCTATACAGTACCTTAGTATATCCTGTATTCACAAACCATACAATTCACGATGGAGCTATGAAGGACTTAAACGTGACGTGGTACGGTGGTAGTATGAAGGAGTTCATCGACCACACGAAATATTTATCAAAGACTTGGCTTCGTTTTGCTGATATTTACCTACTGCATCTTGTTTCCTGTTCAGCAAATTCAGTGGTGCACTTGAGTCCCCAAGTTCGTTGACTTCCTTGAATCCTGTTCTCCAAACATTCGTATTTTGAAAGCAAATAAGTATGATATATGGGGTTCGTATATTTTTCAAGCTTTGTAGGCGAAATGCCCGAATAGTCCGCCTTCGGAGCGTAAGATGAAAATATTTTGTTTTCATTTTCAAGGCTTAAAAAAGGGCCTAATCCGTTGAACTGTGAAAAGAAAAACGGATTATCACGTTCAGCATTCGCACACGGCTCTCGAAATGTGACAAAAAATCGACGGTTAATTGTTGACAATTTTGTGCCAATTTGGGTTCACGTTTTCTTCGTGCCACACATTCTTTATGTGCCTGCGCACGAATTTAACGCAGTGTACTTTGGACCCGCGTTTGTTAATTACTCTTGGAAACGAATCAAATTTTAGAGCACATCTGAACTGCGGGCTATAAGTCTTGACATTATCGTTAGCATCGCCGAAAAGGTGCGCGCAGGCGAGAGGCACGTTCGTAAACAGTTCGCAGCTTTTTCACCTGTTACTCGTGCAGATTCGCTGTAAAATGCGAAGTTAAAATGACATCCAATTTGATGAAGAATTATTTGAATGTGTGCGTATCACGAAACAGGATTGATTTGGAACACCTATACATTATCTAGAAGTAGCCCAAAATATTTCACCAAATTTTGAGTCACTGACCCCTCTTATTCTGGAGCCATATCAAGTTGTACCTAGAATATGTTGGTTATGAAAAATCTTGAATGTCATAAAAATCAAGATTTCACGTCAATAAATGTTTAAGTCATCAAGTCATGAAAATTCGAATTATTCAAATTCAATTCGGACTTAATTGGCAAAGAGCCAGTAAATTCATATTCGTTCAGCCGAAACAAAAATAAATTCTAGATTTTGATTTACCAAAAAAATTGTGACTCTATGCTGTAGAGATTTCTAAAAATTAATTCGAATTTTTATTGTGAATAATCATTAGCGTTGTTTTGAAACTGTTGTGGTAAAACAAACATAAATTGTTTTTTCTCTTTTTTTTTTCTTTTTTTTTTAGGAATCTCTTTCAAAACTCGAACGAATCCGAATCGAAACTGTGGAAATCAGTTTTGAATTAATAAATTAAGACTCACGAATCCAGTGTAGCTAAATGAACACATCTATGATTTATTTTCGTATTTTGTTTTTAGATAGCTGACAATAGATTCTCTGGAATACCTTATAACGAAACACCAAAGTTTCAATGCCTAAGCTTTTATATGAGACCCCTTATTCCAAAATGAGCTGTCGACACTTTCGTCATCGTCACTAATTTTTTTTGTGACTGTATCTAAATAGTGAATACTTTTGGATTTAACTGCACTTTTATTTCTTATCTCCTCAAAGCGTCTGTTCATAGAACTATAAAATGTTTCTTAAGTTGATTATCTTGGCTAATACATATATCACTCATAATAGCAATTTAAGGTCAATTTTTGTGTGACGATAGTTCACGAAATTTGAAATTCGTGTTTCATTGTGAAAATACAGTGTTGGTGTTTGATTAGATACTCTTGAACACATTTTATCTGCTTGCGAAATTTGTGTTTTTCTAATTTGATAATTTTTTGAATATGTATTTGTTTTTTCCTAATAATATTTTGATAATGTGAGCTCTCGAGTTCAAAACCAGTTTATGGTCGTCGCGTAACACGGTGCGTGCCTCTGGCTATAGAAATTTATCTGGTTGCTATAAAATCTCTGCCTGAATTTTTGTCGGTGTAATTGACCTCAAGAATAATAATAATGTGCCATGAAGTTCGCATCGAAAGCTGAAGTCTGTTTTTTTTTTTTTTTTTTTTTGGTTTGGCTTGTGATACAACGTCTATTATGTCTTATTTCGCCCTTCTGGCCTTATACGGTTCGTGAACTTCATTCAAACGCTGCAGTGTCTATTCATCTAGTGCTCTATAGCTTTTATATTAACGTTCACCTATAGTCGATTTCAAAGGATTTATGGGACCACTTTTGTAAGTACCAAAGCCTCGTGGAAAGAAGTCTCGTTGCTGATTAAAAATGAAATCAAATTCAAATATTATTCGTTTAATCCTCGAAGACGTTTATATTGGAAAACTAATAAACTATAATTTGTTCTTTTGGTATCGAGCACAAAATGCACCGTTGTGTGTAGCTCGTGCTCACTCTTAATTCATTTTACAGAAGACTTAGATGAAGAAAAAATTCAGATAATTTTTTTTTCTATTATTTTGGTCTGGCACCTTCATAGTTTTTCGTTTCAGGATCTCTGGATTTCAAAAATACCCATCTCGTATTTTCATATTTATTTACTTATTTGTTCATGCGGGGGAAGGAGGGAGGGTGTATAGAAATCATGAATTTTGACTTAGAAAGCTAATCACTCCAAAGTCCAAACCTACCGATCAGATCGAGCTGGAAATTTAAAGGTGATTAAAGTAACGTCTCGAAAAGTTGACCATTCGAATTTCACGCCAGTTCGTTCGTTAGGATTTTGACAAGTCATTTTGAAGGTCAGAAAATATTGTTTTTCGTTGGAACGCATTCCAGGACGAACTACTGAATCAATAGAGCTGAAGAGATAGAAATCTGATAGAAATCTCATGAAGATCAGTTTTACGGTTCTCAAAGTATTAGTAAAAAGCAGCAAAAATTACGAATTTTGTTGAATGGATTCGTTCGAGTTCTTACTGATTTTTCAGATTTGATGGCTGCTGATGGAGAAAGTACGGAACCATTTGAGCTAGAATTTTTTTTCTTCAAATTTTTGAAAAAATTTAAGTACTTATTTTATAATTTTTCTTGAAGTATGGTTCAGAAACAACCTCAGATCTCAGTTCTTGTTTCTGCGTACTTTCTCGTTGTCCATTTATGTAACCTTGTAACATACTCGTATAATATTAAATTGCAGTTTAAACGATTCTTCTAATTATAAATTGTCGTTATTTTTAGGTAGTTTGGCTTGCACCGAGTGCATTTCACAGATCATAGTAATAATTTTTTTTTTTTTCTTCATTTTTCGGTTCTAATTCTGCTCATTTTTTGGCTGCTTTTTCTAATTAACGCCGTTATAATTTTCATTTAATTCGAATGCCTTCTTGTTCGACAATGTTTTGCCTGACTTTGTTTTCTGTGACTTGCCAAAAATGTTCTGTGAAATACATGTACCTACGTCAGAGGATTTCAAGAATTTCGTCGAGAATTTGCCGGATTTTTATTATCGATTAGAATCGTGTGGAAGATGCGAATCTAGCCAAGTTTTGATGCCAATATTCTGTGGTAAAGGGAAGGATGATGTGTTGAGGATCGTGTTGTGGTCAAATAGATGTATTCATTTGTTGTATTTTAGTTCAAAAATTGGATCCATTTCACATGGAATTGGAAAAGTCCCTTTACCAGCGTTATCTTTCGAAGCGGGCAACTTCTGAGTTTGGTTAATCTGGAAGAAGCCCCGCGTTGAAATGGCAATAAAACCAAACCCTGTCATAGTTTATTGGCATTGCCTCAAGAGGAAAAGAAAGATCTATAGATAGATTTACTTTTAGTTAAATTTTCTATACATTGAGTATCATGAAAGATATGCGTACCTACACAAACGATGTCACAGTGATGAGCTGAAAACTTGCGTTTTTTAAATATTTTTCGAAACGACCGACCTGTTTAATATTTTCTTCGCCAAAACTGCGTCCCAAATTCAAAAGTGCTGAAGAATACAGCATCAGAATACGAATTTCTATTCTCGTTTACCTCATCACGCTTGCCGATGATAACGTCTATCCTGTACTCGAGTATAACTTTCAAAGTTTTCTATTTTTTTTTTTTTCCGTTATTCTACCTATCCTATCTTTTTTTCCTTCAGGTTTTTCCTCCTCCCCTTGCTCCTCTCGTTGATTTACGATCATCTTTGACGAGCGTTTCACTCTTCGACACAAGGTGGTATTTTGTTTGGAATTTTGTAGATAAGATGTTACCGGGAAAATGTATATGTGTGCGTGTGTTTTTTTTTTTCTTTTGTAGAGTTTCCTCAGCTCATTCTTTAGCCGTTTGCTATTGGTTCTCGTTTTACGCGTGCTTTGTCGAACGTATTTTACAGATTTTCCCCAAAATTTATCTATTTTAAAAGTCATTTTCGAGATACCTTTCTATATTTTTTCTTCCTTCCTCCTTATTGTGGCTGTCTCACAGTGTAGCTGCCATTTTTCTTCACCTCTCTCGTTTTTCTCTACTTGGTTCACTCTTATTGAGCCGTTCGTGTGGAAATAATTTTTTTCCTCGAACGCCCCTGCAGAGCGCCTATCAACTCGCCAGGCTCAACTGCTTTTGTCGATAGGGGTGGAAAAAAAAAAGAAAGAAAAAAGATCATTTGTGACTTATTGGGTGAAATGAAATGGAAACTTTACTAGCGTCGTGAGCTGGAAAACTTTTATTATTTTAGTCGAAATCGCATTAATTAATGGCGGATTCGTTTGAAGATTGATCGACGATGTTTGCGGAACATGCTGCTCATTCACACGTGCTTAACGGATTCTTTTAAAAAGTTGTATTTTCCCCCAATTTATTGAGAGCTGACTTTTTTTGGTGTTCGAGCCCAACTACGAGTACTACTATTAACGGATTCCGTAGTCTGAAAAATGCGGGTTGATTTTCATTTTTGTCAGTCGTGTACGTATACTCGATTTTGAGTGAGGAAGCACAATTAATTTCAGCTTTTAATTCCTCTGTGATAATGGACAAAGAAGTTTTGGTTGATTTTTTTCGAAGGTTTTAGAGTACATATTAATTTTAGTCTTACTCTAGAAATTAGATATGGGACTCGCATAGTTTCTGGTTTTATGACTTCAAGATTCAAAAAATATTCATATTAGCAATATTCGTCTATATTGGCTTCTGGTCGATGGTAGCGGGGGAGTTGGAGAGAGTGGGGGTGGTGTGTAAATTGCCAATGTCAACTTCAGAGCCTTAATTGTGGAAAAAGTTGGTGATGAGCAGAAAATTTTTTCAGCATTGAAATGCCTCTAGAAAAATGTGATGTTTGGCTCATTCTGTTACTCCCTGCCGTGCTTTTTTGGTACTCAGTTGGTGAAATTTTTTTATTTTTTAATTGAAAACATCAATAATTATAATACCTAATATCAATAGGCAATATAATAATTATCAGAGTGATATTGACTTGTTTCGTTTTGAAAAGAAGAACGATATTTGAATAGCATGAGAGTGGAATAGAAAAAGAAAATACCATACATGAATTCGGAGTAAATATCCACCTATTCAGTAATTCTCAGTGAGTTCCTAACGGATACAAGCAGCTAAACTCGTTCAGTCATGTGATAATAGTAGCATATGAAAATGACGAAGGCTATAGGTAAATTATTTAGTCTTTCTGTTCAATAATACGTGATCTTCTTTATCGAGGAGTAAAGATGTATTACCTTGACAGCGTAAATCAGGCGTCTAGTTGGAGCATTGGTCAGAGGTGTTGCATTTTCAACGTCGAATTTGAGAATTTGCGTCTAATTCAAGGCAATAATTGTACACCTAAATGCTTCTGAATTGGATTCTCTGGACTTCTTGTCGTTTATGAAAAATTCATTGAAATATCTGATCTTCTCTGTACGTTAAATAAAATAGCCACATAACTAGAGCCCTTGAAATGAACTACAGTACCAGTTTTTATGTGGAATATGTTTTTTTTTTTTAAATTTATTTATGGTTTTTTTTATAGTTTGTTATTTAACTTTTTTTTATTTATTTTTATTTATTTAATTATTTGAATTCGTGTTTTTTTTTTGTTCGTTATCGTTTAGATAAAATGTTGGTTTTGTTGTGAAGATTTATTTTTCCTTGTATAATATTGTTTTTGTTTTTCTACCTATACATATGTACGTTTTGTTCAGTCGTCAAATGTTCAAATCTTATGTTAGGATAAAAAACAAAATTTTTGAGAAGCCAATAAGACCTTTTTAAAAAATCCTAATTTTTACGGATGATTGTATTGAATCCTCTGAATAACTTCTCTTGAAAAGTATTCAGTTTAAAATCAAGTTTTGAAAAAATTCCTTCCAACTATAAAATCAGAATAATCTGCATTTACAAGGTTTTGGACTTTCATATTGAAGAATTATAAAATGCAATGGAAGAACTCGTTTTAATTCTTGTTTTTTTCTTGTATTAGGGACAGCGAGACAATCAAATTGAATCTCAAAAACCTCATAAATTGCATGCACAAAGTCAGTTTGCTGTATGATGATTTACCCCGCTGTGGAATTTACTCGTATGAGCTCTAAAATGTTATTTTTAGTGGATGTTGTTACCATCGAATAATTTGACAAATTTTTTCCTTATATTATGATGATAAATAAAAAGAAAGAAAAAAAAGGAAAATTATGAATTAAAAAAAGTTTTTAGATAAATGCTTTTATCTTCATGCGCACTCCAGTTTTCTGTTTTCAAAGTCTAAGGATCCAACTTCTTTCCCCTGCGAATTGCACTTTGTCATGTAAAGTCTACTTTCTGCTCCGTGTTGTAGTTAGATAAGAGCATTTTTTTTTAAAACACGCGGTTTTGATACCACAACGATGATTTATATCTTATTATTCTTGGTTAATCTATTCGCTTCTGGTGGTGGCAAGTGGGGGTGTGCATAAAATGCCAATGACAAATAAAAAATGAGATACTAAGAACTATACCAAACCAATAGGGCTGAAATTCGCACCAGAGGTTAATCTTGATGACACTGAAATCTTATAGAAATGTCATGATAATTAGTTTTTCAGTTCTCTTGAAACTAGCCAAAATGTAGCCAAAAATCTATGATTTTTAATGAGTTTTTGAAAGAACATATTCCTTCGAATTCTAACGTACATATTTTTCAGCTTTGATGGCCAAAATTGATATGGTGTGCAAATAGAAGCTTCCAAAATGTACCATTCAAGTTTCAAGTCAATCAACTGGTTGATTTTTGTAAAAAGTACATAATTTTGAATGTTGAGAACGTGAATTTTTCTTCAGAACTTGGCAGGTTTACGTCAGAAATTCATTTCTTATTTAAATTTTGCATCGTCCTACAACATAAGACCCTTGACGTTCCATTCGAAAACCGGCTTTTCTAGCGGGGGGGCTTGCTGCGCTCGAATTTTTGGAGGAGTAAAGACGTATCACTGTGGCAACGTAAATCAGGCATCTAATTGGAGCATTGGTTAGATGCGTAGTTTTTCAACCTCGAAGTTGAGGATTTGAGTCCAGCTGAAGTCGACAATTGTAAACCTAGAATGCCTTTCAATTCGATCGGTCTGTCTGGAGTTTGGACTTCTTGTGTTATTAATGGGTAGTTTAAAAGTTGGTATGAAAATAACTGATCAACTGCTCGCTCTCTGGCTGGATGCTAAGGAAAATAGTTATGTAACTAGAGCCCATTAATTGAATATATATGGTCCTTATTTTACGAAGTATTTCGTTTCAAATGAGAGACCCCCTAATTTTGTTCTATGTTATGTGAATAAGTTCTGGTATAAATTTCATCCCCCTAGGGCAACCCCTTCACGTGCCGAATTGGGGGCAAAGTTCCACACTTTTTGATATTTTTTCGCATTTCTGCAGTTATCTTCTGTAATATGGGTTCTATTGAAAAAATTTACTGAACTTATTTTATTATACATTCAATTTCCTACGAAAAATGTTCTATGCAATTTTTTCCTTGAGTGAAGTGTTGATGAGAAAAAGGGTGATTTAACTTACCCACTAATAATAGAATATAATTATTGTGATTTATTTTTTCCTCCTTTTTTAGAAATATAATGTTGGGATGGGTAAATATTTAAAAAAACATAGAATGTCAGATAGATTGGATACATTTTTAGCATTGCAAGTTAATTTTTTCACTTGAAATGGTAATTTATTCTTTTGGCATAATGTTTCATGAATGTTCTTAGAATTGTTGTCAGTAAACCTTTAACAGCTTGAAAATAATGTTGAATGCAAATGAAAAAATCAGGAAAAGAGCTAAAATAATTTAATGTTTGATTAAAAATTCTAATATTCTGCTTGAAGTGAAAATTACTTCCTTAGTACCATGTTCAATATTTAGTATTTGAGCAAGTCTTGTAGAAGTAACTCAATTTTGATACTGATATGATTAAATTGAGATTTATGCTACCTTATTACTTTATCTATGTTATCTTCTTTCAAGACAATTTTTTTTCTACAATCTCTCAAGTAATTTGAGGGAATTTTTGAAAATGGGAAAAAATTGATTCTAAAAATAGTTATATGCACCCTGAGAGATGCATAGTATTAATTATAAACATGATAGTAACTTTTCTCATCACAGTTATGAAAATTACAATTTATTATAAGTATTCTAATATTTGTAGCACTTTTTCCTATCTTAGATATCACATTTTACTATTTTTTTTAGTAATTTCTGCTACAAATCTTGAATTGTCCCAGTTTTCCTATCCAAATTCTAAAGATTATCATTAAAGTTTTCCTCAGTGCACTTGAAACAATAATTTGGTACAGATGACTCTACTGGCTTGAATTGGGACAGTAGAGAGCCTCTGCTATTTATTTGGCAAAGCTATGGGCTCTAGGACAGTAAATGCTATATTCTTCAGAATGGAAAATCCAGTTTTTTTTTGTTTTGAGATAGTACTGTCTATTTAAGAAATTCTTTATAATCATGCTGAATGTTTCTAAAATAGAGTTCCTTGTATTAGAAATTTATCACTATCTTTGCATTTCAATTTCCCAATTATTGTTTCAAGTGCATTGAGGAAAACTTTAATGATAATCTTTAGAATTTGGATAGGAAAACTGGGACAATTCAAGATTTGTAGCAGAAATTACTAAAAAAATAGTAAAATGTGATATCTAAGATAGGAAAAAGTGCTACAAATATTAGAATACTTATAATAAATTGTAATTTTCATAACTGTGATGAGAAAAGTTACTATCATGTTTATAATTAATACTATGCATCTCTCAGGGTGCATATAACTATTTTTAGAATCAATTTAATACTTCGTAAAATAAGGACCACCCTAATATGTATGTATCACATTGACGGTTGAAATATAGTGTTATACATATTTTTTAAATTCCTATCCGGGTTATAGAAAATTAAATACCAATATTTCCCCCGCCTCCATTCAATTTTGCCTATTTTTTGACATCTCCCCTTCCACATCTACTGTCTAATAATAAGCTTATTACCTAATTTCAAATATTACTCTTTTTTTTCTTCTTTTCTTCGCTCATTTCTTGCTGTAAATGTCAACAGCGAATAAGGTCGTAATCGTCAAATATACAGACGTACACCAATATATGGCTGGCACGAGGGTTGCGGTCGCGCCAAAAGGGCATCGCACAGCCACCCCAGCCGCCAGTCGAAAATGGGTGGAGGTGAAAAATTAATTTTCTAAATAATACGGGCGCGCTGAGAGAGCGAGAAGGATGAGCGGTTGCAGCAATTTTATTCCCCTTTCATTTCGAAGCAAATAAATTTCCTCGACGTCGCGAGACGAGGAGAGGATCCTGAAGGGCAGAGCAATATAAAGGCGAAAAATATAGGGTAGGTATATGTACGGGAGAAAGGCCAACGTGAAAAAAAGGAAAAAAGTGGAAGAAAAAAAAAGAGTAAGGAAAACCAAGGCGATCGAAGAACATTTAGTGTAAAGAGTGTAAATATACGATAGTAGTTTCCTTGGGCTGGTTGACGGAGGGGAGGATGGTGTTAGCTGAGTTAAGGGATAAGAAGGGACCAGCAGGCGTCGACGATGGCGACGTTTTGTCGAGGTTCTGCACATTTGTGGTGTCGTGCGAGCTCAGCTGAAGAAAGGATTTTTTGGGGCCGGCGGAGAGTGGGCAGAGACACCCTGCGAAAAAACGTCGAATCCATAACGCGATAAGGTGGGGAAGGGTAACTGGCGGCCCACGAAGGTGGGATACGAAGGTGGAAAGTTCTCCAAGCTGGCTTCTCGTTATATTGGAGGCGCATATATATATATATACATACACACACGGATGTAGACTGAGTACTGGGTTCGTGTATTTTATGATTAATGGATTTGCCAGGCAGAAGAGAGGGGTGGGGGAAATCGGTGTTACTCGGTTTTCGGGACGTCGAGGGTTGTGGTCTCATTTTTTTGTGGGTTTTTTTCTCGCCTTCCACGTCGAATTATGGATTACTGGTTGGCGGGAGCTGGAAGAAGGTATCCGTATGTTCAACGGATTTGTATGTCATTGAAGTTAGAGGAGAGGTGCTGAAAGTTGGATACAGAATGTCACCAGTTATAACCGTCATTCGAATGCCAGAGAAATCCCATATCGCTCATCGTGAAGCTTTTCCATGGTATGCATGAAATCCAGAGTTTAAGTCAATATCAATAGTCGCTACTAGTGCAGCTGTGGTGGAGTAAAATGTCGAGTATTCGTAAAATTAAAATCATGTTTTTCTTGCTCAGATAGGTTTCTGAAAAATTTGAAAAGATATAAACGACTTGAAAGTCACCAGTCCAAATAAGATTGATCGAGTAACCAAGTATCAGGTGGATACAACTTTTTATTGCTTTCAGAAAATCATTACTTCTCTAGAATTTGCAGAAAAAGCAAAAATGTCAATTTCTCAATTTTGAAGTTGGTTTTTTTTTTTTTTTTAATTTCAAAATTGAGTTATTTTGTTCTTGTTTTTGAACTTTGAATACTTTTATCGCCATAACTTTGAGGGGCTGTTACCGAATTGGTTCCCATCAGCCAAAAACTGATAAGAGATGAGTACCGAATTGGTTCCCATCAGTTTTCAGAAGGAGTACCGAATTGGTTCCCATCACTGTACGGAATTGGTTCCTTCACAAATTTTATCATTTTCCTTCCCATTTTACACAGACTGAGGACTGGTCTAGTGGAAAGCTCGAGTAGGTATAGTTAAAAAAGAAGTAGCTAGGAAATTATGATATACATGACAAATTAGGATGTACTGTTCTCGAGAAATTAAGTTAGTTTTGTACTTGGTAATGTGATCGTTAATGAATGAAAATTTAGCAGTATTAATTTGAGAAGTAGCGGATGAACGGATTTTTACATAAGTTTCTAAGAAACTTACATCCGCTACTTCTCAAATTAATACTGCTAAATTTTCATTCATTAACGATCACATTACCAAGTACAAAACTAACTTAATTTCTCGAGAACAGTACGTCCTAATTTGTCGCGTATATCATAATTTCCTAGCTACTTCATTTTTAACCATACTTACTCGAGCTTTCCAGTAGACAGTCCTCAGTCTGTGCAAAATGGGAAGGAAAATGATAAAATTTGTGAAGGAACCAATTCCGTACAGTGATGGGAACCAATTCGGTACTCCTTCTGAAAACTGACGGGAACCAATTCGGTACTCCTTCTGAAAATTGACGGGAACCAATTCGGTACAAAAAGGGGGTGATGGGAACCAACTCGACAACACCGCTTTGAGGAGGTAGATAGATAGGTACTTCTTGAACTATACTGGATTCGTCGTTGAATACGCTGTACACGAGAATACAAAAAATGAATTCGGATCGCCTTTTCGTAATGGTGTAATTTTTCAGATCTTATCTCAATTTTCTTCGAACAAATTCAAATTTGTTTTTGAACAATTTGCAATAAGGACAATATTTTTTTAATCCGGACACATTTGAACAAGGTTTTCGAACGCACCCTCGAATGCCAAAAGTTGGGTGAAAATTATTTTGAGGACTTAGCAGATTTTGAAAATTACTGTATATTGATAGAATAACTCTTTGAGTATGGTGGTTCCTCGTTCTTTGAGAAATTTTTCATTTTTGTTTATGTAAAACTTTATTCTATAATTTATAGCCATTTCTATTCTCTCATCGTTTGTTCGCGAATATTTCAACTGTGACAACATTTTAAATGTTTCTTGGTTTTCTGTTTTAAATCATTTTCACATTTACACAAATGGCACTAATTGGCGTTTTGTATCTTCTCCGCTAATGTGTTTATTAAAAATACGTTTTATTAAATGTTTGCCAAGAGTGATCTCATTGTTTGACAGTATCGTGCGAAAATTTCATAGAAAATTCGTGCTCCCCCCGGCGACTTGCAATTTATAGTTTAAATTTAGCCACAATTTTTTTCCCTTTAGTCTACCGCGTGTTTATACTGATAATAATATGATTCTTTTTCACGATCGAGTCTGTGTTAATTATAATGTATTTATAGTTTTCTCCAAGCCCGAGAGAAAGAAAGTAAAACTCGATGACACCTTACAAGTCTCATAATTTTTTCTAAATTATAGGTACATTTTGAATGCCATATAATTTCAATGGCTAATTTCAACTACCTCATTTCTTAAATCTACATACTTATATAAAGATTTTGAGCAGTTTATACAGTTGTTATAAGACTCCATCTGGACTGAAATTATGGAGCTTTGAAATTGGAGTTTGAAAATTCACTACATCAGAAATTGATGATTTTCCAAATTATAAAAGTTGTTACGTAACTGAATTTTATTTCATGGTCGTCGAAGTCAATTTTTCATTTTCGCGAAACCGAATTCGCCAAATTTTGCGAACTGCTATTTTTTACAATATTTTTTTTGCCCAGTAAAATATTCAACACAGTCGATGAAAACAAGTCTGGCAGTATAAATAGGCTACTCATTTGTAAGTTTCAAGGGCAGTTGCTAAAAGGCTGCAGTATTTCAGTCGTAATTCGAAACGAGTATTTACATATAAGGTAATTAAAAAGAAATTTAAAGCAAGTTATAGAGCGCTGATTATGTATGTGTGTATAATCCTGTATATAAAATCAAAATAGTGAACCGTTATTTGAGATTCGATTTGGGTGTGAAATCGACGCTGTGATGTGTATAAATTTTATTTCTGGTAAACAAATAATTTAGTTTAGCTTTGTGGTTGTGAATTAATGTTTTTTTTTAAATAATTTTTTTTTTTCGAAACTTTCATCTACGATAAGGCATTAGTTAGCAGTGTTTTTTCGTCAAATTACTGTACTGATTTGATTTGAAAAAAAAATTCATTGATATTGTTTGGATTTTCTAGAAAACCCATTATAAGTTTTCGTTTCACCTTGGAGAAATTTCAATTTTCATTTCGACTTCGTCAGTCGAAGGAAATTATGTACACGCCCAATGCTAATTCGTTATATCTAATCGAAAATTTCACATTTACATGTTGCTTGTTTTATTTATTAATTTTTTTTTTATTCACTACTCAAATTGAACTAATTATCGTATACTTACCTTGAAAGAATTGACTTGGTCATTATGAAGGAGTTGGTAAAATTTTTCATATTCGCGGTAGAAATGCTGTGTATAATATTTTATTGATGTGATCTTTGAAACGGTATCGTAAGTTGGAAATTTAAATTTCGAGTTTTTGGTTGCTTTTGATGGAGGAAGGTTTTGGTAGCATTTAGCTAAAAAGATCTTCTCAATCGGTTGACAATTGGCTGAGATGAGACATTTTGAATTTTTGAATTTGAAAATTCTATACTTTGGAGTGAGAAAATCAAGTTTAAAGTTTGAATCATAAAAATTATCCAAGTTTTTGTTTTCTAAATTTTAGTTTCTAAATAAATACAAAATCTAAATTCTAGTTTTCAAAATACTTTGTCGTACCTGCATTTTGGTTTTATGACCCTCAAATGCCCACAATTTTACGTATTTTTTACGTATTTTACTTTATCCACTTTCTTTATCCTTTTTCTATATGACTCTCCCTTTCTCCTCCCTTATCCTTATTTCATGAGTTGGTATGCGTGCGGTCTTTGTTTCCCTCTCCCCCTCACCCTTAATGGGTCATTTATTTTGGGTTCATTAATTTAAATTGAAAATAATAATGAGTATCATATTTAATGGAATTAACGTTCTCCTATAAACATGTAAAATAGAAAAATAAATAGAAATAAATGGAAAAATATAAAATTAAAGTTTACCAACAAGAAAGTAACGTTTACCAATGAAACATTGAAGTTGGCCAATAAATTGATTCTCAAAGGAACTTTGAAATTGTTCAGAGAGCCAATCAAATTTTTAGAATGGTCTACAACCATACACAACGAGACAAATGGGAATTCGATGGGAAATACTGTGAAATAATGGGAAATGACGTCATCATTGTGACATCCAGCGTCACGCGCACAAAGTTTCGGGTTGACCACCCGCCAAAAAACATGTAGGAACATGTTAAAAGTACATAAAATTGTGCTTTGCCCAGATTCCCCAGAACGTCCCCCCTCCACCGCATTCCATATCGCCATCAAATTCTAACAAGTTGTAAAGCTATTGTTAGAAATTCAATATTATTATTTCCAACATGATTTTTCTGAATAGTGCAATAATTTATTTCCCCAGCTGGCAACACTGCCATGAAAAAGGGGAAATTTAGATTCAGCTAAATTTTGTTGTTTTCTTTCTTTCACACTTCTCCTCATTCTTCATCATCATCACTTTTCGAGAACAATGGTGTTTACTTGTACCACTCTGAGACTGGTACTCAGTTTGATTCATCTCGTTCCTCAACTTGATTCCTCTCGTTCCTGTTATTTTCTCAGTTCAGACAGTCAGTTCTCTTCCAACCGCGGATGGAGCAACATCAAAGTTTACACTCTGTGCATTTTGCAAATGTTTTTTCGTCATTATTAATTTGTTATTGCCAATTTTTCGCAGTTGTGTTCCTGGTTTAATATTCCTTTCTGAATTAAAATTTATTTTTTGTTTTTCCTAATTTTTATTTGTGAATCCTGATCGATTCCTATTACAGCTATTATTGTACCTTATTACGATAAAACTACAGCGAAAAAGTACCTATCACTGGGTAATACTTACAGTGTCCGTAATTTCTCATTTTGCTGTTATTAATGTGTTGCAGGGACGATGTAATCGAGATAAACCACCCTGTAAGTATTTCCATCCGCCGCAGCATTTGAAGGATCAGTTGCTCATAAATGGCCGCAATCACTTGGCACTGAAGAACGCTTTGCTACAACAAATGGGTTTAGCTCCCGGTCAACCAATGGTTCCTAGTCAGGTACCCGCAGTGGTGAGTACCAATTCTGCGCTTTTATTTTTTCTATAATATTATCTGTATTTTTGTTTCGTAACTATTCATCTTTTATAATAATTGGGGCTTAGTAATTAGGTACGTCTTTTTTATTTTCTAGTTCTTTTTTTCTTTCTCTTTCTCGCATCTTTTTTGTTGTATTGTGCACTTACTCCACGTACATACATATATCCTCGAGATTGCATCCGCAGGAATGGGCGTGGCATGCAATTTTTGAAGAAAAGCAGCAGAGTAAATCTATGGTTACTTCGAATCTGACCTCTGTAATTAGCATTTTTATAGTATTCGACCCTATACATGTATGTATATGTTTACATAAAGTGTTATCGCAAAGGCCATTTGCTGCAAAAAAAAGCCTCGCCCATATCCACTCGTCTTGTCATACTTTCTTCGAATTCTTCAGCATTCGACACACATTTTCAATTAGTCAGTTCTTCTTACGTCTCGCAAAATCACGTTTATTTTTAGTTTAATTCCAACATTCTCCATGTTCTTCATCATTTGCATGTTATATATTATGTATTTACTTTTTGGTCCGGTTAGGAGAGAAAGACAAAAAAACAAAATGCTCCCAAAACAACCACCCGAAAAATAGTAGCATTTTTTTCACCTCTTTGTTATTGGCTTTTCTAACTCAATCTTAGAATCGGATACATTTTATTCTAAGCTCTTCTCTTTGCGTGACAGTGAAACTAGTTTTTTTTTCTTCTCAATTCGATTAAGTATTAGTTGATTCAGTGCTTTATACAACACAGGTGCCTCCAGCAGTGCACAATTGTTCGATTTTATATAAATTTTGTTGTTGTTATTGTTGTTTTTGTTGTTGTTGTTTTATTAACGAATTTATTTCGCCCTAAATGTACTGCCAGTCGTTGCTAAATAGTAAGCTTTGAAGCTTTATAAATAACTCTTTCTTGAATATGATTAATTTTCAGATAGGTACCATTTTATATTTCATGTCCTTAATTTTTTTTTCTTCAAATTTTTAAAATTTGTCGTAATTCAAAGAAATGCTAGTAGCTCAGTCGAGACTGATTTTAAGGGAGGAAACTTCACTGACCGCGACTTTTATTCTGCAATGTGTGCATTAGTACGTGTATGATTTTATGAATTAGAAATTGAAAATGATGAAGCATGCAACTGTAGATAGAGCAACGTGAATTATGTGCACTGCAAATTTTGTACTTCAGACTAACCGAGGCGATTATTTTTTTTTTAATTTAATAATTCATCACTAAGATAGTTAGAAACCTCCAGTTAGCGCTGTTATTTAACAAATATGATTTAGTTTTATAGTTTCAAAAATTTGAGATATCGAACCAAGCAGACAGAAATTACGAATAAAAATGTAACAAATTTTAGGTAAAAAATGTCCTCATTTTTTTCGTTTCTTTGAAATTAAATATGAGAAAATGTTATTTCAAGGGATACTTAAAAAATTTATTTTTGAAAGAAAACCAACTACTGTATCATATGACGTGGAAAAAATTTCCCTAAGAAAGCTAATTTTCTTATTAAAAAATAAGTTAGTTCGATTTTTTTCGTGTTTCTCTATTTTGAAGAAAATGGTCTAAGAATTGAAATTTTTTTAATAACGAATAACTTTCTCCTGAAAATTTTATTTATATGTACCTTATAATACAGCTGTTATATAAGTCTCAATCGGAAGAAAATTTTCAATCTACCTTCCGATGTAATATTTTTTAATTTCATTTTATCAAATTTTTCACATTTTTATTTATCATTTTTCTCTGCTAGCTTCGATTGCTCTAATTTTTTTAACAAAAAAAAACATCTTATTGGCTAAAAATAATGAAGTAAACCGGAGGTTTTCAACTATCATAATTTTGAATTTATGAATTTTTGAAAATAATCACCTTAATTGGCCCGAAGGAAAAAACTAATTTCAGTGCACATAACTCACGTGTAGCTCTATCTACAGTTGCTTGGTGGTGAACTCGAGACGGAACACCCTTGTGAACACCCTTGTATAACATTTTCGAGCAGTTTTTTAAATTTTAGCAAAATAAGTATTTTTTCTTTATTTTTGTTTTGTCGCCGCATTTCTTTGAAAAAGTTGATCGTTATAATTTTCTAGTTGACACCTTAATATCTTTCTGACTGAGCTACATAGGTATAATTTCTTATTCTTTTGGTCGTCGTTCTCTCATCCCTTCACCTCGTGCCGACCATGATCGCGTCTTCAGTCTTTTGTGTATTTTCTTTTCCATTACGTCGGTCGTCCTCTTCTAGTCGAGTCATCTCTCGTACATTTCACTTCGTCGAAGGATGAGGAAAATTTTCTCAATTCGGTTGTACGCGGTTCGTCGATTCGGCTCCTTTTGCAGCGAGCCTTTTCCCAAAAGTTTTGCCAACTGAATTAGCGAATTTTACGAACCCGAACGATGTTTTGATGACTTTTTTGGGTGCGGAAGAGTGTTGGGTGGGGGGGGGGGGTTCAGCAGTAATGTTGCCGAGCACACGTAGTTCGTCTTTGAGCATTCCTCCTTTACCGTCGCCTTCTCTCCTTTGGACCTCGCAATTTCCGCACCATTGTCGGCAAAGGTCGGTAAGCTACGTATAGTCGTCAACGTGTAAAAGTTTTTGGAAATTGTTTGTTTGAAGAAGTTTCGGGGGTGTGGGGAAGACTTGGCATTGGTTTCGCGGAGAAGAACGGATTTTGATGTCGCATTTTGCGTACCTATATTCTGGGTACGTCACGGTTCGGTTAGAAGTGCTAAATTTTCGAACCCGCATTCCTGCTGCTGGGGCTTTTCGTATAATCTGTTTTAATCAGTGGCCTCAAGATGCTGCATTGGTGTTTGAAAATTGTTTTATAGATAGTTATAGTTCGTTTTCACTTTATTGAGAGTGTGCCACTGTTGCTTTATACCTTTTACCCGAATTTCAGAGATAAGAGAAATTATGAATACGTAGAACGCATTCTGCATCGACGAAATTTAATCCGCAGAAAATTATTTAAAAGTCTGTCTGGTGGTAAACCAGCAACTTGCCCATTCATACCACCTTAAAAACTGATTGAATGCATCCTGAATGCCTGAATGCGAACATAGAATCTGTATTTCCATTATTTTATAAGCGAATGTACGAACTGGGTTGCGTTTTTTGGTTGCCATATCTTCTGCATGACAATTTTGCTACATGGTTTCTATATCTATAAATGACGTTATAAACGTTGTTCCATAAAGTAAGGCATTTGATTCGTCAGGTTCTTCATCTCATCATTTTGCTTGTTGGTCTGCTTTGTGACACCATGAAGCGAGAACTAGGTGAAAGTTTTCAAGTTCTTTTTTCTTCCCACCCCCACATCAGTAACTTAATCCTTATCCTCGTGTGAATTTATCGAAAATAATTCTATATCCTCCCCCCCCCTTCCGCCTCTTTACCATAGACCAAATCAATTCACTCGGGTCAAAGTAGAAAAAGAAATTGCTATTTTAAATTTTAAAATAACTGCTTGGATTTTTATAACACGAATAAAAGTTGGAAGTTGATCAGTTTTCTTTTTCTTGTTTTATGTTGAAAACTTCTTGAATTTCTCTATCTCTTTTGTTTTATTTTTATTCCTAACTCACTGTCTGTATTACTGACTGTTCACGTATTTATTTTAATTATTATTATTTTTTTTTCATAATTTTTTCATTTTTTTTCTCGCTACCTATTTTAGAATATTTTGTACTCATAATATAGTTGAATGTATAATAACAAACGTACGCGACTCGAAGTTACCATCGATTGCCAAAAAAACACACACACAAAAAAAAAAACACACGTTAAAATAAAGAAAAATTGGCTTTTGCACTCGTAGAATCGCAGATTTTTGTATGAGAAATGATGGGTATTAGCATATTTGGCGATTTTTGTTTTGTTTTTATTTTTTGTGCACCAATTCCTCTTTTTTTTTTCTTCTAGTGGCCTGTGCCATATATTTTTTTTCTCATAATTTGAACTGAAAAAATTTTACCTGTATTTTTTAGTTAAATTAGTGTTTGTACCTGTAGTGGTTATTGATATATGCATTATTTTCGGTATATAACAATATTTTTTTATATTCTTACACAGTTTTATTTTCTCTTCATAATATCGTTGACTGGTTTCATGGGTACGACTGGGTGTAGTTTACTTATTAATATTTAATTAATTACTTGTATTTTTGTTGTGATTTTGGAATGACGTACCTATTCGAACTTTTTTAATTATCGCCCATGGCGTGGCTAATCTCTTTGACTGCGTTGGTTCATATTACACGTATTTTTATTTCTATTTTAGCGTACAAAAAGTGTTTATTTAGTTTTCGATATTATTTTTCTTGAAAGTAAATCACGTTGGTGAGGTTTGTTTCTAGAGTTTTATAAGAATGACAGTGTAATTACTCACTTTATACTGCAGCACTCTATGATTCGAATATTTAGTCCAATTTCACGTCACACAAATCTATAGCGGCTTGGCCACTGGACTGAGTTATTTTTCTAATCAGAGTGTCGGTTTTGATGTTGAGAACTGATCGAGTATCTGAAGCCGTCATTATTTTATGTGTTACCCGTATTGATTTTTCTCGTCGATGGCATTAAGACATGTTAAAATATAAATGACGCTTTGTCTGTTAGGACCATGAGATTTTCATTGGTTGGAAGTTGGAACTGATTCGTTGTTTATCCGCAATCGAATAGTTGAAAGGCTGAGGAGGTGATGTGGCCACTATAAAAGACCCTTAAAAAATCTTTAGATAGTTGAAAAAGGCTTCTACGCACCCCATATACGGATCAGTAGCGATCATCACTAAACACGATTTATTCGTGGGTACTAAAATTTTTATTAGCCCCAAGCTATATGCTTTATAAACGATTTTTATTTTTTTTGTCAATTTTTAATATTTTTCACCATAATTCCTAATAAATTTATATCAATTTTTCACGTAAAACCTGAATCGTCCTTAAAGAGTTTTCTCTCAGTGTGTTTGCGTTTGGACAATGTGTTCACACTGACAGTTTTCTTCCATTTGGCAAAAATTGACTTCACCGTTTCCGGCAATTATTGTAGGACCTTGTTCTTGTTTCTCTTCGTTGATGAATGAGGATCTTCTACGCCGTATCACATTCTTTTATTACAAACCCAAATTTCTCATGCATTTCTGCGATTCGACACTACCGGATCTGGCTTGCGAGAAACCGCTGAAGTCTGTGATATTTGACGGATACGGCGGTGTTCCCACTGATTTGAGAAGCCATACCGCTATTGTTCGACATTTTCAATGACGTCAGTTTGTTCGCAAGACAGATCTAATCTCGTTTAGTGGTAACTTTCAATACTTGAATGAGAATGGGCATTCAGCCGTCTATACTCGAATTGCGCCTTTGATCAGAAGTTAGTAAGAAACTCTGATAAATCGATACTTTCTCGTATCCCGATGGTCACTTCGCGTCCGTACGTGCGCAATTTGTCTTTACAGTAGTAACTTTTGGCATTTATGGTTTTACTTTTGTTTACCCTTTGTGTGTCTTGTTGGAGGATGTCGCTGGTAAACTGCAGTTTCCGACGTCAAGCGCAGCGGCTGCAGCCGCTGCAACGGCGATCGCACTTGGCCAGCCGCAGTTAGGTCTCATGGTGTGTACACTATTACTCACTAATATATTTACTTACTCTTTTTTTTTTTTTTTTCTTCAATACATTCTTAATTTATAAATACTTTATTTTTTTGCTCAGATTTAATTCATATAATATATAGCCTCTACTAAAACTAATGATATCGGTACCATCACAGAAATTCAGAATTGATATTGTTACTGAGATGAATGTTCATATCTTTTTCTGCCCCCCCCCCCCTCCCTCCACCAACACACACCGCCATAATTTACTAATTCTACTGTTGCTACTGCCTAATGGACGAAATTTGGGACAAGTATTTTGTAGAAGTGCGATTTTATCAGTGGCGGATGCGGGGGGGGGGGGGGGGGGGAGAAAGGGGGAAATACCCCCAATCCAAAAAAAAAATAGACCGATAATCGACAAAAAAATCAATTTTCTTGAACCCCTGCCCCCTTATGTTGAAAAAAACAATCTAACCATTTTAGCATTTACCATGCTTCGAAAAAATTTGGATTCCCCCCCCCCCCCAAATGGAGCTCTGGATCCGCCACTGGATTTTATACCGATTGATGGTGCATAATCTTACCGTCTGTTGCGTTATATCGGATTTGGTACACAAAAAATGTATAGCTCAGAAACCAGAATGTACCCATTAGTATGCGCCAAAGAATTCAAAATTCCTCTGAAAAATCGTGAAAAACCAATTTGAGGCATGGTTTTTATGTTCGGTTTTGGTTCTAGTTGTACAGAAGAGGGATGAGAACTGAAGTTCAACGTGAATTGGAATTCAGTTCGCTCGAATCTGTATCCTAAAATATGTCGTAGCTCTTTTCATTGTCAGAAAAGTGGGAAAATCATACTCAGTAACAATATTACTCCATTTGAAGTGTCGAATCTTAGAAAGTCTCAGTTTTCTTCTTTCTAAATTTTGATTTTTCTTTGTATCGTTAATTTTTTTCATTTTATCAGCTTAATGCATGGCTATATTACGCTTTGATCTATTTTGCGATTGCTTTAATTAAAAACTGAAACAATATTATTAATAAAATTAGATGTGTAACAATAATTTCCCTTTTCCTATTTCTATACGCGACAAGAAATAGCCTGTAGGTGTCGCTAGCACCGACTGCACTTTTAGGCGTATAATTCAGCATTTTTTAAATCATAATTATGTATTTATCATGTTCGAAAGTACCTACTGCACCTTCTGTTTGGTATACTCTGAAATCGTAGAAATAAGTTCTTTTTTCTGTCATTCACGCCAAACGTCAGTAGCTATATACACTTTGTTTCTCTTCATTCTCTTATCAAACACAGCGATGACTCGATGTATTTTTTCTTCTCACGATTGTCTGAAACGTCGACCCACCATTTATTATTTTGTAATATGAAGACCGAAAGTATTCAAAATAAGAGAGTGGTGATTTTTCTTACATACTACTTGAAATTCGGACGTGGATAACTCTGATTCTTGGGCTCTTATAAAAACTTGCAATTCTATTGCCGATTGCCCAAGTTGAGTTCAAGTTAGCCCTAAAATAAATGAAGTTCAACCAGTAAAATTGGGTGAATCTACTGGTTGAAGCTTAGTCAAAGATATGTACGTACAATTGTATCAGCTAAAGGGAAGAGTATGTTCATTGATATTCCAAATCTGGAAACCAGAAAACCATATTATAATAATTTGAGGTCAGATTTAGTCATGGGTCGAAGTTGAAATTTTCAAAATCGATAATATTATTGCGTGGTATGCGGCAAGAAATCATAATTTGCCGACACTGAACCAAAGTGTTTGATCCAAAAATTAGTATCGCCAAAATTAAAATAAAAAACCCTGCAAAAAATACAACTCTCGGATATTCTGAGGCTTTGTGGGCATTATCGATAATATCGATATTTTGACTCACCGCTAGTTAAGTTCTTTCGTGTGGTAATCAAGCCAACTGAAGGAGTACCCAAACTACTTATTTGGAATAGAGAATCTCTGAGAGTGCTGCTGCACAAATAATGACAAAGTCTACTACCGAGTTCAGCAATTATGGCCGGGTAGTATGATTTTTGACGCAGAATGCTTATCGTTGAATGTGACGAGAAGGCTTTCAAATTGCAGAACGAATAACGAACGCAGAGCTGGGCGCGAGAATAATGAAGAGAAAAGGTTCGTTGGCACTTGTCAACGCCCGAAGTGCTGAAAAAATTGTAATGAAATTTTTTAATGATGTCCCAAAATATCGTCCTGTATATTATTTTAATAATCTTCTTTTCTATGCGCGTCTCGTTAATTGTCACAAAGGTTCATCATTCTGTGAGGCAGCCATCGTTTGTTGGACACAATGTGCTCGTCAGTGCGTGTCCAACCATATCGCGTCGGTATAAATTTATGAACGAGATGTCGAATAGCACGGTGAATAGATAAAAGTGTGGTCGGTAGATCTTGAACAGAACGTTACCAACTCACCTCTGGAGTGCGATTATATGAACAGAGTTAACCATGTGATTGTTAGCGTTTGTTAACCATTCTTATTCTCACCCATGCATGTGGCAGTCTCACACAAAACGTCGGTTTGATGAAAAATGAGTTAAGCGTACCTTGTCCAAGTACCTGAAATTCGCCATAAAATGAGACCAACCAAACTTTCTTACAATGAAAAAAATTTCAGTACTGGGTAATTTTTCATTATAATTTGGTATGAAACAAAATAAGGACAATTCTATATTATTTATAATAATTGAAATTACCTAAAAAAAAAAACAGTAAAATGTTAAGACTTTTATTTACGGTTTTCGTTGCGCGGGAGTAAATTCGAAAATTTAACACGAAGTTAAATCGATAGTCGATATCGAGAGTGTGGGCAAAAGATGATAATGCGGGCGCCTTTATCTGTTGATTAATTTTCTTGGTGGTTCATTAATCAAATCAAATCTTTATCAGTAATAGTATTTGAAAATCAGTTGGAACATACCCCCCCACATGCCCACTGGGGCGAGGGTGGAGGGCATTCAACTTTCTAGTTTTCGTTACTGTATTATTATTTATTGCAGTGATTTTTTATGCATTATATCATGAATAATGTTAATACATTAGAAATGTAGCAGAGATTAACTGAAACTTATATTTTTTACTGTCGACCATACAGTTCCCAATAGAATACTAAGAATATTTGACTGTTAATACTACTACGAGTACTATTTGCAGATTCCTGATAATTTTTCAAATATCTTTTAAAAAATTTGAATTGAAGGAATAACTTATATAAGTTGAAAATTTGCAAATTTGTTAGAAACAATATACTCGAATGGATGCCTGCAATTACAGCGTTTTGTCAGACTGCTGCTGTATTCTTCGCGCTTATATAAAAAAATTATCTTAGCACTCGACTTGAATCAGTTTTCGATTTTATTTCATGTATAATTTTGTCTTAACTAATCTCCGACCAAGTAAGAAAATCTTGAGAAGAAAAAATATTTCTGAGTTATTGCTTGTATCTTTTCTTCGCCTTTCAACGTTCATATTATTTATTATAATTTATATGTACGTATATAACTTACTCGTGTATTTAATAAGACGAGTGAAATTTATCATCGATGAACTATAAGCATAATTACGAACATAATATCAGATTAAATTCGCTTACTTTTCTGTAATATTTTCTTCGACCTACAATGAAATGGAAGTATTTTGGACTGAGTTGGAAAAAAAAAGTCAAATGTTGAAAAAAATTTTTTTTGCTTCTAACGATAATTCGTATTCTCGAATTTCAACTCGAGTTGGCGAGAACTCGATGGAAAATTGCACATATTACCTAATGCGAAGCATTAATCATGCGCAGCCAATTATGGCGATGTTGAATAAAAAAAAAAAAAAAAAAAAAACACTGAAAAACTGCACTATTTTTCAACGTATTCGCGATGAAAATAAATGAACGGCTGCTTTTCCTAAATAAACATTTTTTTTCCCCTATCGAATTTTATACATTTGTCATACTCGTATTATTATTTTATTTGATTATTTTTAATTTTTATTCGGCCCCAAAATTTTCTGAATTTCTTTTGACTGAGGAATAATATTTTAATTTTTGTGTATTATTTGCGTAGACGACTCCATACATACCAGGAGTACCACAAGTTGGCAATACTTTCAATCCGTATTTCAGCGCCGCTCCCATCATGCCGACAGCAGCCATTTTAGGCCCCGATCCAAATAATCCACTGAGTATGGCAGTGCAACAGACTGTGGTTACGCAACAGAAAATGCCCAGGGCAGCTGACAGGCTAGAGGTACATGAATTTTGATTATACCATATTAATACAATCATATTTCTCTTAAGGTAGTATAATGTTGTGTTACTGCATTCCATGAGCACTGAAATAACTTCAGTCGAATCTATTCACTCATTTTTTCATCCTGAGATTATTTTGAAATATGCAATGTCCCATTAAGCACTTCTTTCTTTTGCAATTTTTTTTTTCCCATTATTTAGGTAGGTAGCTTAGGAATAGATGGTTTGATAATGTCCAAACGAATTTCAATTGAAGCATTTTTTGTTTGTTTATTATACGTATATGAGAATGCTCTTATAGTGACTTGAACCAAGCGATTTTTAATATATATATTTTATAGATGCAATATTTAGCTAGGATCTTAGTAGACACACAGTAAATAATTGGCAAAAAGTTATTTATTCGACTATTTGCCTTTGTTTTCCCACCTTTGTGATTCGTCTAGACACTGAAGTATAATAAGTCTTGAATTATCCTTGTTTTCGATAATGGAAATTGCTACTCATTCTACTCCTCGTCAATTTATTTACACTGAAGAAAATTAAGTTAGTAATTTTCAAAGTTTGAATAGGAAAACTGGGACAAAAACTTCTGTCTGCAAAATTATTTTTTATTCAATTTTTTGTCGATAAACGAAACTCCATTATCTTATATTCCTGTTCAAAAAAAAACCTGTTCAAAAAAAAAACATGGACTGTATTACGTTATTAAATTTGAACTGATTTTTGTTGTTTTCTTGCTTTCATATAATGTGAATTTTTTAGCATACTACTTAATTATCATTTTTATAATCTCTGCTTCGTGTAATAATATTCCATTTGCAGAATACCTGTATGTATATTGACATCAATATTTTTTTTCATCTTTCGAGTAATGCACAAAAATTCAACTTTTTTTTGGAATTGGCCAATTTTTTAGGCTCTATATTAGCTCAGCTTTGCTTCGTTTTTTTAAAACATGTTTGTCGTAAAATGGATTTTTTTTTTTAACGAATTAATTTTGTCGCTAGTGTAAATTTCAGTATCTAGGTTGTTTTTTATTAATTTTATAAATACCTTTGGGTTTTTTTGCATTTTTATTTACGTTTAATTATTATGTGCACATTAATTTGCTTTTGAATTTTTCATATTTTCGTTTTACACTTGAATAAAGAACAATAGATTACTTTTTCAAGTATAGTCAGTCTGCTCGAAAAACGATTTCGTGACCCAGTAATAAAATCCTTCTAATGGCTCTTGTAGAATGCGCTGCTGAAAATTTGCTGGAAAATTTTGATTTTCTCTCGACATCCAATGTTGAATTTTGTAAACCTCTTCATAATTATTAATATCCCTCGAGTATCTTATCAAAAGCAAAAATATATACCTTTTTAATAATGTGCCAGGGGCGAGAAAAGAATTATTATTGCCTATGCCATTTATTTATAATTTTGAAAAATAGTTTGGGCTTCCATGATCTGTTTTCAGGCAAAGGTTTCTATATGATTAATGTTAGTGGCAAAGCATTCCTGGGAGGTAATTATGTCAGAGTCAAGAGTTTCCCTTCACTATATTTTATCGTGAGGTTTTTAGTAACTTATAGATGTGATTAATTCAACTGTAGTATTTTTGATTACCGATGCATTACTATTCTCCTTTCACTATAAATTATTGGGGCTTAGCAAAATGAAAAATGGTTCCAGATTAGTATAATTATTTCACTAACTTTCATTTACTTGTGTATTATTCTACATATTATCGATATAATATTCATTATTACCTACGGTTCCCTTATTTAAAAAAAATTTTTATGATACCTGCCTTAGTTGAATTGGTTTATCATAGTAAAAAAAGTGTTACTTGAATTTTCAGTATGCATCAATAATTTGTCCAGAATATCGATACTTTTTGTAACGATACTTCTTTAGAAATATCGATAGTTTTGTAAAAATGGAATACAAACCAACGAGTTCCTTCACCACCAATAAAGCCAAAGTATTTTTACCCACCTTGGTTTGGTTCCCAAACGGCCACCAGAGTAGAGCCTGGCTTGCTTTTCTGTGACTTGAAGATTTTTTTTTGTAACTAGTCACAGGTTAACTGTAGATGATCGTAGTCAATACTTTTACTGGAAATTTTCAAAAAATGTTGTTTTTTTTTTTTTCAGAAAATGAATTAGGTTTTAAAAAGATTGTTGTATTTTTTTTTTTTTGACCGTGTAAAAAGTAACCAAACCCCCCCCCCGGCCCATCCATTTATTTGTCGAAAAAGTGAATAAAAAGTGTTGTTTTTCTACATAAAGCCATGCACACAAATTATGAAACCGGTCTGATAAACGGCTGGTAGCGAACTGCCCAACTAAATGACTGTTGACAGCTTTTTTATGATGTGTCATTAGTTATTTTTTGTTAGTTTTTACGAGTCTGTAGTTTTCGCGAATGTACTCGTATTCGATTCTATATACTTCTATTCGAAACTAAAAAAATGAACATTTCGAATTTTCGAGAAAAATATCGATGTATCTCTTTTCTGCGTATCGATGTACAAAAGTATCGATATTCGGCATCGTCGATATAATATTCATCTCTCAGGTTTTCCCCTATTTTTCTTAATTTGTTTGATACCTCTGCCTAGTTGAACTTATTTGTTATTGTTATAAGTATTTTATTCTTTTTTACTTCATTATAATATACAGAGTGTTCCACCTCGAGTTCACCACCAACCAACAGCAGGTGGAGCAATATGTAAGTTACATTTATATATGATAGGTAGTTTGCATATTCTCCGGTTGATAGAAACTGCATAATGTTCGAATCATTTATTCTCCAGACTTTTAATATGGTTGCTTATTTTTAAAAATTCATAAATTCGATAGTTAAAAACCTCCAATTAGGTGAATATGATATAGTACCTATCTTACTTTCAAATTCGATAGTTAAAAACCTCCAATTAGGTGAATATGATATAGTACCTATCTTACTTTCAAATTCGATAGTTAAAAACCTCCAATTAGGTGAATATGATATAGTACCTATCTTACTTTCAAAAAGTCAAACTATCGAAATAAGCAGAGAAAAAATGATGAATAAATATGTGAGAAATTCGAGGTGAACTGTCTTCAATTTTTAATTTCTTTGAAATTGAATGAAAAAACGCGATTTCAATGGGCACTTTGATACCAACTACCGTATCATATAACATGAAAAGAATTCCTCGTAGAAAGATTATTTTCTTGTGAAAAAATAAGTTGGTCCGATTTTAAAAAATTTTTCTATTTTCAGGAAAAAGGTCGAAGATTGAAATTTTTACCTTGAGACAATTAAGTGCCTTATCAAAATGCTTTTGATGTCACATGATACAGCAGTTGATTTTCTTTCAGATAGAATAAATTTTATGTACCCTTTGAAAAACTGAAGACATTTTTTACCCGAAAATTTTCATCTTTTTATTCAACTTTCATCTCTGCTTATTTCGATTGCTCTAATTTTCGTACCTGAAAAACTACATTATATTTATTTGCCAATTGAAGTTTTTCAATTATCATAGTTCTGAATTTATTATGAATTTTTCAAAATAATTACCCGCGTTGGTCTGGGCGAGGAAACAGTTTCAACCCCTGGCCTTTTGCAAGAGCATGCGAACCACCACGAATTAACTTATGTTGCTCTTGTCTGCAGTTGCTTGGTAGTGAACTCGAGACGGAGAACACCCTGTATCCAGTGTAAACATATCGATCTTATTACTTGGGCTTTAATTAATCATATTTTCTCAAGTACTCTGTAAAAAAATCTCGGTAATAATTTTTATTATTCGTATGAGAAAACAGGGACAATTTCGAGATTTATCGTAGAAATGTGCACGAAAATAGTAAAATATACTATCTAAGATGGTAAAAAGCTCTGCAAACGAGTAATAAGAATATCTACAATAAATCTTTAAATGTTCCGGATTTCATACAAAAAGTAGTAAAAATTACTATTCATTTATTTCAGCGTACCTATAGTCGTCTTAATAGTAGCTTAAATTTTTTATTTCATGTTTTTTTTTTTTTCTTTCATTTATTTTGTTTATGTTTTTTTTTTAACTATCTATTGTTTTAATACTTTTTTTTTTTTGTTATTATTTTTTTTTCGATTATCTTTGCTGGCTTGTTGGCTTGCTGTTGCCTGTACTGTACGCTAAAAAATATTTAGCCATCTACCGCTGCCGCTGGAATCGCCGCCCTCAACCAAGTCAATGCGGCGGCCTCCGCCGTTGACATCGGAAGGAAACGTCCACACGATCCTAATGACGATCTTTTTATGGTACTTTCATGGCTTTGCATGTTTAAAAAAAAAAAAAAAAAAAGAACAAAAAGAAAATTACATAAGTACAGGCTCTTTTGTAACGATTTTTATAGCATATTTCCATGTTTAAAGCAGTAAAATAAACGATAAATTCGGGCTAAAATAATTATCTAAATTGCTGCTTCGGTCACAAAAGAGTCTTTTATGATTAATTTTTAGTTAATCGGTATCGGAATAAGTTTTCAAAACGACACGACGCTAGTTTTCTGGTAAATGGAATATATTATGTACGTAGTGAGATAAGGAAATGATTTAATTTTTACCGATATTTTGACTTGGTATTATGTCTTTGACATTTTCTTTTGGGTGTTAATGTTCTATAATATCGAGCAATATTTCTGAGTAGATTGCGTATTAAAACTAAATGATAGATCGGGGCCCCTTTCAAGAATAAGGTGAAATCTTCTGTGCCACAATCCGTAAAGAAGAGAAAATTCAAGGCTCTCGAAAATGATGATGATTATCCTATAAAAGGTCAGAGTAGATGAGGGAACGCATTAATTCTGATTTTCGTGGGATTTTTCTGACACTTGGCTACCATTAAATAAGCAATAATTAATATTATTCCACTGGCAGAAAACTAACCTCGTGTATAATCGTACTATGTAACCTGGAGGTCGTCTCATCGAACCAAATGCCAATTTTGTCTCTCAATTACGATGCAAGATGTCGAAAACAAATCGCCACATCTGCGCTCCGTGACCAATTTGTGCAAATTTTTTCAACTTTTCCGTTTAGTTGCCATCCCGCCGTTTTATTTTTACTAGCTTTATTTGCCACGCTTTACTTAATTCACATTTGAAATGCTTTTTTCCCCCTCATATATTTATGTGTGCGTGTTTTTAATGTAAAAATCCCACGCTTTCAGTAACGTTGTAGCACCAAATGTTTTGAAATGCATTTAAATGAGATGATAACCGAATTAGAAATTTGGAAAAAAAATTGAGGTTGATTTTTCTTTCTTTTTTTTTTTTCGACTGTAAATGATATTTGAAAATTGAGGAAACGAAGTAGGAATCATAAAAGTCGAGAACACGTTAGACAAAACAATCGGTTTATATGTGTCGCTTTAGCTAATCGTTTGTTTGCATGTATTAATCCACTCGGTACTCATCTGCACCAAAAACTGAATGCGTTAAGAACTATAAAGGTGTCCTAGTTCGGGTTAGTCTGCGTCACGAAGGATTTCCATTTATTGTATTCGCAGTTGCCTGACTATACTCGAAATCGAACAGACTGAAGTATTAGATTAAATGTTCGATATCGAACTTCTTCAAAATTCATTTCATTAGTATTGAGAGTATGAAATGAATTTTGAAAAGTTGATAGTGTATGCAGGTAAGGGGAGGGGGTGGTAAGTGATATTTCAAACAAAATCAGAATATTCTCTGAAATGAAAAGTTGAAATTGGTAAAAACTTATTTTTTTACCGAAGTTTTTTTTTTTTTTTTTAAATAATAATTCTAAGCGCCTCATATAAAATAAATTTAGGGTAGTGTTGCGTAAAATCAACCAGTGCCATTAGCACCTCCCAGCGGAATGTATAGTTGGATTCTATTATCACAGAAAAAGCTTATCGATGAAAATTTCAATTTATGAATGCGTGGCAAAACGAACATGGCATTTATCTGTCAGATTATCATTTCTAGTTTGGAAACAGTTTGCCCTGGTTTTTTATTTTTTTATTTTTATTTTTATCTACAAATCTTAGTTTTAGTTTTGATGGTTCAAATGTCATATGCCAAAAAAATGATATTTTTCTTCGACAGACTCGTCAGTGTCTCAATTTATGAGATTCTTTACAAAAATTTATACCTGATGTGAATAAATAGTGTCCGTGGGCGCGGAGGGATGTAAGTTTCAGTTGATCACTGTTACATCTTCAATGTGTTAACATTTTTCATGAAATATATACATAAAAAATAAGTAAGTAACTACAATAGTGCAGTAATAGAAATTGAAAAATTGAAAACGATTAACGAACCAGCGAGAAAATTAAGTAAGAGATTATTGGTAAGAAATTAAAAACAGATCATTGTGTTTTGGGATACATTCGACTATCGATTTTTAACTTCATGTTGAATATCCAAATTTACTGTGTACCATGTAACGAAAACCAAAAACCAAGATTTTAACACATCCAAAAAAACATTGGAATGGAATTTTATTCAGAACTAAGAAAAAAAAAAAGTAAAATCAGTGATAACTGATGGGACCTTTGTACGCCGTGAGCCCAGTTTTGTCTAAATTCGTCTCTTACCTTCTGGCATCGGACTGCTTAACCAGACTAGGACACCCGGTATATTTACATTTTGTTGAAAAAGCTTGAGATCAAAATTAAGAATGAACTTGATTCTCAAAGAATGTGATTTAATTTCAGTAGGTACATCTCGGACTTAGTGACCTTTATTCCCTCTGAACCAAAGCAGAATTTTTTGAGATTCAAGTAGCATTTGATGTTGTACAAATTCGAATTATCAAAATTACTTTTATTTGGGCCGTAAGGTGACTAAATTTTGAGATACGTAGACATTTTTGCCTTTTTCTATTTCTTGTGACGAAAGATGAGAACCGAATTGTCTTGTGTTTCTAATAGTAACGTGTATTTTTTTTCCATTGTGTGTTTCAGATGGACATGAAAACGGTTGGCGCTTTTTACTATGAAAATTTTGTAAGTTTCATAATTACTAACATCGTTAATATTTTATTTATTTATTCGTAATTTAGTCTAATCATTCACAATCAGTTTTAAAAATAACATAACTCGCAGTGGTGTCTGTGGGTGACTGGTGTAGACCTTTCGTTTGTGTCCCTGTCGTGTTCGCTAATTCTTCCCAGTAGTCGGTGACACTCTTTTTATTTTGCACATCGATATTTTGCCTTCACTCGAGCGACAATTTTACGTGCAGTTTTTCTCTCAAGAAGCGTGTAAAGCTGGTAATTTTGATTTTTGAAGAAGCTTCTGCCGGTTATAGTTATGATTTTTGCACTCGTGTACCTTTGTCCATTAGTGCTGAGAAAGTGTTCGTGCTCTTTATTTAATTGTGGAAATTATACTGCTACAGTAGAAAAAGAAACGAACGCAGAGCTACAACTGGGAAAATGCAAAATTGTCTTCGAAATTCGATTTTTGATTGGTCAATATTTGATAGTCTTTTAGTTTTGACCAAATCTGTCTGATAGATGCGACGTATTATCGTATTTGATTTTCATAATTCGAGAGGGCCATTCAAGTTTCTTAATTGAGAACCTGCCTATAGTAAATCTATTCTATTTGTTAAATGTCTTTCAACTTTGATTAAAGGCATTTGAAATTCATTATTTACGGCGTTCTGGTTATGCAATAAGCGTAACATATTTTTTCTTCAGGTTTCATAACTTTTTCGTTCGTTGGTATTTCGAGTTAGGAAAAAATAGCTACAAATTTCTGTAGCATTCTATAAAATTGCCGAGGATATGGGGAATCTCCTTTTGAACAGATTTCTTCGAATTCTAATTGATTTTGTTTTTTTTTTTGTTTACCGTCGAAAAAGTTGGAAAACAGTCCCCAATAATTTTTCGAATATTGAAAATTTTTTTGGTTCTACATACTTCCTGGCAACCATTTACTAAACGGTCGCTGGGAAATAATTTTTTTGTTATTTTTTGCTTTCAAAAAATCGGCCAAACTGTCCCTATTCTTTTTACAGAGTCCTAAAGGTTCATGACTTCCGTGAATCAAAAACGTGCTTTTCTAGCGGGGCTTGCTGCGCTAGAATTTTTTAAACGAAAATTGAATTTAAAAAAAAAGGTCATATCCCGTAAAATTGTAATGGGAAACATTTCGGAGCTACAAGAATGAAACACGTATACCTACTTAATACGTCTCTCATTTGAAAAATATTTTATAAAAATGGAGAAAAAATCTCCGAAGTCCCTCGAAAAATCACTGAAAATCCCCCCTAATTCCAGAAAATCCCTGTAACCCCCGAAATTCCCAAAATCTCTGATTCTGCGCCGCTGACATAGATTTCAAGACAGTTGAAAATCCTTCATGGTTCCAGGGATTAAGACTCGCAGTTGGCATCGCTGCTTTTGTCGCCTCAGCAACCCCGTAACAAAACGCACGTTACCTTTGCAGGTGTTAAAGAGTCCTCCTTTCCCTGCCCCCTCGCCGGCCAGCCGCATTAGCTTTAAATTTACGCTGCTACATAATAATATGAACCGTTGTAGAACCGAATAACGTACGAGTAAGTGCCAAAAAAAAACCGTGATTTTTCAGGAGCGCATAAGAAAGGTTCACGTGTTCGCGTGGTATTTTTTTTTTTAGATAGAATGTCGCTACTTTCAATCGACTATACTCCTCTAAAATTCAAAGCTATACTCAGTGGCGTCTGCTCTAGGTGTGCAAGGTGTTCCCTGCACACCCAACCAAATTAAAAAAAAAAATTCATTACTCATTAATTAATAAGTTACTATGAAATAAGAAAACATAATGGAAAAAGTAAAATTAAAATTTTTTTTTAAAACAAAGAAATGAGAAGGCACTTGTATTCTTGCGTTTCTTTTTTCTCTCCTTCCTCCAAAATTTTTGTTAACAGCTGAAGATCCTCTTCTCTTTTCAGTTTTGTATTTTCTATTTTTCCCCCAATTTTTATCACTTTTTTTAGGTGATGGGAGAGGGTAGAGGGGAAGAGGAGAAGGAAGGGTTTGATTTTTGAAGTTGAACCTCAGAGTTGAACACCCAAAAAGTACTACCAGGTGACGCCACTGGCTATACTCCGTTCATTCTGAGATTACGAAGAACGGAACGTCAAATTCACATTCATCGACAATATAAGTATCGATTAGTGTGATGAGAAACAATAAAGTGAAATCGGAAACGCAGCCATATTTTATGGTTGCTGAATGTGAACGAGTGGATACCTTTTCCTCACCGCGGAGCCATGCAAACTGAAATCCGTTTTTGGCAGTCGTGAAGTGAACGCTGAACAGAATGTAGATTGTGGAAATATAGGCGTTTTCGTACGATTTGAGAAGTGGCGTCGCGTCGTAGTATTTTTGGGTGTTCAACTCTGAGGTTCAATTTCAAAAATCAAACTTTTTTTTCTCCTCTTGCCCCCCGCCCCCCATCATCATCTAAAAAAAGTGTTAAAAATTGGGGAAAGAATAGAAAATACAAAACTGAAAAGAGAAGAGGATCTTCAGCGGCTAACAAAAATTTTGAAGGAAGGAGAAAAATAAGAAACGCAAGAATACAAGAGTGCCTTCTCATTTCTTTGTTAAAAATTCGTTTTTTTTTTAATTTTACTTTTTCCATTCTGTTTTCTTATTTAATAGTAACTTATTAATTAATGATTCATTAATGAGTAATGAATTTTTTTTTTTTAATTTGGTTGAGTGTGCAGTGAACACCTTGCACATCTAGAGCAGACGCCACTGGCTGAGACCAGTTCTCTTGGGCGTCGATGCAGGGTGTCCCAAAAAATCTGTTTCACCACCTAACGCTAATTTTTCGTGAAAATAGCACTTTCGTCATTCGGTTCTACAACATTTCATACCTATATATCGATGGTTCTGCGGCAAAAGGGCCTATCTGTTGTAGAAAACTAGAGGAGATTGGCCCTTTTGCCGCAGAACCATCGAATTATATGTACTATTATACATATATATGATTTTGCAAAAATTCGTATACCGTATGTAACTAATGCGCATTTTTCTTGGCGTGTGCTTTGCATTTGTGGCGCAGGCGTTTCCCGGAATGGTACCGTATAAGCGCGCCGCCGGCGACAAGTCCGGCGTGCCCGTCTACCAGCAGAGCGCCGCGACCGCGTACCAGCAGCTGCTGCAGCCGTTCGTGCCCGTCTCATGTGAGTACCGCCTACCGCCCACCTCGTCTAGCGCTTTCTCATCCAATGCCGCAGCTTTTACGGGTATCTCGTTAAACAAACAAATGTTGCCCGCCGCCGCCGCCAGCAACCCGGCCTCCGTCATGCCGGCGCACTCGGCGGCCGCGGCCGCCCACCAGGCGGCGGTGGCCGCCCACGCCGCCTCGGTCGCGCACGCCGCCTCGACGATGCCGCGCTACCACACGTCGACCGCCGGCCAACTGAACCAGGCGGCCTTCGCCCACCACTTCTTCCCGCAGCTGGCGGCGGCCGCCGCCCTGCGGCCCACGATGGCCGCCGGCGGCTGCTACCCGACGGCGGTCGGCATGGGCGCGCCGCACATGGCCGCCGCCCAGCAGCAGCAGCAGCACCCGATGGCCGCCGCCGCCGCCTCCTCGCACCTGTCGGAGCTGCTGGCCGCCGCCCAATTCTCCAACATGGCCAGCGGCGCCGCCGCCGCCCACGCCGCCCACGCCGCCGCCGCCGCCAACATGAACTGCAACAGCAGCAGCAGCGCCGCCAACGTCACCGTCAGCAGCAGCAACAGCGTCGCCAACAGCGCTAACGGCGGCGGCGCCGCCGGCAACTACGGCGCCGCGGTGGCCGCCATGGGCGGCAACGTGCACCACGCCAACGCCGTCGCCGCGGCCGCGGCCGCAGCCGCCATCGCGGCCTCCACAAACACGCCCACCATAAACTCTCTTAGCCACAATAATAGTAACATGGGCGCCGTCGCCGCCGCCTATAGTAACGTTGCTAACAATAGCGCCGCCAGTAGTAACGCGTCGTCACTAAATAGTAACAGCGCCGCTAGTAATTTAAGTAGTACCAGTATTGGAAGTAGTGCGAACGACGAGGACTCGCAGCCTTATAAAAAGCTGAAAACGTGTTAACCGCTGCTCCCCAGCCCCCGCTCGCGCCCCCCCCGACCGAGGCCCTCCCCCCTCCCAGCTATATACGCCTCTTCGCGTGTTTTTTTTTTCTTTCTTTCTTTTTGGTCGTCGTCATTTTTTCTCGTTTTCAAGTTCCCAGTTTCTTTCTTCCTTTTTTTTTTTTTGATTGTTTTTTTTTCCTTGTTTAAGAATTTTTAAGAAACGCACAAAAGTTAATGCGCGCGTCAGAGCGATATGTCTCATATACCCTACCTATGTATAAAATATTTTTCAAGCATTTTTTAATTTAGCGCCGAATGCATTTTTCGTGTGGACCCGCATTTGTGCGTACTCCTCGTTTCCTTTGGGGAAAGGTGCATGCGATGGTGACGAATGGCAAATCTAGCATGAGTTGTTGTAATGTGAAATTATAAAGAGGCGATTGTTATACTCGTATATTATAGATGAGAAACTATAGAGCACCGTAAATGCGTCGACCTACGACCTGCTGCTGGAGGAATTCCAGGTGCTACTTTTGCGCATCCGTAACGTGGTCTTACAAGTAATCTTCCTTGAGAGTATTTTTTTGCGCTGCGCTTACTGGACACACTTATTTCATGGCAAATAGTGTTATTGTTAGTTCTGCTAAAAGGACGGACAGAGCCAGTATTGCCAACCCGCATTGTTGAAAATCCCTGGCACGAGCTAAAAAAAAAAAAAAAACAGTTCTTGGAGATGAAAAGTAATCCGTTGAAAATTTGAATTTTTGTTGAAAAAAAAAATACTCGACTCGTTGGAAATTAAAATTTTTGCCCCCCCCCCACGGAAAAAAATTGATACATAAAAAACAAAGATAATAAACTGTGACCTGTCCAATTTTGATTTGAAAATTTTGAAAGTGTAAGAATTTAATAATTGAAAAAAAAAACTAATATATTATGTATTTCTTACTTGAATAATTATGTGAAAATTGAAAAAATCCCTGAAACCCTCCTCCCCGTCCCGCTTATAGCTGACTTATAAACATGGCAATACGCAGTTCGTTAACGCTTACTTTTATATACAACATTTTTCGGGTGTAGACGTGCTATAGAATATAATATAATGCAGGCCATTGAATTATATCAAGTTTACTCGTTCAAGTGCCTGCCAATTTAACTCTGTAGGTAGCATATTTTTATTTATTTTTATTCCTTGATTTGGACGCGTTTGAAAGGTGGAATATAGAATATAGATGGAGTATGTCCTTCAAGGGGACAGTAAATGCGTGAAATACGCATTCTGACATAAAATCTGTACCAGAGAAGCCTAAAATGAATCTAAATCAGAATTTAGCGATACGATGATAATATTGACCATTCTTCGTATAAATTACCATATTATACGTGCTGTAATTCTGACAATGAGACAGCCCTTGCAGGGTCGAATTGAGACTATCGTATAGTTAGATGAATAGAGGTAGGCGCTATTTGTCATTTTCGTCGCATTCACAAAGTCATTATTTATTTATTCATTCGTTTATTCTAACGTAAAAGGTTGGAGCTGAAAAAGCTACCACTTTGTATTTTACAAAAGATGATGTAAAAGTCTTGGCTGTTTGTAGAAGATGAATACTCGTATTATAGAAATATCGTTTCTTACACATGAAATTAATGTATTTTATTGAAGAGAGTAAAAAAAAAAAATATGGTAGGATTTTCAAAATTTTAAACAGTAGATTTTTGTCATTCTGCCTTGACAGGATCGTAAAATTCGCTTTCTTTTTCATCGGTGGTCTGAAAACGAATATTAATAGTAGATATCAGCCAAGAGGAGAAAAAAAAAGTTGTATAGCAACCTTATAGAATGGGGAAGTGCTGTATTCGTTTTTCTTGAAAATTATCTGCTTGTGCACTTCAAGGTGACGATATGTGTGCCGACAATTTGATATCACTCTACGTCTTCTCTCTCCCCCTCTCCCTGATAAATTCAGGAAAAAGTTCGTATCAATTTTCTATTTCTATTTTCTAATGTAAGTATGTACATCTGGTCGTTAGTTATACTTTTTTTTTTTCCGTATCTATTTATTAAATACGATTTTGTACGAACTGGAGCGCTGAGAAATCTGTTAGCTACCATAGTGTAGTTAACTCATACTTTTTCTTCCGGAAAGTCGTATTTTACGATGAGAATCGTAGGGTTCTTTTGAAAAAATTCATCATCGTACCGTCAAAGCTCGTTGATTTTGAGCGAAAAATAAGAAATAATTCGCCTGTTAAGTTGTCAGATAATCGTTTTCATAATGTCAGTGAACGTAGATTTGCCATTTTGTCCCATCATGTACAAAGAGCATCGTTCAGTGAGAGAATATTATGTAATTTAGTTTTTTTTTTTTTTACTATTATTATTTTGTTAGGATGAAGAAAGGAAGAAAAATCCTTTAAAACATTTAAAAATAACGTTTTTTCCTTGTAACTTTCGTATCCACCATTATTAGGTACCTACATTATATAATTGTGGATCGTACCTTTATTTTATATTATTATTTCGAACTTGTATAATGTATACGTATGAATAATTTTTAAACTATTTATTTTACGAAATTGTTTTCCCCTCCTTTTTTTTTTTAGTTTTTTCATTCATTTATTTTGCGCCCTTTCTCGTTATGAATTCTCAAATAACTCCCCCCCCCCCTATTTTTTTAAAAATTTTTCGTGTTCCTACGCCAAAATTTTAAATGTATATTATTTCATTCGTACCCCGCTTCCCCTTCCTCGAAAACCTATCTAGATACTATATAGTTTTTAAATCGATCGGCGATCGCTTTTGTTTTTTAAAGTCGAGAAAACGAAAAAAGATTATTTTAACGATATACCTACCTAGCGTGTTAACAATGCTTAAATTTTTTAGATCGTGTGTGCGTGTGCGTGTGCGTATTTTTTCTCCGGGCCTCACTTTTGTAATAATAATTCATTATTATTTCTTTCCTCTTATATCGCACTCCCCAGGTGTTTACGGTTCATTCTTTTTAGACGAAGTTTTGCTAAAATCACCGAATACTAACTTCTTTTTTTTTTTTACAATATCGTAGAACGCAGATCAAAAACTTTTGGTCCGTTGTTTTGAGCTTTTTTATTCTTCACGTTTAGCTTTTTGTTTCTTTCAGAACGCTGATTTCCATTTTTTATTTTTATTTTTTTACGATGGTGGTCATAGATTTGTCATAATTTGAAAATACCCTTTACGCTATTATTTTATATAATGTAGTTACTGTCTAATTACCAGCCAGAAAGAGTAATTGGAAATGAAATCAAGGAAGTGAGGGAATAGGTTTAAGTGTACAGAACTTAGCGATATATTCTCATCGTTTATTGTAAATATTATCTTCGTTTGTATAGTTTTCTTTCACGACGTAAATTCTCGTTTTTATCATTATTAGCGAAGTCATTACTAATATTTTAATTGATTCGTCGTGGACATAGTTCGACTAATATTATGCGTCTGAGATTCGCCTTTTATGAGAGCTGGATGCGTTTTATGCGGGGTGTGTCGTACGTCACGTTTTCCTTCGTGCATTTTACTTTGTCTATCCGAGTGACTTATCGTTAGTTAAAAAAAACGAATAGGAAAAATACTGGTACTAATTTTTTTTTGTTAGATTTTTTTGCCGCCATTTTGTATGAAGCTATATATATATATCTACGCTGGTAGCAGTGGCTATGGTTATTGACGAGCTTTCGCAAAGTATTCATTTATTTATTTACTTTTTTTTCGTTTCCTTTATTTGTGGTTCGGTTGTTGTTTTTTTCCTTTAATTTTTTATAACACATTCGTGTATTGCGCCGGATAACCTTTTAAGGTGACCATTGATTAATGCACGGTAATGAGTACATACCTATAGCCTTATGTACGAAGAAAAGGGGCTTATTTCGGTGGGCTGTTTGAAATATTTCGCTTCTTTTTTTTTTCGCCGAAAAATTTTGGTTTTCTAGCATTTTAACAGACTATTCAGTGAGAGGTTCAAGTGATGTGGGAACAAATTGCAAACCGGTCCGTGTGTATGAGGCGTGCTTCGAAGTATGGAATCATCAAGTATTCTCGCATGGGAGCTGGAAATACACGGTGTTCATCAAGTGCTCGAATCCTGATAAGTCCTGATTTTTGAAAATCAGTCCTAATAAACTTGATTTGAAAAAATAATTGAAAAAAAAAAAAAACTAGAGAAGTGCTGATTTTTGCAGACCACAAAAACTTTCTCCTCATTAAAAAATAACCAGCCGAAGGTTTTTAAATTTACCTTACACCCTGTGCTTGCACCTGTTTCTCCTGATTTTATGTTTCATCAAAATATAAGTGAATCGTATTTTGGTGAAAAGATTGTAAAAAAAAAAAAAAAAAAACTATTTCAAATACTTTTTGATTGCTGATGCAGAAGAAAATAATATCTGTGTTTAAAAAAAAAAAATTCAAAATGTGATACTTTGCATTTTTGGTATGTTAGTTCACTCACTTCTAGTCGTTCTCATTCTAGTAGACCTTCTGAAAACCTTAAAGTAGTTTCAACCTTATTATTCTCATTTGTTGTGAATTTATTTTGTATTAATTGAATTGGATAATTACTCGCACATTATGCACTGACGATCTGAGGTCATTTCCCAATCGGTTTCTCAGTTAATTTTCAAATTTCAGCGATTGGTTTGAATTCCTGAGGATGAATATGGGGTATTAGTGAGTTATTCTGCGTTTATTTATCTGGACAAAAGATTCTTGTGACTTCCTGCTTATGGCAGTATTATTTTATTACCTCCAGTTGACTGATCTCTGCACCGTTGTCTCTTTATTCTTGATATTTTTCATCAGACATAGTCTCTTACTGCACCAGTGTATATTAAATGTTATCAAACTCCTAATAGCCAAAATGAATCGCCATTATGCTGCTATTCCCTTATGAATCAAGTCTCAATTTCCTCATCGAAGAAAAATCCATTTTTAGAGGCCACTAAAACGGTGATTCTGGCTACTGTTTGTCCATCCCTAGCCCCCCCTGCTGAAACAGACTCTTCGTTTTCTACGGCGTTCTCAATTTCTATTCGTGTCTTGTAAATAATTTGTTTTTGGGTAATTTCTCCCCACCCACCGAACGCTTAGTTCGTTTATTTGTAATTTTATGCCTAGTTCTAGTGGTTTATCGTCTTTTTTTTTTCAAACTCGTTCCTCAGTAGGTACATGTGTAAAAAAAAAAGTTATAATTTTTTTAGACAAACAGAAAAAAAAAATTATTAATCAGTCAAGTGCAATGTCAATCAACGCGATTATTTTAAATGCAGCAGCAAAAAGCCTCTTTTTCTTTCTTTCTCTTTTTTTTTTTTTTTTGCAGAACTGCAGTTCAAAAAGAGTGAACCGAATGTTTGGTCGTATAGACAAATGAGAATGAGTTTCCTCTTAATAAATCCCTATATCTGTGCCCAACCCTCCCCGAATATTGAAGATGTGTATGAGCTGACCTCAGTGTGAAAATCAGCATTTAAATTTTCGTTCGCCCCTTTGAAATAGTCTGAAACACTCGTTTTGTAGCATTTTTTTAATCATTAATTTTAATACGCTTTCCATCCGGCTGCATAATTAACCAATTGTACGTTTTACCGAACAGAATTACTTCGCAGCTTTGAATTTTTAAGAAAGAAAAAAAACTCGGTTCTGTGTAGAATTTTTTTTTTTTTAGAAAAAATGTTATCCTTTATTACATTGTTTAGTTTTGTTTTATATTCCACTTAAACTTTATTGCCAGCTATAGCATTTGAAAAAAGGGGTGTCGAAAATGTATTCGTTTATTGATTTTTCTCTGCTTCATGTATTGTTTCTGCACATGAAAAAAAAAAACACAAATTAATGGCGCGTATTCGTTGGAAAAAAAGAAAATACTGAAACTGTCGAACCAGTATTTATTTTTAATTTTCGTAGTTTTACAAAATCACATACGACGATAATGTATGATTGATTTGAAAAAAAAAAAAAAATGTTAGGTTTATTCGTTTTTTTTTTGTTTTTTTTTTAGCATAACTTGATTGTGAACGAGATAGGATATGCATTTGCAAGAGATAAGAATAAGCCAATACAAGTGGAAAAAAAAATCGTTTTAAATATTATGCTTTTTTGAGGAAATAGTTGTAATTTTCACGTTGAATTGTGTCTTAGAAAAAACCAAAAACAAATCTCTTCTTATGCAATTTTTTTTTTTTTTTTTTTTTTTTTTTTTTTACACGAAACGAATTTTAATGCTGCGAATTCGACTTGAACTGTGTAAACGCGCCTAAGGAAAAATTTAATATTTTCGTTTCTGAATTTCTTTTTTTTTTTTACTTTTAATTACAATTACGTGGACAATGGGTTTTCTAATGCACGCTTGTAGCTTTTAAAATATTAAAACCGAATTTTTTTTCCTTCCATATATTTTAATACGCATAATTATACACATATTTTTTAAATAATTTATTGTTACGAAGTTTTGAAAAAAAAAAAAAAAACAATTGCTTTGCTTGTAGAGGTGACGCAGTTTTATCATTTTAGAATTTAAAAAAAAAATATTCTCTTCCCGAAATGAAAATTTCGGTGCCCTGTTTTTTTTTTCTTTTTTTTTCTTTTAATTATGATTATTATTAAAAACATTTTTTTCCGCTGCAAATGTGTATCTCATCTCGGCTTTTTGTTTGATTTGTTTGACAATATAATTGAAAAGCTTTTATTACACATGTACCAGTATTTTACTACCTATGTATGCTATATGTGAGTTGAAAAAAAAAAAAATATTAAGAAAAAAATGCATGTTCATACAAATATCGAGTTTATTTTTTTCTCAAGTAATTTTATCATCCGCTTTTACCGTGTCTTTTATTGTCTCTATTCCTCTTTTTCCTCTCTTTCTCTTTTATAGTTTTTCTTACTATTATTGATTTTTTCCGTGTATTTCTGGTGATTTGATCGAAGCCGAGTTAACATCTTTTTTGCTAATTAAATACGAAAAAAAAAAAATAGTAGTCACATTATTCATAGTATGCTACGTAATGGTTTTTTTTTTTGTGTGCGTTGAAGATGCGAAATTGTTGTCGAGATTGGTGAGCGAAATTTTCGAGAATCGATTTTCTAGCATTTCTCTAACGCGTTCTTTCTTGTCAGTGTCTTTTTCTGCTGTTTTGTGTCAGTGCTATAGCTGTAAAATTAATGGCTGAAAATTAAATTAATTAGTAAGTTATATGTTAATGTAGATAGTATCTTGGTGTTGGGAATTAATTTTCTTAGGTGTACCTTTCAGTAACTCGTTATATGTACGTATTTTATAAGACGCAGTAGTGATTTATATTGTTCGTATGTTTTTAGGATTATTATTATTATTATGTTGGTGTAAACGAAGTCTGTATGGAAAGAGAAGTTAAATTATTTGCGATTATATGCCTTCATCAGTGGGTGATCTGAAAAGATACCCTTATTAATTTGCACATGTTACCAGCTTGAGTCTAAAACCTGCCAAGTCCCAAAAAAATTACCAATTTTTTGCACTCGAATGATCTTTTTTTGGCCTGATATTTTATCAGCTTGCGTGAATCATGACGTCACGGGTGGGAAACATGTATAGACTTCTCTTTTCATACGATTTACTGTATTTTTGTGATACATTCGAAAACAACCCTCAAGCAAGAAATTAAACTGTTGGTTCTCCTTCACCTGTAAAGACCTACCAAAAAGTGGTATTGTCACAATTGCTATCGTCTAAATTATCAAGTCGCAAACTTGAAAACAACCGAATCCTTTTTCTTCATTTTATCCAGACACGTCGATGGAAATTTCATCTGTGTGTGTACTTCGAAGGTCTGAGGCACTTTCAGGCCTTCCTTGACAAGAATTACACGTCATAAATGAAAACTCCTTCTAAACTATGAATTATTGTTTCTCTTTAAAGTTTTTTTTATTTCCACTCACCTTTCTATCGAAATAATCCGAACGACATAATTCGTGTTTGGAATGACATTTATTGGAGACATATAGACTGCACCCATTCGGCTTCCTGACACCTCCCCCCTCCCCCCCCGTATCTTAGTCAGTCACAATCGAAAAACGAATTATAAATCAGCTTTCCCCTCAACTCCACCCATTTCGGCGTCCGAAAGGGGCGCTGGCTGTTCCATTTTGGCATCGGTTTTAGGTGGGCTAATTTGAATATCGTCGTCGTCTTGTCCGGGTACATCAATAATGCATCGAAATCGTAATTTATATTCGACTTGAAACGGTAGCTAGACGATGTATTCTAATTTTCAGAAGGAAAATTATGTCGTAGCACTCCTCTAGCTGAAATTATCGTCTAATGCGATAATCGTGCAGATTATCGTCGATTTTAGCAAGAAGTGTCCTTGGAAAGTTGCAAACTACTGTCTTATGTAATATTTAATTCGTATTTGTGTTTGCTATTCGCTAATGTGAATCGTGAATTATGGTTAAATGTTATACAACCAGTAATGTGATATGTACGAGTAATGTAGCCTATATTTATACTTCAATATTTTAAGCTCTCGCATTTCTCATCGCCAGTAATGTTAATGTGGGTGTAGCTTAGCGCCAAATTGGCCCTTAATTTTAAATTTTTATTGTAATATGAATAATTTTTTATTCATCGTGGTTATTGTTTGAGTTTTAGTATGCCGCCGTAAATGGGGTTAACTTGGCACACTTTTTCAGCATTTTCCAACTTCATCACTCTTTCTTTCCTACATGGCAAATCACAATCTATACTTCAAGTATATCAAAATGTGCGTTGAAGGCTACTTTTTTCAACTATGCTCTCAAAAATTTGATCCATCAATTCCAAGTGTAAAACTACCCCCTCTCTTTTGAATTGCCTTCAGCTATTCACAAAGTATGATACAAATATTTCCAGATTTCTTCTTTAGAAGTACTTCTTGCTAAATTTTATTGTCAGTAAAACATACTCTTAAAGTTGGAAATTGAAGAGAATTGCCAATATTTTTAGCCAGATTAATTTATTATTTCTCTTATTAACAACACTGTTCAGATAATAGAGAGAAATTTGAATTGGGGTTTGTTATTTATCTCTCTTTCTTTGTTCTTTCCTTCTTTCAACTTTAGTACCAGTTGGCAGGGATACCAACTGCAGGGATTTTTTACTGTCTTTGAAAATTTCAGGAATAGAACCAGGGAATTTTTTTTGTATTTCTGGGATTTTTTTAATATTGATAATTTTTTTTTTTGATAGGATTTTAAGAACTGATCTAAGTTTCCCAATTATTATTTAAATTAGAAATGATATTCGGTATCCTTAACTTTGTACCTAATTTCAAATTTTTCCAATTAGAAATTCTACAGACCGTTTTTTTTTATTTTATTTATTTATTTATTTATTATTTTTTTTGTTAAATCCACTTATTTTGAACGAAAAAACCGGTTTCAGGAATTTTTTATATTTTTTTGACCCCATGGAATTTTTTTTTGGCTTGATGTAGGGTTTTTTAACAATTTTGGGTTGGCATTTGGCAACGCTGTCAGTTGGTTTGTAACCTTCGAGCAGTAAAGATGTTCGTGCTTCGTGTTCGTTTATTAATTTCAGTTTTCTTTTGGTTCGTTCTGATTTCGTCTTTTTCTTATAATTATCCTTTCATGACTGTGATTTCCTTTTGATTTATTTACAATAAGATAAATTATATTTTTTATGTGTTGAATCCTCATCGAATCTCTACAAAGTGATCTGGTATATCTATTTTTATTGACTGTACATATCATTTTTACTCAGCTGTATTTAGGTATGTGATTCTATTTTTTATTATTATTTTTAGTAAAAATTATTTTCATCAGTTATAATTACATAATTATTATGTTCTCATGATCCGTGAATATCCTCGTCTTAAATTTGTTAATTTTCAGCCATTTATTTTAGATATTATTTAGAAGTTTTTTTTAGAATAATTATTCTAGTTTTTTATTACGTTGATTTGAAAATTTTTTATATTCGTTTTTTGTATCTCGAGACTCGTTTGAAACTTGAAAAAAGTTCATTAACATTTGCCCATTACCACAATGAAGCAAACCTTAATGAACTCGTAGCGGAAAATAGCTTAGAATTTATTTTTAGTAGAGATTTGTTCAAAAATCGGTTCTCGTTTATTATCATGTGTGGGTTAGAAGTGATGAAGCTTCGTACGAGAATAGCCCTTATGCTTTAAATTATCTCTTCGAACCACTATGACTACTGTGTAGAGCTTTATATGGTGTCATTTTTTTTTTTTTACCAAAGAGTTAGCATTGCATTGACAATGGTGTTGGTGTATTTGTAGATTTTTGCCAAAATGTTTTTTTCTTTGTCTGCAATGGAAAACGCTACGTTGTAATAATTATTCATTTTTCCCCCAGGCTACATACATTTATCACTGTTTTTATTAATGCTTCAGCTATATACCGAAACTACAACTTGAGTGTATTGATAGACCTTAAAAATGGCTTTTATGAGATTTTGCCATCATTGTGATACAATGTATTCGAAAAAGAGCTCTTTGCTCTTTAGGAAAGTGGCAAGTACTGTGATAGAGTGTAATTGAAAATTTAGTATGATTAAATTACAATCAGTGGTGTTTGGGAAGTTCGTTGGGTAACCATTTTTTTTTTTTGGTTTGTTATTTCAAATCGAATGAATTGTATGAAAGCCCATTTTTCTCAAAGGACTACCATAGTTTATAAATAAATTCCTTCATGACATAGTAGTCGATGGTTTTATCTAAGTACCTATGCGGTTAAAAATTATCCAGACAAGTTTTATTTTGAACAGTTTAATTAATTTTAATTTAGTTACTTTATCTCGGTTTTCAGTATTTCAAGGTCAGTTGACTTTTTGGTATAATTTCTCTGATAATAATGCTTTTCGAATGGTCTTGATAGAGAATTTCAATTATTCATTTTTGGGTTTTACAGTTGAATTGATTTCGGACCCAATCTCAGGTGGACTCTTGGACCAAATTTTCTTGAAAAAAAAAAAAAAAAAAAACAAAGATATCAAAATTCGTCAGAAAACGACTAAATAATGAAAATTTTCTGCGCTTCGTGCGGATATTAATTCAAATTTTTGTTTTTTTTGGTGATGCAAATTGAGACAAAATCCTTGAAATCGTCGAAAAAACACCCTATTTCAAAAAGTCCCTGGTTTTATCCCTAAAATTTCTCAAGGCAGTGAAAAATCTCTGGTTTCAGGGATTAATCTCTGCAGTTGGCATCCCTGCACCTTCTCAAATGAAACAGACTATTGGTTATACCTAGAAACCCGTTAAAATATGGAAAACGTTCAGTGTTTTAAAGGTTGATATGTATTATGTAAATTTGAGTAATAGTGGTTCAACTGTTATTTTCCTCTCTGAAAATTTGAGTTCTTAAAGCTACCACGTATTCACCACTGATTGTAGCAAAAGAAAAATTTCCTGTCTGAGTGAATCTCGTAAATGAAGCATATTAATCGAGTATTTGTATGTCAGTAACCCAGTTTATCCCAACTTCTGATGAAAACTCGATGATTATAGACAATTAAATAGTATGTGCTGCTGTTGTAAGCAAAATAGTGTATACTCAAATCATAAATATTTACCTCCAATTTGAAAAATGGTATCAAGATAGAACAATAATACATCTCTTTATTCCTTGAAACATGTTCCTTGATAACTCGAATTTCATTGCCCCCCCCCCTCTCTCATCATTTTTATTCCATCACCAGGTTTATACGTACTGCTCACTGATGAAGGTAGTCTATATACACGCTACTCATCTATCAACTAAAATGAAAATGTTCGAGTGTAGCCTTAATTTAAACGGTTTATCTACAGGTTTTATTTATTTATTTTTTAAAACTCAAATGAAAATCATTGAAAAGAGAGTGTAAGTCAAATTTTGTGATTTGCCAATATTTTTCTCATTCCATTATTTAGGTACTTATATTGAGTTTTTTTTTTTTTTTTTCTTTTCTTTTTAATCAATCTGTACAATTTTGCTCACGATAATACTTTTTTGTTGGATCGAAATCTCCTCCAATTCCTGCTGGAAAACCAAGAATTTAAGCTCAGTTGGTTGTCGAGTGAATCACTCTACTTGCTCGTTGTAATGCAGTCTGCAACATGGTTGTTGTGTGACATTAATGCTTTAATTTGAAAAAAAGCATGTTTCTCTGTATCTGCTGCTTTGTTTATGCACACGCTTGAAAAATCAACTTTGCTGTGGCCGCTTTTCAGGTATCATCATTTTTTTCTCCTGTGCAGGTAACTTCAACCGTATCATGTATTATAAACCCATACATATATATATATATTTATATGTGTGTGTGTGTGAACACCGCCATGTACTTATTATTTGTGTCTTTTACCCCCTCCTAAATAATGCACATCGTATAGTTCTAGCTAATATTGGAACGTAGTTGCGAATTTATTTTCATTAGAAAATGAAAACTAACTATGTGTCTGGTTTATACTCGTATTGTAGTTTATGTACTGAGTCGATTTTAAATTCAATTCTTAGTTCTGTTGAAAGGTGTGAAGTGTACATTTTGGTATTGAAAAGGCAGTTTTAAGGAGTATGCCTTGGAATAAGTGAGTCGAAAATTATATTTTTATTGATGAATAGAACAATATTTTTCAATGAAAAAAATTAGTAACACTAATCAGTATAAAATTGCATGGAGAGTAAAATATGTTCATAAAATATAAATCTATTTTCAAATTATGAATGCTGTTTTTTCAAAACTATCCATTCTTTGAAATCGTTATAATCCTGAAAAATTTTAACAATATAAATCATTTTTGTAATTAAAATTATTTCTTTCTGTAAAAAATAAAAAGGATAGTACCTCAAGTTTGTAAGTAGAATGAGAAATCATTAGTCAACAAATAGATGGGTAATGGTTATTGAGAAAAGAGAGATATGAAATTTCTAATTATTGGTTGACTAGTGACTAGCCCAGCTTGTAGAATACCTATGTGAAACCCTTAGATCAAATAATTTTTTTTTAATTATAATTTAGTTGTAAAGAATTCCCATGTATTTTCCTCCTTGGTAGTTCTAAAGATACTCAACACTGCAAAGCCCAGTATGCTTCAAACAATTCTCAAAATTATTAGTTGATTTACCCTCGCATAATTTTTGATTTGTTGCAGCACATTATGCAGTTGACGAAATTCAGAAAGGAAAAATTTATTTTATTTCAGTTTAGTTGATAAGAAATTACCAGTTTCTATTTTTTATTTTGAGTTATCTATTTTTATTCTTGATCAGTATCATTTTTTTTTTCAATTTTTTCAATTTTTTTTTTGTTTTCAACTCAAATTTTTATTTTGATAATTATTTTCTGATCTATTTTTCTCGAATTTATTATTTTTGATGTTGATTTCTTATTGGATTTTTTTTCTATTTTGAAGTATGGCTTGAGAGATCTTGGCACCGATTTTGGATATGGAATCTGAAAATATCAATTTATAAATGGAAAAAAAGTGTTTCATTTCAAAATCACCTGTTAATGGTTTTTTTTTCATTCATAAGGAATCTGCTTTTTCATCACATCAGCTGCATCTGGGCTAGCTTTGAATTTCGGAAATCGATTGAAAGGCTTGAACTATTTTCAGAATCCCTAGAAGATGGTTTCTGAAAAGTGATTCATTATTATAGGAGTTTCAGTAATATGAGTATTCTCTCTTTCATGTATTTATAATTATGTTGAGAGCTACAAGACTGCTCTGAGAAGTAAGCAATTAAACAGAGAATGATAAATTTTTCACAGTTTTTTTTCGATCAGATTTCTGTCTTAAAATATTGGAAATTCAAAAGTTTGGAATTACACGCTTTAATGATTTGATCACTGGAAGAAGCAGTCTGGAAATAAAATATTTTTAATTTGGTTTCTGCGTTGAGTTTTGTTTTGAACGATTGTTGAAAAAAATTTTTTTATATATATTTTTTTGAATCATTAAAGGCTCATTTAGTCTTTTCTTGTACTTGTCACAAATCAAGTCGCATCTTTTACATTCGGCCTTTGTAAAATTGCTTATTTTTTGGGGGCAAGTTTTGCGCGCTTGGAACATTTTTGCATTTACATAAACTGCAGACTACCTCCATACGATATGCATTAGAGGCTAACTGAAGCTGTAAAAAAGAAGCAAAATATTAACAATTTTATATCTTGCTATAATAACAAAACGGCTAGACTTGTGTTGGTTGCATGTTATCGGCTTTCTAAGGTAAGGGGGTAATTTTTGGGTCGATCTCCTGGAGCTCGAAATTAATCAAAATTCGAATTTATGTTGAAGTTGCCTGCCAATTTTTAAATATATTTAATTAGCGTTTAGTTCGTTATAACGATATAATTGCTTATAGAACCCGAAATGAGAAACAAATATAATCGGATAGTTATAATAATTTTTTTTTTACCCCTATAGGAATATTTGATCAAATAATATACCAAGCAAAAATGTTATTTTACCCGTTAAATATAATTTAGATTAGTGTTCTCCTTTTATTGCTTCGTCTAATTTTGTCTTTTTCTTCTTTTTTATAGTTAGTGCAGCACCACCAGGTTTGCCCAGATATTAATGAAAACTGCGTGATGTTTGCCATGGTGAATGTTGGAAATACATTCCTGTAGTCCACCCGAAGGTGAAAATTCAATTCAATTCAAACTTATGTATTTGTATTTAATCAAACATAAATTATTGTTTTCGTTGTAGTCTGACTGGCTTTACCAGAAGCGAAAAAAAAAATTTTTAATAGTGGAATTTTCCTCAACTATTTGAGAACTAAGTGATTTCTGAATAGAAATTTGTGAATTTAAGCCATAATGTACTTTCGAACTCGAGGATGTTTGTTTTTTTGGAACTCTGTTTTGAATTTCGCTGTTAGTTTGAATTTTATCAGAACTTGATAAAACGTCAAAAATTAAAATACTTTTTTTTTTTTTACAAATAGAACGAACCTAATACTTTATAGTCTACCAAGTGGTCGGTTGTTTTTAATTTATCCTTCGAGTTCGACCCTATCGATTTATACCTTTCTGATTACTTTTTTTTGTTTCAGATTCAAATCTCCTCAAATACCAGTTTCAGTGAAGGAAAAAAAAATATTGATACATAATTTTAAATACGATAATGTTCTAGTGTCCTAATTCCTTATGATCTGTTTCTTTTTATTTTCTTCTCTATTTTACAATTTTATTTAAGATTAAAACATTTTAATAATAATGATAATAAGACGAATAATAATAAATAAAAGATGAAAAATTTAAAAAAAAAAGTATAAAAAGTAAAAAAAAAAAACTTTTTCCTTATTCGACAAATTATATAATTTATAACGATTTTATTATTATAATTTTATTAATTATTATCATTATTTTTAATTTATTTCTAAGTAGGGATGCGCAAGTGAGTTGGAAACAAGAAGAAGAAAAAATGAATATTACAAAGAATGAGAGCGCACTAGTATTTTGTAGAACTTTATTATGTTCCTGAATTAAATTTTGAGAATGAAAAAAAAAAGATCATCTCACAGTTGCGATAGAGTTTCGTTATTCGCAACCACCGGTTTTTTTTTTTTTTTTTTTTTTTTGTTTTCATCAATGTGATAATGAAAAATTCGTGTGTAATCTGTATTATTTTGCGGTTCATTTTTATTTTATATTTTTAATTTCTTCTTTCTCTCTCTCTCTCTCTATATATATATATATTTTCTCTCGTCTCTTCTCTCTTTTCTGTTATTCGTATTACTTTTTTTTTTTTGTTTTTATTTATTTTTGTTATACTGCCACCTAAAAAAAAAAAAAGTATGAGTAATCATTGTTTACCTAATGTGTAATTTTGTTTTTTGCTAATATTCATGATTCTTGAGGAATATTTTTCATCTTCGATTAGAATTGAAAAAAAAAAAAAGGTACACACATAAACGGGCCTAAATTTTTTTAAGATTAACCTATTAAGGATATTAGTATTGTACCGTCGTATTTTCTCATTTTCACTTTTTGGAGGATATTATAATATGTCAGAAAGTGGTGTGACAATTGAAGAATGATATTCCAAACCACAAGCACAAAGTTTCTGTGAATGTTTTTTTACTTGCAAAATTGAACTGATGTTCAACGTAATAAAATTATAAATATGTTTAAAAAAATTCTTGAGGTATTGTAATTTTCAAATGGCAGTTTATCGGTATTTAATTCAGTTTTGTTGAATTTTCATTTGTCAATGTAAATTATTTTCATGTGGCTTTTAGAAATGAGGCAAAATGGTTGAATTGAAACTCGTGGCAGTTCGTTAACATAAATTTTTATTCTACTTCTCTGTACAATAAAAGAACTCCATTAGTGTAACTTTTAGAAGTCTTCCTCTGTTTAAAGTATATTGTCCGAACTTGATCTATCTCAATGAATGTTTCAGTTTTATCACCATAATTTATGCAGAAGCATAAATAATTTTACTGTTGAAATTTTTTTTTCGGGAATCATTTAATGGAATTGTAAGCGAGTCATCGCATTCACAAGCGTTATTAAGTAGAGTCTAAGGGCCGGTATTACAAACATCGGTTGCCAGTTTGCCAAGACATGAGAATAACTTCAATTTTCTGTTACAACGGTCTGTTAAATTGGTAACTAATGTTTATAATACCGGCTCCAAGAAGCGAAGTCCCCCCCCACCACGCTAGTGCCGTATTAATTTTGATTACAAACATTTTAATACTCAATTTCGCCACCAGCTGTCAGTCACATCCTAATCAAATATTTCTAATGTAATTCAAAAATAATTTGGAATGTCTGTCTTCAATTCTAATTAGAATATCCCCCTGCGCCATCTTTGTGGCGGTAGTACTTGAACAACCTCCAAAAAAAAAAAAAAGCTAATCAATTTTTTCAGGAGGTAATTACCATTTTGTCCAATCTCATTTCTGTATTTTATAAATTAAACGAATGTTACTTTCTCTTCTGGGTACGAATGAACTGATCTAGTCTTCAGTTTTTTTTTTCTTTTTTGTTAATCTTCTATTTTTTTCATTTGTTTTATTCTTTTGTTTACCGCGTTTTTTTTTTTTCGAACATTCCACTCATTACAATTTTTTTTTCGTCCCTTTTTATTTTCTTTGTTTCGGTTATACATTTTTTTTTTTTTTTTGCTTTTATCACATCACATGACATAATGAAAATACTCCACGCGAATTACAAACGTTGTGATTGTATCTTTTAGGACTTTCGCGCACAATTCAGTCATCACTGTTTTATGTTCTAAGGCTCATACATAAATATTATAATACTTTTTTTTTCTCTCGTATTATTCATATTCATATACATATTATATATACTTTTTTTCTGTTTTCTTTGTTATAATTTTTTCTTTCTTTTTCGTTTAAACGAAGTATTATTTTTGTGTTACTGATTTTTTTTGTGATATTTTTTGTAGTGTTTTTTGTGTAAGGTGTAGAATTTAGTAATGTAAATCATTATTAGTCTTCAGTTCCCTTTTTCCTACCCCATTCTGTCACTTCGTCTCAACAAAATAATTTTCAGATTTTTTTTCTTCTATTTTCTTAGTAAGAAATATTCAAATGCGAATAAAGACAAACATTTTAGCGAGTAGAAATACTTTTAATAAATAGAAAGAAATATACACATGTAAATGGTAGCTCGTGTTAGAATTTTTCGATGAGGAGAACACCAAATAAGCGGAAAAAAATAGTTTTGTTTTTTTTTCAAATTTTTTTTCTCTCTTTTTCGTCTATCTCTTCCTGTTACATTTTGTTAATATTATCTTTCTCTTTATAAAAATTTAGTTTCTATGTTTTTTCTTCTTTTTTTTTTCATTTTTAATATTTTGAAATTTTTTCTTTGTTACATTTTGGTTCCAAATACCTAATTTTTAGGAATTCGTAATAGTTGTACATTTTTTTTCTCTCCCTTCATTTCGTGTAATATAAACAGATTTCGAAGAAATAATAATTTTTTTTATACATATTTTACCTTCCTATAACCATTCTGTTAATCCGTATCTGTGTGACGTTCTTAGAGTAAAATTTTGAAAAATCACAAGACGTCATTTACCGACGTCTGTAGACTGTCTTTTTTTTTTTCATTATTTTTTAATCATTTTCAGAGAGGTCATTTTTTTTTTTAGAGAGATGAATATGTACGTAAATGACGGTTACGATGATTTGTGATATTTTCCCACCATTTGGCTAAGGTTCTCTTTGAGTATAAAAACAGGTCTTCGAGGTGTGAGAGATCATCTTCCATAAACTTTTGGTAATTTATTTTTCGCTCACAATACAAATTCAGGGTTCTATATTCTTCCTTGGTGCACGAGAAGCTATTCACTGATACATATTGCGAAAAGTCAGACGTGGAAATTTGTAAAGTACATCTTGAAAATCTCAAAGACGAACTTATAAGGGAATGATACCAAGTATCTGACACACATTTAAATGAAACTCTGCCCACGAACAACTTGAATGTACATGTCAAAAGATTGTTTTGCTACTCTCACAAAAAAAGAAAGCAAGTTTCGCCACTCAATGATAGTGGATCAGATAAATCCAATTTTTATATGTATAATTTAATTGCTCCTTAGGTGCAATGTGATGAGTAATTGAGCAAATGCAGGGAAGAATTCGATAGAATATTATATTGTTCCATAGAGTGGACTGAATTCAATTCCAAGAAAATTTTTCAAATGTAGGACGGGAATGAAATGAAGATCCATTTTTGAAATCAGGGAGTAAATGGACTGGGTCAGATCCAACCTCTGCTTGAAACTGATGATAAATTGCTTATCATAGTGTTGCCAATTTTTAAAAATGAAGTACTTTGGTTTATCATTATCTTTATTTTATTTGAAAAAGTTTTTTCAGCCAGTTTCACAAATATTGTCTCTAATTGAAATTGTGATGAAAAATTTAATTTTGTTTCAAAGCAAACATTTTCATTGAAATTTTTTAATTTAAAAAAATTGAATTTTTCTATTTTAATTTCTGTGAGAAACCATGAAACTTGAATAAATTATTCTCGATTATACAAAAATAATAATCACGTGAAATAATTTTTTTCCCAAAATGAACCTGTTGAGATCTACAAAATTTCATTTCCCTAGTATTGGTGGTCTTGTAGTATGTAACTTTTGATCTCTGCTAGGAAAACATAATAAATTTTGCAAGCTGAGTTTCATTTCAATCAGTGTCTAGCTCTTTGTATCTTTCCCTTATTAGAAAAGGAAAATAGTAGAATCACATATACCGTGTGTTGATTCTGTTCACATTGACAGGAAAAAAAAAAAAAAAAACAGTAGAAATATTTTCGTCTATTTTTCTTCTGGTTGAAAAATTGTTTTTTTTTTTGTTTTTTGAAAACTTGTGTTTTTTCTTAAATGCATTTTCTATATGATACGAAAAATTTTATTGAGCTCAACGAGTTGATTTATTCTCATGTACGCATTCCATATAATGGATTCATTAAACCACCGTCTGGAAAATGAAAAAGATCATTTTAGAATAACGCAAGTTATCGCCTACTATTTTTAATGTGTAAGATTTCCATTTGTCTATTTTATTGATTTTTTTTTTTTACATACATGACACTTTCATACACTAAAGTTTAGACTTAACGTAATGTTTTTTTTTTTCTTTTACTATTTGAATTACATTTGTTATTTATACTTTTTTTTTTTTTTTCATGTCCTCTCTCATCAAATCTTATTGTAAGGAAAACGTTCTACCGATGAGTAAAAAAAAAATCTTAAGTCCTTTTTATTCGAGAGAAAATGCGTAATTTATACCGTGAATTTTTTTCCTTTTTCGTTTTAGATTAGATACCATACGAATATATGAAATGTGTATTTTTTAAGTCTTTCAAGACATAAAGTACATAATATTGTACGACGATATAGTGGGTTTTTCTCTCTCTTTCACCAATTAATGACTACGAACTGCATTCAAAATGCGTGTAATTTATCGTTTTAATATTGTAGTATTTTGAAATATTGACAGGAGATCAATGTATCTTTAAAAAAAAATTGCAGATTTTATTCTTAAGATGACGTGTTACTTTTAATGTTACAAAATAATAAATGTCTTTGAAACAGATTCACCAGTTGATCATTCTCAATGTAAAAATGTGTGAGCTTGAAGATTTAATTTTGATTTGCTAATGGCGAGTTCAATTATAAAGCGGATATTTTAATGCCACAAAACTTTAATGGCCAAGAGGAGTATGGAATTCCAAATTCTGATTCTTAGTAAAAATTCTGAATCTAGGTATTCGTTTCAGTTTCCATTACTTGCAGATTCTATATAATTTTCAATTTTTTTATACGTGGGACTGTAATAAATTTTTATCTGGTACCCCCCCACGTATTCCCTTTTCAAATATTTTTGAATTTAGTAACACGTACCCCCCCACATGCTCCATTTTCGAATTTAGTTACAGTACCCCCACATGCTAAATTTTCGAATTTATTTCCAGTACCCCCCCACATGCTCCATTTTCGAATTTAGTTGCAGTACCCCCCCACATGCTCCATTTTCGAATTTAGTGACAGTACCCCCCCACATGCTCCATTTTCGAATTTAGTTCCAGTACCCCCCCATGTGTTCCTTTGAATTTAGTAACACGTACCCTCCCACGTATTCTCTTTAAAATTAGTAACACGTACCCCCCCACGTATTCCCTTTTCAAATATTGAATTTAGTAACACGTACCCCCCCACGTGTTCCCTTTTCAAATATTGAATTTAGTAACACGTACCCCCCCACCCCACGTGTTCCCTTTTCGAATATTGAATTTAGTAACACGTACCCCCCCACGTATTCCCTTTTCAAATATTGAATTTAGTGACGCGTACCCCCCCACGTGTTCCCTTTAAAATTAGAAACACGTAGCCCCCCACGTGTTCCCTTTTCGAATATTGAATTTAGTAACACGTACCCCCCCACGTATTCCCTTTTCGAATATTGAATTTAGTAACACGTACCCCCCCACGTGTTCCCTTTTCGAATATTGAATTTAGTAACACGTACCCCCCCACGTATTCCCTTTTCGAATATTGAATTTAGAAACACGTACCCCCCCACGTGTTCCCTTTTAAAATATTGAATTTAGTAACTCGTACCCCCCCACGAATTCCCTTTGAATTTAGTAACACCTACCCCCCCACGTGTTCCCTTTTCAAATATTGAATTTAGTAACACGTACCCCCCCACATGTTCCCTTTTCAAATATTGAATTTAGTAACACGTACCCCCCCACGTGTTCCCTTTAAATTTAGAAACACGTACCCCCCCACGTGTTCCCTTTTCAAATATTGAATTTAGTAACACGTACCCCCCCACGTGTTCCCTTTAAATTTAGAAACACGTACCCCCCCACGTGTTCCCTTTTCAAATATTGAATTTAGTAACACGTACCCCCCCACGTGTTCCCTTTTAAAATATTGAATTTAGTAACACGTACCCCCCCACGTGTTCCCTTTAAATTTAGAAACACGTACCCCCCCACGTGTTCCCTTTTCAAATATTGAATTTAGTAACTCGTACCCCCCCACGAATTCCCTTTGAATTTAGTAACACCTACCCCCCCACGTGTTCCCTTTTCAAATATTGAATTTAGTAACACGTACCCCCCCACGTGTTCCCTTTTCAAATATTGAATTTAGTAACTCGTACCCCCCCACGAATTCCCTTTGAATTTAGTAACACCTACCCCCCCACGTATTCCCTTTAAAATTAGTAACACGTACCCCCCCACGTATTCCCTTTTCGAATATTGAATTTAGAAACACGTACCCCCCCACGTGTTCCCTTTTCAAATATTGAATTTAGTAACACGTACCCCCCCACGTGTTCCCTTTAAATTTAGAAACACGTACCCCCCCACGTGTTCCCTTTTAAAATATTGAATTTAGTAACTCGTACCCCCCCACGAATTCCCTTTGAATTTAGTAACACCTACCCCCCCACGTATTCCCTTTAAAATTAGTAACACGTACCCCCCCACGTATTCCCTTTTCGAATATTGAATTTAGAAACACGTACCCCCCCACGTGTTCCCTTTTCAAATATTGAATTTAGTAACACGTACCCCCCCACGTGTTCCCTTTAAATTTAGAAACACGTACCCCCCCACGTGTTCCCTTTTCAAATATTGAATTTAGTAACACGTACCCCCCCACGTATTCCCTTTAAAATTAGTAACACGTACCCCCCCACGTATTCCCTTTTCGAATATTGAATTTAGAAACACGTACCCCCCCACGTGTTCCCTTTAAAATTAGAAACACGTAGCCCCCCACGTGTTCCCTTTTCGAATATTGAATTTAGTAACACGTACCCTCCCACGTATTCCCTTTTCGAATATTGAATTTAGTAACACGTACCCACCCACGTATTCCCTTTAAAATTAGTAACACGTACCCCCCCACGTATTCCCTTTTCGAATATTGAATTTAGAAACACGTACCCCCCCACGTGTTCCCTTTTCAAATATTGAATTTAGTAACTCGTACCCCCCCACGAATTCCCTTTGAATTTAGTAACACGTACCCCCCCACGTGTTCCCTTTAAATTTAGAAACACGTACCCCCCCACGTGTTCCCTTTTCAAATATTGAATTTAGTAACTCGTACCCCCCCACGTATTCCCTTTAAATTTAGAAACACGTACCCCCCAACGTGTTCCCTTTTCAAATATTGAAATTAGTAACACGTACCCCCCCACGTATTCCCTTTAAATTTAGAAACACGTAACCCCCCACGTGTTCCCTTTTCAAATATCGAATTCAGTAACTCGTACCCCCCCACGTGTTCCCTTTTCAAATATTGAATTTAGTAACACGTACCCCTCCACGTATTCCCTTTAAAATTAGTAACACGTACCCCCCCACGTGTTCCCTTTTCAAATATTGAATTTAGTAACACGTACCCCCCCACGTATTCCCTTTTCAAATATTTTCGAATTTAGTTCACGTACCCCCCCTCGTGAAATCTGAAAACTTTAAAGCCAAATTTCTCGAATACGCCTGATTTTCAAGCAATAACAACCACATATTTGGTCGAACATCATCTCTCTATAGAGATGATGATTTTGGTTGAAGAAGCTACCAAGTAAATTTCAGCCCGATCCGTGCAGTCTGAATCAGCATTATTCTGTATTTTTAGCAAGTTTTCGTTGCTCCCATTGTTAATTAATAAAAAATAAATATCTCATTTAATTAATATTTATTTGGTTGAAAGTATCATATTAGCTATAGGTAGGTATAATGCTCACGAACATACAGAGTTGGTTCAAATCAATTAATTTCTATTTTTGTAGCATTTGTTGATATTTCTTGCTAATAGGTATAATTCTTATACAGATTATTAAGGTAAGAAAAAAAAATAAGTACAATATAATTATTATAATCGGTAAATCAGATAGCAACAAGTATGAACAGGAACATAGTCGATAAAAAAAAAAAAAAAAAAGTATGTATAGATGAGCGAATACTTGAAGACATTGAATTATGGTAGATAAGTCGAATCTGCATTCTGCATTACTAAAGGGACGATAATTATTTTCGAATAAGTACGAATTTATTGGTAAATGACCAACTTAAACGTGATAATGCAATTTAGTTTATCTTTTTTGAGCACTACCAGTGTGCACTTACGTAATAAAATTTTTGATTGTCATTATAAAATAACTATGAGCCGGTGGGAGTGAATAGTGCAAATCGAACATAATTTTCATTATTTCAGATTTAATTCTCTTACTTCACTGTATACTTATTACCTTTATAACTTTTCGAGAAATTGGCTGAAAATAATTGTCGAGTCAAAAAAAAAAATCATATTTTCATGTTTTCTTTTTATACATTCCTTTGGCTACATTTTGGTGAAGTTTCTCATTCAGTCGATTACATGATATTATGCTCGTACTCCTTCGTAGAAAAATATACTTAGAAATAAAATAATTTTTAAAATAATTATCTAGTTTCATTTTCTTTTCTTTTCTTTTTAAATCTCACTCAAAATACCTAGGTACTGTAATTTTCTTTGTACCACTGCAACTGAAATTTCCAGATTTTCGAATGATTCATTTTTAGTCGCATGTGTACATACACTAATAAATGAAAATTCGATTAAAATCGATTCAGAAATTTTTGAAAAAACATTTCATTTCCGAAAATCATGATTTGAACTCTAACCTTGATGTTATCAAAAGTAGGATTTATAGATACAAAAATTTTAAATTTCATACTTATTTCACTCAATTTTCTACCGATTAAGATTATCTTTTTTGAAAAATGCTCACAAAATCTTCCTCTATATCAGAAACAATCATCAGCTCGAGCTCGAAAATGAAATTTCTGACTCAAAATGCCTTTTCATACATCACATCACATTTTCATTTATTAATATAGGTATTCAGTTAGAAGTTGAAAATCAATTTTTTGCATTTGAACCGCTACCTAAATATCCTAATTCACAATAGTCAATTCTTCTCACACCATATCTAAAAATTAATTTAAAATTGTGATTTTGGATTTATTCGAAGATTAAAATTTAAAAAAAAAAGAAAAAAAATAAGCAAAACGTTATACACATAAATGCCCCAGCAGAATTTTTAGATGAGCCAAAAACTCGTAACTTTTCACAATTCCTCATAGACTGTGAGAATGCGAGTTGCAGTGAAAGGCAGTTTTCCATTTTAGATTTTATAGACCACAGTCTTGGCTATCGTTTTCTCTGTGTGAAATTAGATAGAGTTTAAACATTAGTGTATCTACACTTGAGGATGCAGTTAAATTACTTTTTTTTTGAATTCATGGAAAGGTAATCTCATAATTCTTGAATTTGTCACATCGGTACCTGAGCTAAGCTACGTTTGGGAAAGTAGTTCGCCAAGTTTTCTTTCTCGAGATCATGGACGCGAGTCACAAAAAAGAATTATAATTTATCCCTTTAATAATCCTTCAGCAAAACCTAAAGGATAATAAAAGGATTTCGACAGATCCTGTTTTTGGTAGAATTAAGTAAAACAAAAGGAAAATGACATGGTCGACAACGACATAATAGTCTTCGCCTTGAAACGTCTAGTATTAAAATATAGATTAATGCAGTGGCGGATCCAGAGCTCCATTTGGGGTGGGGGATCCAAAGTTTTTCAAAGCATGGTAAATGCTTAAATGGTTAGATTGTGTTTTTTTTCAGCATGAAGGGGTTCAAGAAAATTGATTTTTTTGTGGATTATCGGTCTATTTTTTGGATTTGGGGAGGGGAATTCCCTCCCCCTTGGATCCGCCACTGGATCAATGCGATAAATATCTGAAACTTGTTTTAGCCATACAAAAAAAAAAATTAGTGACTCAAGTTTGTTTCACTCCCACCAGTTCCTATTTATATTCTTTTTGGGAAAATTTTGATTACCATTTCTGTAAAATGAGGACAATGGACATCTATAAAAGTACGAAGGTAGAACAGACCAACAATTTGAAATTTTTTGCTGTTATCAACCGCGAGTGCACCAGTTGCACCTAATCTCAGTTAGAACGATAGTTTTACATTAACTACCAACTCAAAATAAAAACTATACACATAGTTGTATAAAGATTGAACAAGTAGAAAATAACCAAAAAAAAAATACAATATATAGGTCGAGTGGTGAAACTGAGTGAATATTATACGCTTTTTGGACTCGATATGACAACATCAGCCACTGCTCTCTCTATGTGCTCGTCTAGACTGGCATCGCTTGGTAACGAAGGATGCTGGTAGTTCGTCAAAAAGTGACAAGTGCCACGAATGTTTGGAGGAAATCCTTTGGGAAGGCAGCAACGACTGCGCGCTTCAAATGAAAATCCTTCGAATTGTGACAGTAATCTAAAAAAAAAAAAAGAAACAAAATCAGCGTAATATACGAGGCAAAGTACGTCATTAACATGTAGAAATGTAATAAGTATATTTCATTCGTTTCGAGAGGACCGAAATCAAATTATTTCATCCAAAATACTGCTAACATACGTGTAAAAAGTATAAAATACATCAGCAAAATTATCAAGGTTCCAAAATAAGGTTTTTTTTTCCAAATTAAATATACGAGTAATTTAATCAAAGGTAATAAGTATTAAAAATTACACACCAGCAAAAGGATGATGAAGATACGTTAATTCGGAGTACGATTTTTCTCTGACATTAATTTCTATTTTTTCAATAATTAGGTAGGTACTTGAATAAATACTCACTGATATGTGGTCGGACTTATATTAATTTTTAATGGCTCGCTTCCCGATTCAAATTTATTTGCTATGGTCACATTATGACCGAACATGCAATATCGTGGCATTTTCACACCCACAACTCCAGCAAGTACTGATCCTGTATGCAGTCCAATTCTCATCTGAAAAACAGAAAACAATTAAAAAAAAAAATCTTTTGAAGTTATTTATCGGTACCGACTAACAATTGTTTTAGTTTTTAAAATAACTTAATTAATTTTTTCCTACAGTTTTTCATTCAGTCGAGTAAAGAGTCATCAAACAAAAATAAAATAATTCACTTGAAAAAAAAAAAAACAAGTACTGTTTTTGAATAATATTTGTCTGCTTATTTCACAATTAAATTCCTATCGAATTGAAAATAAAATTTTATAAATAAATTTTAATGATGGAATTTGTTATAAGGAGATCATAACTGTGTTTCATAATTTTCGACCTGGATTTATATTTCACTAGCAACCAATTTTCCATTTTGTTCACCTTAGCTGGGTGGTGTTCAATTAAAAATCTATTTACTCCAAGTGATAAATTAAAAATTCTGGCTACAGGTTATTTAAAATTACACCTACTTATTTATCCATCGAGTTATCCGTACATTAGAAATATGTAGCTGAAAGTAATAAATTTGAGTGAAGGATCAAGTGTTTCACAAAGCCTTCGCATATTTCTGGAGGAATTACAAAAATAAAAAGGTCAAGGCACTTTCATCAAATTGACTGGGAAATGGCAGGCATTTAAAAAATGTTTTGCCAGGAGTACAAATCTTCAGTTGGTTATGTTGTACGTTGCTTTTACATTCTCATTTAAGCCACATCTAACTTAATATTATAATTTAATGCCAACTTGAAAAATGAGAAACTGGCCACTATATTTACCTCAATTGGTTTTCCATCGTGAGTATGATGAGTGCGACAAGTTTTGATCATCTTTAATGCCATCCACGCGATTTGCAGAGCATGAGTTGAACTGGCTTTATGCAAGCCACAAGCAACACAATACGCATCTCCAATAGTTTCTACCTGAAATATACGTAGGTAAATTTAATTGCAAGTTAACATTATGTACATTTTCTAAAAAATAATTTAAAAAAACACGAAAATATGATTTATAAAAACTTGTTGATCTTCATCATGTATAAATAAATAAAATCCCAATAATTCTATACAATACATAAAAACTGATGCACCAGTTGATATTTGACTATTTAGACTACTTATAATAATTTCAGGTCAAAGTATATTTTACACACAAAAATGTGACCGACGAGTTTCCTACTCTACCTTGTAAAAAGCTAAGGGATTTTCAAAATGAGATTACATTTTGTTGGAATTCGATTTACTGAAATGCAAAAGCTGAAAACAAATCTATAGTCTCATTTAAGCTACCTATTCTACCAATTAGCTTTATAGAGACTCGTCGGTCAAAAAAAGGATAGGAAATAAAAAGAGATGAAATTATTAAAAATGGTCATCGGATGGGCCATCGAAATGAATAAAGAATCCTTCGACAATGAAGTTGTATTTGCGAATAAAGCAAAAACGATGTGTCCATTGTTCGAATTAATAATCGAGAGCTGCTTTAATGTAAAAACACGAATGTAAAATTGAATAAAAAGAGAGGAAACACGAATCAGTTGGGTACGAATTTTGTGAACACGAGGTAAAACCAAAAATATTCTGAAAGATAGCCTGCTGAATAGAATTTCAGTTATACATCTTCTCAAAGCTTTTAGGACGACTGAAAAAAAAAAAAAAGAAAAAAAATAATTTAGCTGAAATTTTCATTTATTTTGTAAAATTGAATACAAAACGAGATACCCACATTTACTGTAGTCTGCAAGCATATTTTTTGTAGTTTCTTTGCTAACTTGTTTTTTTTTTTCTACTTTTGTTAGCTTCGGGTTGTTGATGATGAAAATTAGCTACCTATCGATAAGTTTGTACATTATGATTAATGGCAAAGAGGCTGACCAAATTAAAGACTCTGTGGCTACGAAAATGTTGATTAAGCTTTTCTCGAAAGAAGAAGAAATGCGTAGATGGGTACTTACTTTATAAACATCCAGTTGACCACAAAAGGCATCGAATTTTGTGTACAGATTCTGAAGCATGTTGACGACCATGAATGGAGTTGCGGTGCTGCATATTGAGGTGAATCCGACGATATCGCTGAATAGCATCGTCACTTGGTCGTGGGTTTTTGCTTCTATACTTTCACCTGGAAACATAAAAAGACAAACACATTTTAGTCAGAAAAATTATTGTCAAGCTGATAATCGATTTCGACAGAGGAAGGTTTTCTGAGAATCTCAACACAAAAATTTCTCAACTGGTTGAAAATATGGGTACCTACGAGTATAATGCTGAGATATGTATGGATGTATACATTTTGTAAAGGAATCGATCAGGATTCACAAATAAAAATTAGGAAAACAAAAATAAATTGTAATTTAAAAAGGAAAATTAAACCAGGAACACAACTGCACAAAATTGGCAATAACAAATTAATAATGACGAAAAAACATTTGCAAAATGCACAGAGCGTAAACTTTGATGTTGCTCCATCCGCGGTTGGAAGAGAACTGACGTCTGAACTGAGAAAATAACAGGAACGAGAGGAATCAATTTGAGGAACGAGATGAATCAAACTGAGTACCAGTCTCAGAGTGGTACAAGTAAACACCATTGTTCTCGAAAAGTGATGATGATGAAGAATGAGGAGAAGTGTGAAAGAAAGAAAACAACAAAATTTAGCTGAATCTAAATTTCCCCTTTTCCTTGGCAGTGTTACCAGCTATAGGGAACTAAATTACTATGCTATCCAGCAAAATCATGTTGGAAATAATTAATTTCTAACACCTTTGACAATTTGAATTTATAAATTGAAAAATTCTAATAAAAAAAGAATTAAATCAATTTCTCAGTTGGAATTATCATTTTTAAAATTAAAATACTTTTTCTCAAGAACTGCTGAATATTAATGCTAATTTTTATCCAGGCCCGTAATCACCCGCGCGGGTCAACAGGGCAGTGCCCTACAAAACAAAAATTTTGCCCCACCTGGAAAATTTGCCCCTCACAAAATTTTGCTCCAAAAACAAAAAACAACAAAATAGCTGCAGCCTTCACTGAAGTTTTGTGAAGGCGAAAGATGAATTCTCTTTTACAACAGGAGATTATAAAAAGTATCCAAAATTGTTTCTTTTAAAATCCAAATTGTTTGAATATGAAGCGCATAGGGACTTATAAATATTTCTCATAAATGTATGAAGAAAATGAGTATGTGTTCTATGTTATAAGTAGGTATGATGACGTCATCAGCTGAGGTATAATATTGAACTATAACAGAATCTTATAAGTGTATGATGACGTCATCATTTGCATCAGTATGATGACGTCATCACACCTAATTATAATATACAAACTGTAGATGATGACGTCATCCTAACATTGGACTATCACGGAAGGACAAAAACTGGCGGACATTATGTTTTGGGCGGACATTATGTTTTGAAATTGACTAACGCCCAGTACAAAGAATTCATCTTCAATAACTCCTCAGTTTCTGAAAATCCAAAAAAAACAGCCAAAACACCTGAACATTCGAGAAAAAGAGCCAAAATATACCGAAATTGGCTATTTTTTTCAGATTTTCATGTATTGTGGCTCTTTTTCTCATATTTTTAGGTATTTCGGCTCTTTTTCTCGGAAATCTCGGTGTTTTAGCTCTTTTTCACAAAATACCTAAAAACCCGAGAAAAAGAGCCAAAATACTCAAAAATCCGTGAAAAAGAGCTTAAATACCGAAATAATCGAGAAAAAGAGCCAAAATACCCGAAAACCCGAGAAAAGGTGCCAAAACACCTAAATATTATAGAAACAAAGCCAAAATACCAACAAATTCAAGAAAAAGAGCCAAAATACCGAAATATTCGAGAAAAAGAGCCAAAATACCCGAAAACCCGAGAAAAGGTGCCAAAACACCTAAATATTCTAGAAACAAAGCCAAAATACCAACGAATTCAAGAAAAAGAGCCAAAATACCGAAATATTCGAGAAAAAGAGCCAAAATACATGAAAATCCGAGAAAAGAGCCAAAATACCGAAATTTTCGAGAAAAAGAGCCAAAATCTTCAGTATTTTAGCGTAAATGGCATGCTTTAAAAAAATTAAGTGCTATATTCTCAGTCTACCAGGTTTCTGATCCATTCATCAGCCACCACCCTATTTACTAGTGAATATTAAATCTGACCCTAATAAACGAGGCAACCGCTAAAAATAACTGCTTCAATTGTCGATAAAATCTACGCCTATCGAGCATCATCGCATAATAAAAAGGCCCCCCCAAAAAAACTGTTGGCTCCATTTCCTTTGTTTACAGATGCGCGCCATTTTAGCAACATACAGCAAATTGAGAGGGAAAATTTAGAGAGCAAGCGAGACAAAGTCATATCGAGGCCATCGATAAAAAAAAAAAAAAAAAAAAACAGCCAGGAAAAAACAATCCTTAAAACTGAAGTAAAAAATGAGCAGTCGACTCGTTGCACCCCTCTCCCCCATTTGGCAAATGGACTTTCAATGTTATCCTTTAAATGGAATTTAATGAAACGTATCCGTCTTAATCGGGGAAAAGCCTTTCGTGCGTTTTGGAATTAATAATGGCACCTCTGCCAGTACATATAGTAAAATGGCCTTTATTCGATTTATGCGCTAGAAAAGTCAACCTTTCGCAATAATACCTGTGCCTGTACCTATAGCTTCATATCCTTTGGTATTCAATAAATTTCCTATCGGCGTACATTGTTCGACTTTCCATATTAGTACATTGTTTTCAAAACGCCATCTTTTACACCCAATATGTGCGAATGGAGAAAGGATTTTCTCCGTGGGTGGACTGGATATATCACGAACGACCAATTAATTTAGGTGAGATTCTTTTGTGTGACCAGTGGACTATGCATTGACTGGGAATATGGCTTTTAATCATTTGAAAATGAATGCGCAAACGATATTCAGTGGTTTATTGCTGAATTGCTGATTATAATGGCGACAAAATATTTTCATTAGCCAACTTTTTGGGTGAATTTGCTTTTGGAGGAAGCTACATAGGTACATTCCATACACATAAATAGCAAAATTACACAAAGGATGGTGCGTATAGTAGTTTTCATTGTTTTTTTTTGAAAAAATTATTTAATTAAAAAATATATTAAAGGAGAAAAAAGAATAGAATAGAAAAATAAAATTAACTAAAAAAAAGTGCCTTAATAAAAAAATTGAAGAAACGATTGAAATGAAAGTCCAAAACCCAAATAAAATAATACAGTATGTTAGAGCTGAGTGTGGGGGGCTGAGCTTGAAAAAATAAAATAAGAAAAAAGTAACATGGGAAATCAAAAACTACAAAGTTTTTACTTCTAATTTAAAAAATAGGGAAAAGGAAAAGGAAATAAATGTGAAAATCAGTTTTTGGCTTTTTCCTCCTCTTTTTAGCAGGTTTTCGACAAAAAAGCAGAATTTTCTGCTTCATTTTCTTGATCATTTTGTTCATTTACTTTGTTTCTTTGTTGGCTTCATGAAAAGGGGTGATTTTGATTTTTCGAGTGAATTTTTTTCCTATCTGTGTTTTGTTTTCTTCAAATTCTAAATAGGTAGTTTCAATTTTCAATTTTTGTTTTTTTCTTCTTCCACATTTCAATTTTTTTCTTTCCCAGCAGCCTAATAATTTCTGAATTTTATTTTTTCAATTTTTTTCCCCCAATTTAATTTAATTCAATATTGTAAGAATTACTCTCATCTTTTGTCTTGTTCCCTTCTCTTCTTCAACTTTTTCATTAAAAAAAAAAAGTCTGTTACTTTTTATAATTCTGATAATTGTTTATTTTTTTTTTTTTTTTTTTCTAAATTTTCAGTTTTTCAAATCATATTTTCAGTTTTTCAAATCATATTTTCATTGTTATTTCATTTATTTTTAGCATTATACTTGTTTATTGAATTTCATTTTATTGTAATTTATACATTTTCTCAACATCTGAAACATTTAATTTACCTAACTAAAATTTTTTTTCTCATCTAACTGTTATACTTTTTTTCCTTCTTTTTTCAACTTTATAATTAAAATTTTTTTTGGAGGGCTGATCATTATCCCTTTCTGGTTATTCTTTGCACCGAGTCAGTCCTACACATACCAAAATGCAATGAAAATAAAGGTCAACAATTTTACACTTACCTAGCCATAATCTCTTAGCAATATCCGGAGGGAAGATCATATGCAATAAACTGACATTTTTCTCTCGTTCCTTATCCACAGCTTGGTTAGCTTCTTCGATCGAACTTCTGATCTTGTCCATACGACGTCTTAAGCCATCCTGTAAACAAACAACCATAAAATGTTCGCATTTAGTTCATAAAAATTCGACCACTAAAGTAGAACATTCAAACTCAATTAGCGGGTTACAATGTTTTTCACAAAAATAAACTCATTTACAATTCTACGATTGTTTCTATCATAAATCGTGTTTCGAAATTTTTATTAACTCGTAAAAAGTACAGGAGTATAACCTATATTTTGATTTGCTATACACATTACATCATCCACGTTCGTCATGAAAAAGGATGAAAAAAAGAGACATAAACTGTGAGACAGAGCGTGTATACATTTATAATGGCACTACGTGAGTATTTAGGAGGACGGACAAAGTTGGAAAAAGGGGAAAAAAAAAGGGCACCTATATACTGACACAAATAAAAGAAATGAAAAATAGTAACTGCAGCACAGCATGATATGGCTTGTCATATTTACAGAAGACGAACGTTGTAAAACGATTTCAAAGCCAGAATACTGATGAACTTATCCTGCCATAAATTTATGGTCCTAAGGCTGCCCCATACGTTTTATAAAGTAGCCTCGTATGGACGAATTCGCATCGCCAACGTCAAAATTCGAGGTAAAACATTTTTGTTCATGTTTATTTCATTTGCTGGGCATGGAAGGATACGCGTTTCCTCTGAATTTTGACATTTTTCCCTTTTGTTTGAACTGGCATGGCATGTCCGCCTTATAATTGAACCAGCTTGGACTTATGCTACAAGGTGAAATAGCTAACTAAGATAAATGTTCGGACATATGTGTATATCTTGCTCTGTAAGTATATACACATTTTGTTAAAAACGAGAATAACTCTTATTAATGGGATTTTAAGCAGTTAAAAGTGAAAGAGCAGGTTAACTATTATCATTGGAAGAGACAGTTTTGAATACGAAAATTTGAGGTATCAAAATATACAACGGAGATACACGATTTGAAAATTAAATCTTTTCCTTTGATAAGAATTCTATGCAGAATTACAGAGATTCTCAGAAACAGAAAGTATAGATACCATATTATAGTGGAGTATTAATAACATTCATTATGGAAATTACATGCATAGAGAAATTCAATATCGTATTGATATTGAATTGGCTATTTGGTATCTCATCGAAGTTATAATTATAAAAAATGTAATATAATATTGGAATAAATTGTTGGTAGGTACAGATTTTATTTTTTTTATTATTGGTTCGGCAATTTTCGAATCTATAATTTCTATTTTAATGATTGTGTTTTTATACCCCCCCCCCCCGCCCACCTTCGCCACGAATATTTTCTTAATAATTACTTCAGGTTAACAAACAAAAATAATTATAGTAAAATTAGTAAAAATCAAAATAAATAACGAAATTATTTTTTTTAAAGCAAAACAAATTTCCACAAATTCATTAACAAAATAATTATATGTATTTGTTTTTAGAGTAAAATGTAAGAATAAATGTTTATACCTCAATGTTGAATTTATTTGTTTAAATTTAAATAGAAATAATTCTAATTAGTATTTGTATTATAATTTAGATACTAGATAATACGATAAGCATATACTAATTTCAGTGAGTATGGATCTCCTAATGCTAATGAATGTTTTTGAAATAAGAAATTATCCATTATCGCAATACAGCACTTGAATCGGCAGAAAAAATTCACACCAATAATATTATTTACTTACGTATAGGTAATAGGAATTATAGGTACATATTTGCTTTTATGAGCATGATATTCGATAAGAAACACACTTAAAGTCAAGTATTTTTCATTATTTAGTCAAGATAAGGTTTAAATATAGAGTGAGTTATTGCAGTTGGCTACACTCGATATACTATTTTCAAATCGGTTTGAATATTTTGCAGTTTAGACGACGAGGAAGTGATAACGTGTCTAGTTTCATTGATTGTTAAAATTCTCCAGTATTGAATTTGTTTATACCGCAGAGCAATTTAATATAATTTAATAAAGCTTCGCCACTTTTGAATAAGTATATAGAAAACGCTTTCTATTCAAACATTAAATTAAATTTTCTCCAAGAACATCAAGAACTTAAGAAACTACAACCATGATCTTTCAGTAAAGTATGTAGTTATAATTTATAAGAATATAATTTAGAATCAGTTACATAACCATAAGATTTTGAAATATAGTTTTATCATGCAGAAAAAGGTGTGAAAAGAACGGAAATTTGTAGATACAAACTTACTTTTTTCATTTAGCTTAATCACGAAGTGGTAGTTTCAGTTAATCACGTTTATATCTTCGATGTGTCAACACCTTTTATGATAATATATAAAAAATAAACTACGATAATGCAATAATGAAAATTAGGAAATTAATAAATGATAAACGAACCACGAAGAAAACTAATCAAGAAATTGATAAGAACCGTTCGATTAGATCTGACAACGGCGCGCGCATCATCGTGTTCAGCTGTACCCTATCAATCTCTCTTATCGATTTTTAACAGTCTAAATTTAATCCCGTATAATCACCATGTACTTTTGCTTTTGCATTTTGCTATTACTTAAACCAATCACACGAAGAAATTTCAATTTTGATTGGGTACTTTTTCTTCATCCTAATTGGTTGGAGGAAAAGTAAAAGCAACAAACAAAAGTACATTGTGAACCCAACCTCCATGAAAACGAAGATGTTGACACCAGTGGCAGATCCAAGGGGGGAGGGGGAAATTTCCCCTCAAATCCAAAAAAATAGACCGATAATCCACAAAAAAATCAATTTTCTTGAACCCCCCTTCATGCTGAAAAAAACAATAACAATTTTACCATGCTTTGAAAAAATTTGGATTCCCCCCCCCTGAAAAATGGAGCTCTGGATCCGCCACTGGTTGACACATCAAACAGGTTTCAACTTGTAAATGTTTGTTACAGGGAGGAAAAAAAATATGTACCTATTTGGAGGTCATATAAGGGAAAAATACAAATATAAAAAATTTTCCAATTCACAAATTTTCAAAATCTTATCTTTTAACACTCAGTTAAATTCGTATCCGATATCATGAATATCCATAACAAACCGAAAGTGAAGTTGACACTGATTCATTTCTATTTTCAATCTATAATTGTAAAGCGAAGGTAACATTTTTTTATCTCCTTTTCACACCTTTTTTGTCTCATGAAACTCTATCTTTTATCATCCAATGTACGAGTACATACATGTTCTTTTGATATTTAATTTTAAAAATAATCGTCCAATTCAGCAATATGTATTAAGCGAAAAGATGTATTTTTTAGCGTGAAAATAACCAAATAGAATTTGATGAAACTTGGATAGAAGTTTTGGGACAGTAATTAGAGCAATTTTTGTCTTTTACAATTCCATTAAAAACGCGTTCAATTCTTTATTTGGACTCACGCGAATCTTATGATGAATTTATAAAATGGTTTTGTTTATTTCTTTTTCACAGGCACTATTCAAGAGATATAATCACCAAAAAAGTAATTTAAACTGTTTCAAGATAAATATTGTCAAAATGCCAAATGCAGAAAACAATCACGCCTTAGAGGGCAAGTCACCCAGTCAAGACCAAATGAAAATTTCGCCTCTTGGAAAAGAATTCGATCCATACGATTATGGTATGGATGATGGCTACGGTTTGTGGGGAGCAGCTTTTCACATTATTCGATACACATTTGGCGCTGGCATTCTTCTGCTACCCTACACACTGAAAACGGTTGGCTTTGCGAATGGCATCATTCTCCTGTCATTAGTTAGCCTTTTCTATTACCACAACATGCATATCTTAATAAAGCACGAGTATCGACTGTGTAAATTATTGCAGGTAAAACAAATCTCTTACTCGAGCCTGGCTGAAAAGACTTTGGAAAATGCTCCATTTCCATTGAATAAATTCGGTTCTCTCGTTAGCAAAGTACTTTTAGTATATTTTTGTGTATCAGCCTACACTAGCACCTATATATTGGTATTTGCCAGCAGTGTGCAGCATTTAGCTAAATATTTTGACTGGAACTGGGATGTTATCAATATCATAACCGTGGCTATGGTGCCAATTTTAATATTCTCTATGTTTAGAAAGCTGCTCAAGATATTAGTACCTTTTTCAGCAATCACGAATTTGTTTTCTATGGTCATGGCCATAGTTTTAGTCACCTGTTGCATCATTTACAGAGACCCTGCAGCTAATATACGACTATTTGGTGATCTAAACCGTGTACCCCAAACTGTAGCAGCTTATATTCAAGCTATAATTTGCACCTCTTCCATTTTACCAATTAAAAATTATATGAAACAGCCTCAATATATGGGATCCTCGTGTGGAGCATTGAATGTTTCAGCTCTTGCTTTAAATTTGGTCTTCGGTATTTTCGCCCTCGTATCTTATTTCTGCTTTGGAGATAACGTCGATGAGAATATTTTGTTGAATTTACCCGAAAATAATTTCTTATCTTTTATTATACATCTTCTGTACGCAATAGCTATGTTCGTTATCTATCTGCTATCTTTCTCCGTCATTTTTGACAATGTATGGCCCGATATGGAGCGTAAAATTGCAAATAATAAATTCAAAGTTTTAACAGAATTCGGCACTCGTATAGGGCTAAATGGGTGGGCATATTTGCTCGCAGTTGGAATACCTAATTTGGCTTTAATTTTGACAATTTCTGGAACAGTGGCTATTGTATTCGAGGTGGCTTTGATACCTGGGCTGGAGTTGGCTTTGGTTTTTAGAAGTAAAAGGAAATGTTTAATGACGATTTGCAAAAATTTAATTATTATTATTGTCTGCGCAATTTTGTTTTTTATGAGTCTTGTAGATTGCGTAAAGGAAGTCAACAAGTTATACTCTTGAAAAGTGGACTAATTTATTGAATAATTTGTTCATCAACAATGATTCTCATACGTGACGTGTTCTCAACTTTAATATTATCTGAGCTTCTGATTATATATTCCATTATTTTCCCAAGAGCTTTCCAAAGAATGCTTGACGCCACTCTTGCGATTATTTTTTCACCTTTTTTTTTCATTTTTCATTTATACTCGTATTAAATCAAATCAAATCTCTTTTATTAATATAAAATGTATTTTTTTCTGTTTTTGATTTTTTTCTTGCTTTTATGTAAATTAATCAAATATAAATTTTCATTTATCCATATGAAGTTTTTTTTCTGGAGGTTTTTTTTTCGGTTATGTATTTTGGAATTCCAATCCTTGCCCTAAATCTTGTCACTACCCGATGGGCAAAAAATGAGAAAATGATCCGGAAAATGAGAATTTTATCCGTTGTCAGTCCGTTTTTATTTTCGACCATCGGATCTGAAAATTTGCAGATATTTTTGTCATCTTGATTATTTTTCCAAATCCGTTTGTAAAACGGATTTCCTGATTATAATCAGTGATAATTTTTGGGCAATTTTTCTAAATCCGTTTGTAAAACGGTTTCACGGATTATAACCCGGGCTAACAAATATGATAAAACAGCCTTCACGGAAAATAATCCGGACTCATTTCCGGCAAGACTGATTACAATCCGTTCGAAATCCGTTTTAGAAGCCGGAAAACAGGAAAATTCCGGGTTATAATCCAGAAACGGATTATAACCCGGAATAAAACGGATCCGTTTTCAAAATATTTTGCCCATAGGGTAACTATAGTTGGCATCGGTTTTATGGGTGACTGTGGGTAAGGAGTGAGGACGTTATAATTATTATATTTAAAAAAAATGTACATTACCCTTATAAACACTTATTCTAGTACACAGTATTTCCTTCATAATATTCGTAAGTCAAAGTTTTGAATAACCTGGCTCCTACGACTCGAATAAATCATTCTTTCTCTTTAACTTCGGGTTATCGAGGTTTGACTATACTCGTACCTGCATATATTATTCACTTGAGATTATGGGAATTGGTATTCAAGTTCAATACTATTCTTTCGACATATCAATGGCTGAAATACTCTTCTCAAAATTTAGATACCACGAAAGGGAATAAAAATAAAAGTTGAAGAGCCAGTCAGTGGCAATGGCCTAACTTGGTATTTACTATCTATCAAGAAGTTGGCCCATTCAACTTCATTTGTAGTAGATACGAGTAATTATCGAAGGTAATTGAAAACTAATTCATGAACAATTTGTACCAGCGTATAATTACTAGTAACTATAGATACCACAAATAAGAGCAAGGACATTCTAAGTACCAACTTGAACTTGACAGATATTGTATTTGTAAATACTGTTACTCATTATTTAGATACCAGGTACATTAATTTCAATAAGTACGTATATGCAAGAACTACGTCTGCAGCTTCCAATACTAATGTCTAATGAGAAATTTTCAGTTTTGAACAGCACTTGAAATTTATCAGCAGAAAGAATTAACGCTAATAGGTATAATGTAAATTGTTTACATACGTGGGGATTATTTCATTTTATGAAGATCATAAACCTATATTCGATGAAATATTCACTAAAAATCAAGTATTTTTTCATTTCTTTGTTCAGATAAGGTATAAATTTAGAGTGATTTATAGCAATACTGTACTTGATGTACTCAGTATTATTTCATTTCGGTTTTAAAATTTTGCAGTTGTGAAGATGAATAAGAGGTCACATGTCTGGTTTCATAGACTGTTTTAAATTTTCCATAAAATTATTTTGTCTACTGCAGAGCAAATCTAAATCAATGAAGCTATGCCAGTAATGATAAGTTGGTGGAAGAATATTTCTATTTTAACATTAAATTTTTTTGATTTTCTCCGAAATTACCAAGAACTTATAGAAATTTCAGTCTTACGATCTTCCAGTAAAGTAAGTAAAGTATATGTTAATTTATATAAGTACATGATTAACAATCAATTACGTTCAAGGTTCTGAATTTCAGTGTTACCAGATATAAGGAAATAACAGTAAAAAAATTGAAAATTTTCATATCTCTGGGAATTTGTAAAAATATACTTTTTTTTCTCAGCTTAACCATAAAGTAAGCTGGTGAACAAAAAAAATTTTCAACCGGTTCAAACTAGTAAATTTTAATAATTTTGGTGATCGTTCTATTTTTATAATAACCTTTCACCTGCTGTTATTTAAAAATTACGAAATCCAAATTAATTCTACCAAAAATTGTAGGAAACATTATAGTGTCGTGTGAATCATAACATAATTATTACGAAAATTTCATTAAAATCAATTCAGCAGTTTTTGAGTGAAACCATTTTAATTTTAAAATTATAGATTCAAACTTTAAACTTGATTTTCTCAAATACATGTACAGGATTTTTAAATTCAAAAATTCAAATTGTCATATCTCTGTCAATTTTCAACTACTCGTAATTGAAATCGTTTTTGTAAAATGCTCACAAAATCTTCCTTAATCAACAGCTATCATCAGCTCGAAAATCATATTTTCGACTTGAAGTACCAGTTTCATAGATCAGATTACATATTTTATAAACTTGAAATATTTTTTTTAATTTCTTTTTTGCAGGAACGACATTCAAAAGATTAGAATCACCAATAGAGAATTATTTTAAGATGAAAAGTTCTTAAAATGTCAAATGTAAACATTAGTACCCTCGAGAGCAAGGCACCCAGCCCAGACCAAATGAAAATTTCTCATTTTGGAAAAGAATTCGATCCTTATGATTATGGTATGGACGATGGCTACGGTTTGTGGGGAGCAGCTTTTCATATTATTCGATACACATTTGGCACTGGCATTCTCCTGCTGCCATACACCCTGAAAACTGTTGGCTACGCAAATGGCATCATTCTCCTGTCACTCGTCAGTGTATTCTATTTCCACAACATGCACATTTTAATTTCGTTCGAGCATCAATTGTGTAAATTATTGAAGGTGAAACAAATCACTTATTCCAGCCTGGCCAAAAAAACCTTCGAAAATCATCCATTTCCAGCGAATAAATTCGGTTCTCTCGTCAGCCAAGTACTTTTAATATATTTGTGTTCGTTAGTCTGTCCTAGCACCTATTTATTGATATTTGCCAGCAGCGTACAGAATTTAGCCAAATATTTCGATTTGGATTGGAATATCATCCACATTATAACTGTGGCTATGGTGCCAATTTTAATATTTTCTATGTTTAGAAAACTGCTGAAAATACTCGTACCTTTCTCTGCTATCACAAATTTATTTTCTTTAATCATGGCCGCAGTTTTAGTCACATGCTGCATCATTTACAGAGACCCTGCAGCTAATATACGACCATTTGGTGATCTAAATTGTGTACCACAAACAGTGGCAGCTCAACTTCAGGCCATCCTTTGCACACTTTCCATTTTACCCATCAAAAATTATATGAGACAACCTCAATGTATGGGATCTTCATACGGAGCATTGAATATTTCAGCTCTAGCTTTAACTTTTGTCTACATCATCTTCGCCCTCGTATCTTATTTATGCTTTGGAGAGAACGTCGAAGAGAATATTTTGTCAAATTTGCCCAAAAATAATTTCTTATCGTTTATTATTCATATTATGTACGCTACAGCCATGTTCGTTATCTATCTTCTATCTTTTTCCGTCACTTTTGATAATATGTGGCCAGATATTGAGCTGATAATTTCAGATAATAAATACAAAGTTTTGATCGAATTTGGAACTCGAATAGGAATAAATGGGTGGGCATATTTTCTCGCAGTTGGCATTCCAAATTTGGCTTTAATTCTGACTATTTCTGGAACGCTGGCCATTGTATTCGAGGTGGCTTTGGTACCTGGGCTGGAGTTGGTTTTGGTTTTTAGAAGTGAGAAGAAATGTTTATTGACCATTTTCAAAGATATAGTCATTATTATTATCGTTGCAATTTTGTTTTACATGAGTCTTGTAGATTGCGTGAAGGAGGTCAAAAAGTTATACTCTGAAAAAATGGACTAATTTGGAGTGAATAAATTTGTAAATTGAGCACTGGTAGGGCGGTTTTCAAGGTCGCTAAACACGAATCCGGTAACCGTTTTTGGCGGTGACTCTCGGTCGGCGAGATATGGCCAAAAAAAAGTGTGAAAATGCTCCAAAATGGGTCTAAATGGCGACGTAGAGCAAAACGGGCTGGAGATTCGGATTAAACGTGAAAAATTGCCATGTTTTTTGTATTTCTTAAAATAAGGAACTTAGCCTTCAAATTATTTTATTTCCCCAACTTCCTAACTTGTAGGTAGAAACAATGGATACATTATACTGATTCATAATATAAAATAAATATTATACAGATCTAATATACGTGTAAGATGTTTATTGAGATCATTACTGTAAGGAAAACGGTTTTTTAAAATTTGGAATTGAAACTAGATGTTCACCCGTGGCTGATATATACAGGGTGTTCCTACGTATTTTTAAAGTATATCAAGGTTGCCCTTTGTCAGCATAATCATTCTCGTCCGCTATTTTCGTCTTCGTTGAAAATTCATTTTGACACTTTTCCACACTTCCAACATAAATACCATCTGTGTTTACCATCCGCCATTCGAGGGTGAAATCGAATTATATCGAAACTCGGCCAGTAAACTTTCAGTTGGTGATCGACGAAAAAGGCACTCACAGTTCGGCTCATCGAGCTGGCATGAGTGAAACTTTGGCAATCGTCAACATTAAGTGATTGATGTTTTCACTCGTGCGAATACAGCAGGCATTTTTCTTCCTTTTTTTTTTTCGCCATTCTTTTTTATATCGTATCAATTTCGCGAAAATCGAAAATAAAGGTTAAACCATCGGTCAATCCGCTTCTCTGTTTTTTCCCATTTTCATCCTCTCGCTCTTATACTTTTTTTTTTCTCTATAAATTACAACCGAATCCATTTAAATGTTATTCGACGAGAAAAAAGGACAACTATAGCAGATGGAAAAGGGTGAGAAAAAGTAAGCATATGAGGATTTGAAGTGAGCGGGTGTATAAAAGATTGAGTGTGTGGGAGAAGTGAAAGTGAGAGTGTGAGAGGCGACGATCAGAGTTGAGGATAAATGAGCGAGACAGAAGAATTGGAGAGATGTGAGAACCACATTGGAAAAAGTGTGAAAAAATCTCTCAAGTCCAAATACATGCCCTCAGTGACGGTTTCTATCTCCAGGGTCTCATTATTTTTGTAGTTGTTGTTTTTTTTTTTTTTTACTCATCCTCTCTCATTCTAACCGACGTATACTTGGTCTGGTCCTTCCTCTTTTTTCGCTTTTGTCACTCGAATGCTGCCGTTTTTGTCGTTTTACCATTTGTTGATGAATGAACCCAGTAATGGGTGCGAACATATTTAATTCGTGGCCTTTTCTTTCAAGCCAACGATGAAAATAGAAGACCAGCGGGAAGGGGAAAGCCAGCCAAAGGGACGAGAGGAAAGAAGGAAATATACGAAAAATGAGGGGCGACAGCGAAAAAAAGGATCATTTGCAAAGGACTTTATAAACGTTTAGAGGAAAAAATTGCATTTTTGGTAGGAGGATAAATGGTTTTTAAGGCTATGGTGGGTGTAAAGTAGGACAGATCGAGAATAATTAAGAGTATTGATAAGAGTACTTTTTGTCATGTTTAAAAATTTTTTCTTCATCCAACAGATGTTACATTTTGAAAAAGCTGATTACAGAAAATCGTGTGGAAAGTTTGGTGAACTGTAATGACATTTGCTTACATGATTTGAAGGTGGATATGGAAAAAGTGTCTACAACCTGACATGAGTTTCTTTTTTGAAATCAATCGATTACCATTTCTTCAGAATTTTTTCACTCAAAAAAATCTTTGATCAGTGCTTTCATTCGGATATTTGTGGCATTGAAGAAATTTTTCCCATAGAGTAATTGTGACTCCATTTTTCCTACCTTCCCTCGCAGCAATTTTTTTTATGCCCCAATTTTTTCCTCACAATTACTTTGGTACCTTCGCAAACTGCGCAGAATATATGTACGTCTTGCATTTACGCGCGGCAAAAGTTAGCAGAACTTGGTAAAAACTGGGAAAAGTGAGCAAAAATAGGAAAAAGTAAAATCAAGAATGGTGAAATGACTCTACGTCACCAGATATGTCAATTTTACTCTCCAAATTCAGTCTGATACTTAAAATTTTGTATTATTGGTCGTCTGACAGTACCCTACCCTCCTACCAAATTTCAACAAAATCACAGTAGGGAGTCACTATTCAAGTTATTCTGCAGATTTGGATTTTCTAATTCCAAGGGCCTTAAAGACTGAGCCTATATTCGTAGTAGGAGCAGTGCCCATAGAAATAATTGAAATAAATGAGCCAACCCCCCCCCCCCCACCCCTAATAACTCTTTGTAACAAATTTCTCAACTTTCGCCGCGCGTTCAAAGTTCACGAATATACGACAGCTTCACTCCCCCTGCACTCTTTCATAGCTGCAACGCTCCACAAGGCCCATTCTCATTAAGTGCGAAACTATTTTATAAATTTCTCGCGTTAGTGTTTCGGCGAGGAGAATGGAGGAAGTAGTTGAGTAGAAGGCAGTTGTGTTAAAAACGGAAGCATCTTTCTGGGGGCGATAAATTATTTTTCGAGAGTTATAGCCCTTTAATGACGAACATTGTTAAGTGAAATGGAGGTTCTCGTCTAACCTTTTATTATTCACGACCCATCAACGGCTAAATCGTTTGCCGTCTTTTTCGCCAAATATAATTCGAATAATATACTAAATGCTCATCGGAAGTGGGCTTGGTCTTTTTGTCAGAATAAATATTTACTTTAAAATAATGGAACGTATTCGAGTACACTTGCTTATAATTGTCACAGCAAAAGTGAAAACGGATGTTTTTTAGATTTCTCGATGGTGTCAAATGAAAATGCGTTAAGCAAAATTTTAAGATTTCAAAAGTACGATGACAAAATTAAGTACTACAATTTTTATCATCCACAATTAAGAACATACACCTATAAATGGAATATTATACCAATTATGTTTTGAAATCACTTTTATTTAGCCAACATCCCAGTGCTGCCACATCTAAGACTGAATGTTGTACTAAACTACATTTCCTAGTATTTCTATTTTTTATAAAAATGGTAACCCTGCAAACGTCTCTCTGCCAGATATATTTCCATACACTTTTTTTTCTACTTTAATTTTAGACATAGTAAAAATAAATTTTTCTAACAGCTACATTCGTGTAAAATATTAGATTCAGTCCTGACATAAATTAATTTTTCCAGCAGCTGAATTACGTGTATAAAATAACTCACAGCTCTAAATAAATTTTTCCAGACGCTAAATCTTATGTAAAAAATTACACATAGCTCAGTCCTGACCTTTATTAATTTTTCCAGCAGCTAAATTTGAGCATATAAAATTACATACAGCTAAGTACTGACCTAAATTAATTTTTCCAGCAGCTGGATTATACATAAAAAATAACACACAGGTCTAAACAATTTTCTCCAGCTATTGAAGTGTGTGTAAAAAATTATCTAAAGCTAAGTACTGATCAAAATTAATTTTTCCAGTAGTTGAATTTTAAGTGAAAAATTACACACAGCTAAATATTGACCTAAATTAATTTCTCCAGGAGCTGGATCGTGTGTAAAAAATAACACATACCTCAGTATTGGCCTAAATTAATTTTTCCAGCGGCTTATTTGTGTGTAAAAAATCACACATAACTCAATACTGACGTAAATTGATTTTTCCAGATGCTGGAATACATGTAAAATAATTATACAGACTTCATTAGTGACCTAATTGAATTTTTCCTAAGACTAAAAGGTGGGTAAAAAAATTACACAGACTTCAGCACTATCCAAAATTAATTTTTCCAGTAGCTGTGGATCATATCCTTGATCTAAGATTATTACATGACTGTTTTTCTCATTTTTTCTAACTCTGTACTTATTTGTAGGAATATATTATGTGTCCCTTTCTCCCTTGTGATTTTCGCTTTCCATTCCGATCATATTTTTCAATTCTATTCGGACTACAGTATAGATATCTAAAAATATTTTCCAGTGTCAATCAAAAACACTATAGCATAAATCAGTACCATAAGCAGACTTTTCGAAACAAACGGATCACGTGACCTTACTCTCTGCCGTCAAAATTCTAAAATACCACCGATTACACGCCATTTCATTTCTATTCGAATCGTTTTCACAAAGAACGTGGGTATCAGAAAAAAAAGTCTTGACGTTAATCAAATATTTGTGTTTGAAGGAACGTTTCGCTACACGATTTCTATTCTGCAAAATACAGTCGAATTTGGAGAAAGAAAGAAAAAAATGGAAAACTTATTCCAGCGAAATGACGAACAGAAGAGGGTAGAGACCATAAAAATAAGGTAAAATGTAAAATGCCACAAATGAGAAAAATCGACGAGAAAATATTCTCAAAATACGTACGCTTTTGGTGGATGTGTGTGAGAAAAACGGTGAAGTAACCGACGATCTAATGTAATCGTTCCTCACACCACAAAGGACCCATATCTGTTTTAATAAATTATTGTAGCCTTTTCCTGCGCCTCTTTTTCGTACCTTCTTTCTTGTTTTTTATTTCTGTGTTTCAGCCACCACTACTTGGATAACCTTCCGATGGTTCAAAAAGCGTCAATTTTTTCTACCTTTTTTTTTTCACTTTTTTGGGGCACAAAATTGGTATGAAGGGTAACACGAAAAGTCAAAAATGAGGGAAAATTTTGCAAAAATAATTTACGAACAACGGTGTTTGTGTCGTACCGTAATCACATATCTCAAAGAAAGAACAAGCATCACTCCAGGCCACATTATAGAAGTGCGCACAAAAAAAAAAGCACGTCTTTTGTATTCTCTGTTTTTTACTACGCTTTGGTCGTCCATTGTCCAAAATTCTCAGCAGCAAAATAATGTTTTGTTCGTTTCGTAATTTGTGAACAAAGTCGGATCCACTAATTATAGTTTCTGGGAAATTCAACTTTCCTTTTTTGTCTCATTTTGTTTGCTCTATAAGGTCAGTTCCCATTTCCTTGCGCGCGTTCTTACTACGTCTTCTATCATTTTTTCTCGAAATTTCTATCGCACAACTAAAAATGCGTTCATGAAAAAATGTAAGAATGAAAAAACTATGATAAAACACTGAAACGATCATTCTGGATTTTAGTGTTGACACTTTTTCACGGGGCTTTTCTTACTCTTTTACGTCTAGTTGAAATTTTGTGAAATAAGTTTTGATTCAGTGAGCATCAATGAAAAATGTAAAGGCACATTTGGGCTTTTCTTGTATTTTATTTTGATTTTTTCAGTTTTTTGTTACTTTTTGTTTTTTTTTGTTTTGTTTTACCTTCTTTTTGTTTTTTTTTTCTTCATAGTATATTGTCAGAACGATTTATGATAAATAAAATAAAAGACGATTGAAGCGCTATCTACAGTGATTTTGACATGATTCTTCATCAAGGAAAGATGCCCTTATCTGTTTTCACTGATTTACGTTCTATATAAGACTTCTCTTTTATTTTGGATGTTAAACTTTATTTGTGCAGAGGAAATCACGATTGATATTTTCTATACTATCGGAGCTTAAATGATCGATTATCGATACTTATATCAATATTTCAACTTGAAATGCCAAATACAATTTATGTCCATTTTTTCCAAAACATTTTCAAAGTTACTCCGATAATTCACCACGTAAATCCAAATAAATTTTTCAAAACTGCTTCTGTCCTCAATTCTCAATCTCAATTTTTGGTTATTCTCATAATATCAATAATATGGAAAATTTACATCAATATTTTCGATATTTTTTCTACATCGACATAAATCGATGTTATATCGATATTTCAACATCATTAGGGGGTCAAGTCTTCTAGTGATTCCTCGCTAACAATGTACACAAGAGCACACTATTACTTGGAGGCAATTTTTGAAGAGTAAAAATATAGTGATTTGAACCCAAAACGCAGTCTTTTAGCTATTATTCTTAAGTAAATGCTGTCACAGATTTCAGCGCCGAAATTGGCTTCTGGCTTAGCGCAAAGCAAACAAATATCGATTTGAAAAGAGAGAATGGTTTTTAGAATGAGGGCGAATGGCGGCATTAGAAAAGGAGACATTGCTTTGACGACAAATTCTGCCAGCAAAGCGAATAAAAAACGATTTCGGACGGATTTAGGGCTATATACTCGAATGATTTATAATGTATTTTTGGAAGCAAAAACGCGCGCGATAATAAACGGATGCTTCTCGTTTCGGGCCACCATTTAAATGGAGGCGAAAGGATTAAAATCGAATATTAGGTTTGCGAATCACGCAATTCGTATGGGAGTGTGTGTGCACGATCTGAGCAACATGAGAACGCAGAAATGGAGGCACAATTTCGTTTTGCTGAATCGGGCAGAATTTCCGAAGGCGTGAAATTCTAGTAGAAGAATCGTTTTTCTTAACTTTTCCTTATTCTTTTCCTCTATTCAAAATATACGTACGAGTTTGTGCCCATCTTTACTCTTAATTATAACCGATTATTTGATTCAACTTCAACTAGCGCAAGTATCAGAAGATTGAGAAAAAAATTTTCAGTATCAGTAGGTAGCTGTGTACTCATAGAGTGACTCCTACTTTTAATGTGATATTACTTTCAATATTATGTTTTACAGAGCTATGTGTTAGTGCGTGAAGTAAGCAAATGATGACGATAAAAATAGAAAATACACTTTATACTGTTCTGTTTCTTTTTTACTAAACGTGTTATCATAAATAATTTCATTGCGAGCAAATGTTATGAATATAGTATTAGTGAAGTAACATCATTCTAAAACTTTCAATATCAGTTTCTGGGACTAGAATCCAATGATCATCTGTAAAATTACAAAAGAAAGCGGATAGGGGGGAAAAAGGCACCCACTATGAAGATATTCTTCATTCAAAAGCTATAAAACGTTCGTAATCAGTCAAACTTTCATCGTTTTTCGTTACCATAGCGATGCTAAGAACAGAAAACGCTTTTGAATTCGAACACGTTTTTGTGGCCATGTGGTTGCTGCCTGCTACCCAAAGGCTTTTTGCTAAAAGGTTGAAACGATGCTGGTGCACCACCCATATAATTAAAACCATATCTCTTTTTGAATATAGAGACGCAGCAGTTTTCATAAAATTGTACTTCTTCAAAACCATTACTCTAAAATTTTAGGCGTGCATTTCTGGAAAGGTATAAAATACATTTCATAAAATAATGAAGAGGAACCAAAGATGTTCCAAAATATAGCCAGTTTCTATTAGTAATGATGAAAAATTATTAATAGTGATATAGTACATCAGACCTCTGAAGAAGTAAGGCATAAAGCTTAGGCATAAATTTTGTGGTCTGTTATATTGATATTTCTACACTTTTTTCATACTCAAATCTTTTTCGCATCTATGGTTTATTTAGTCACTCCGGACTCTTCCAGGCGGACCAACTAAAATAGGAATTTCTGACACTGTGAAGCAACTCAAAAGAATTTAGAAATTTTATTGGCTTCAATTATGCATTTGTCATTAATTAGAACTCAAAAGGAAACATTTTATCACCAGTTTAAGCATTTTTAGCATGAATCAAAATTTCATTTTCATTTGTACCTGGCACTTTTAATGTGGGATCCTTACTATTTTTTTTTGTAATGATTCCTATATACTCGTATTTCGCACAAATTTTTAGAATAATATAACTGGATAATCAAAAAGAATTTTCTGGTATTCTTCCTATGCCAAAATACATCACAAAGGAAAAACTTTCTCTGCACCTAATAGATTTTTGACGTGTCTTGCTTTTTGCATACTCCGTTTGCCGTAAATACTACGAATTCTTTCCAGAACTTCACCTGCTTTTCTAGCGAAGGTTGTTATTGCTAGTGTTTTAGTATTTTTATTAATGTTTTAAATTATTATTTATCTCACGTTTTGGAAACAGAAACAATTTTTAGATTTTATGACCACTGGAGGTATATTTTTTATCATTCAATGACGCATTTTGCGCTTATTAAATTTAACTTACTCGACCCCCTTTATAAAACTGACTTGATAATATAACGATAATGATGAGAGTTGTAATAGGGTAAAAACATGTTAGCACAAAATGATACGACAGATAATATTAGATGAAATGATAATAAACTAGCTTGAGTCAATTTGTATGTACATAGATGAAATAAACAGATCACTTTCATTTCTGTTCTAGACAGGACAAAACATATTTTATAGTTTTATCAAACATTTTTCATTAAATTTATCATCGCAAAAAGTGAGTTTGAATTATTATACCAACTATTTTTACGTGTTGCTATTGCTCTAATGAACAATTTTCTTGAAAATTTTTCATAATTTTTCATTCCAGAATGCACTCCTGGTTCAGGTTATCCTACCTTATATTAGTTATGAATAATGTCATAATGGAACCTCCAAGTAAGTCGATGCCATCACTATTCAGATATTGAAAGATAACAATTTTTACAATACACATTTTAAATCGCACTTTACCTTTAAACTATATATTATATTGACTGATACAATTTTTAGTCGCCTATCCACCAATTGTAAAAAATTGAGAGATTATAAAATATTTTTATCGTGAGTTTAGCACTTTCTTTCAATTTGTAGGAAATGAATTCAATTACATAACACTTGGTCATTCTGGATTTCTCATCTTTTGGAACGGAAACAGAACAGAGAGTGAATTTATGTTTTGCTCAAGAGTTAAGGATGGCAAAAACACTACCGTCTCAAATTGCTGTCTGACCATGCAAAATTATAACCATCAATCATTGCATCACTGTAAAATCCATTCATTAGAACCAAATACACTTTATGAAATTTCCACTGCAGGCCATACAAATGGTGACACTGAGTAAGAAAACTTATGTTTGTTGGAAAATGCATAAAACTCAAGTTGGTAGGCAGTGGCGTACTAGCAAGGCGGGGGTTTTGGGGGTTCCAACCCTCAAATCCTAAAAAATTTTATAGGAAAATCCAATGCTCTTGGTTAAGCCACTAGATCAATTTTTTTTCAGGCTTTTTTCATACAAAAATCAAATGACAAAAATATTATTTTAAAAAAAGATCAAAAAATGTTTGGTAATTCATTCTCTATACTAGATTTCTATCGGCATTTTGTTGTGGTGTTTCGTGAGGGTACCATTTGAAGAGCAATTTTTGACCCAAAATCCTGCTCCCATCGCGAAGGAAGAAATAGAGTAGGTATTTTGAGTTTATAAAATCCCTCCCTCACAAATGTTGGTGTAGGTACACCACAGGGGGGGTGACTGAGTAATGAGTACTTACTGTATTACTACTTAGACATATTGTTTCAAAACTCTAAACCGTTTAATATTAACAAATGTGTCTTTTCAGATTTTTAGAAATGAAAACTAACAAGGAAATGAATACAAAACCTGCAAAACCTGATTTTGAATTGAAATTCCTTCCAAATTTATTACTAATACTGACTTGGATTCCTTGTGGTAGGGAAAGAAACTGTAGTGGAAAAGAAGCTGGAACCCATTTTGCGGTAAAATTCAAGTAAGTCCGCTTTGGTCTACTTCCATTCAAAATACGAGGCGCATTCCAAAAGTCCGTTCGCACGTTTCATACCTCCGGTCCTGGTAACACTGATTCAACGAAATTTTAGCTGGAGTATCAGCACTCTCATGACACATCACCATAAAAATTTCATGGCCCTATCATGTTTCAATCTTGAGTAATGATAATTTGAAAATGAAGAGTAGAATAAAAGCACCGTCCAAGAATGAGATGCAGGATTTCTAATATTTTCCCAAATTAAAAGGTCGAAAGTGATCCGCTACAGAGTCGTCAACATGCATCAGAATGTGTACAAATATGAGAAATTGTGGGCCAGGCGCGGTGCTCAAAAATCAAGGAAACAGTGTGAAGGAGGATGGGAGAATATTACCACAAAAAACCAAACCAATAGCCCAAGCGCTACGACAAAATAGAGGTGTATGTGTGTGTGTATGTGTGTGTGCGCACTTGGTGTTGACTGTAGGCAGACGTTACGTGCTTACTGCAGTACACCAGCACACTGTCGCGTGAATTTTACTCAATATTAGCCATAAAAACTTTTGCATAGCAATATTTTTTTTATTCTGCCAGTCTGGATGGGCGCCTTGGGAAAAATTTGATGTGAGTAACCTTTTACCACCCCTCTTTATTCACTGGCTTTGCCCCATCTAATTACCATCGACTCTAGCCATTGGAAGCTGAATTTTGAGGGGAAAATTTGCTTTCAGTAGTGCTATTTGGGAAAAAATACAATTTTTTTTTTAATTTGGACAGGACATTTCATCAAGATTACATTTGGAAACTTATACTGCCCCATAATAGCTGCCTTGATTGCTTGGTGCATGGTGTGGAAAAGTAGCCTGAAGTCTCCTCTTTCCAATGAAACTAATTGCAGGTCTCTATCTCTATTAGCTTTCAAATGGTGGGGGGTGCGAACCAACTTTTGGAACGCGCCTCGTACTGTGCTCAGACTGATCATAATTATTACAATCATAATTCACTTCTTACCCCATAGATTAATGTTTTTGTTTTAGGCAACAAGTAATTATACCCTGTACAGTAATTTCACAAATTTAACCGCATAGTGAAACCTAAAATGTTAACACATCAAAAATAAATGTTACTTTTATGTTAAAACATCAGTCCTGGTAGATGTCAATACCAAGCCTACCTATTGTAAATTTAACCTGCTTTTTCAGGGCAGTTGACAAAAGAGGGGAATTCAGTATTTTGGAATACCAGAAAGATTATATCTACATGGATCATTTATTGAGGGGAACATTGTATCATGTAGAAGTAATTTCCATAAACGGTAATTCTGAAACTGCTTCCAATTCCCAGGAAATATTTTTGAAGCCAGGTGATGTGATTGAAATCAGAGTATATATCAGTTAGAACAACTAATTGCATTGTTTTTAGTTTATCTAAATTTTCTTGAAAACTTTTAGAGACCACTGCCGTGAGGTCAGTCAAAGTGATTTCATTTTCCAATGCATCGATTTTAGTCTCATGGAAATCTCCAAAATATTCACTTGGAGGGTCTGAGAAATACAGATACAAAGTTAACGCCTCAAACAGTAGTTTTCTCCTCACATACTCCGTCTGGGACAGTTCAGTTCTACATTTTTTCCGGGTCACATCTTCTAAAAAAATATTATTAGACAAGCGAGAATACCTGTTCAAACCAGGTTTTACATACACTATTATCATTATTCCTTATGTGGACGCAGGTGATGGTATAAGGTAAGTAAATTTTCACAATTGAAGTCGAGATTTAGAATAAGTACGTTAATTTGTATAGACTATGACTAAACAGAATCAGAATTTTTGTAGGCCTAATAAAAAAATAAGTATAACAGAGGTTTCAAGAAGCGTGATTCATGAAAATAAATAAATATTGGCTGACGTGCGGGATAAAAAACATTGTCAGCAATATCTAACCGGATTAAAAATTATAAGGAATAAAATTTGAAAATAAATTCAATAACTAGCAGAAATAAATTATAGCCATTGACTTGTGTTTCAGCACTGAAGTTCAATACACAATTCCAGTTAACAAAGATGAATTTTAATTTTTGATAATATGATACTTCATTACTTCGAAGCTTGAAGAAATGGAGCACGTCAAAGGCGAGGAATAAAAACCTCTATTCGAGTACATCAGAAACACACTTACATAATACATAATAATATAATACCTACATGTATGTTTTGAAAAATCATAACTTAAGTCGTTTAATCCAGAATTATTAAACTTGGATTCAAATAATATGGGTGAGTATAATGTGCTCCAGCATTGTAAATTTTTAAACATTTTTTCCTAAGTTCAGGTTATAATTAATTGTACTTACAGTTATGTATTTAACAGATTTACATTAATCGATCTACCTATGATTTCAAATACCTATTAAAATTCAAAATTATTATTCATGCGTCTTGTATTAATTTTATTTTGTTTCTGATTTTTTCAAATTATTCATTCGTTTGGCCAGTACTAAAATATAAGATTGTTAAGAGAGATTAAATAAGGTTCCACTTTTTTGTGACATTTCCAAGCTAGCACTAGCAGGCAGTTATAGTCTGACTACAAAAGGAAGTTATTTTTTTCACCAGTAGATATCAGTGTTTTGCAAAGCTTGCTGTTTCAGGGTTTGTCCTCCCAAACTTTTTTCAAGTTAATTGACGTCTGCATATGTTCAGGGAATCCCGACACATTTTGAATTTCAAGAACATTGTAAATATTTTTATCATATTCAGCGGCTAAATATAGCTTACTTGACCCCTATTTAAAATTAACTGATTAATATTAAGATATTCAAATGATCAGAGTTGAAGTTGAATAAAAACTTGATGTTGATATTGTTATCTCAATCATAGATGACGAAATTCAGATTTCTATTCCCGTAAGGGCCAAAAAATAAATTCATTACCAAGAAAAATTAATAAAATGATAAGAACGTATTTAAAAAAACAACGAGTGAGTCAGATATGGGATTTGAGGGGTCATGCAGTAAACTTTCACAGAAATCAAGTTTTTTAAATTTTTTTGAAAACCATGGTAAAATATTCTCCATTACTAACTCAAAAAAAACGAGTTGAATGTTTATTTTTTCCCTAAAATCGCAATACAAAACCTGCATGAATTGATTAAAAACCATCCGTATGAATATGGAATTTTATGGACCCCAGTGAAATATAATAATTATTTTGTGCAACTGTCGCGGTCGATCACGTTTTCTTTCATCTTCTGCTATTTGCAGAAGACAAAAAAAAAAATAACTGTTTCTATGTAATCTTGATCTAAAAGATGATTCTCTCACTACAATTGCTTGGTGAGAAAAGTTCATAAAAATTATTCTCAGTGTTCTTCCACATTTATGATTAAAATGACGTGAGTTAATTATCGACGATGAAAACACTTAATATTCGACCCCACTAAATTTTACCTACAGTTTTTCACCATTTTGCATTTTATTTAGCATTTTGATTACACCCCGTACAATGGCATTTGACTGATGACATCATTAACACGACCACATTTCGGTTCACAAAATGAACAACCGACCAGAGACTATTTTAACACTTCATAGTCGAGTAAGGAGAGTGAGCGAGAAAAAAAGAGGATCTCATTAAGTGAAAATTATTTTCAGTGGCACAAGGGTGACTGAAAAATGAAAAAAAAGAAACACTTTGTAACTGCTTTGTACAAGCAATTTTTCCCTCAACGAATTTATTATCGAATCAAATTCCTTTCCCTCGAGCGGATTATATTTTCACGCCATTTTCCGCTTTTCACTCACCGGCCGTTTATTCTTTTGATTTTATAAATATGTAAATTACCAAACCGATAATGAAGAGAAAAATCGAATGAATGAAAAAAAAAAAATGAAAAAAAAAGGCTGAAGCAGAAAAATTAGAATAATTCAATTTTTATCGCAATTTTCAAATAAGCTGCATCAGTTGAAGGCTTGAAAAAAAGGAAAAAGAAACAGAATAGGTAGTAAATTCTAAGCAGTATCGTACCTACTATGGAAAAAAGTACTCATCGATAAGTGAAACGGCAGTTGATAATTCTCATCACTACCACCCAGAAAATTGATCAAGAGATTATTGATAAGAACTGTTCGGTGAGAACTGACAACGACGATGATATTTTATTATGGTTTGCTGTTCGTAATCGATCTCGACTATCGATTTTTAATTTCATGTTAAATTTCCAAATTTGTATTCTCTCGTAACGGAAAAAAAAGGTGTTATCACATAAAAAAAAAAACTTCATACTGCTTTGTTCCTCTTCACTATACATTACTCATACGTTATCAAAAATTAATTCTTTGTCGGCAAACATCCAATTCAAAATCATTGATCATCATTATTAAACTATTGATAACATTATCAAAACCATAAGTAAAATTTGCTTCACTTACCTGCGCTCTTGCTTGCTCGCCCACTAAAATCACATCTCTGGTAGCATCATGAAGCGGAATGTCTGAAATGAAAAGACATCTGCTAGTAAGACTCTCGAGGCCATCTAGAGCTGGAGTGCCTAGGAACATCAGACTATCAGATTCGGCGCAGTACACCATTTGTCCTTTGAGTTGTAAACCCTGCAAAAAAAAAAAATCAAGTTGTAACTGAACTGATATTTTATTCATTTTCTCACGTTAGTCTTGATGGGGCTAGCGTTTGCAATAAACAGGATACAATAGGTGTAAAGAATCGATGAGGATTCAACATTAAAAAATTTAAGGAAGAAATTTTATTTGAAAAATTAATTACCTATAAAATTCAAATCCAGAAAAATAAAATGAAAAGGGGAACACAATTTTAACAAAAACGTGCACAATTCTAATAAAAGTATAGAAAAATACAAGTACACGAATAAACAAGAAAATCAAAAGTTAAAGAACAGAAACTCTTGATGTTTCTCCATACGCGGTCAGGAACAGACTGACAGAATAATCAAACAAAGAACAGACTCAAAAAATAGACGAGAGAGCTGATGTATTCGTCACAGAGTGATACCACCAGTAAACACCATTGTTCTCCACGGAATGATAATGATGATAACCAAGACAATAATAAAGAATGAGAAGAAGTAAGAAAAAAAGAAAAAAAGATTATTTAGCTGAATCAGGTTATGTACTCCTTTTATCTTAGCAGTGTTGCCAGCTAGGAAAAATAAATTATTATATTATTCAGCAAAACACGTTGGAAATTATTTTTAATTTTTAATTATATGACGTAATGAAATCATTTCACAAAGGAAGAAGAAAAAGAAAGGAAACAAAAAGGAAGGGGAAAAAACAGCAGTCGTAGGGAGTGCAGAGAAGGGAATATAAGCAACAGAGAAGGCCATTAGCTTTAAAATTCATTTAATTTTGTTTGATCTTGCTGTTTGCAACTGAAGAGCAAAAAAACACTTTTATGTCTCATAGCCTTCTTATGTAGCACCTCAACCTTTAAGTATAATTTCTCAGCTATGGTTGCACTTAGCTACATGATATTTTTACCGTAACTAAGGCTTAGTGTATACAATTGAAGTTGAACTTTTGAGAAACTCAATTTTTGAAGAAATAAAAATGGTCTTATCACCTTCTTGCATATCACCGTTCAATCAGTTTCTTGTCAAAAATCAAAATATGCTCTGTCAAGTGTGACCAGCGATAGAAATTTTAAAAATTTGAAAATCTCTGACAAAGCCACTGCCAACACTGTGATCTCAATCGCGTTCAAATGCGAACAGATTTTCGCTTGGAAATCAAGGATACTAAAATTTGCTTCGCATAATCGCACATTAAATTCGCTCAGTTTCGCAGCTTTCGTCCCCTAATTGGTGACAGAATATTAATGAACAATGTCAACGGTCAGCGATGTTATCGTATATTGCGACCCGTCTCTGTCCTCTCACCTCTCTCTTCCACATTTTTAATTAAAAGCTCGCCAAAAAATGAAACGACACAAGCTGCGTATTGTTTCCAGCCCGAAACTTCGCCATCCTATGAAACCGATAACAACAAAATACCAAATAATAACACATACAACTCTAACGAGGAAAAATGGATTCAGGGTGGAACTTGTATATACTTTTTTTTTTTGACCGTTTCTCGCTTCGAAACGGAAAAGCGTAAAATGATAGCTCTTTTTCATAGACCGCATTATGTAGTTTATACTTCATCAGTAAATATATGTTTTAAATTTTCTATTTACTCAAGAATAAGAAGTTTTCACAACCCTATGAGCAAAACAAATCTTCACCTGGCTCAGCTGAACACGGATGATATCCATAGTTCATCTGCTTTATATACGCTATAATAATTCAGCAGATGATATGAAAAATAGCTACAGGCTTTCACAAAGTATGGGAGGGCTTAAATGAATTTTATTTTACAAGATTTAAAATGCCAATAAATAATTATATAATTTTTTATTTTATTAAGGTGAAAATCTCGAATTTTGGAAACTAACTTTTAATGACCTTTACAAACTTCTGACTTATGCACTCGACTAAAGATTTGGGCGCATTTGGACTTTTTCCCAATATTGTAGGTATACTTATGTCAGACAACTCCTGTATAGAGGATTAAAAAAACTTTCGACCCAGAAATGAGTAAATCGAAAAGTTAAAAAGCTCAAATTTTGAAAACGAGCTTCGGGTGAGCTTAACAGATTTCTGATTTTGCAGTTTGACTGAAAACATTTGGCATGTGAATATTCGCCCCACACTCTATACGTCAGACAAACACAATGAACGTCATGTATATTAACCACCTTAAAAAATGGAATTTTCGTCGGTATGATATGCGAAAGAAAATTTGTATGTGGAAAGAATATAAAATATTCAATCGGAATGACGCAGCCCAGTGAAATTAGAATATTAAACGAACGTGTTTGACGCATTAACGAGAAAATTGCCTCTTGAAAAAGCGTATAAAATTTCATTTCATCCTGCTCAGCCTTCACATCGCTTATTTATAAAGTGCTTGTAAAATACAAAATTACCTCCTACATGCTTTTAAAAAATAGGTTCACGCGTTAATGAAGAGAATAATAATTGAAATGAGCTTTTATTCTTAGAAATCAGTGTTTCTTGGAATATGGTAGTAAATTAACCATCATAAAAAAAGGGTGTAGTACCTATCGATTGAAAAATGAGAATGAATTGACAATCAGCAGAAATAGCTTTCTGATTTAAAATTTTTCTATTTTAGTTAATGCGTGTCAACTGTGAAGCTGATAAATGTTTTCCCTATAAATTACTAAATCTTAGCTATACATAAGGTATTTAAGTAAAATTCAAAAATGTGACTCCACATACACTCAAGTTCAACATTCAAGTGGAATCTAATTCAAAAATCATAAAATTTTGTCCCGAATTCAAGGACCAATCTACTGGCGAATTTTTGCAATTTTGTTCGTTCAATTGGTAATTTTTTTCCCTTCATAAATTCTAATACAAATTTTTCAAACAATAATCAGTACGTTTTTACAAAATGATGAATGAAAATTATAGTCTTCAATCTTCCACTTGAAGAGAACATCTCAACAGGGACCTACCTAGAGGGGGGGGGGTAGGGGGAGTGAGTCACCCCCCAGTCAGTTTTCAAAGTCGGCAAAGTCTCCAAAATCTTCATCAGTCGGCAAATTGAGAAATTGGGAGATAGCCGCCACCAATTTGCCGCCTGGACAATTTGCCGCCTGATACTATCCTCAAGCAACGATGAAAAATTTTTTTATCCATCATTACTGTACTCGGCAAATGTTTGAGATGTAGTCGGCATTTTTGCAATGCTCACCCCCCCCCCCATTCGAAGAAGGCTCGGTAGGCCCCTGATCTCAAATGAAGGGTCTTTCTCTTTAACCAAAATCGATTCACTAAATTTTAAAAAAGAAATAACTGTCGACTGAATTTTCTTCATTTAGGACATTTTCCATTTTGATATCAAGCTTTTAAAATTTTGCAATAACCGAATTATGTAAACTGCTTTTTCTTTACCCGCAGATTTCAAGGTTTCGTTTCAAAATTCTAGCCAAGTGGATAAAATTACTTGATTTTTATGACATATTTAGAATATTTCCCACAATAATGTAGTTGAAGATTGCCTATGGGCTCCACATCTGCAGAATTTTCGATTCGAAAGATTAATTTACAAGGGTAAAAGACGCCAGTCGATAAGGGATGAACGTGACAGGGGTTACAAACCGAGGAAGGGGTTGTAGGTAGCAACACTCATGTTAACGAGTCCCTCAAAGTGAAATTCACGTTTACATGGGAAACGGTGTAGAATTTATGGCAGGCATTTAGGCCGCAGGGGTAATTAGGGTATATGGAAAATGAGAATCGGAAGGAGAGGCCAGAGGGCGGAGGGGCAGAGAATGGCATTCGTACGTTGGTGAAGGAAATGTTCGGTGCGTTAGGTTATTTTTGTCAGCACAGAAGTGCGCCTCATTAAAACGAACGTTTCTTCCGTTAACCTACGTCTCGGAATTCAAATTGAAACCCTTGCAACTCTGCCACAATAATCAGCTACAGGCATTCGAATGTCCTTTTTGTGTACACTTTTCGACCACGTTCTTTATGAATATCTTTCGAAGAATGAAATACTCGTACAGTGAAAGATATTTTGGTGCGATTAAAAAAAATTTCAAACGTACTTTTTACAATTCGAATAGGAAAACAGGACAATTATTCAAGATTTTTAGCATAAATTACTACAAAAATGGTGAAATAAAGCATCTTAGATAGTAGAAAGTATAACAAATATTGAGAATATCTACAACTAATAAAAAATCGTACAGAAAAAAATAGGACTACTTCCAGAATCACCCCCTGAAGTAGCCTAAAATCCACCTGCCACAATCCTCCAAAGGTGGCGAAATGAAACCTCATTTTTAGTTTTTTAGCTATAACTCGCAAACGGATACGTTTTATGAAAAAAATGCTACGAAAAAAAAAAAAGCTCTGGAGAAGAGAAGAAGAGAGGGTTCCAGCATTTTACGTTTGTTATTTGTACTTTTACATGAAGGTGGCGAACTCACTTTTGAAACAGTTCTTGCATAAAATTTTCTGACGTCTGAACTTAAAGCAGAATTTGAACGCAGTTCAAAATGCTATTTGTTCTTCATTAACGATTTTTTTGCTCCAAAAACGAAATAACTTTTCTCTCTGAAGTGAAATCTACAATCTGAGCGGTATTTTTCACAGCTTCGAATACTTTTCTTCGGTAGAGATATTTCAGACAAGTTTCAAATTGAAAAAAAATTGTTTCTGTCGGATATCCGTTCTTAAGGATTGTAAGAGAAAACTTTCCTTTAGGATAAGGGACTCGTTTTAGCAGGTTTTCATTTTTCTGTTACCTAACGCTCGTGGAAATGTCACTAGGGGCTAGAATTTTCTATGAAAACATAAAGACGTGACTGAAAAAAATTTGTATCCTGGATTTTTTTTTTCAGCTACCTGCATCATTTGCCAACAAAAATTTGGCAAAAAATTTCTTCTCTTTTTCCTCGTCGAATTTCACGCACTTTGCGAGGTGTTTTATTTATTTTCGTTTTTCTTCTAGGTGAAACATTTCCGTGCTACTTGGTGAATAATTCATGTTAGAAAAAAAAAAGAAGCTGGGAAAAAAGAAATTTTTTTGAAATTGAAAAAAAGTCAACCCAAGAAGCTGTGGAATTTGTAGATTAAATTCTCCATTTTGAGGGATAAAAAAAATTTAAAAGATGGTCTTAGTCTTGCTACTTAAATACGTAGAAAGAAATGAAGGAGAGCTGAAAGGTGGAAAATATGTTATTTTAGAACTGTAAAATGCGTAAAGAAATATGAAGCGAATGAATTTAGATGGATTGCAGATTTCGTGTAACTCATAATGTAGCGAAGAGAAGAATTTTAAAAGTACATTAAAAGCTATAAAAGAAAGCTGGTTTAAAATGGTATATATTAGTCACGTGTTACATGCATTAGCATTAAGGATGGGGTCCAACTATGTTTTTTTTTTTTTTTTTTTGACTGGTTCATGAATTTGAGCTGAATTCTGAATTGATTTTAGTGAAATTTGAATGAACCAAGAAAATTGGAAGCAAAAATTTAATGAAAACTAAAAATATTTGAATTTTTCTATTCAAATTATACATCTCATCCGTCCTGCAAAAAAGTCAAAACTCAAAAAATATTGTACTTTCAATAGAGCTATTTCAAATTGAAAAAAATTTCAAATTATGATAAATAAGCTAATTTTCAACAGAAACCAAATTGGCTTAGCCATGTGAGTGTTCAGTCATATCCTCCCCATCTACCCCATCTCATCCGCCAACTTCAAGGAGCAAAGAATAGATTCGGAATGAAAATATAATTCATAAATATTCAAAGGGTTGTCATTTAGGTTGAAGGTATTTATGGAAGGTGGGAATTTCAAATATTTTAGGGGATGCTACCAACGTATTCGAACCTTATTATTATTAGGTAGTAACTATGAATTTTTCAAGTATAGAGAAGGGTTACTTAATAATGAATTCTTCACCGACGAAAAAATGTAGGTCAAAAGACGAAATGTAATTTCTGCTCAACTCCTTAGAAACCAATAACTGGTAAATCAAAACACAAAAACGAAAACTTCTTAGAAAATAGTCATTTTTATCATTCACTATAGCACCAAACGTTTAACGAATGCTAATTAACTACCGAGTAATTTATAAGAAATTTTTCGACTCTCAATAATTTACTGCAGAAGTTACGCCAGCTAATATTGCTATAAATGACAAATATAACCACAAAAAACGTTTAAAAAAAGTAATTATTTTTTTGTAAAACTAAATATCGTTTGAGGCCAAGTAAAACTAAGTAACTAACATAATAAAGTTTTACATGGTTTACATTAGGGTCATTATTTTTCTATGTACATGAACCAATTGAATATTTAATGGTCAGACAGGATACATAATATATTTTTACTTCCTTGCTTTTTTTTTTTTTTTGAAAAAAAAAATTCTTCAGGCGTAGCTATAGTTAAGTGGAAAACTTTTTAATGGTGAGTGTATATAAGTTTGGTTAATATTAAAGACAAAAGGTTATAATTCGAGCTTGTATTTCGGCTCCGACGGGAACATAAAGTTTCATTATGATTTTTCGTGGCTATACACGTTAGCATCGCCGACCATAGAGTGATATAACGACGACCTTTATGGGCTTTTAAACTTTTTCCTCCCTATTTTTCATTACGAAAACTTGCACGATTGGTTTGTACCGGTGAATACGTTTCGCAATGGGTATACAGCTTTTTCTTGCGGCTTTTACGACTTCTTTGATTTGTTTTGCGAACTGACGAAAGCACACGCGCTCGTTTCGTATCTCCGTCACGTATATACGTTGGAGCCAAAAGCCCGGCAAAGGTGTATAATCCTCTGGGGTGAAAATTTTAATTTCTGCTACACGAGTTGCATGTTGCATCAATTTTAAAAATTCAACTTCGATTATAAAAGCTAGTACATATATCGCCAGCTTGATAGGATATTTATTTATTCAGTGAGGTTCCATTCTAGTTTCCAGAGAACGATATCTTGTCATAAGTTTTCCCAACAATTTGTCAACAATTATTTTTATTATATAAAAATAATATTATTATTCGAATAGAGGTCATGCAAAAGGGTACACTCATAACAAAATGGACAGGGTTTTCAAAAAAAGAAAGCATTTCCAAAATTACATACTTCATTTAAGGTACGGTACCATTATGAACAGTGATATTATGCAAGAAGGTGATAAGTCCACTTTCTCCAAAAATTGGAGTTATTTTAAGGTTTAATTGTATACAGCAAGCCCTACTTACAGTAAAAATATTATGTCAAAAAATGCATTGACCGCCTCGCTGAGAAAATAGACTTCAAAATTGAGGAGCTACATAAGCAGGCTATGAAATGAAAAATCTTTCTTTTTTTTTTGCTTTGTTGTAAAATTTGAGAAAGTGGACTTATCCTCTTCTTGCATATCACTGTTCATATGTAGAGGGTAAAAAATCTCGAACTAATAAAAATAAGCATTTACTCGTGTGTTATCTTTCACACAATCATGTACTTGCCTTAAAGGAAAAAAAAAGTAATTAGAATTACACGGACTATTTAAAATTGGTTAGAGAAATTACTTTCGCAAGCATACTTCTCAGCAGTGACTCAGTTTTGCACAGATTCATCTGAGACTTCGACTAAGTATAATTTCGAATTATCGATCTAGGGCTGCGATTTGGTAAAATTTTAAAATATGAACTACTTCAGAAGCACTATGCAGTGCTAAAAATAATTATCATTTCTTACACATTTTTCTTGAAAAAATCAGTGGTCAGGACAGAAAATAAAAGCAGCAGGAGGTGGAGAAAGATTTTACCGCTTGTTATCTCATAGCTCACAGAAAAAAATTACATTATCTCGTGATCACCCTTACGCTTGAAGATGATGCAAATAAGACTGAAAGAAAATATATTTCTTCTGTACCAATTTAAACAAATTCTACTCACAGTCACGATAAAATCTACTCACGTTTAAAATAAATACGAAAACAATTTATCTTCCTTCCGTCCTTTGTCCATCCAGGGAAAGGGGAAGATGAGCTTCCTTAATTTGAATAAACATTATATCCCAAGTTATATTTGGGCCATTTGGGTCGGTATAAAATAGCCTTTAATTGCCTGCGAAGACAAGTAGAAGTTTTAGCGAGCCTACGAACGAGGACCTTTATCAACTTTTGCTCATTCACGAAAGATGAAAGGAAGAGTAACACACACACACAAAAAAAGATAAGATTATTTTCAGAAAGAATGGTGACCATGCCGAGTGAAAGTGGGTCTGTGTGTGTGTAAAAGTTAGTCAAACTTTAAAGCCTTTCACTCGACCTCCAGTGCAGTTCTGCGAAACTGTTCCTAGTTTGTTTTATTACTTAATGAACGACGACGCTTTCTGTTCTGAAAACAAAATTGAGGAATTAATTACTCGTTGGAGGTTCACGCTTTTATTAAAGTTTGCTTTACGATTCTTTTATCCTATGAGGACCAAAAAAAAAAAAAAAAAAACCTCCCCTAGAAAAAGATTTTTAGATAAAACTTTACGGGTGACCTAAAGAAAGTTTATTTTGCTGGTAATGTAGAAACTATTTTACTTCATTAACAGTCATATGAATACAGGACCTTATTTACAATATAATTATAACTCAGTTTATTACATTTTAATTACTACAAGTATTGGAAATTAAATCGAAATTAGAGCAGTTTGAGAAGAATAAATTTATTGCTTTTCCACATGGTGGCAACACTGCTAAGAAAAAAAAGAGAAATTTGATTTTGGCTATTCTCTCCATAGATGTCAACTGCAGGGATGAATCCCTGAAAAGAGGGGTGAATCCTTGAAAACAGGGATGAATCCCTGGAATCCCTGAAAATAGGGACGAATCCCTGAAAACAGGGACGAATTCCTGAAAACAGGGATTTTTCACTATCTTCAAAAATATCAGGGATAAAATCGGGGATTTTAGCGAATTTGTCAATTTTCAGGAATTTCAGGTATTTTTTGAAATCTATTTTAATGGTAAATTATGCAAAAGCAGAACGGATAATAAATCCTGCCCAAAAAAATGAAACTGGGAAAAGTGAAGAAGAAGCATACATCAAAACTGCATGCAAAATTTAGCACATTTTGTGACACTAAACCTAGCTGGCTAATTATAGGATAAAGCTTTTAGACTATTATTCGTTTTATTTCCACAAAATTTTTCATAGGCTATAAATACTACAATTCTGGACTTTTAAACTGGCAGATGTTCCTTCGCGAGAATACATAAACAGGATGGAGATGGAGCAAGAAAGCTATTTTATTGTTTCATATTACATATTATACGTCTTTTTTTAATGCGTTTCAACACGTACACTCGTGCGATGCGGAAAATAAGACGACGTTTAGGGATGAGAGGATAAAAAAAAAAAAAAAACGAAATTCGCAGACATAAAACAAAGGCTGGCCGTACTTATAATGTTACACAGCGACCATACAAATGCATTTTGGTTTTGCTAGAGCAAATGCTCGTTCCAGTTTTATCACGCCTTGCCCATAATTTAACGTAATTCGCTAAGATTTATTTGCTCGCCGTCGAATCCGCATCTTATATTTCTTGGCGACGCAATTCGTAAAGACAAATTTTGCTCAATATTTCTCATTTTGATTCCCAAGAATTGCCTTAACGTGAATTATTCAAGCCCAAATAAATTTCGACAAAAAAAAAAGAAAAAAAAAGAAGAAACTTGTCTAATTCAATGGAAATGGAAAATGATTCGTTGAAAAATATATCTACACGTAGGTGAAGATTGAAGAATGGAGATTAGGATATGGTCCTTACTTTAAAATTTCGAGTCTTCTATACCTCCCACCCAGTTGAATGGTTCGACTACATGAAAAAAATAATTCTACGAAAATTTCAGTCTTCTAGGTGGGCTTAAGCCCCCCACCGATAATTCTTCAGCTTAGGCAGATTTCGTATACTTGTCAAGTAAATGGATGCCATAATGGAAGCCATGTTTATATTTATATCTCACCTTTTAAAGCACAAACACCAGTGGCGGAACCAGCTTTTTCTATGAAGTGGGTTGGCGAGTCAAGAAAAATCACTCGACAATTTTAACATCTAAAAAATTTATACGGAAGCTGATATTTTATTCTGTTTTAATAATTTCTTATATTTTTACTCATGGACGGTTTCTAGTTTATTTTGAAAAATTTTTGGGTGGGCCAGAATTTTTTTGGGTGAGTCTACCCTAGCCTCTCTCACCCCCCCCTCCCCATTAGTTTCGCCATTGATAAACACCTGAACTTTTTTTCAAAAACATACGAGTATGATATGTGTTGAATTTTTTCACACTATAACTACTCGCAGGAGTGTAGAATATTCATTGTCTACGTACATTAGACAAATTAAGATTATAACTTGTTTGTTGAAGCTTTCAAAATGATTTTTGAAAGAGAATATATGGTTGTCTCTACGTTTAGTCCTTATTGTTAATTCAAAATGTCAAAAACAAATTATCGTTGCTTTTGTATTTTCTTAATCGAAGCTTTCCGATCGAGAAATCCGTTTTCACAAACAGAAAATCACATTTTACTGTCGGACGCTTTTGTAAAGTTACGGTAGCAATCAGATTTTGCAAAAGTCTCAATAATCAAACGTATTGTATATTTGACTCGCAGCAAAGTTTCAAAACAGAACTTCACTCTATTCTCTCGTTTAAGGCCAGAAAACTTTTAGAAACTTGAAACAGCCTGATAGTCCTCTACGAATTAGACAATTTTACGTTCTACGATTTCACCAGCCTTTTATTCTCTCCTTTTCTTTTTTTTTTTTTTTTCTTTCTTGTGCCTTTAGTCTCTATGTATACTTTCTTGCTCTTGCTTAACGAACCATGCAATTTGCTTCTACCATTTCTTTTTCGCTTAGTTACTGAGCAATTCGATTATATCGTATTAAAAGAAATTCGATAACCGTTTCGTATAGCTACTGCTAATATTTCACCAACAAAGGTAGCCAGGTACTGGGTATAGCCTCTACCTATAAAGGAAATAGGTAAAATTATCGTAAAACTTTATGACTTACTTGCACTGGCGAGTTGTTCAAAGAAGATGGCAGTCTTAAAGTGAGTACGAAGGATGAATTTGTTCGCCTTAGAATATCTTTGAAACTGATTCTAACTCCTATTGGTTTGCTGATCTCGAAATACGTGCCCATAAAATAACCTGCAAACGTAAATTATGCGTAAATATTGGCGTAATTATTCGTATTAATGTGAAGTAATAGCTGGGCTAAGGGCCAGTATTACAAACATTGGACACTGATTTAATGAACAATTTTTGCTGAGAATGCCCTGTATACTTTTTGTTATAAAAATCTAGCCGTTAAATTAGTGGCCGATGTTTGTAATACTACCCCTTGAATGTTGTAAGACTGGCTCTTACACGCTCGTTCGATTCTTTAAAAAATGTTTAAAATCTTCCAAATATTTTTCACCGTCTGAAAATATCAAACTCTCCACCCCCGAGGCCTACGAAAAGGTCATTTCTTCATTTCTCAGAACACGAAGCTTATAACTATAATATGTCTTCATTTTCTTGTTATTTTTATATTTTACTTATTTTTCCATCCGGCTAACAAGCTGCGCATTTGTAGCGAAAAATGTGCGACGTTTTTTTTGTTTTCCACGAAACTGAAAAACAAAATTCAAAGGAGACACGAAAAAAAATATCAGGTAAAGTTTAGAACCAGGGGATATAAATTACGAAAAGAAGTCTAATCCAATTTATACTTGATTGAACACGAAAGCAACTATACCTATGGGTATATGTACGTATTCAAGTTTATTTCACAAAATGTTTTTTTTGTGCGCCGAAGTATGGAACCACAACATAGAGGATGTATCAATTTAATGCGTGACTCTTCTTCCTAGTTTTAATAAAAATGAACCAAAAATTTTCCATGGATACAGGACTTTTTTTTTCATAATTTCTCTTTAAACTTGAACTTGTGCCTGTAGAATTTATTGTACATATTCTTACACATTTGTAGTGCTTTTTACTGTAGGTACCTATTTTAAATGATTAATTCTTACAATTTGTGTCTTATGTACTGTAAATCTTCAATTCTTAAAATTTTTTATTCTATCCAAAATATTAAAAATTACTATAAGGGTGCGGCAAACTGACTGGCTGTATTTGTTTTTTTGAATTACACGCATAAAAAAAAAAAACATTCGGTTGATTTCAAATTAACATTCATTATTTTAGATAACATAACGCATTTTTAAATAAGTAGAACGCAATTTTTCAACTTTGCTAAGCAATGGTCAAATCAATGTTTGCAACTCATTTCTTCATATTATGCCATTAGAGATACATAAACTTGACAGAGGGGGGGATTTATGGACGTGTGAGGTTTCTTATTGGACTTTTCTTTCAGGAAAATTTCCCCTGCTGAGGCTTTTTAGAAATTCGTAAAACAATATGACCACTGCTAAGCAAAGTCTTTCAAATTTGAAATTTGAGTTTTATGCCTTCGAAAATGTGCTACACGCAGAAGGATCAACATTCACGTGAAATTATATTTCTTAGTAATATTATAACCTGAAAGATTGAATTTTAATTCATAACAACTGCGTGTCTTTATCTTTTTTCTTTCACAAGTAATAATTGAAAAAACAAAATGTAACCAGTCATTTTGCCACACCCTGTACTAATTCAAAATTTCTTTTTACGAGTATAAGAATACGATAAAAGAACATATTTATTATATTTCCTTCAGTGTACAAGGTGCAACCTTCTCTGAGAAAAACCATAACTCTCTAGGTCCTCTTTTTTCAAATTCAATATACATAGTATTTACAGGTCTCTTTATTCGCCTTTGAAGCTTCTGAGAAAAAAATTTATAATAAAGATGGTAAACAAATCTATTGGCTATGGAAGAAATCAATTTCGTGAGGAAAATGTTTTTCCATCAAGATCTTATATTGATAAAGTAATCCTAGGATAACTCGAGGGACTCTGACAGAAGAACTTCGTGTAAAATATACCTTCTCGGAAATTTACTTTGGAATTATTAAAAACATGCCTCGAACACATCAAATTCTCTCGTCGAACTTTCAACTTTCTGCTCAAATAACTGAAAAACAGAATTTTTCACCAACTTTGGTCCTGTATACCTAAGAAATCAACAAAAAGGTTCGCCTGAAGACACCATTCTTCGCGAATCTCTTCAGGGAAAAGACGCCTCGATGTTTTTCAAAAAATATTTTCTGATGCAATACTACTTTTCCCTTCTACTTCACACCTAGTACATAAAATAATATTTCTCGCTTTTGTATAAAAACAAACAAATAACTTTGACTAAATAGCGTTTCACAGCATACGATACGAATTCCTGAGAAACTTGAAATAGGATATTGCGAATATCTTTTGAAATGATGCACATTCCGAAAACAGCAGCAGTTCATTTGAACGAGCACAAGTCAAATAAAAACGACAGTACATCCTTATCTGTCTTCTGAGTAGCTTATATATAAGTTTTCCTCTATTTTGAAAATATATGCAAGGCTTTTTCTGCCAGACGTCTGCGATATTAAAGCGAACAATAAATAATTTACGCTTGGAAAAGGTTTTGTTCGCAGCCCTTCTCACCCCTAGACTTGGGAAAAAGCAAACCTCCCTTTAAAAATACCCTTTCAATAAAACAGGCGAAAAATGAAAATACTTTCAGAAGTTTGAAAAAAAGATTTTTTTTCATTAAACTCGCTTTTTTCTTCGTCCTTCTGCCGTTTGTATCAGTTGGAGAAATTATGACTTCTTTTAATTTTTTTTTTTTATCATTATACTATTCAGTACTTTTTTTTTTCTTTTTTTTTCAAATTAGAACAGAATTTTAATTAATAACGTCGTTTGTTCGAGTACTTTAACAAACAGCTTTGTAAAATTATAGTTGATAATAAATTCATTGAAAAACGCTGGCGAATGCCGAAGGCAATAGAATTAAAAGAATCAAATTAAGGTAGAGTTTTTTCTTTCCTTTAGTTTGCCAGAGAGAGAGAGAGAGAGAGAGAGAGAGAGATAGAGTGAGAGAGAAAAAAAAGTAAAATGAGTGGAAACAGTTGTCGAGCAAAACTTGGGATTGGATTTTTTTTTATTTACTTTTTTAAAGAGAAATAACAAAAAAATTAGAAGGAAACCATGTACCTAATTAGGAAATATACAGAATAATCTACCAAGAAGGACTTTCTCGTGGGTAAAAAGTGTGGATCATCTAAGCTGCTATTGTTTTTTTCTTTTTGAGGTCGGAGTTCTACACCGACTAAAAGAAAATAAAAATACAAATTAGTGGAAAAATTATTTTGTAATTATTTTGATGAATAAAAGAAAAATCAAATAAATTTAAATAGCAATAGATGATAAATTACAGAAAAACTTTCATCTACGTCCAGTATTTTCAAAGGAAACATAACACAATTGTCTGTGATAATCTGTGATAATTTGTGATTTTACGAAAAATTTAAAGAAAATTTCAACCCATAAGCTTGATTGCACACATTATTTTACACTATCTTAAACGTTCTCACACATAAACTAATGCTGTGAAAGATAATTCATCTTCTGTCTGCACAAAACTTCATGGAGGGCTTTAGTTATTTTTAGATTAGATGCTCCACATCCATAGAATTCTAAAACACTCACCTGATTGCGTCAGCTGCCTGCCAAACAGTTTCATAAATCCACCGCCCAGCTGAGTGATTTGTAAATTTCGATCGGTGAGAAAATGCCACGGGAAGGCTTTGCAGAAGCTGCTGACTGAGATTTTTAGATCACTAACATTGGTCGACAGTTGAGGAGCTACGACTTTGGTTCGAAGTCGTTTCAAATCGGTAACGAGATCTGATATAACTTCGCTGCCATTTTCTAGGGAATGATTCACGTCTACTCGATTGACAAGGTTATCTTCACTCGGTGAAAGTGAATTTTCTCTGGCAACAATCGAATATCTGAAAAAATAAGAAAAACATAGCAATTGCTGTCATTTTTTTAATTGATCATCATGAGAATGCACTGGTCTTCAGGGTAGAGCATGCTGAGATGGCAGCAGGGTACTTGGCATCTCAAGGATAACTTGGAGGATTTGGATTTAGAGAAAGGAGGTCTGTCCAAAATTTTCAAAATTGACATTTTTTTAGAACTTAAAAAAAAAAAATTATACAAGTAAAGAGTATTCTATTATTGAAAAGCGATTGAAGGGTTGGTTCTAAGAATAACTAAGTCCACTTTGACAGCTGTTTTATTTCGATAACTCAAAAAAAAAAAAGAACTAATTCAAATTTTAACAAAAAATAATGAAAGATGGATGTACGAATAATTTTATTCTTTCTCCAACGACGAACGGACGAATACTAACTCAGCAAAAGCAAAAAGGTAGATAAATTTTACAAAAGTCATCGCAAAAACAAATTAGTCATCCCTTTCGATAAAAGAAAAGATTCTTGTTCGTGTTAGTATCTCAGCTCTGAATTAGTCAATCACCATGATGACAGAAGAGATGGTGGAAGATAATAGAGAATAATCTGATGAGCAATCCTTGAAGCGATGAACGGTTGAATATATTTGAGTGTTGTAAAAATGGGAAAAACCCACAGACTTAAATGTTTTGAAATTTTTGTAGAGAATTTAAGAGTTCATTTTTCTACTATCGTAGACATCCTCCCCCCCTTGAAGTGAGATTGACTTCAAGAAGGAAATGAAAGTAAATATATATATAGCCTTCTTTTTTTTTTGAGTTATCGAAATAAAACAACAGCTTTTTTGAAAAGAACAATATACTTCGAAGAAAAATACAGTTTGGTTATTCTGGCTCAAGGTACTCTTCAACTACCTCAGATTATTATCTGAAGCTTCATTTTAGTCCATCTTAATTTTGTTTGTCATCCTCCATGTGTTGATTTGTGCACAAAAATAATTAAGATTTGGAACTAACGATCGTTCTTGAAATAAAATCTTCAATTATTTGTAAAAATTTCGCTCGAATTTAATATCAGGTACCCTCGTTCCACCGAGTATGTATTTCTATCAAATATCGAAATAAAATTCAAGCCGTGGAAGAACATTTTTTTGTAGCCATTTTAACTTTTGTCCTAGTAATTCCGACAGTTGTTAACGTCTTCGAGGTCATAAATTTTTTATATCGCGATGGCTCTGCGAGTGAAAGTGTTAGAGGCAAAAGGCGATAAAATTTGCGAAAGTGTACTTGTATAGCCGCATCGGGGGTTGGAATATCAAACTTTTATCCAACTTATATTGCGTTTAGGCTTAATTAGCCGTGCTTCGGATTTTCTCTCCTTGGGCCAGTTGGAAGGGGTCGAGGGATAATGAAGAGGGGGGGGGGTGGTCTGATAAAGTTTTTCTCGCAGTATTAAGTGATTTTGGGTGGAAACTTTGAGCGGATGTAATTTATCTGGACCAGCGAGTTGTGTACGCTTTTGACCGAAACTGTAACCAAGATGGATTCAGAGTGTGACCCGCTAAGCCGAGAGCGTTAAAAATATCGTCCTAAGTGGTGAAATTTTTTATTTTCAATAATATTTTCAACAACGTCAAAAGCGCAAGAAAAACGATTGCGTATCGGCTATTGTTGATTAATGCAAGCATCGAACTTTGACTCATCTGTCAATATTAGAGATGAGCATGTCTTGATCGTGACTGAAACTACCGATTCGAGAGAAATTTTTATCATATTGACTGTAAGTACCTAACTTGTAGTTATCATTTGGTGGAAAAATGCATTCAATGAATACGTAGAAGAATTTTTTTCGTTCAAAAACAGGCACCACTGTATTCGCACAACCGTACAAATGATAAAATAGAGATGTTTTTGTTACGTCTTGTGAGACCCAAGACAGATATTTCATAACACTTGCGAGACCCTTTTTGACAATGGGAGACCCTTTTGTGGGTCTTGTCCATGAAGTGAATGTATAGTTTTTCTTACTCCCCCCACTCCGCAGATCCCAAATCTGCATTTTTTGTCTGGGACTCACAAGTGCCCCAAATATCAATTGTATGTACACTTGTGGTTCCCTCATTTCATTTTACTCCCTACAAACTGTATTGTACACCTAACCAACAGCTGCGGGCTTCATTACATAGCCTAAGGCATCTACAGATAACCACCAAGCCATGTGAAGACGAAGGTTTCATTTCTGAGTATTTATAAGGGGGTTCTCGCAAGTATTATACTTCATCTTGGGTCTCACATGTGATGTAAAATAACAATATATACATGTATGTAAAATACACGGGCGATCCGAAACGGAAATGGGACATTGGGTTGAAAAAATTAATTTTTTGTTTTTTTTTTCTTTTTTCATGTTCCACAAAAAAAAAATCAAAGATGCAAAAGAAAGAAACATTATGAAAGTTACAAATTAAAAACAAAAAATAAAATAAAACTGGTAAAACAGAAAACAAAAAAATTATTTACAAGAATTTTCAATTTCACAAACTACCAAGTGATATTTTTAATTTAATTATAAATAAATAATAAAACATAAAAATAGTACGGCTGATTTCATAATATAGAGAATCCAAAGCAAAAAGCGACCTTATAGGATGAAAAACAATTTTTTCAAGTTTTCAATGAAGTTAAATATTTTTTATATTTTCAATTTTTTTATTGAATTATGTGAACATGACGGGTAGAATGTAAAATAAGAAAAATTGTTTTTCTCACCCGGTCCCATTTTCGCTTTAGAATCCCCATGTTTTTTATACTCGTAATAATTAGTATGGTTGAGCGAAATACTGCAGTGCCCTTTTCTAAGCAACAAAATGTTTCTAAATAATCATAAAATTTTGTTTTTTCTGTTGAGTGCTAATTAAGAAAGACCGTGTATCATTTATTCATTATTGATTTGTATTTCCCACTCATCCGAGGACTTTTCAAAGAAACTTCAACTCTCTCAGTACTAACGCCGTTTTGAGGAATTTCACGTTACATTAGTACAACATCATATCATGAAAATGATACAGAATTGAAATTTCAAATTTTATCGGCTGCTATAAGTAATTGAAAATGAAGAAAATTTATTCGTCTTTATTTACAATACCTAAGCAGCCAATAAATTCCAAATTTGAACGCCTCATATAGGTAAGTGATATTAGCCTGTAAGTTGATTTCTTTATGGCTACTTTTCCAACTGTAATTTCCAAAAAGATAACTTCTATAAAATATCCAAAAATTTCAACACATTTTGTACATACAAAATTATAAATTATTTAGGTTCAGTATATATTTCAAGGTCAAAAAAGTTTTACTCTCTTTACTCTTGAGTCCTCTGAGAATTTTCAGCAATTATTCGAACAACGAATAAATTTGCTGAGAGACGATTTTTTTACAAAAAGAAAACAATTCAACTCTATGGAATCTTGAAATTCAAACTTGTCGACCATTTTCAAACCAGATTTTATCAAGCACATATTTGTTTTTGAAATCTCTTGTGTTTTACAGCGAACGACCTTTTATTGAAGCATTATAAATGCTTAACAAAATATGCCATCCGTCTTCTCAAACAAAGTCATTTTATAGTTGTGAAAATCTTGATGAAAAGCTGCTTTCTACATTTCCGCCATTTTCCATACAAACACCCACATAAATCTACTCCACGCACGCACAAATTTATTTAACGAGTATTAAAATTCAAAAGGCTTTTGCACTTGATTTTCTTTTGTCGTTCACAGCATTGTGATTTTTTACTCTCTAAAGTAGCACCGAATGAAGTAAAATACCAAGCGAGTGCGTGTTCTTCGTTTAATCAGCAAATCAAGAGTAGCAAAGACCAATGAGAGAAAATTATTTTAAAATAATTCATAGTAATAATTAAGGTAACCTATACTGAAAAAATGTTTAGGAAGCATAAGCTAATATAGCGCGTCACTATTAATAAATTATTTCAAATTTTTAACGCTGCGTGTTTCACTCCTTTTCAGCTCCACTTTTACAAATGGAATATTTTTATTACTCTAAAAGGAGTACGAGGCCAACAAAAGAGTGGAAAAATATAAACATCTCATCTGTATTTCGCGTGGAACGATGTAATTCTCTGGATAATTTGTGCACGCATTTTTCAACCAGCTAACAAATAATTAATGTCTTTCTGTGTGTTAATTTATTCGTCGACATAAAAAATTAGATAGCAAAAAAAAAAAAAACAAAACAAAACAAATTATAAAAAAAAGCGAGAAGAAAATAAGGAAAAGACAATACCGAGTAGAAAAGCTGTACCCCTTTAGTATATTGAAATAATTAAAAAAATAAGAAAACTTTTCGAGAACGCAAATGTTAATTGATTTTTCCTTCACTTGCAAAAAAAAAAAAAAAAGCAAAATGAAAATTCATGCGAAAAGTATGAGAGAGTATATGTACAGAGTGTATACTAAAGTGATAATCAATGAACGATGGCACATTTTTATGAGGATGAAAATTAGATGCTCGTTAGTGAAGGAGGAAGTAAAAACTATGGGAATAATTATAATTCGTTCCACATAATCTCAAGGGTAATTTCATTGCACAGGCGTACGACAGATTGATTTATGTAAATTGAGAAAAAATTGAATGGGGCTTTTAGAAGGGTTGAAAATTTCCAAAGGTTACATTAACAAAAAAAATTCTGATTGTACCAGTTCTATGTGAGTGATTCAAGAAAAATCCGAATCTACATCAGGTTTTGTTCTACACATATGTCGCGAATTAGACTCATTTTGAGGCAAGATTCCTTTTTTTTAAATCATATCTCGCTGTGATCAAGCCAAAATCAAAAATGACTAGTAGATTCTTGTTTGGCGTGCTATAGGTTGAAGTAGTCAACAAGACTTTGGACATTTAAAAATATAATTACAAAAAATCAAAGAATCGCAGATACCTAGTCTACATCTTACCCGTGTAGTTTTTATATCAAAATTCAAAGTGAAGGATGTAATTGAATTGCAATGTTTGAAATAAAAGATATACCTATTTCAACATTTTCAGAATTAAAAATTCATAGAAAAATTTACGAGCAAAAAATAAAAACTTTTAAAATATTGCTATAAATTAATATGCACGTTCTCAACCACTGGGGACAATTATAGCGGAGGTAGAGACCTGAAAATGCAACTGAAATAGTTCTACGTCATGACCAATAATTTACAGTCCTAAGGCTAGGGTCCGAAATCGAAAAGGATTAGACCCTTTGGGTGATATTTCTGTAATTCAATAGAACAAAGTAGCTTTTAGAAAATGAAACAGAGGATGATACTGTGCTGAGGCAAGCGGTTTATTACAATATCAAGATTTGTGGGAGAACACTTCATTCTTTTGGCACACTTAACTTGTATAATGTCTTTGTAAAATTGAAATGTTGGAAAATTTTTGACATTATATCTATCATGTAATTTTGATGTTATAAAATGAAAAGTTTCCTATGACATTACTTTATTTGAATACACGCATGTAGTTTATGATATGCATACACTCCAGGAACACGTAAAATATATTATATTCTTCCTTCAAAGTATTTTTCCATATTTAAGCCAGAGTTTCCTCGCTCATTTTTATGCTGAAAATAACGAGAATGTCAACGAACTGTATGTTTATTACGCACTTTTTTTCCAAGCCGACGTACGTTAGTTTCAAACTTCCGACTTATATCAAAAATAATAACGTGTCATAACAATGACATATTCTCACTTGGCAGACACGCATACTCGTATTTTTAGCAGATTCTCGACAAGTAAAACCCTCTATTAATTTTGGTCTGACTTTCACAAATAGACATGGGACCCTTATAGGTACTCGTTTCATGATCTCAAGATTCCAAAAATAGTCATCTCACATTTTGGCGTTTATTTATTTATTTCTTTGGTTATGTATGAAGGGGGAAGAGTATACGCTAAATTGTAAATTTCGACTTTGAATAGAGCTAATTACAGCAAAACTACAAAACGCGTGAAACTAAAATTTTAACCTTATATCAATTGAAGTCTTGAGAGTTTACTATCAAATTTCAAGTTCATCCGTTCGTTAGTTTAGTAGAAAAATAATTTTGAAGGTTGAAAAATGTGTTTTTTTTTTTTTTGGAACAGAAGAACTATACCGAACCTTGGCTAAAATTTTCACTAGAGGTCAATCTCAAAGAGTTTCAAGTCTGATAGAAATTCCACGATGATCGGTTTTGTAGTTCTCTAGATATTGGCAAAAATGTAGCCAAAATACGAAAACGATAATTTTGGATGAATTTTTGAAAGAACGGATTCCTTCAGATCCTATCAGGTTTTCAGCTTCAATGGCTAATAATAGATAAAGTATAGAACCAAATGAGTAAAAATTGAGATGGTCCACAAATAGAAGCTTCTAAAGTGTACCACTCAAGTTTCAAAGCTAATCTTTTGGTTCGTTTTTGTAAAAAGTACTTTTGAAGGTTCAGAACGGGAATTTTTTTTTCTGAACTTGCTGGCAGATTTCTGATAGAAATTCATGTTTTTCGCAGTTTATGCATACTTAATTCTAAAACATAAACTTTTAATATTTCATGAAACTCCAGTAGTTTTATTTGAAAACCTGCTTTTTTAACGTGGCTTGCTGCGATAGAATTTTTTTCTTTTTTCGTTTCCAAATTTTTCTTTACCTTTTCACTAGACGAGAATTCTTTACAAGTATGATGCCTATTTCTGTCCATCTATGGTTTCATCCACAAACCTCGATCTTCTTTTGGAATTCTTTTTGGGGTTCCCAATGGAAACGGTAGCCCATTCAAATTGCACGAAGTTTTTTATTTTAAAAGACTTATCATTTCTAAAATCTGATATTTTCAGACAAAAATATATTTCACAATTTTCCCAGTTATAATTCGAAAACTTTCAGAGGCATTTAGATGAATGTGAAAAAAAAAAAAATCAAGGTAAGGCTTATATAACTTCTTTTTTCAACAAACTTCTTTTGTGGCCAAAGGTATTCATAAAATGAGTCGTCAATTTTAAGGGCCAAAATAACAAAACGAATCTCGAATACTAAATCCTTTTAGTATTTAACAGCAAAAATCCCATCAAATTCGTCATTCTCGTCGGCGTGATAAACCGTAAATATTTTTTTTTTCAGTTTTCATTTGGAAACCTTTTTTCATATTTTATAGGCTTTTCATTTTTCTCAAAACACACGATAAAACAAATCCCTACCATGGCGTCGACTGAACGCCATGTACAACCAGTCCCTTCGGCGTGGCACACATTTAAAAACAATTCTCGTGCTGTTTTGTTTTACGATCGTATTATCTATTTTACGCAGCCATTTTCTTTACTTTATTTTATTTTATTTTTATTTTTATTTTTTTCGTCCAACGTTTTACTTAAAGCTAAGTACGTGGCGCCGTTTTATCCAAAACGCCATCGTAAATATACGAAAGCCTCGCAAAAATTTAAGTAAAATATGACGAGTCTGCCAAAAAAGTTGAAAATGAATTATATCCTTTTTTAAGCCGACCAAAAATCTGCCACTTATTCGTTTAAATTCACAAAGAAGAGCATGTTGTTTATGTAATACCTCCTTTTGAGGCAAATTTACGAGCAACTTTTTGCCTTGACTTTCAGATACAGGATGAGGTGGAGGGTTAGGATATTATTGGCCTGCATGTACCGGATGAGGGATTAAGGCATTTACGATATCCACTTTTCTCTACGCAAAATTATTTTAGATTCGCTTGTTTACGTAGCTGGGCGACGCCATTTTGTTCGTCAATATCCAGTTTATCGTTTTAATCAATTCACTTATTATGATGTGCGGGGTACAGCAGGAAACAAAATACGAAAACTAAATTTACAGTGTGTCTGTGACTTCTATATACGTCCACCAAATTCTAATTATCCTGAAAAGTCCACATTTTTGAAAACTAGCCCTCAAAGTCCTGAATATTTCGGTCGAGGTAAAAAAAAAAAAAAAAAAAAAACTGAATTTATCAAGTTTCTGATAGAGAATAAGATGCTGAATTAGCTATAAAGTTAAGTTACATCCACCATAAGTTGACAAATCCTGAAAATCAATTTCTAGTTATGTTGAATAAATCAAGAATAGAAAGTGGGAAGTTTTTCTACGAATGGAAAAACTAAAAAATCAGTACATAAAATGATACCTCTAACAATCATTTGGCTGAATTTTATTGCATAATTATAAATAATTGTTTAGCATTCGCCGACATATTTTATTAAAATATTTCTTCCAAAAGGAAATTTTTTTCGTATTATTCAATATTCATTGTTTAAAATAGAATTACTGATTTTCTAAACTTCCAATGAGAAAATTGTTGCTTCAAGATAATATATTATTTCATGTTCAGTTAGGTAGGTAGTTAAAAATAACAAAAAGGGACGACTTAGAAAACCTTTGACTATATTTTTACTCATTATTCTGGTTCAAGTTATAGAAATTGAGAAAAATTTATCGAATGAAAGTTTCAGTTCTCTATATGCTCTACAAATTTTCTACGTGTTTCAATCTCTCTTCAACTCAATGTCTCCTCTTCTACAGTCGAAAAAATAGTCATTCAAAGGATGACTTTGCTGATCTGACCAGGCAAAATTGTTCTTGGAAATAAAAAATATCATCAAATGGACATCTTTCTGGTTTTTTTTCTTCAATTCATTGAAAAAATTTAAAATTTTGCCAGAGTAGCAAAGAGCACCGCCAGGGGGGAGATTTGATACATTTAGACCAATTATTTCAATGACAATCTCGAAGATATTGCTTAAAGTAGGTATAATCAAGAAATCGATATCTTAGCGGGAAAATTCTAAATCTATTATCCATCTATAATCTTTTTATAGCTGAATTTAATAGATATTCAGTCGAATTTAGTAAAAGTAAAATCAGTTATTTCATACAAAGTTCTCTATGTTTCGAATCAATATCTCGCATATTTTCCAAGTTTTAGCTGTAAACCGCCAAATTTTCACACATTAATCTCCTGTGAGGAAAAGCATTGGAATCGGAGTGATAAGTTTTAACCACATATACTCCTTGGGCCACTCCGAGTATAATTTTTTTTACAAACACCAATTTCATTGGGCTAATTGGTACGTACAGTACTTTCATTTCTTAAGTATATATCTTAAAAAGGATCTACGTCAGTTGATTTCAAAATACTGCACTCATATTCGTCGACGTTTTCGAAAATCATATTTTGTAGGAAACGAAAAAACAAAAAAACGTCTCGAAAGAACAGTAGAAAAGATAGGTATTGTTTAGATGAGGCGGAAGAAGGGTACGGAGGGTATCTTCACTGCAAAAATGACGTACGGTTTTTCTTATTAAAGGAAAATAAGAAAACCCAGAAACGAATAATTCGCTCGAATACTTCCTCTGTCACTCCACGATAAACTAATTCGCTACCACCAGAAATCAGAATTATATTCTCTTCTCACTGGGTGCTTTTTTGTTGCTTCAGCATGAACAGTTGAATTTGTATTTTACTATATATGGAGCCTGTCTGTGAAGTGCAAAAATAAAATGCAACGTTTGAGAAGCGAGCAAAGTTTCACAAGAACTATGTTCTTTTTTAGGTTTCCGTTTCACAAGATATTTCAATACTTATATTACTTTAAGTAAATAAAATTTACTTCTGTATAGTGCCGAGCTTCGCTAGCAGACAGATTTTCAAGAGTCTAACTTGAAACTTAAATTTATTAGTTTGAAAAGTTTTTCATTCGATTTGATATTATAAGACGTCAACGCTTGTTCACTGACCATTCCAACATATACTCTACCGTCAGGAGAATGAAAATATACTCAAGACTTTCAATTTTATAGTCTGGACGAAGCTTTATATCCTTTGAAAAATTATTTGAAAAAATCTGCTCAGTCACTTAAGTTATTACCATTTTTTATTTATTCATTTGTTCATTCATTCACAATTGTGATGTTATCTACGAAAAAGTACCTTGTATGGGTCAACAAATTTTCGAGTAATATGCTGAAAGAAATTAATAGAAATTTTTACTACTTTTAACAAGAAAAAAAGGGACAATGCAAGATTTATTTTAAATATTCTTATAGCCCAGGAAAATTATTTTTAAAAGTTGGGAAAATAAGAAAAAATTGGTACAAAAGATTTTATGCCTGAAATGTGTTAAGGCCTTATAGGGTAGTGCAGGGAATAGTGGTAAAAAGTATCAGTCCCCACTGCCTATGCTTCTTCCCAAGATGACTCATAAAATATTGAAATTTGACGTTTTTCAACTATAATTCGAAAACTATGCTAGATATCCAACCTGAATTGCAGAAGAACTTCATTCTGCACCAAATTTCCTATCGATCAAGAAAAAATTCTCGTTTTGTGCCATAGAATTTCAGAAAATAGAAATTAAAAATTGGTCTAATTTTTCTGAACTTTCGAGTTATTAAGGAAAAACACTTGAAAAGTATCATTTTTCATCATTTTAAACCCTACATCAATGACGTTGGTCCTTTTTTTCGTGAGACAGAGTATAAGCAATCGTCCCAATAAATACCCAAGTTTGAATGCTGTATAATATGACGTTGAACAATCCTCAATATCCTAGGAATTTCCTAAATTTCTGCGGCTAATTTGAACAATTAGATGGTTCTGCGCATGCGCAACCCCAACCCTATCTAAGTTGCCAATGCTATGTTGACAACACTGACCTACTGTAGGAAAGGATAACATGCTGACTGACTATACAGTGCTATAGTATGGTTTAGGGGCAAAGTCTCTCGCATACTCCAGAGAAAATGAAATTTTTAGAAGTGTATTGAGAAAGAGTGAAAACATTCAATGAATTCTATCGACAAATTTTCGCATCAACTAGTTCCTTCTTTCAAAAATGGAAGAAAAAGTGCTATGCTTATTAGATTTGAAATATGATAGATAATCACTTTTCAAGCTATATAAATAAGTATTTCCTTCTTTCAAAATTTCAAGAGCAGAAAGCTAAGAAAAGTCACGAAAAAATTGTACTTAGATATGTGTGCTTGACTCTTTCTTTTCATGCATGTTGGTTGAGTAATGGCTGACGCGTATCGCTCGAAAAAGCTCACGAATTATTTATCCTTTATCGGCCAAGTGGCGTCAAAAAATGATCATTATTTATAATTTCGAAAATTGAGATGGTTAAGAGGATTGCCGCACGAAGTACAGGTTTCCAACCTGTTAAAAGGATGAAAAAGGAGGAAAAAAAGATGGCGGAACTTAAGTAATGATTTTATAATACGAACAAAGCCCCAGAGTGTTTAAAGATAAACCATTCTGAGAGAAGATTATTTAGCTGGCGAAAGTTTTTTTGTTTTTTTTTGCAGTCTCTACTCTTTTATATTTATCCATTTTGACAAGTTGGAAAAATGGAGGAAAATTTTTTTTCTTCTCAAGAGTTGCGTGTATAACATCACGCACACCGCATTAATCTGAAATTTTTTGAAATTATGAAGCATTTCTCATTTAAAATCACCTATCGACGAGAAAGAAAAAAAGGTCAATGTTTCCATTTTTTTTCTCTCTTTCTGTCTACCTCTCAATCTCCACGCCATTTTATTTCTTCTACTCGCAGATTCTCACTTCACTATGTAGGTCAGCTTTCATACACGTTCCCACTGTGGATGCTCCAGTTTTTTCATCAAAAGTAAAATTAATTAAGCGATACACGGAAGCAAGGAGTTGAAAAAAAAAAACTTCAATGGGGGCGTATTAAGATGGTCGCTGAAAAGAATGTATTGTCTCTGACACAAAAAGTTAGCTGATAACCTTCTGGGCTTCTGCTCTTTGTTCTTTTCTCAATGGAAGCAGATAAAACGTTAATTTGGGAAAAGTTTTAAACCTTTACATTTCTTGTGAAATACTTTTAACAACATTATAGCTGTCCACATATTCTACACTTCAGTTCAAGCTAGCAAAAGTAACAAATCTACAAGCAGAAAAAAAATTAGAGTATGAATGAGTGCTTAAACGAATACGAAGATTATTTTACATTTATGTTGATATGAAAACAGAAGGAAACGTTCCACCCCCGCACCTTAAAAATAATATGATCTGAAAAAAATGAAATAAAAAAAAACAAAACATACAGAATTCAAAATAACTGACCCTCTTTCAATAAGCATTTGAATAAGAAGATTTTCAATATGAAAACCTGCTATAAGAAGAAAAAATTAGAGCACTACTGTTTGACATATGGTGTACTTGACACATTTTTTCATCTAAAAAGCAAAATTAACTTTTCAAATAAGAATGCCATTGAAAATTGTGGGCTATTTATAACTTTTTTGTCTTATTTGAATATTAGGGAATTTGAGCCATTATCAGCTATCATAATGATTTAATTTTTATACAATCAAACTAAAACTTGAATTGTTGGTAAATGACCCTTCACAGATAAATTGTAAGAAGTGATTTGAAAATTCAAATTTATAACAACCCCCTGGGAGAGCTGAAATGTTAAAATCTTCATTAAGTTCTGGATTTGTAGTTCTTTTTGAAAAAATTTTAAAAGTTTGATCTTAGAACTAACCCTTCAATTTTTCTTCAATAATGGAAGACTTACATTAAAAAAATTGATTAATAAAGAAAAAAAAAGAAGAATTTAACAGTTTAAAAATATAAAGCAGTACCATTTCGGTGAAAATTTTTTTCGTTTGCACTTTCAATTTGGCAATGTCTTTGATTACCCCATTTCGCGCAGGGAAGAAAACTAATGGAGGTGGAATGGATTGGGATACACATTGCACACCTTCGGAAATATACGTAAAATAGATAATGCCTTTCTTAAAATCGCACACAAGTTACAGAATCCAAGTAAGGCAAAGTTTCTTCAACTATTCCAAACGTTTATTAGAATTTCGCCTCGAATCGTTTTCGAGTTCGACCTCAAAATCGCAGTTTCTGTATATAACTTTCGAGAAAACGACGCCATTATTTCCTTATGATAGAAATTTTTTCGATTGGCCTACCCTCCAGGTCTTATCCCAGTACCTATTTGCAGCAAAATTCTCTTATCATTCTCGAAGGACAGCATTATTGCAATAGTTCGAATGAATTTCTTAGTGAACTGAAAATTACCACAATTCGCAATACAATTGGCTTGGATTTTGTTTAGAGCTTATATACCTAATTCCGGGTGGAGTGGGAAAGCGTTTGTGATAAATTTAATGAAAAAAGTTGGCAACCGATGCTTTGGTAAAGTCATGTAGCACGTAAACCTGAACTTGGTTGGACTTGGGTATTAGGTAGCTTTGGTAAACTTGTGTAGTCGTGAATATACTGAACTAATCAGAATTGCTTTTCAAACATGCAAAGTTGAATTTAAAGTTTTGGTACAGCGGCGCGAGTTGAACTCAATTCAAATTTTTAATTAATCTCTACTCAAAGTCCAAAGTACTGAGCCGAATTATAATCTACCTGTACTCTATGGATTACGAATATAAATTGTGACTCTGCCATTGTTCTTATTAATGACAATAAAAACAAAAATATGAAAAATGTTGATGTTATAATGAAAATTGAGGCTCTCATTTTAGGAAAACTGGCTGAGGAAGTTAGTAGATTACATTTTGGTAGGGTAACAGATTGCATTTTGGTAGGGTAGCAGACTGCATTTTGCTAAGTAACAGGTTGTATTTTTATAGGTAGCAGTGAGGTTTATTTTTTTGTTTCAAATTAATTTTAAATACTTACTTGTAAAAATTCATATTAATAATATTCACACTATCAAATATAATAATGAACTCCTCTCTTATTTACTTCATTCACCCTGTATTTAACAGAAAAATTTTCGACAGATTTGATAATGTACATTTTTCAAAACACAGATGTAACATTTAAAATTCAATGCAAGAAAATGAAAACACGACCTGGTTTTCTGTCTAAATGGAATAAAGGCTGACTTTTGTGTTGTAGAATAACAACTATACGGCTACAAGGAAAACAAAAGCCAATTTCCGCACGTAAATTATAACTTCCTCGACCAAAATGGAAACCATTTTTTTTCCTTTATTCTCTGTTGAATGATACTATTTCGGTCGGCTGTTGACGCTATAATAAACACGCAGCTCGGCAAATTATGTAGTAGCCGAAAACTGAAAGTCAGACTGTTTACAGAGTGGCTACCTACTTCATTGTGGAATATTGAAATCAATATTTTCATTTGCCAATGTAAACGAGCTCTTCTCTTGTATTTACCTAATAGTTGCGTGAATTTATGAAAAGATATGAATTCAAAGATTTGCGACAGTATATCAACTGAAGGGGTTCAAGAAAATTGCTTTTTTTTGGGGGGGGGGGGGATTATCGGTTTATTTTTGGATTTGGGGAGATCCCCCCTCCCCCCGTGGATCCGCCACTGTTTCGAGCAGATAATTGATATTGATAAACGATCAGGTTTTGTGCACAATTGACAAAAAAAGTCTTCTTAATCGATTGAAAATCAACTTATATGACAATATGAATTTTTTAATTCAAAAATCCGACTTATCCAGAGAATTATAAGTTCATATAGAGTTTAAATTATTATTTTCAAAAATAAAATTTCGTTCTCAAGAGCTATTAAATTGATTTTGATGGAAAACTGCAAATTTCGACGAAAATATGAAAATATTATGATTTTTTTTTTCCCCAGAAAGTTACTATCGTTTCATTTTTTTGATTTGACAAATGTTTTGCCTATTTCTTGAAAAATTGTTGGCCGACATTGGTACCTTTCCATAGATCACATCGAATTTTTTCGTGAGAGAATAAAATAATTTCAAGATTGTAATCGAAATTACGAAAAACGTAGATAAGTACCTATGTATACCTACCTAATCTACAAAATTTAATAATTTTTTACATTTTTAGTGTCACAAAATTAAGTAATGTTCGAAACAAAGACAAATCCATCAAATTTTTCTACTTCATTTTCTTTTTCATATCGACTAAAATATCACGATGTATAAAAATGTGAATATTCGTATTTACGGCGAATCAGTTATGCAAAAAGCGTTACACCAACTGCTCATAATTCATTCGTCTCCATGCTTGTTCACTTGTAATTCGAATTTTTTTTCACTTTATTAACGAATTACGAATGAAAAAAAAAATTTAGTGAGAAAATGAGTAGGAAAAAGAGCGAAATATGAAATTCTATTATAAAAATGGTGGAAGGATTTTTAATATTTCAATAATTAGAAGTATAAAAGCTACCAACAGACAAAAGTCGTGTTCTGTTTTATTTTTTTTTTCAAAGGTCTTTGTGGTGTAATTTTCTTAGTGAAAGCAGCCAAGTTTTTAGCAGGTTTTCACGTCGAAAATCTGTTTATTTTGGATTGAAATGAATGGTAATAATATAGACAAATTTTTATCCCTATAGAGTGCATACCAATTTGCAGTAATCATTTCGGATCTTAAACTCATTCTTGCTCATTACCACAACTTTGAAGTTTTATTTCCTCAATAATGCATATTTGGACAATGAACTCGACGTAAGTATACAATTTGACTGTAAGAGAACGCAATTTGCCCTAAAAAAGAATTTTTTCCCTATCTGCAAATACAACTCATTATTTAATAGCTAAAATTTATTTCATAATGATGTGGAAGAATTTACAGGACTAATGAGGATTTTATTTTTCAAAATAATCCCCATCATTTAAAGACGTACCTATATAGCTCTTGCGCGGTGAAGTTCTTGAGTTTCTTCAAATTAATATTTTCACTTCTCCTTCTTTTTCGAGTAGGTAGTGTCAAGTGGTTTGGGAAGTTCAAAAACTTATCCTCAAACACTGCACCAAGTACGTATTCACAACATCATTCGAATTTCTTTTCCTTCTTAATATTTCCAACTTCTCAATTCAAAGGCAGCGAAAAAGAAAGACGAAGAAAAAAGCATAAATAGGTGAAGGGTAAAAAATAATGAATCGAAAGCTATATTCGCTTTCGCGCATGGAGAAAGGTCTGCGCTGCTGACTTTCATCTCGCTTTTATTTTGTGCGTCGGAAAAAGTAAAAGAGAGAGCTGAATACGGGGCCAAAAAAAAAAGAAAAGAAAAAAGAAGAAAAAAACTTACTCGTTTATTCGCACAATTGTTGGTAGACTTTTCAATACGATAGATAAAAATAATAACAATGGCTTTCGGCCGTACAAAACGGATTTTTCATTCCTGCCGTACTACTGTTCGGAAAATAAACTATGAAAATTGGAAAAAGATAAGCTCTGCACGGTAAGAAAAGTTTAGTATACGTTGACAATACGTTCGAAAAATGCTTTACTCGATGGAATAACTTGAGGCAGGATGAAAAGCAGACGAGGACGGAGAATGGTATAGGAGAGGAGATGGAAGTGAAGGATAGTCGTGTATACGCGGAGTATCCATTGTTGAATGGGAAAGTTCGCCAGCAAACGCGTGTAGAAACGATTATCAGAATTTTTTTTCTTCGTTTTAGCTGCGCGCCATTCAACACAAAAACCTGCACGAGGTGAGAGGATAATAAATAGGGGCGAAAGATTGAAGAAAAAACTTGAGAAAATAAAGAAGGAAACGAACGAAAAACGATCCTCTGATGATGAAATGAAATGAATTTCGCACAAATGCTCGAAACTTTCAGCAAGGATAGATAATTGTGAGATGAGAATATATATATACGTACTTGTAGGCGGCAGCGAGAAATAAAAAAATATGCTATCGATGACCCGGAAATTTTAAAAGTTGCTCATTAATTTTTTTCACCCCTCGTTGTTCACTTTTCTATTTGCGTCGGGGAGGGGGGGAGTGTGGAAAGAGACAAAGGCGATATAATTAATTTAGATTTTTTTTTTTTTTTTCAAGAGGAATAAAGTAAAGAAAGTTCCGTAAAGTATTTAAAAGTTGACGAAATATAGAAGAAAATTGTGAGAACGCGGGGTGAAATGCGATGAGATTAAAAACATTCTTTTCAAAAGTCAGCTCGAAAAAGAGGAAATTCAATAGGACGGAGTGTCTATTGGAAAATGGAAATGGAATTTCGGGACTTCATCATAACTTTTTGATAACTTCAGAAAAAGGGGGGGAGAGAAGCGTGTCATGTCACTGAGATGCAAATTAAACAAAGAAAAAAAAAAGAAAAAAAAAGAATTTATAATACCAATCGAAAGATCTGTTGTGAAAAAGAAAATAAACGAATAAAAGCAGAAAGTAAAAAATCTTTGTCACATATTATAGGACTTCTGGATGATTTTTCATAAAGGACATATTTTCATGACTATTATAGGACTATATAGCTTTCAAATATCAGGACTTATCATGTTCAGCATGACCCTATGTAACCACCCTGAATAACTTGTATTTTACTTTTAGCGTTATAAATCATCATCGCATATGAGTCATCTGTGTCGTATTAAAGATGAAATTCTTTATCTAGAAGACGGTTAGTTAAAAATTTGTCCGTGTGTCCGTGCGTAGACTATTTTTATATCGAGGTGAGGTACAGTCGAATTCGTGCAAAAAATGTAAAGAAGTATAAGATAAATAATTATAGAGAATGTAAATAATTGGCGTAAAGAAGGTTATAAAATTAATTCTCTTGAAAAGTCATCATTTTAAGGTCAAGGTCATTATTTCAAGATCAAGGTCATCGAGTTACGTCATTATTAATTCCCTTAGGAGCAGAAATGTTGAAACCAAGCTGTATGCGTTGGTATATTAGAAGTGACATTTTGTAAATTTAAGGGTACCTACATGCTTTCTAGAAGCACGAACTCCACAACTTGACAATACTAATATCTTAGCACTTGAAGTACCAGGTGACGTCATATACGACGCCACTCAAAATTTTGAGATGGATTTCTCAAAGGACCAATATTTGGAGAGTCCCTGACTGGTATTTTGAGGTTATTCTTGTGGCGTCGTATATGACGTCACCTGGTCTTTTGAGTAATCGAGTAAAACCTGGTTTTTCTAGTGTTAATGCTGGTACTTCTGATGATGAAATATGTAAAGATATGCATTTAATTACTTAATTATCCAAAAATCACGTATTTTTGTCATCAAAATATTGTCTGATAAAATTATGTTAAAGACAAATTGGTATGTTTTAAATTCTAAATAGAAATAATAGTCTATACTGATGAAAAATAGTAAGAATTAACAGCTTACCTGAACGAATACTTTTCTTCACAACTGGTCAATCGAATCGTGACATCCGTTTGATAAAATCGTTTAGCTATCGCTTTCAATACTCCTACTAGTAAACCGGCTAAACAAACTCGATCTGTGGTGAAAAGTAATTCCAAATATTGTAAGCCCTGTTCGCATTGAGCATTTGTACTCGGCTCGTCGTCGCTGCTTTGCCGATGCACATTTGAGCATTCTCTGTCGATGATATTGCAGATGAACACTGAAGTGGGCTGCACATATACAAATACATAGGAACATCAGAAACGGCGATGAATTTAGATAAGTTATATGATATATTTTCTGTAGCCATCGTACACATATCCCATATTTCATTTTGATAAGATGAAGAAAAAAAATCTATTACAAAGGTCTGTACTAGAAAAGACGGTTTTCACTGACATCAAACAGTCGACAACTGCGCCCTTTACAGAACTTTAACCTTTGATTCGTAGCTCGATTTGGGAAAAAAATGAACGGTGTAAGAGAAATGATTTAGGATTTTCATAAATGAGAGGGCTATGAATCAATTTACGGCTAATGGGCTTTTGCCAAGTCCTGCCAACTTTTGCTGAGTTCTGCCAACTTTTCCAAACTTTTACCAAGTCCAGCCAACTTTTGCCAACATTTGTCAACTTTAGCCAAGTTCGTTTTTCAATTACGAGTTTCTAGATTTACCCAAACTAATGAAAATATCAGATGGCATACCTGCACTCGATTAACACACCTTCGGCCACCGCTTTTCGCCTATAATTGTATCAATCAATACAAACATTGGTAATTTTTGTTCATTTTATCTCTATACACAATGGGCATTACTACGAATAGTCTGGGTTTAAAATGATTAGGTGTGTTGATTTTCCTTTTTTTTTTCCACTGATTATATGGACGTGCTAAGCTTACAGGAAAATAATAATCAACTGTTTTGTATTCATTGAGAAAAATTCTTTTTTCTCGTTCACACTTTACAGTCCACACAAATTATACTTTTACCTAATCCAAAAAAAAGCAATGTTGAAAAATTCCACACTAAAACAATTTACGTACAAGTACTTTTTTTTTTTTTGCTAACGTGAACATGAAAAAAAAAAGAACACCTCACACATCTACTGAAATAATTTTTTACACATCCATGAGGGATGGTCGAAAGTATTTTTTGCCCTCTGCAGTTTGTACACTGCAGCTAAATTTTTACGATTTTGGTTTATTGACGTACGTACAGGTATACCGTTATAAAAACGTCAAAATGGGAAAAAAGTTTTTTTTTTTTTTTGAAATACAACCCGGGAAGAGTAGAAAACTATCGTGAAAAATGAACATCAAGTGAAAGTTTTTACACATTTAATAACGTGAAATGGAACTTTCAAGGGAAAAGGTTAGCGAGCTATATTAACATATTTGTTTTTTCCTTTTGTACCTACACATATATTGTTTGTTTTTGTATCATTTATGTATTTTTTTTATTTATTTTTTAACTGAAAATAATTGTTTATGTTTCTAGCAAAAATGAATAAACTGTGTTTTGGAAACCAATAATTTTATTCGTATATTATTTGTTTTTAAATGAATTTATGATAAGGCTGCACAAATAATGCGAAAACGAATCGTAAAAACACATTTTATTTATTTCTGTCAAACCGCAATTAAAATGATGTTTATTTTCTTGTCCATTGGGTATAATAGGTACTTGAATGTCGATGAATAAAATTGGTGGAAAAAACGAAGAAAAACATTGAAGTACTGGGGAATGCAAATAGTAATTTTTAAAACTGTGATGAGAAAAGTACTTACTATATTCTGTTTAGGTATAATTGATATTATCAATTTCTCCAAAGATTAAATTTCTTTAAAATTATATTTTTCAAAAATTGCCTTTCTTTATCTGTAGCTCCTCAGTTATAACTTAATATACCCCTCGTTTCTGTCGTCACCACTCAGTGCTCATTTGTCAGTGTTTCATTTTCGCTATCACTTTCACTTCGTCCATCTCCTAAACTGATTACGCGGTTCTCCACAGCATGCCAAGACATTTTTTGCGACGTCTTCTAAGCCCTTCACAACGTGTTAATGTAAAACTGATTTGACTGGTTGACGAGTTGGCAACCCTTATCAAGATTTACGTTATTTTGCGACAGCACGAAGCAGATATTTTATGATAATACTTTTGGAAACTTTCTCACGCTGCTATAACGAAATGAAAACATCAGCGATTCATAAAAGCTGCGGAGTTTAACGCTAATTTGCTTATCAGCTACCAACTGTTTCCCTGGAAGCAACTTTACTGGGTAATTCGTTAAATGTTCAAAAAAGTTGAAATATTGCGTTCAAAAACGTGAACTTTGCACTCGACGAGGTGGCAGTAACGAATAAGTGTCGAAATGATAATGCCTGTGGCACTGAACAAGTTTTGGGTTAGATGGAGGAAAAAAAAGAATGGGAGATGAAATATTAAATGGAATATTATACTAAGAGGATAAATCTGTAATATAAATGTGTATGCTAGTTTCAGGAGATCTTTCTACAAGTTAGAAAAGCAAGGCGAATAATAATTGAGTAAGATGGAAGGATAGGATCATCTATCAGTTGTGGTACACGAAGAAGTTGGAAGTAGAAGAGTGATTACTGATAACTGATTGAGAGGAATACAGGAGGAAGCTGAGGTGGAGGATGATTATTAAACTTATAGTTGTAGGAAGAGGAAGAAAAGCATACGTAGGTGGTGATAGATATTGAAAATCATTTTTAACGTGTTTTGCTGAATAATAGAATTCATTATTTTCTCCAACTGGCAGCATTGCTCAGATAAAAGGAGAAACCTGATTCAGCTACAATCTTATTGTTTTCAATTTTTCATACTTCTTATTTTTATCAGTTCCTTTGCTATCTTCATTCTTTTGGAACAAAAGAATGAAGAACAATGATGTTTATTCGTACCACTCTTTGACTGGCACATCAGTTCTCATCTAATTTTGAGTCTTTTATTTTTCATCTCTTAATTCTTTCAGTCAGTTCTCTTCCACGCGTGGACGGAGCAACATCTTTCATTTTGTTTACTCTTCAAATTTATATTTTTCTTACTGGTTGAAGTATTTTTACAAGTTTCCATGCCCTTTCTTTTTGCTATCCTTTTATAATAATTATTTTTTCTTTAATCACTCTCCCAATAAAATTTTTTCCTAAATTTTCTCCGCATTGAATCCGGATTGATTCTCTACATGTGGACTCTGATCGATTTATTTGGAGGGGGCGGGGACTGTGAATTTTTGGTTAATTGCTACAAAAAACAAATCGATTTTATATTAACGGCTATAAAATATATCCATCGTCTATTGGCATTATTTGGAAGGGGGCGAGGCGAGCTTAATTTTTTAACGTTATTCATTTTGTGACAATTCACAGACAATCTTCGAATCACTCACAATTCTTGTAATTGGTAAACCTTAAAAAACATATTATACTTTCATTGAAAGCGTATAGAACCAAAATCTTTGTTTTCAGTCTGATACAACCATTTCTATAATAGTTTTAGAGCCAGTTCATTTTTCGTACCTTACTAATAATCAATACAAATGCATAATACTGCAGAGCAGTGGAATAATTATATATTTTTCTTATTTAAGAAGGAAAGAAAACAATTCAGTCAAGTTCACTCTACACAGAATTTGAAAAAGCTCTAAACGGTGGAGGAAAACGTGAAAAAAATGTTAGTTCCGGAAGGCTCAAACTGATTCTTATTAACCTACAGTTTCAATTTACTGTGAGAAAACAAACTCTGTAACATATGATAGGACACGCTTACAGATCGGAAAAAACGTACTCAATTTGTTTTCTTTGTTTTTCATTTAATTGACAACACACAGTAGGTATCGAACGAGTTTCGTATTGCCTTTGGTATATAGATTTTTTTTTCCAACTATTTGATTCCTTCTTTTTCTTTTTACTTTTTCGTGAATCGTTCCGTTGTGTAAAACAACTCTTTAAATACCGAAGAACTTTATTCGTATCGGTATAATAGCAAACTTCAGAGAAGGTGGCAAGATGTAGGAGGGATGCAGGTGGTTGGAAAAACTTTTTTTTAGGTCGGCTCCAAAGTCCTACACCATTTTCTCTTTCTTCTTTTTCTCTTTTGTTTCCTACGCGAAAAGTATCGATGTCTAATTTCAGACCCTAAATGCGTTTGTAAAATGTCATCGATTAATGTTGCACCAGGAAGCAATAAATTTCTACCTACGTGCTGTGTGCTAATGGATGAAATGATTTTGTGAGAAATGTGCTGTTCTACTTAAATGGGAAGGATTGAGTTTTAAAAGCTGTTAAGTTTTATAGCGACTAAAGTAATCAGCTTCACGGAAACCAACCTTTAGGACTAGATTTATGGAGATGAACTTTGAGGAGCTTTTCTTGATTAAAACTATGTGGTACAGCTGTACATTTAATTTAGATAAGAGAACCCGTTTATCTTAAGGTTTTCGATTCAAACACCAAACTATATTATTGAAAGACAAAGCTTCTATTCGTGTGATTAGTGATAATTTGGTCATTTTGTGAGTTTCGAACAGAAAATTAGGTTAATGATCTACAGAGTGTGGTGAAGAAGAGAAACCATAAATATACTATACACCACTTGAACTTACAGAACCCTCCAAAAAGTCTCACAACTGCAAAACGGGACTCACAAGGGCTAAAATAAATTCACTTTGGGTGTCACTTGGGTCTCACATGTGGATCAAAATATCTATAAGAATCAGCTCCATCCTCTCAGTGGAAAACATTTGACTATATATGTTTTCAAAATAAGTATTTAGAAGAGAAAAATAGAACTTTTATTCATTTTTATCAATATTTTCTGGTAAAAATTCACCCTCTTACTCTTGAATGAGTGCAGATCTTCCACTCTTCGTACTTTACTTATGATTTCCTTGCGCTCATTTTCAAGGACTTAACGAATTAGTTTACAGCCTAGACGTATAAATTTTATGTCCCCCCTACGGCTTCGTGTTTGCGGCTACAGTTGCAACATTTTGGCAAAAACAACCCCCAACCGACTTCAGAGTCTTATGCCACTTGTCACGTTCAAGATTAACCGCACCACCAGAACCGCTAATAAATTCGAAAACTACGACTTCCCAAACTTTATGCCTTCCGGCGTAACTCAGCTTCTTCATTTCCTTTATGTTTGATTTGCCCCGACGCCTCCCACAACCTGCACCCACAACTTTCCACCCGGTTGAACTGTAAATCGTCGTCTCTATAATTATATTTAATAATTTTCGCCGATTTGATCTTTCATCGCGTCGTCATATTTTAGTCACGTAATTAATTAAGTCGTGTACACATTGAGCACCAAGCATACGATGCTTGGTGCTCAGTATATTATTATGGCGAATAACGAAGATGTCGCTTCTCAGCTGCGATATACTTTCTACTATCCTTCCATACGTCTACGAGTTTATGCCCACAGCGCACACTTCTCTACGTAAGTTGGCTGCATATAACCCCCCCCCTCTTTTGGGTGGAAAGGTGGTTACACTTTATACACGTACAACTACGGCTAGCTCGTGAAGAGACCCTATTTATTATCAGTCACGTTTGTGTGTTTTCTGGCTAATACATGTCAAAATTGAATTCTCTTATGATTCGGTTGAGAAATCTTTTTCATATTTTTTGCCAGCTTCGGTTTTGTTTCCAACAATTCTTCTCACTGTCGTGTCAATATTTTATTGAAAGAATATACTCGAGTTCGCGTGGCACAGACATTGGAAGATTATTAATTTTCAAAAAAAAAAAAAAAATATTGGAATACTATATCGAACCGCAATAAGCCCAACCTCGACTATGAAAATTTAATTCGAAGAGATTTCCATTTCCTTGTAAATTTCTATTGGCCACCAACAGAAAATTATTTCGTTGAACCAAAGTTTCAGCCTTTATATTGGTCGAAGTTTACCTTTCCGGCGGGTATTATTAATATAGCCTAGACAAATTAAAATGTAAACAAAATTCTAGCGCAGTCCGTTGCACTAGAAAAGCAGGTTTTCGATTTGTTGCTTGGTGGTTTAGAAACTCATTAAAATTTGCCACAAGTTAGTGCTTCTGGATCTGGTCAAGAGGAGGTATGAAATTATTTATGCATATTATAAACCGCAATTCAACCTAGCCAGTCGAGAATGAAATAAAAACGCTACATACCTACATAGTAATAAATATGATAAATATTTATTGAATCTTATTATTGACTGGGTCAGCAACACTGAATATTAATTTTGTCGCACAGTATTCTGAAGACTTCTAAAAACTTGCCACAAGTTGGTGCTTTGGGATTTTGAAAGAATAATTGAAAAATGGGGCCAAACTAGCCTATTTCTAAAAAATCAAACTTTTGATCAAACCACTCTCTGAAACTGCCTTATTTTCTGTAAAATCAGTTCGTAGATGGTGCCAAAATGAAAATAATAGCCTATATTTAGACAAAGTTTCTATTTATACTTCACCCGACCGATTGAATTTCTAGATCAATAACCACCTGTAAAAAATGGTGCAAAATTTTTGAACAATATTGTTAAAATTTGCCACAAGTTAGTGCTTCTGGATTCTGTAGCAATAATTAAAATAATTAACTCGTCATTTTGTCGCACAGTATTCTGAAGACTTCTAAAAACTTGCCACAAGTTGGTGCTTTGGGATTTTGAAAGAATAATTGAAAGATGAATTTGTTGTTTTGTCACACAGTGATCAGAATAATACAAAAAATTTGCCACATGTTGGTGCTTCGAGATTCAGTAACAATGATAAAAAAATTAATCTCTGTCGAAAACCGCCGCGCCAATTTGCAAAAATTACTCATCAAATACTCTAAGAATCGAATTATCAGTATTGACAAAAATTAAAAAATTAAATCCTTCAGCCTTATGAGATATGAAATAAATTATTTGTACGATATTTTGAACACGGTTGATTATTTGTTGATAGCCAAATGTAACCATAAATGGAGATACAAATATTCAAAATGGAGGGAAAATTGTCATATATGTTTGCCTTCATTTAAGCATTATTTCTTGTAATTACAATCTTTATATCAAAAAGTTATAAAATTTGGTTAATGACTTATTTATTTTATCGTTTAAGTTAGCTACATAAAAACTTTGAATTTCTTAATACTAATTGTAATACAATGGTGACCCAAAAATAATTGAAACCGAGGAGTAATTTTTGCAAATTGGCGCGGCGGTTTTCGACAGAGATTAATTTTTTCATCATTGTTACTGAATCTCGAAGCACCAACATGTGGCAAATTTTTTGTATTATTCTGATCACTGTGTGACAAAACAACAAATTCATCTTTCAATTATTCTTTCAAAATCCCAAAGCACCAACTTGTGGCAAGTTTTTAGAAGTCTTCAGAATACTGTGCGACAAAATGACGAGTTAATTATTTTAATTATTGCTACAGAATCCAGAAGCACTAACTTGTGGCAAATTTTAACAATATTGTTCAAAAATTTTGCACCATTTTTTACAGGTGGTTATTGATCTAGAAATTCAATCGGTCGGGTGAAGTATAAATAGAAACTTTGTCTAAATATAGGCTATTATTTTCATTTTGGCACCATCTACGAACTGATTTTACAGAAAATAAGGCAGTTTCAGAGAGTGGTTTGATCAAAAGTTTGATTTTTTAGAAATAGGCTAGTTTGGCCCCATTTTTCAATTATTCTTTCAAAATCCCAAAGCACCAACTTGTGGCAAGTTTTTAGAAGTCTTCAGAATACTGTGCGACAAAATTAATATTCAGTGTTGCTGACCCAGTCAATAATAAGATTCAATAAATATTTATCATATTTATTACTATGTAGGTATGTAGCGTTTTTATTTCATTCTCGACTGGCTAGGTTGAATTGCGGTTTATAATATGCATAAATAATTTCATACCTCCTCTTGACCAGATCCAGAAGCACTAACTTGTGGCAAATTTTAATGAGTTTCTAAACCACCAAGCAACAAATCGAAAACCTGCTTTTCTAGTGCAACGGACTGCGCTAGAATTTTGTTTTAAATTTTTTATTTGGTATTTGGGAACCACCCGGGGCGCCATACTGTTTTGAACTACATTTTTGCTAATATCTCAGGAACTGCTGAACTAATCAACTTCAGATTCTATACAGACTTTGACCCAGTGAAGATTGATCTTTGGTGAAAATTTCATGCCTATTGGTTCAGCTGTTCAACTGTTGGTTTGACCTTTCATCAGTTATTGCGTTTCAAAGCAATGTAGCACCTAATTGCACTGAAAAATCATGATCTTCAACTACATTTTTGCTAATATCTCTAGACCCACTGAACAGATTGACCTCAAAATATGTAAAGACCTTGACCTGATCACGATTGACCTTTGGTGAAAATTTCATGCCTATTGGTTCGACCTTTCATAAGTTATTGCGTTTCAAAGAAATGTAGCTCCTAATTGCACCCGAAAATGATCATCTTGAACTACATTTTTGCTAATATCTCTAGACCCACTGATCAGATTGACTTCAAAATTTATACAGCTCTTGACCTGGTCAAGGTTGACCTTTGGTGAAAATTTCATGCCTATTGCTTCACCCGTTCATCAGTTATCGCGTTACAGTGAAATGTAGCTCCTAATTGCACTGAAAAATCATGATCTTCAACTACATTTTTGCTAATATCTCTAGACCCACTGAACAGATTGACCTCAAAATATGTAAAGACCTTGACCTGATCACGATTGACCTTTGGTGAAAATTTCATGCCTATTGCTTCACCCGTTCATCAGTTATCGCGTTACAGTGAAATGTAGCTCCTAATTGAATCCAAAAATCATGATCTTGAACTACATTTTTGCTAATATCTCTAGACCCACTGATCAGATTGACCTCAAAATGTATACAGACCTTGACGTGATCAAGATTGACCTTTGGTTAAAATTTCATAACTGTTGGTTTGACCTTTCATCAGTTATTTCGTTTCAAAGCAATGTAGCTCTTAATTGCACTGAAAAATCATGATCTTCAACTACATTTTTGCTAATATCTCTAGACCCACTCATCAGATTGACCTCAAAATATGTCAAGACCTTGACCTGATCACGATTGACCTTTGGTGAAAATTTCATGCCTATTGGTTCGACCTTTCATAAGTTATTGCGTTTCAAAGAAATGTAGCTCCTAATTGCACCCGAAAATGATCATCTTGAACTACATTTTTGCTAATATCTCTAGACCCATTGATCAGATTGACTTCAAAATTTATACAGCTCTTGACCTGGTCAAGATTGACATTTGGTGAAAATTTCATGCCTATTGGTTCACCCGTTCATCAGTTATCGCGTTATAATGAAATGTAGCTCCTATTTGCATCCAAAAATCATGATCTTGAACTACAATTTTGCTAATATCTCTAGACCCACTGATCAGATTGACCTCAAAATGTATACAGACCTTGACGAGATCAAGATTGACCTTTGGTTAAAATTTCATAACTGTTGGTTTGACCTTTCATCAGTTATTGCGTTTCAAAGCAATGTAGCTCTTAATTGCACTGAAAAATCATGATCTTCAACTACATTTTTGCTAATATCTCTAGACCCACTCATCAGATTGACCTCAAAATATGTCAAGACCTTGACCTGATCACGATTGACCTTTGGTGAAAATTTCATGCCTATTGGTTCGACCTTTCATAAGTTATTGCGTTTCAAAGAAATGTAGCTCCTAATTGCACCCGAAAATGATCATCTTGAACTACATTTTTGCTAATATCTCTAGACCCACCGATCAGATTGACTTCAAAATTTATACAGCTCTTGACCTGGTCAAGGTTGACCTTTGGTGAAAATTTCATGCCTATTGCTTCACCCGTTCATCAGTAATCGCGTTACAATGAAATGTAGGTCCTAATTGAATCCAAAAATCATGATCTTGAACTACAATTTTGCTTATATCTCTAGACCCACTGATCAGATTGACCTCAAAATGTATACAGACCTTGACCTGATCAAGATTGACCTTTGGTGAAAATTTCATGCCTATTGGTTCGGCCGTTCATCAGTTATCGCATTACAAACAATGTAGGTCCTTATTGCACCCAAAAATCATCATCTTGAACTACATTTTTGCTAATATCTGAGGAACTGCTGAACCAATCGACTTAATATTTCATACAGACATTGATCAGGTCAAGATTGATCTTTGCTGAAAATATCATCCCTATTGGTTCAGCCGTTTTTCTGTTTTTGCATTACAATCAATGTAGCCCCTAATTGCACCCAAAAATCATCATCTTGATCTACATTTTTGCTAATATCTCCGGATCCGCTGATCAGATTGATCTCAAAAACTATACAGACCTTGACCAGGTCAAGATTGAACTTTTCTGAAAATTTCATCCCTATTGGTTCAGCTGTTTTTCTGTTTTCGCGTTACAATCAATGTAGCCCCTAATTGCACTCAAAAATCATCATTTTGATCTACATTTTCGCTAATATCTCCGGATCTGCTGATCAGATTGATACCAAAAACTATACAGACCTTGACCAGGTCAAGATTGACCTTTGGTGAAAATTTCATCCCTATTGGTTCAGCCGTTTTTCGCGTAGCAAAGAAATATATGTCCTAGATTATACGAAAGAAAGAAAAAAAAAATAAAAAATAAAGAAACACCAAAATGCGAGATAGGTATTTTTGGAATCAGGAGATCGTGAAACGAATAACTGTGATGGTCTGGTGCCTATTGGTTGAAGTCAGACCAAAATTAATAGAAGGTTTTCTAGTCGAAAACCTGCTAAAAATGGAATCTTTATTGCCTGCCGGAACCTTTAGGCATTATTAATATTGTTTGAAAAATCGGAAAGTTTTCATATTTGACTAGTCAATGAGATGAAAATGTAGGTATTATTCATTTATCCGGCAAAATTTATTTTGACTAGACATTATCAATTCTGACGTATTATCCATATTGACGCTTACAAATATAAACATTTATAGAGGTCATTCTTCCCTTAGTCTGTGTTTCAAAGATTTGATATTTAAGTTATATAAAGGTAATTTAGTTCGGGTGGTTTAGGAGGAGAGTAACAATCTGTTTGAGTTACAGAGATTTTCGAGTTACTAAAGTTCGAGTAATCGCAATTCAACTGTATACTCGTATTTTATAATATTTATTACTATTTTGATACCAACTTCCACTACAATTTTAAAACTGTCCTATTTTTCTCATAAGAAGATAATATACTGAAAATTCCTATTTATTTTTGGGGTAATTATAATAGCACAGCAAAAAAGAATGTTTGAACAGCAAATCAGTGAGCAGTAAAAAAGAATGTGAGAACAGTAAAAAAAGGTATAAAATGAACAGCAAATTCTGCACAGCAGAAAGAATTAGTGGAACATCAAAAGTAAAAATTTTTCAACAGTAAAACAAGAATAAAATGAACAGTTAATGTTGAACCGCAATTAAATTTTTCTCACATCAAAAGTGTCAAAATATTTTTCATTTCTTTTGAAATTCAAATTTTTGAGGCTTTCCTCAAGCAACTGAAAAAACCCTTCTTTTCAAGACATTGAAATACTACCTCAGGAGCTCAAAATGATGAGAAATTTTAGAATGTGATGAGAATGAAGGAAGTACTTCAATATTTTATACGACATCGAGCAGTTTTAGGTAGCCAATATCGAAGAAACTTTTAGCTACTATACTATCTCGAAAAAGAATTTGTGGAAAATCTTCGACAAGTTTAAAAAATATCAGTTTGGGATTTGGGAGCTTCATGTTGATCATAATGATACTTCGAATTTGTTTTGTTTGTGTCCTTTTTTCTTAAAACATTTGACCTGCAAGCATTTGCTGGGAATGCTCATTCAACTCCAGCTTTGTGATGTGCCTCCTCAGGCAAAAAATGTGCCCTTAGGGCAGAAACGCAAGCGCCCAACAGCGGCAAAGAAAGCATTTTTAGTGCAGTAATTTTTGTCATCCAACAATTTTTACGAGTAAAAAAATAATTTGATCATTATTATTTTAGAGGTTTGCTGCTGAATTGATGCATTTTGCTACATAATGAACGCATTTTGCTGTTCAACATTTTTTTTTACGGTTCTATTTATTATTTGCTGTGCAATCCTCAATTTGCTGTTCAATGTGCTTTTTTACTGTGCATTCTTCTTTTTGATGTGGGATTCTCATTTTGCTGTGATTAAATTTTTTCCACTGTGTTAACTATCTCTATTTGCTGTGCTCTAAAATCCAACCCTTTATTTTTAGTGTATGAAGAATCCCAAAACTTCAGTCTCATTTCAGAATTTATCTTTTCTACATCATCATATCCTATCCGCGTTGAAGTGCGATCAAATAAAAGTGCCTCAAACTCTCACTTAACAGCATGAAAGCATTAAATCTATAATATGTCTTTATCAAAAGCACAAAGACATCCAGCTTCAACGATAAACCAATTTCCATCAATTGAGTTGACCAGCACGATAATAGCATTTCATCATTATTTTTTTTTTACTTTTTCTTATTTTTCAACAGTTTATCGGACGAATACAAGCTCAGCCCTGAACGAATGTTACAAAAAAATTTCCTTTTCATACCGGAATGGTCTCGTAATTTCGTCTTACACGCGGTGTACGCGATGGCTACGTGCCAACTTTATTAAATTTCTTAAAAGGTTTGAATGGCAAAATGGCGTCTGGCAGCCGAAAATAGGCTTATTTAGGCGGCCGAGTAGGTACACTCGATTTTGGAAGAGCATTTCAATTTTTAGACTCGGAACGGAGAACAGCTGCGTCGTAGCGCATCGAAGGTGTATACTTTATTCGGGGCTTTCTTTTTATAATAGAGAAAAGGCTGACAACTTCCTCGAAAGTTTTTTTTGAATGCTTCGTAAATTACATTTTAAAGGCCGGCTGCTTTTAAGACAGCAGCGAGACTGCGTTCTTAATTACGCGCTATTGACGCGAATTTTAAAGCTAAAATGAGTACCGAGTTAAAAGAAAAAAAAAAGAAAAAAAGAATAGTAACACGAAAAAGGGAAGAAAAAAATTGAGCAAAGCTTTTGTAGATGAAAGTGCGACCATTTGGTCACTGAAGCAAAAGAATGACGTTTTAGTTTAATGTGAAGGAAAGAGGGTACGGGAAAAAAAAAAAAAAAACAAGCAAAGGCAATAATAGCTAACAATTTTAGTCCCAAATTTAAATCCGTTGAAATTTTAACCGACAACGGACTTCATTTTATGTTGGTCTTATGGCGGAAAAATTCCGCCAAAATTGGCCTCCCTTCGTAGCGAGTTTCCAAAAAGTTTGGCTTCATTCGAATTGCCACTTGAGAATCGATTTGCATACCAAATGATGATTTCAAAGTCGTTTCCTCGATGCAAATTTAGTGTATAGTACCTATGTAATCGTCGTAGTACCTCGCGTGAAATATGTATGCCATCGAAATAACATTTGGCTTTTATTTTTCCCAAAGACCACGAGTTATGTAGCTCGTACCTTAAATACTCAGGTGGCTGATTGTCTTGGCAGCAGTCGACTGCACATTATTTTATTCGTTGATAACTTGAGTCAAGATTCCAAACTGAGAATTTGCATTCAAATGAAGTCTCCAAGTGGAATTGGTACCATAAATAGGGATCGTCTAATAGTGATCTGATAGAAGTACTTTTTGCCATAAAAATAACTTATTTCACTATCAAGGGTGAAATTATAATACATATAGGTAAGTAATAAGCTTTCTTACTCTCTCCGGATAGAACTTTATACAGTGGCTCATGCCTGTTTTTAACGATTATTAGAGCTTAAAATTTTTAACAATAGCTGAACAAAATTAAACTTTCTGGTAGTTATAGTCAGCTACGAATATTTGGTAGTTCACAGAAACTACTCGTATGCTACCAATATTGAAATCTTGAAAATGTATAAAAATTAGCATGGAAAGGTTTTCTTATAAATGAATTTTTGAAACATTTATTGACTCTTTCTTGCCATTCCCTACTCAATTAAGTATAACTCCAGAAAAATGATTTCATAGATGAAAAAATTTTCTATAGGTAGATTAGTATATAATTTGCTTGGTAAAAGAATTATCGTCGCTCTTATATTATTATAATTTTTGAATACTTTTTTTCCTCCATGGAATGTTAATTTAACATGAATAGCTCACGAAAATTCAATAAATTCATCATTAATTATTTCAATACCACCATTCAAACGAGAAATTAAGTATTGCTACAGGCGGTTGATCTATTTTACAGGGTAGCCAACCTATTGGATCCTAGTGAAATTTAATAAAAGTGAGAAAAAAATGTACAAAGTGCCGAGTTACCCCAATTCGGAGTATGTAAAGTAAAGATAGATGTGACCTGGAAGGAGGTAGACGGTTAAGGCGCCATTTTCAGATTTTGGGGTTTTGACGAATTCCTGTGTGAAAAATCTGGCTCTTTCCAATGGGCTGGATCCTAAAACCCGATTTTGACAAGTTTGCCCTTTTTTAAAAAAAAAAAAAAAGAAAGAAGGTAAGTATGTATAAAAAGTTTTTTTTTAATTTGAAAAATCTGAAATTTGAGATTGAAAGATGTTTTATCGGAATATTAGTGTTTCTATATGAATGTACTGGAACACTGAAAACGCGAATAATTCAAAATCTATGTACCATCACAAATGTTTGGAAAATGAATAGAAAGTGAACAGTGATGCGCACGAAAACAAAAAACAAACTTCACACACGTTTTTCTCACGTTTTCGTTTTGGCACGTTAACTGACTTTCTTCATTCCAGGTCACAGATGCAGTTTTCTAAATTTTTTTTAAAAAGTTCTTCAAATACAAATAAAAAAATCTATATTTGGACAGCTTTGCCTGCTCACAGACGTTATGAGAGCCAGAGCAAAACGTGACTGATCCTTTTCACCTGATGATCTATTTTCTCCTTTTCTCTCCTGTATTACCTATTTTATAACCCGTCCAATTTTGAGGAGGTTTCAATTGGTAAATTTTTATTTTGCCTCTTACATGCAGCATACCGCCCCCATAGCTTTCGAAACACAAGATATATTCTCTGCAATTTGCTTCGTCCTTTTATTTTTTCACTTTTAACGACGACCGGAAAAAACCGAAAAAGGCTGAAGACTGGCTGAATCTGAGATAAATTTTGATGATTATGCGTAAAAGCTCGTGTCTGTAAAATGTATTCTAAGGGTCGCGCAGATGAGAGTAATGGCGAAAATTAGCGACATTCGTGACATAAACTGAACTATAATCCGGCTACACGTGTGTGCCTATCTACCTGTTTTCAGGAAGGAAAAACTCTTTAGACCTCTCTCTTCCACTTCCTCACCAAAGTTTGTCTTTCTACCCTCACAAAAACTTTCTGCGAGCCTTTCCTCCATCTCTTTACACCTTCCCATATCACAGTCTTTCAATGTGTTTGGTTCTCTCTCTCACCCAGCGAGCGTTCAACTTTTTCATCTCTCTTTATAGTCTGATTATAGCTACAATCGTCAGATTGTATATTCGTCACCAACGTCTCAAAGCAACTCTAATCCGATCACGTATTTTGAACACACATTTATATGCCTCTGTGCGCTCAATCTTAACGATCCTAACAAATAACTATTCGCAGACGTTTCTCAGCCAAAAATTATATGCTTTGTCATTTAGACGCACTAAAGACGCTCGAAGAGATTCCATTGACTCGAGTTTAAATAATAAGACTCATTCGTACGTTTGCACATCCTACCAAAAGAGAAATGGAGAATTTCATTTGCTCAGATTGCCGAAACTTCTTAAAAGTCTTAAAGATTGTCGAATGCCTCAAGCAAAATTAATAATTCCCAATTAGGTATATATGTCGCTATATAAAGGAATTCTAATGCAAAATCATCAATGGGATGGTCCTTATTTTGACGTTTACATAGAAATTTCAGTTCCTTAGGTTGAAAAAAATTTATGTCTCAGAGTTAGAAATTCGTACATGCAAAAACTTGACATTATCATTTCATTTTATTATCACGACTGCATGGAAATAATATGTATTTTCTCCTCTAACTTATTACTACAACCCAGTGAGGTGATCAGAAATTGGTCGAGGGGATTCGAGAGGGTTCGACGTACCCTTGAAGTAACTAAAAAATCACTATTGTCTGTTCAAGTTAAAGAGTTCCATGAGGTCACAATTCTTCAACGACTGAGAAGAAAGTATTTTTGATTTTAACCGTGTTTCAACCAATCACTTTCTTCAGATCCTAGTGACGTCATGGAATTCTCAACTTGAACAGACTATATTTTCGTTTGTTGAACTGAATAATGATTTTTTTACTATCATGAGTGAATGCAGAAAATAAATGATTTTCTAAAAAAGACTTACCCTGATTCAACCTCTCCTGCACCATCGGTTTAAAAATTACAATTTTGCCATAATTTTCAATACAGAGGGACTTCGAGGCACCACTCCTCTTCTATTGAGGAGAGGTGAAATTTGAGTAGAAATTTTTATTCATAAAATTGAATCACTTCGGGGCTAGGAGTAGGAATTACAAAAATCATTTTCACCATGTATACGTACTCGTATAAATATAAACCAATATAATCATTAGGTATACTGTAAAGCAGACAGAATCATTGGGGAACTTCGAAACTTACGTTCTTTTTTTGAAAGTAGAAATTTCATTATGATAACTAATAAAAAAATAAATACGAGTACATAAGCTCCTGAAAAGGTCCAAAAGACTTTGACTTTTATAATTCTGAAATTCATCAACGGGTTTAAGTATATAACTCCTCCTTAAAATACCATTTCATTCTAGAATTATTTCTGAGTCTTTTGGAAATACTCGTAATAAACGAAATAAAAATAGAAATCACGACGGATATTTTTTTTAATAGATATTTTTTTTTTTTACCTCAGTATATTTTTTCTCTTAGCTTAACAAAAAAATAAATAAAAATAAACTGAAAAAAACTGACGTGCCATCGGATATTATCCAAAAGACTACCCTTTTGCACAACCTTCTTTTTTAGATAAACCATGTCCAAAATTCTAGTCTCCAAAATTTTTCATCCTTACAATTTTACTTTTTTTTTTTTTTTGGTCCCCTTATACTTCCCTCCAGTTTTCTAATTTGCTTCCAAACCTTTTGGATTTTTTTTTTCTTTCTTTAATGGTTTTGTTTTCCAACTCGTATCAAAAATGACTTTTTATATCTTTTCCTCGAAGAGGCATTATTTATGATGCAACTTTTTTGCTGGTTTGGACGGGTCGTGGCTCTAATTTTTCGGGTGAAAAATGTAGCTTTCCTGCAAGGAGAACCTTGGAATTTAAATAGTGAAAGTCGAACTTCAGAGGCCGCGATTTCTCTTGTTATTAGCTTAGGTATACTCTATTGGAATTAATGGTTTTGACTTCATCTACGTGGACTGAAATATTCTGAAATACGCGAGTACAAATTCAGCGTGAGAGTGAATAATGTAATCGTTGTAGACAAGACGTGTGAGAATTAATTATGAATTAATTGAATGCTTAGCAGAAATCGGTCGACGTGTGCTACTATTGGTGTCAAGCTATGCAATTTTAAAAAAAATGGTTTGATTGGATCAGATAGTCAAACAATTAAACCATCTGACATAAATCGCCCTTTTATGAATCGATATCAAACTATCTGATCAAATCAGTTTATTCCGTTGATCCAATATCCATCATCGGATCAGTTGGTCTGATCTGATATTGCACTGTTCAACATTTCCCTTTCGTTTGAAAATATTTCGTTTTTTCTAAGGACACTTGATTTAATTTCTGAGTGTGCCAACTTACCCCTTATACCTCTTTCTCGTCCTCCTTAATCTCCCTGACAGCACCCTTCCCCTCCAGGTTGGTTTGTCTCAGATAATAATTCAGCACACATCAATTTTATCATTTCAGCCGGGAGGAAAACTGAACTTCTTATCAAATCAAATTTTTTCCCCTTCAATTTTGTTTTTTAAAGCTAACAAAAGCCAAGAGAATTCCATATTCTCTATTCCCAACTTTCACTTTCTATCACGCTTTACTTTCTCACCTCCCACTTATTCCGGGTAAATAAGAAGAAGTAGTTATATGGTTGATTATGGATTTATAAACAAGTTGTATTTTATCATATATGCGAAGCACGTCTACACAATGTGGAATTGGCGAGGAAGAAGTTGAATTCGGTACGAGCGAACACTTTTATAACTAAAATTGTGGTATGTCGTCGTTTCGCAGCGGTATAACGCAGTTAAATAAAGGAAATAATTTTGTCGGAATGAACAATAGTAAAACAGAAATTACGTTTCGAATCCACCGATATGGAAAATTGGAAAATTTCGAGCGCAACTATTGCTGGCAAAGAGAAGAAAAAAAAAAAAGAAAAAAGAAAATAAGGCAACACAAATAAAAGTTCCTTACGACGGGATAGGGACTTGGAAACTGAAGAGAGCTCGTCGAAACAGATCGAATGAAAATACCTGTACGACTAAATACGTTAAAAAATACGAAAATGTTGGTATAGGATGGCACCGGTACCGAAAACAAGAAACAAAAAATAAATACGAGTAAAAAGGTGAAAAAAAAAAACAAAATTAAATAATTTGCATGCAAATGAAAATATTTAACGGATTTTATGTACGTATGTAAGGCAATTCGTGCTCAGCTTAATTTTATTTCTTTCTTCAAAGGAGGAAAAATACAGGAGAAGATGAATGTGATGGAAATAGGAGTTGGAATATTTGCCAGCACGTACCTGCGAGCGAGTGGATAAACTATACATACTCGTATTTATAATTAAATGTACTTCCTTTTGCGAAGCAAAGTTATGATTACTCGCGATTGTGACCAGAAACAGAAAAATGAAGACTAGCATTGAATTCAGCGCAAAAAATACTACACTAAAAATCACCTGGTCTGATTTCTGTAAATTTTTCTACGTTAACTAGTGTAATAATTTCTTTCATAGCTGTGATGATTAAAGTTACTATACACAGCTAGTAATTTATACTAACTTATTCATTTCTCTCAGTATATGCACTTTTAAATCTCAACTTCCAAAAATCTTCCTCTGCTTTCTTAATTGTTGTTGCCAGCACGTTATTTAAAATCCATTTGTCGTTTTGCCTCTATGAAAACAAATTATGTTATTTTTGAAGCTGTCGAACGCGTCCAATATTTTTTACACTAAATTTTTAATTAAGAATTTCTAAAATTCGGTGCAACAGCCGTCGTATAAAATGCCTGAAAATATGCGAAACGAATGAGACGCCGAATTGAAATGTCGTCAAAAACAGTAATTTCTTCTTTTTTTTTTTTTCGACGAGACGTGAAATTAATATTTATCTCCAGTCTTTTCGTACTTTTACGCAAGAAATGATATTGTTTTTTTTCTTCTTTTGCATTAACACCAGCTGACGAACATTGTACATTTAGAAACACAGAAAGATGGAAATGAGAAGCAGTCTGTAAAGGGAAATAAAAACAGAGAAGCACGTCAAAAAAAAAAAAAAAAAGCGAATTTGATTCTGGGAAAAGTAGGAACAGCTGTACAGGTGCGACAAAAGTGTATTACACGAGGAAAAATTTGACGCTTATGAAAAATTTAAAACATTAGCCCTCCAAAAAATATGTTAGAAAATGTAAATTGAAGAAGGTATTTGGTGTGTTTTTTTTTTCTTCTTTCATTGGCTTTTATATACTTTATTCTGGCACCGTTCTAATAAATTAGCTCTGTGACGAGTTTGTTTACATTATGAGGTCGTAAAAAGGATAAATTTCGAGTGTACTACAAAGATTATTTTGAAATTCTTTCCATCGCAAACTGTAACTGAGTTTATGAAAAATGATTAGCTAAATCAACATATTTTCTGTAAGCTTCACTTAAAGTTTAAAATGTGACCACATTTTTCACGACTACAATTTGGGCGACGAAATGCAAATTATGTTTTCTTTTCTTTTATAAATGAGACTTAGGTATACGCTTTTCACTGCACAGGCAGACGGTGATTAAGAAATGATGAAAATGCTGAGTTGTTTTCCTCCATACCTGTTGTGAAAATTGTTTTCCTTAAATACAAGTAGATAATGAACTTTTACAATTGGATATTTCAGTTGCAGACTGGGGCGAAATTTTGGCACAGCTGAAAGTAAGAATGAAAATGTTGAAGTAAACGATTAATATTTTATCTTAATTAAGAAAGGTACCTAGCATTAGAGTCTTAAAATCTGAATTTCTAGGAAGAATTTAATTAAAGTTTTGGGGTTTTTTGAATAAGGAGATATATAAAATGTATCAGTGAAATAATCTGCATAATTACGTTTTGGTAGAATAATAAATTTGAATCCTCCAGTTCTCCTGCATGAAAAATATCAAGAAGTCGCTGTTTTTATTTTTATTAATTTTTAAATTACATTTTTAGATAGGAAAATTGAGACTATGCGTCGACGAAAAAACCGAAAAATATTACATTTTACGATGTTTACTGACTTCAAATCATTAGTCTGAGGTTTAAGTGACCAATATTCAAGTTGACACAATTTTTTGTAGATAATTGCCTATATAAAATGTGTTAAACTGACTCTAATGTAGAAAATAAGACCAGTGAGTCGCTCGTCAGTGCACCAATAAAATATTTTTGATAAATAGAGTAAAAAATAACATAATTCTGAAAAATAAATTAGAAACAAACACGAAACACTTGAACAAAAATAAAAAAAGAATATTATTAAAAAAAAAACAGAACACCTAAATGGAAAAAAAAATGTACAAAATAAGAACTGCATTAAAATAAATAAGAAAATGAATTATTTCTGAATATTTTTCACAAAATTTAAATATAAATAAAAGTAATCAAATCTCATTTTTAAAAATGAATTTTTCTTCTCTTTTTCCCACCCCAAAGGTGAATATTTTGATTTTTACATAGTATTCTTACATTTTTTGATTTTTGATTTCAGTGGTTTTTATTTGTCCATAATAATCTAATTTTTTTCATTTCCCATTTTTTCTTGTTTTGTACTTTACTATTTCTTATTTTCAAATTATTATTCCTATTATCACCACCACTTGGGTAATAATATATTTTTATTTTGTCAATTTTTTTTAAATTTTCAGAAATGATCTTCCATGTTTTTCGAATTTTAATTTACTTACTTAATTTGAATTTCCCTACTTTTTTGTTGTTCAAATGTTTTTTTTTAAGCAGGTGAGTACATGCGATTATTTAGCAAGATTATGTTACACGTTAGTTCTTTTATCATTCATTAATTTTTCCTCTTTTTTCCCCCACCAAATATCTTGAAATACTTGTATCTTATTTACTGCATTGACAAGTGACTGACTAGTTTTATTTTTCACACTGAATCAGTTCGACACACACCGAATATACTCGTAGTTTCCTATGGTGCGTGTCGAATTGACTCATCCAGTATACTAACGCTCGAAAAGTGAATAAAAATGTCTCGTAAAAATATCTTTAGATACTTAGCATGTTTCACCTATGTAATACACACATAGGTAGTCGAATTACATAAATATCGAGAGTCACTGAGAATTATCTAATGAACATTTCATCCGAAAAAATTGATGACTGTATTAACGTGTTGAGTCGTGCATAAAACTGCGCTTTGAGACGAGTACCCCCTTCCGTTTCTGGTTATTTACTCATAAAAAGCAGCCGAATCGAGTAGAAAGATGCGAACTCTATACGGCGTGAATCATTTCACAGTTCGTTGACTTTAGCTGCAAATTTTCGATAAAAAGCGTACATACTCGTATTCCGGCTTTGTAAATGTGTAATGAGGAAACGCCCTCACACACCATTCCACATATGCATATCTTTGTTTACCACTTCTCACGTCAATGGTGCGAACTTTCATCACGTTGGCGCGGCGAAAATTAACGATGTCACACCTAACGCATCCCTTAAGAGGAATCATTTTCCTTATAACTCCGGCCGTACTCTTATAGTCGTTAATAAAATGCGAATCCATTTCATTTCGCCGTGTTTCCAACAAAACAAACGCATAGACGATGCACACGGAAAAGATTTATTGCCAGCAGTCAATGGAGGCGCGAATAAATTACGCGAACCGAATTTCGTAAACGTGAGAGAACGACAGAAATAAGGAAATACCTGGCAGAAAGGAGATGGCTACAAAAAAGGAATGCAATTTTCAGCCCATGAAAATTCAGCCGACGTTTGTTATAATAAAACTTCTTCGAGCAGAACATGTTCTGACGGTTCGCATCGTGTGTGTCTTCCGATAAGTTTCAAAAAGCAACTCGAGGAGTGAAAGGAATGGAAGAAGGGGGATGCAAATTCGACCGAGATGTTCATCTTTTGTAATTTGTCTACACGGCCTTTCAAGAATTGAGAAATTATAGTTCCTTTGAGAAGCCGCGTTCGTCGCCAGATGGTGTATTTGTAAATTTTATACAGAAAACCTGCTATTCACTGAAGCAGGATAGTATAAATCCGCGAGCCTCTCAAATATATCATTATAAAAGCTCAAGTCACTGTTCGTTGATTTCATAAGAAAATGGTTTTTTCATAAACGAAGATGTTTTTTTTCAACAGGAAAAATCTACTAGACCAAGCTGTAGTTTCATTCGAAAATCTGCTTTTCTAGTGGACCATGCTAAGCTATAGATTTTTTTTTCTTCCAAGTTTTATTTCCATTGGTGGGAAATAAATCTAAGCTTGGGAATATAGCGAAACGTTCGTACATGATGACGAGGTATGTGAAAACACGCAGGAATAATTTTACATAAGTATCTACATGATTGGTGCGAATATTTACTGAATAAAAAAAGAAAACTCACTAGATCACTGCTATCTTCTTCTTTCCCCTCGTTCTGACTTTGGATGACGTCGTGAACACCGTCTAATGTGGTAAGAAAATCGTGGAATGTGCCTCCAAGTGATTTGAACGCACGAATAAGACGTTCGTCGGTGCATTCCGAGATCAGCACAGAACCGAGTTGCTCCAGCAGCACGTCCGAATCACTCGAGTCGTCTGTAAAATTTAAAAAATGGAAAAAATGTAAAATAAGTCTTCAAGTAACTGAAAAAAAAAAACAATTGCCAGAAGTGAGCAAAAATAAACACGACGTAAAATCGTTTGATTTCTTGAAAGTATAAATTTTCTTAGATTTCATTATTTTAATGATAAATATTCATAATTTGCTCCATATTTTACTAGTTTTCTCGACAAACATATTTTTACATTCATATTTGTTAATAAAGTTAGAAAATTCCAACGATAAGTGCATTACATCGAGATGTACGAATTCCAAATACTGAATGGTGTAATGCTTTTTGCATAACTGATTCGCCGTAAATACGAATATTCGTATTTTTTTAAATCGCATTATTCTGATCGGAAGAAAATGAAAATAAAAGCTGACAAATTTATTGATCTATAGTGTTTTCTTAATAAATTACTCAGAAATTAAGTATTGGTGGTGGGGGGGGGAGAGAGGCCTAACGGAGAATAATTTGTTTGCAACATTTTCCTGTAGAAAACCTTCAAACCACTGCACACAGACCTCTTTCTAAAGATTTGAAGATGACTGTATGTGGTTGAATTTTTGTGTAATTATGTTATCTGATAAAACTAAAATTTTAATGGCAAAATTATAATTCTCAACGAATGATGAGAAGAGGGGTACGAGTGAGGGAATTCTTTCTTTAACACAATATTTCGAAATATTTTTATATCACCAAGATGCATATACTTAATATATTGTCACCTTAAAGTGGAGAGTAACCATTGACTCCTACATGAGTATATTTAATGAACGATTAGAAATCACTGAAGGCCAAAGTATATGTATCCTAAAATTTGCAGTTTAAAAATAACTAGCACACTTTTTCGCCAGTTAATACTTCAAAACGAAGTCTTTTGTTTCGAATATAAAGTCGAAGCATAAAATTGTGAAAAAAAAAAAAGAAGTGGAAAAAACTCTAAAAATTAATCGACGTTAGTGAAAATAATCACGCTGACACGTAAAACAAGAAAATATTAATTTTTTTCTTCGGTTTTTTTAATGAAATCTGTGTGCAACGGGTCGAACAGATTTGTCACAATTTACTCGTTTTTATGTTCATTTATACCAACTCTCGCCATAAATTTCCATTTTATAGCTTTATTCTTCCAGACACGGGATAAAGATTTCCCTTACTTTTATGTACGATAAAAATTATCATATTTTCGAATATTGTTTCCAGAAAGTATAAAAGTCTTCTGCTGTAGCATATTGGCAAAGCTTTTTTTTCTTCGTTGTCTCTTCGTTTAAAATTTCCAATTTGTTTTGTTAACATGTTGTTTATTGACGATTTTTAGAAACAGAAAATGCTGCAGACGATTTCTATTTGGGTTTCAACGAGTAAATTTGGGTAAATGATAATGCAGGGTGAAATGTGTATTTTTTGTCGGTGGCATTATGGTAAAATGTTCATGCAGTGCAATAAAATCGCCATAAAATAAGTGTCCGAGTTTACAGTTTTTTACTCAAAATATCAACTATATTTATGTAAATTGAGGAGCACTCAGCGATCAGGATCGAGTTTAGACACTAATGTTCATTTCCAGTGTAAAAATAAGTTTTATTACGAAATGTTGGAGTTGAGTATACAAAAGAGAAACTCATAAAAAAGAGGGGGGTATAATTTTTCTGATTCTCTGAATACAAAGTCACTACCTAAAAGTAATCTTAGAAAGGAGACATGCGTATGAAATGAAGAAGTTTTGCTAGTTATGAGGAATTTGGTGAATAAACGTTCAATTTTTAGATTATGAGGAGGAATCAAATACCAAATTCCTCTCAAGAATCGTTAACTGGTTGAGTATCTTGTCAAAGAATCACGAGTATTTTGAATAAAATCCATCTTCTGGTGTATGAGGAATCTAGGATCGTGTGAGTAAACAGGTAGAGAATGATTTTAATAGCACGAACGAGAGAACTGAAGAGTTTGATATCAAAACAGAAGATGTCCAAAATGTGAAATTTTCAAAAATAACAAAAAACAATATCTTCGTTCCATCAAATTTATTGAAAAGTGTCTCAAATGAGAATGTATCGTTCTAACTTTATTTCACAGCGATAAACAGCTTCAACTTTTACTCCAAATCTATGGTCAGCGTTATGGATTAAAGTTTCATGGGCTCCAAGGCTTATGACCAGATATCAACATTCTCAGCCAAAAATTCTCTACCACCATTACAAAAAAATTACATATTAGTAAAATTTTGTTATTTTATTTTGGCTGAGTATATACTATACCTAGTTAAAAATACCAGTCCTCAAGATTTTTCATTAAAAAATTTTTTGCACAATCGTTGAGCCCCTCAGAGACCATTACAATCTGGACCGTTCAGGCCCTCATCTGCGTATATTTAGTTAATTTATCATAATTTTGAGCATTTTTGCATTTTCATATCAAGCTCTTCATATATTTTCAAAAACTTCATCCATTTTTGTCTCTGTCGTATAGTTGTATCTATAGTTGTGCATGAATTGCCAAGTGTAGCATTTAAGAAATTAAAAAAATCAGTTCGTCCAGAATATATTGTTCACGTTGATACAGAATTTGGCACAAATTGTTGGGAAACAATTCGTATTACAAATATAGGCTTTCTCTGGTTCAGCGTTACATATAAGTGGAATAGTGCTAATAGAACCATTATAGTATATGAGCCTGACAAAAAACTTTTGCAAAACACTTAAGCGTGAAAGTGAAGTGTTGAGACCACGCCTTGCGGCTATATTTTTGGCACACGATGGAAAGTAAAAAGCTTTCTCACAGTCTCTGTATCTATACGTGCCTTTCGTCGCGAGTTCTTAAGTTATTAAAACGAAGCTTCACTGGACGCTTACACATGCTTTACAATATGTTAGTAGGTCACTCTTCAAGCCTTTTACTCGAACAGATGAGATAATGGGGTAACACTCATTTCAGGCATTCTTTCGAGTCTCATGCCCGTCATTTGCCTGCGAGACATATTTTCAACCATATTTCGAACGTCGAGAGCTGGCTCGACCTACTTTATCGGAATTCTTCCTTCAACTCATCACTCGCTCTTATAGGCTACCGCAGAACGTGCTGAAAAAATAAACTTTTTTTCTGCATCTTCTGCTGAACGTACAACAAAAGACGGAAGAAAAAACGCGGCAGGTGGTCGGCACGATGCCATGAAATTGATAATAAACGAGCGCGACTTTTTTTTCACCCCTCGCCATATCAACCTTTGGTCGTCTTTTTTTCACCCCCCCCCCGCCCTGCCCCGACAATACCTTCGCCCCATCCTATTCCTCAGTTGGGACGTCATTTTTGCGGTCGCATCGGTCTCGACTGCTTTTCAACAATCGTTGCTCATTTTATGGCTGCTATATAGACGAAATCTGCACCCAACCCCGCCCCCGCCACACTTGTCTCCTATTTTGCGTCTAATTGTTTAGCCTTTTCCTCTTAAAACGGCTGCTGTACATTTCGTTGACCTTTTCTTTGGCTATAAGCCGATTATAAATCGTTTTTGGCGTCCTCATAAAAATCGATTTAGAAATGCTGCCATATTCGAAATTAGGGTTCTGCTCTGCAGTTGATATTGTAATAAAATATACAAAAAAAAAAAAGACCAATAAGTATGAAACCGCAAGCGTTGAGATTGATTTTCATAACGTCTATGAAAATTTTGGTTTTCAATTATAGCTCAACTCAATAGTTAGGTACATCAATCTTTCTCAAAGAGAATAGAAAATTATCGATAGCTATATATTATAACAGAAAATTAAGAGAACTTTCTAATACAAAGTGTCTGTCAAATTTGTAATCGAAGTTTGCAATACCGGCCCTTATTCTAAATGCAGGAGAGCTAAAAATAGGATTTAATAATGAGTGCACAATAAAATCATATTATACTTGAAGCAGAAACTTTTTATTTTAAATTGTATTTTCTTAATTTTTGTTTTTGGCAAAACAGATTGAGAATATGAAAATAATTTTAAATCAGTTTGACTAAACCATTTTAAGATTACTTTGTCTTTTTTTTTTGTTGTTTTTTTGGATTATTGCAAACAAATTTAGTTTGGAATCTTCCTTACTATTCAGTACTACGACTATTTTGGCCCAATTCTACGATCTCGTCTCTAACAAATGCAACTCGTACACTCTAAGGTCGTGTATGAAAATCAGTCCACAATCTCTGCATTTATTTTTAGTGGCACTTCTTTCTGTTTTTTCAACTAGTCTTTTTTTATAATATCGCTATCGATAACAATTTCAGAAAATTGAAATAGTCTTATCCAACAGCTCTGCAGAGGATAATAAAAATAACTCTTCAATATTACAGATTAGTTATCGACAGGCGTGTGAAAATATTGCGTGTGTAAAGAGAGGATTGAGGGACAAAAAAAGATAAAAGGAAGAAAAAAGCAATCGCATTTCGAACAGCATAAAAACGAAGTTCGAAGAGGAATATCACGTATAGGCTAAAAATTCGATGCCAAAATTAACCCCCGATCTCGTCATCCCCATCATTTTTCACCTCCATAAAACGTGATCTGAATATTTTTTCAATAAAATTACTTCCGTCTTTTCTTTTTATTCGAAATTCCCCAAAATTAAACAGCAGCTTTTTTTTGCTTTTTTTATAATTTTTGGAAAAAGCAGCAGGTGAAATAACAAACTCATTTTATATGATGATTACAGAAGCTTTGAGAGAGAAAATGTAAATGTCTGAAACAGATATGTGTAGGTAGAAAATATTGATCTAATTTCAGACCAAAAAGAACATACATGTACATATTATACTCGTAATTTTCATGTTTCAAAAAAAAAAAAAGGTTTCCAATCCGAAAGAGACTGCTCTGAATATCAAATGGTGAAAAACATGAAAAATAAAATTTCTCCAGTAAGGGTGGGCGTTACGGGTATAATGATGTGTAATTAAATCTAAAGGCTCGCATTTTTAATAAACTTTCCCTTTGTTTTGAAGTTTTTTCACACTTGGTCGAAAACTGAAGAATAATTTGTCATAGCTGGCACCGCTTTGAAATCTGAACGTGTGTTTGAACTTTAGGGTCATAAAGTTTGTATTTTATCATACGAGGTATTAAAGGGTAGGATTTTGGAAGGTGGACAAAGATGGACAAAGATTGACAAAGAATTTGACAATCCAAAGCTATATGCGTAAAAAATTAAACTTTGTTATATTTGAATTCCTTTTTTGCCATCTTCTAAACAAAAGTCGATCAGAAAATTAGTCTATTTTTATTCCAAATGCCACATATATTCCACGATATTAATTCAAAATTAGAAATCGGGAAAAAAATGTTTCTTCAAAGTAGTTTTGGTAAGAATGTGGCACCTGTTAGAAAACTTATTCATACTATGCAACACGTTCACTACTAAGCCATTAACCCCATCGATAGGAAGACTTAGTGTTCAACCCCTATCTCCCAGAAACACCTATTAAGCTTCAACTTAATGTTAGATACTGGCCTGACACCACCTTCACACTTTACTTGGCAAGACTACTTTCCAACTTTATCACATATAAAAGTTTGGAAAAAAAAAAAAAACCAAACTTACTCGATCGACAAAAACCCTTCGTTTCACATTTTTAGAAAACAGTTTTTCACCAGCTGCAAAAACTAAAAACTTGCATTAAAACTCGTTGATGTTGGAAAACTATTTGCGGATAAAAGTTTTGTTCGACGATGGCTTCAAGTACATGCCAAAACGTATTGGTAGTAGAATATCAAGAATTTTTCAATCGCGTTATCCTTAGCTTCTCATCTTTTGTGAAAGTTAGTCGTTGTAGTAACACTGAGTGCTCCAGCACAATGCAGTAAAAGCTTCTATACAGTTTATGCCGAGGAAATATAGAAAGAGGCTAATGATAAAAGAAAGAACGTCCACTTTGGTATCGAATTGAAAGTGTTATAATTTAAGGAAATTCAATATGTTCAATTTTCTTCAGATAAAACAGCGTTTTTATATGAAACACACAAAAGTAGAGGGAAAAAATAGAAGCGAAGAAAGCGGTGTGAGAGAATGGATCTTTTTTCCTTCATTATATGTTCGCTTTGCCTCCACTAAAATCTTTATTTTGCAGCAAAATTGGACTTTCCTTCGCAGGCAGAGAAATGAATATACGAACCCTTTTCTATGATTATATTATACTCTTTCAAGTGAGAGAATAGTAAGCTGGGTCTTTTTTTAAATGAAGTTACTGTTGAAAGAGAAATTCTATTCCCATTTTAGCGTTCCATTTGGAGGAAGAAATCACCTTTATTGCTGCTGCAGTATATCTCAAAGGTATCTGTATAGGTATACAAAATGGTTATAAAATTTCTTAGAAAGTTAGGGTAGTATTCTGTTAACGTACTGAGACATTGCTTATTATCTGCACAGAGACAGTCAACGAGAGCAGTTTATTCTGCAGCTAATGAGAGTTAAATAGCAGATTATGACGTAATAAGCATTATATACTCGAAGAAATGCAGAAAATTTCGTTCATTATCAACCCCCGTATTTGCTGATTTATAATAATGTCGCAAGAAATGCAGGTTCATTTCCTCATACGGAATTTCCTGCGAATAGTACCAAAAACTGTTTGCTGTAAATAAATCTGAGAGTTTTTTCTTGTATTTTTTTAATTTTAGCTTTTATTTTTCTATCAGGAATTTTTCCAAATTGGCAGAGATATACTCTAGTAGATGTGTTCGTATCAGAGAGAAATACGAGTGTCGATTATGTTTCTCGTCTGAAAAGGATATTGGGCTGTCTAAGAATGAAACCTAGCATTGACCTGGCTTTTGCTACAATATAACATTACAGTGCGTGTGAAAATTCAAAGTAGAGTCTAATAAGACTTCTATGATGCCAGCATCTATACAAGTATAGTAATATAAATAGATTATTGGGAGGACAACACATTTTCATCCTGATTTATACAGTTTTTATTATACTATCCAATAAACACGTCTACCAATAATCAGTAATTATTGAGTAGTTACACATGTTACTGTACGTTTCAATCGACGTCGACTGGCATTGAAAAAATAATATCTCTTTCTTCCAATGTAAAAATTCTACGGTACAGTTATTTCACTTGCAAGTTTTTCTGTTTCTACTAAAGTTGCATTTTTAGTTTCAGGCATGTAGTAATAGGAGCAGACCAATCCTACAGGAATCAGAGTCCAACGAACATTCAGAAGAAGTCTAGAATACTGCTCGAATTTTCCTCTATAGATTACCAAATGGTCAATTCCATAGAATAAAACTTCGACGAATTCACTTATTGATCCACCCAAGTCTCGGGTAACTCCGGGGAATATCTGAGAACGAAACAAAAATAAATTTTGAAGGCATGCGGGTTGTGCGAGGGCGAATGCTCAATAACCAAATAAGCTAAAATTTTCAAGACTCGGGTCCGTTTGATGTGAAATAATGCCAGGGTTTTTAATTTCTCTCCAAATGTTTATCTGCAAGTTGTTTGCATCAGCAGAAAATATAACACGAATACATTTTTAATTGCCACCATAAAATGCCCCGGGCCTGACCATTTGTAATATTTCCTTATTTTGCCTCAATTATTATTACGAGTAGTTACTTTTTGTAGCTTCTACCACCATCAAGATACATATTTGGATTGCCAAGTAGCGGAGTTTGGGCTGCTATGTAATAAAGGGTAGCCTTAAATATAGAAAGTGACTTCTTTCACAGCCATCTCTTATCTTTTTCTGATTGCTTATTTACTCAGGACGATTGGAACAACACACTTAGGCACATAATGAAAGGTAATAAGACTAATCTGAACCGAAATACCATTTCAACTCCATAAGTCTGATTGCTCACCTCAGACGCAAGAATTCCAGGCACTTGTCTGGTTCCGGTGTAGGTGAAGAATAAGGAATACGTCTGTATATACGTGGGAACGTAAACAAACAGATATAACGAGAATAGAGCCAAGTTTAGGAAGATGGAGCCAACAAACAGAATTCGCCTGCCCACGAATACGCACAGCAGGCAAAATAGGACAGCGCCGAGAATGGGCAGTCCGTATTCCAGCGTGACGTAGAGGGTTTTGCCAAAGAGATAAGGCTTATCGTAGCTCTCATCGTAGAAGTGAATTGCGATGATCCACTTGAAATACGTGTCCTGGTGCAGAACAACCAAGTCGGTATCACATAGGTACAAGAAGACGACCACCAGCAGCGGTATGCCGAAGCGCAGCGAGAATATGTTGGCGATAAGCCCTCGGCGCAGCTGCTCGATGTCTTCGGCCGCTTTGTCAAACAGCTGCGACGCTTCGTCGCTGGTCGCAGATCCGGCTCCACGCAGCCATTCGTAAGCTTTTTCCGCCTTTTCCTGTTTGCCCTTCAACGCCAGCCAGTAGGGTGACTCGACCGCCTGCACTGATGCGACGACGCAGGCAACAGCTGAGAACAGCGAGAGTGACGCCAGTGGCTTGGAGAAGGCCGGCTGCAACTCATTCGCATAGTAGCCGATCCGGTAGGTGACGTAGGAGAAGCCAACAAACAAGGCCCTCAGGATCGGTTCGCTCACCTCGGCTATGTATATGTTGATGATGGGCGACTGGAAGCGCCAGGCTACGTGCAGCATCATGGCGGCCGCAAAGTCGTACTTCAAGTCGACATCCGACATGAACATCATCAGCGGCACCAGATGCAACAGGTTGCTCAATATCAGACTGTTCTTGCGGCCCAGCAGTCGCAGCGAGAATCCACTCAAGATGACGCCCAAGAACTGGAAGCAGATTGGCAAGTCTGCAAGCGGAGCAGTGACTTTTTAGAAATCAGACTTGCCAAGTTATAGTTTATATATCGCTCATATAATATGTAGGTGGTTCAAATATTAACCGAAAAAATTAAATACCATCAAGCAGAGGTTAGGCTCGGTGAAAATAGCAACTCCCTGTGTTAGAGTTATTCTCCACCAACTACCCTGACTGCATAAGTCCGCTCCGTCTTGAAAAAAAACGGATCCGTAAACTTGGAGTGAAGCAGAAGAAAATTATTTCGCTGCGTAACATTTTTTACTGCCTCACAGCAACGCGCGACCGTATACAACTCAATACACGCACACATGTCCTTCCTAACTGATCAGTGAGAAGTTGGAACGCCCTCCCTACTCTCCCCAATCTGTTGGGAAAGACATCCCGATGGGCAAAAAATGAGAAACTGATCCGCAAAATGAGAATTTTATCCGTTGTCAGTCCGTTTTTATTTTCGACCATCGGATCTGAAAATTTGCAGATATTTTTGTCATCTTGATTAATTTTTCAAATCCGTTTGTAAAACGGATTTCCTGATTATAATCAGTGATAATTTTTGGGCAATTTTTCTAAATCCGTTTGTAAAACGGTTTCACGGATTAAAACCCGGGCCAACAAATATGATAAAACAGCCTTCACGGAAAATAATCCGGACTCATTTCCGGCAAGACTGATTACAATCCGTTTGAAATCCGTTTTAGAAGCCGGAAAACAGGAAAATTCCGTGTTATAATCCAGAAATGGATCATAACCCGGAATAAAACGGATCCGTTTTCAAAATATTTTGCCCATAGGGATGTGGGCCTGTGTTGCATTATACATGGTCGCACGTTGTACTAAGGCAGTAAAAATGTTGTACAGAGGAAAACTTAACTTCCATTTCACTCCATATTCTCGTAGACATTTTTTTTCAAGATGGAACGGATTTATCCCGTCAGGGTAGTGATTGGAGAATGTATCTAACGGACTGTATTGCACCTCGGCTTGGCAATTTTCCATTTTTCCGGTTTATATTTGAACTACCCTACAACAACGTCACAACTCAAAAACAATCGTCATTTTTTTTATTTAAGACCAGGAAAAGTATACCCTTTGAAGTAAATTTCTACTGGTCGAGTGTCATTTCTGAATTTTTATATTTGGCCTTCAAGAGAGCAGTTGTGTTGTTTTTGTTGAATTCAATTTTATTCTTGGTTTAAGTTGCAAAACTGTATTATTTTGAGTTGTTCATTGTTCATTGTGGAGTCTAACTGTGTTTGTTTTTTAAGACTGTTACATTTGGTGTTACAACATTATCATTACAAAAGTAAATAATATTAATCAAAATTTCTTCAATGCAAAAAGGTATTTGTATTATTTCAACTTGTGACGTTATTGCATAGTTAAAGCAATGATAATTTTGGTTCAGTTATAATAATGACACATTTTGAGTTAGGTAGGTCGCATTTTCTAGGTAAGTTTTGATGAAATAATGTCACATGATGAACTTTCAACTGGCATAAAGCCAGTTTAAAGATAGTCAGAATGAAAGTTTCTTTTGTATTATTTCAAACATACCTTAATTTAATCAACTACTCAATGAATGGATCAAAAAAGTTTTTTTTTTCTTTAATTTTTCATGGAATCAAACTTTAAAATTGCTCTCCTAAAAAATTGCAAATTTTGAGACGTGACGTTGTATTATATGAGCAATATGGGAAAATGATTACGTAATTGCCCAGTTCAGGTTCTGCAATTTCCTATCCATTAAAAGGCGGATATCGAAGAACGGCGTTAGTTCACTTATAGACTCTTTCGTGAAATCCATCACCGAAAGAAATGTGCGTATGTACTAATTTTTAATACGCAGCAAACTAAATCAGGAACAATCAAGATTTATTTCAAAATTTAAGATAAAATTTATAATTTAGCAAGTACGGTTACCATACTAATTTTCAAGATCTTTGTATCAAATTTTAGTATTACATACTTAACTAATAATATTTTTTGTTAATTTTTAAATACGAGGAGGTACTATAACTTTTAATATTATTTAATATCAGGGATCAGTTTCATAATCCGTAGACTTTCCATTGACTACAAAGCCATCATTCAGTCTAATATCAAATATACATGAAACTACAGTATTTTTAATGAATGGGTCAGCTCTATTCTTATAGTTTTTACTATTTTTTCAAAAAACTGTTTTCATGCTTCAAGAGGACTGTGATATGTATATCTTCCCGTTGTCTATTTTCCATAATTTATTGAGATTAGGTGATATAATTGCGAGTATCTTTTCAATATGTATTTCAATTTTTAAAAAATTCATCAATTTAATGCAGTCTTACGGCTGGTTATTCTAAATATCTGACAGATAAAAAAAAAACCATCTATTTGTTGAGAGTTTCCTCCTCATTTTTCACATATTTCGACAATTCTACTTATAACGAACTCCGTTTACAGCAAAAAAAAATTCATCAGTCCCAAGAGTTCACTTGATTCAAAGAAATTTTGTTTGAGTTTTTATAGTTATACACTAATTATACAATTATACGATCCTGTTTAATGATTTTTGATCATAAGAAATTCAAAACTACTGTTGAAATTTTTCTAAACCGGCTAAAAGACGTTCAACTCATATACGTACGGATACTTATCGAAAATTGAAAAAGGCCTAGTTAATTTTACTCCAATCCATTTCTACAGCTACTTTGTCCTCGCAACTCACAGCTTAATTAATAGCCAAAAGACTGGGAAAAGATATTAACACTCTTTTAAAATATATAATCCAAAATCAATACTATTTTATATAGTAAAAGAAAACTGTCCAATGTTTCTTGTTCTTTGATATCCGCCTTCGTTTCATCCTCATCCCCCTCCACCATCAAATAAGAAATAAATACCAGCGTTTTCAGCATTAATTTTATGAAATTTTGCGACACACGAAGGAGGGATATAGATAGCTGAACTTGGAAACAGTAGTAGTAATTAACTTCCTCCGTCAATCTGTATATGTGCCTGATTGAGAGCTGTGAAAAGAATTGTTCAATCTCACTACTCGACCAACCGACCCACTTGTGAGAACGGAAATCTGACTTGTAAAGTTTTTTTTTTTTTTTTTTCTAAATAATAAAATTATTACAATATACGTATTTGTAATACACCACGTCATAATAGTACATCTGTTGCCTGGGTTCTCTTTGAGCAATCAAAGCAGGAGCCAAAGGTGCTAAAAAGGCGCCACTGCAACTCAAAAACTTGAAAGAAAAAAAAAACACACAATCCACAATTTTAACACACTTACAAAGAATATAAGAGAGCTCGAAACTCTTGTCATGTCAAGGTCTCAGAACAAAATTTACTTACATACCTGTTTTGCAACAGAAATTAATTTCTTATTCAGGGTTGCATATTTTCTGTTTCTTTGGGTGCCAATGTTATCGCCCATATTGATTAATAATGGTTTATCGAAGCGATAGTTACAATAAACGAATTTTCTTTCATCCTGAATTTGTAAACATATATTTGATGAGAAAAAGTCATCGGACTTCCATTGTTTTTCATTCGTTAAACTATAGTTCGTTCATACTGAAAAGTGTAATACGTCATTAGTATAGATATCGTAATTTTTGAGATTTTAAAAGCAAATAAGAAGGTAGACTGAAAAATGAACAGTCACCCATAATCTTATTGCAGTCTTCCAGTTATATAATAGTATAATAAGTTTGGAAAAGCTTAAGTGGTAGTGAGAATGGGGCTGACTTAATTTCCTCTGTGGGAGCTTAATCTTCAGCTGTGGTGGTAAAACTTCCTTGCCAGCCGCCCCCCCCCCCCGAGGCCACTTTATTATCGCAGGAAAAACCATCCCAAGGTACGAAAAGACAAATTGGCAGCAATGAATTAATATCCTGCACCTGCAAAATTTTTTCTATTTTCACTGAATTTCTCTCTGAGGAATGTATTGAACTCAGTTCATTCAGTCTGAAAAATTATTTCCAAAATAAATGCTGCGATATTTCAAACAAATGGATTACCATTAGGGTAACTACTTGTTTATAATTCTCAGTGCATGTGTCGCAGACATGATATATTAGCTTCATAATAAATCAAAACACGTTTTTCGGGAAATGAAAAACCTCTCACTTCTCTCACCCAAAATTCATTTTGTTTTTCTATCGAAAATTTTCGTTTATTATTCCTTTCTACGTTTTCCAAAAATATCACCCTATAAAAATACGCGAATATCTTATCAATAGTTTATACGAATGCAATACACACATACAGTCGACATCGTTATTAACGATTTTAATTACAAAATTTCGATTAAAGTTGGGTAAACATTGTTTGCCCATAATTCACCTTTTTTCCATTCATCCGGATTTAAATTCTCCAAGTTTTCCTTCGTTTTTAATCCGCAAAGAAGAAGGAAAATATAGAAGAGAAAAAAAGTACGAAAGTATAAAAACTTATACATCTTTCCATATTTTCGGGAACAAACTGATATTGACAGCTCGTATAAAAGTTTAACCAAAAATTATTCGCGATGAAAAAATAAGAAGACAAAAAAAAAAGTCGAAGAAAAAACGTAACCCAGCTTTGGCCAAAAAGTCACAAATAATCTGTTTTCCTTCTTCTCATTTTTCTCTGTTCCCTGTTTCCCCTTTTCATTGCGGGTTTTATCGGCAATGAAATTAATGAGTTTACATTTTTCCCTTTTAATAGCTGTTTTGTATCGAAAATGCTAATGATTATTGCAGAACCGGTAGCATTTCTTTTCCTGGGTTTAATAATACTGTAAAATCGAGGAAATAAAACATTTTCAAAACGAGATAAACATTTGGTTCTTCGATATACTAAGTTTATAGTACCTATCCACCTACTTTTTTGCATTTATTGTTCTTTTCGGATAACCTAAAGGCTAATAAAATCTATTTGTGACGTTTATGGGTCATTTTTCTCAAAAGACTCGTTAATGACTTTTGCAGGATATTCGAAAGTCATTAGTGAATTGGTAATGCTCATTAGAAATAATTCGTAAAAAGTTCCAGATTTTACGGTTGATTTTAGCGCGATGAAAAAAATTTAGGTAGTAATTTTCACAATTCGAATAGGAAAACTGGGACAATGCGTGATTTTAGGCAGAAACTACAAAAATGGTAAAATATAATTGAATTATTCAAAATAGTGAAAAGTACTACAAACAATAGCGATGTCTTCATTAAATAATAATTTTCTTCACTGTGACGAGAAAATAGTTACTTGCAATCAATACTAATTAATATTTCTCTCGGTGCACTCTTCAAAAACAAATTCACAATTATCGGAATTTTCAACTGTGAGAAATGTGTTCGTCATCTAAAACCTTTGCCCAGCCCAGCAAAAAAGTGATACTGAAATAATATTAGCTCCATGTCGCTGGTTCCCCACCTACTGCAATTTGAAATTTTAACACATGTATTCGTTTGTGCTACGTTTGTGCTGGTTTGTGCTGGAATTTTCATCGTTTGTGCTGCTTTCCCTTCAGAGATATTTGAGAAAAACCTTCTCAAGGTCAGTGGGAAACTAGCGACATGCTCTTCCCCACCAAAGAGATATTGGAAATCCGAATGAGCCCTTTGTTTGTGCTACGTTTGTGCTGGTTAGTGCTGCCATTTATTTCGTTTGTGCTGCTCCCCTCTTCCCTCCACAACCAAAACAAATGCTCATACCTTTGAATGTATGAAATTTTCAAACAGGCCAGAAAGGTTCAAAACTAGTACCATTTGTTTGTGCTGCGTTTGTCCTGCCAGAATATACAAAAATCATGTGAACTCAGTTCTATGGGAGGTGTGAAAATAGGGAAGAATGTAGAGGTCAATAACCAGTCACCAAACTCTGAAATTTGAGTCATATTTTGGAAACTTGAAATTTCAAAAATTTGAATAAGCCATTTGTTTGTGCTACGTTTGTGCTGGTTTGTGCCATTATTTATTTCGTTTGTGCTGCCTCCTCTTCCCCGTCAAAACCAAAACAACTTTTTGTACGCCTATATATAGAGAATTCTCAAACCGCTCCGTAAAGTTTGAAATTAATGCCATTTGTTTGTGCTACGTTTGGGCTGGTTTGTGCTGCCATTTATTTCATTTGTGCTGCTCCCCTCTCCCCTCCACAACCAAAACAAATGCTCATACCCTTGAATGTATGAAATTTTCAAACTGGTCAGAAAAGTTCAAAACTAGTACCATTTGTTTGTGCTACGTTTATGCTGGATTGTGCTGACCTTTTTTCTGTTTGTGCTGTCACCCCCTTCCCTCTAGTGAGTGTGTAGGTGCTAAGAGGTTAGCTTATATAGAAGCAAAATTTGAAAATCACTGGAGATGGCTAAAAATGGTACCAATCCTTTGTGCTACGTTTATGCTGGATTGTGCTGACTTTTTTTGATTTGTGCAGTAAACCCCTCCCCTCTAGTGAGTGGTTTGAAAAATTTTAAATTTTGCTTCTATATAAGCTAACCTCTTAGCTCCTACACACTCTCTAGAGGGGAGGGGGTGACAGCACAAACAGAAAAAAGGTCAGCACAATCCAGCATAAACGTAGCACAAACAATTGGTTCCATTTTCAGCCATCACCAGTGATTTTCAAATTTTACTTATTTATAGGCTAAATTTGAACACTTATACACTGACTGGAGGGGAGGGGGTGACAGCAAAAACCAAAAAAAGGTCAGCACAATCCAGCACAAACGTAGCACAAACAAATGGTACTAGTTTTGAACCTTTCTGACCAATTTGAAAATTACATACATTCAAGGGTATGAGCTCTTGTTTTGGTTGTGGAGGGGAGAGGGGAGCAGCACAAATGAAATAAATGGCAGCAAAAACCAGCACAAACGTAGCACAAACAAATGGCTTATTCAAATTTTTGAAATTTCAAGTTTCCAAAATATGACCCTATTGACCTCTAAATTCTTCAGAGTTTGGTGACTGGTTATTGACCTCTACATTATTCCTTATTTTAACACCTCCCATAGAACTGAGTTCACATGATTTTTTTATATTCTGGCAGCACAAACAAATGGTACTAATTTTGAACCTTTCTGGCCTGATTGAAAATTTCATACATTCAAGGGTATGAGCATTTGTTTTGGTTGTGGAGGAGAGAGGGGAGCAGCACAAACGAAATAAATGGCAGCACAAACCAGCACAAACGTAGCACAAACAAAGGGCTCATTCGGATTTCCAATATCTCTTTGGTGGGGAAGAGCATGTCGCTAGTTCTCCACTGACCTTGAAAATGTTTTTCTCAAATATCTCTGAAGGGAAAGCAGCACAAACGATGAAAATTCCAGCACAAACCAGCACAAACGTAGCACAAACGAATACATGTGTCAAAATTTCAAAATTCAATAGGTGGGAACAGGCGACATGGAGCTAATAATATTAGTAACAGAATACGTTGAATGTAACTCTTATACAGCAGCTGGAATTTTGTAATTTTCAAATCTTCAACTCTCAATTTTACTTGACTCAGGAAGTGAAATTATTAAATAGGCTTGATAAATGCATCAATTAACTTGAAAATTTGGCTTCTTTGACACGTCACAAATGAGTACCTAATTATTTTGGTAAATTCTAAAATGATACGGGGTTTTTGAAAGGACACACAAGTGTCATGATTCAGAGCTTCTGATTATACTCGTATCTTTAGTTATTACAGTTACTCCACCATTCATGTATCACTCAGTTCACAGTTCACACAAATTCATATGTATCAGTTGATATCACGAATGCAATAACTGCAGAATAACGAAGAATTTATAAAATCAGTTTAAAGTTACAACTGTAGGTGTGTGTGTGTGGCTTTTTCAAAAGTCAGTCTATTGGCAGCCTTACATAATGTCAAATTAACATGCCATCAAGAGTGTCACTCCGACGAAGCATAAGATCTGATGATGAAAAAAAAAAAATAGCATAAACTATCATCGAATTTGAAAGATGCCTCCGGAACTCGTCATGAAAAAATAATCGACTCGAAAAGAAAAATCTCGACAAAACGACGTCGATAAACCGAACCTTCTGCGAATTAGATTGTACGTGTTGAAGTTTTCCACCTCCCACACTGTGTGAACTTTTCGACAAGAAAAATTAACTAGAAAGGCAAAAGAACGTGGGGATCGAAAAAGATAGAGAGAGGGGGGAAAAAAAACAGCAGAAGTGACTGTCAGTCAACTCGTCGATGAAAATCTAACTTCAAACTTCAAACTAAATAAAGACATGTACGTGACACTAATTTGTGTGGCAATACTGCGCTGAGAAAATCTTCCAATAAAATATTTCGTGGATGAGGTTTCAGAAAAACTATAAGGCAAAGGTGGAGAAGTAAAAAAATAACAACGTACCTATTTCAAAAATAGAAAACGTTGTTCTTGTGACATGTCAAGGGATACAAATATGGATCGTATACACGAATAATATAAGTTTTATTTAGAAATCATAAACGTGTCGAGAAAGTATACTATAAAAGATGAATACATTTTTACAGACTTTCATTATTTTGTAAAAGACATGATTTTTGAATTAAGTTAGTGTGAGATCAGAGAGTTAACAAAAAAAACAAATGGTCGTTCTACTATCTAGTGAACAGAAAATAGATAAAATTTTAAAATAAGTAGAACATTATTCTTTCTTTTCAACTTCCCATCCATTAGATTATTATTATAATATTTATTTTCTTTATTTTTGCGGATATATACGAGTAATACATTTTTATACTATGCAACAATGATTCTAATTTTTTTGTTTTTTTTGTTTTAGTTCAAGTCTTAGAGATGTAAAGCCCTGAACAAAAATCTTAGTCTTTGGGTTAAATAAAAAAAAATTTATGGCAATGTGATTTGTGAAAAAATGAGACTGTACTATCGAAAATTCTCATTATTTTAATGAAACTATTTTTGTGGTGCATGGGCAGTTTGAAAAAAATTCAAGGCAAAAGTAAGAATTCATTGACACTTATTTAGTCAAAGCCATTGAAAAAAATTATAGTGCAGAAAGCCCCGCTAGAAAAACAGAATTTCAGCTCGATTCGTTTTGTGGTTTCCCCGTATATTTAGCTTTCAAAGTCGAAATTCACCATTCACATATCCCCCCCCCCCTACATATAAAAAGAAATCAAGGAATATGAAAATGCAGGTATTTTTGGAATTCTGAGATCATGAAACGGATATCTACAAATGCACCATTCCTCTGCTAAAAGCCAAAAATTCGTGCTTTTGCAACGCAGCCAAGAGAGAACACGAACGAAATGCGAAATCATTAGAATATTAGGAATTCGAATTTCGCTTAAAAATGAGAAAAAGTTGGTTCTTTAATTTTGATCAGGAACTATTCGTAAAAAATTAGTTTACCCTGAAACAAAGACATCGCTTCCTTTTCCTTTCCATTCCATTGCTTACTCTGGCTGCTCATACATATTTCTCTTAGCTATATAGAGTATCCTTTCAAATGGAGTTACGTACAGCTCGGGATGCAAATATTTAACATTGTTAAAAGTTTCTCCAACTTTTTTCTCTCGACAAAATAGCTATACAACTATACTGTTACTTCTCCACCGTAGCAAGATCTATTCACTTTGTTTTCACAAAAACTACGAGTAGTGCTACGAGTAGTTACGATTTTTCGTTGAAAGTTTTGTTTATTTACGTTTTTTATGGCAGTCGTATTTCACAAGAGTCCCATCAGACTTGCTTTCGATTGCTTTGAAGAAGTGCTTCAAAATTCTTTCGAAAAAAATCAAGTTGACAGAACGTAAATACGGTGGTGACTTTTGGATAAGGAGATGCTGCGCAACCTCTTGATTATTTAGGACATACTGATTCAGTGAATGCGCTATCTCCTACATAAACTATCTCATCTGATCTTGCTGTGAGAAGATATAAGAAAAAGCAATTTACTGAAATCAAATTTCAGACCTTCTGTAGTCTATACTCGTACCATTTTTCGAATGCGATAGGAAATAAGAAAATCAAAACGATTTCAAATGCAATGAAGAATCGAATTGATTTTACAGTAATTTTAACCTTACAAAAAACATGAACTAACGAAATAAAATCATATCATACTAACCTTTATAAATGCAGTGAAGATTTTGATTCAAAATTCAACCGGGTCTGACGTAAATCGCATTTTTCTAACGATATCAAAGGAAATTGTCTCTACAAAATGACGATTCCATGCGATTTTGAACCGTCTAATCTCCTTTTTCTAAGCCTATCTGGACGTCTTATCTCATTCGTTTGATTCACACCAAGTCACTAAATTATTAGATAAGAAGAATAACTCAGGCTACGATTCAAATTAACGTTACTGCTTGTTTTATAATCAATATCGTATCAACGATCTAATTCCGTTAACAACTTTAATGATAAAATTATTTCGTAGCCACATATTTTTCATTCAATTTCTGAAAATCTTTTCCACGCAGAGGTGGCAAACATGCAGATGGGTATCTTTTCGTCAATCGTCACTCGTCACTGCTAATGGCCGTATAGATACAAGAATTCTTGCATCAATGCGAAAAATAAGTGAATAATTTAAAATGCGTATGACGATGATGGGGAAAATGGCACTTTCTATACACTGAAAAGTGGCTCGTTTCCCAAACATGCGTTGTGAAATACATATTTATGATTCTTTTATAAAATGGGAAATTTTTTCACCTGTTTGTGGCTTGTGTTTTCGGTGGACAGATTTTTCGTTTTGTTTTTAGTACTATCATTATATGCAGAATTCTCATTTAAATGGTATTACTTTGTCGATTGGATGAATGATGAGTGAAGTACATCAAGTTGAAGAATAATAAATTTGCTCTCAAATTAGACCAACTGGACTTGCCCATCATTAAAATTCGCGGAACTACTTGTACGTATTATGGTATTTCAAAGTAGAAAAATTGAAAAACGACTTTAAAAAAATTATAGTTTTCAGCATTAGGAAGCCATCAGAAATTATCTATAATTTCTATTTTCAGGCTTCAAAGTCCGGTTATGGACGTACATTTTTATGGTTGAGAGTTGAGACCAATTTAATTCTCAATTGTGACTAAATTGAGGCTGAAAAATGACTGAAAGATAAAATAGCTGATTTTCAAGCAAGATATATTATTAGATAGATTTAAGGGAGCAAAATTTGAATTTCGGCCCATATTTTAGCTATCTACGAGTACTTCCCTTGTGGCGAAAAAGAGAGCTCGAATATGACTGAAATTAGAATCAAATAATTTCTAAATGTGATAAATCACAGGATCGAGTGTCAAGGGTCCTAAATTTGAACTTTATGACAAATTTTCGTTTTTTCCCTTCCTCTATCACTAACGGCTACTATAAGTAAAATTAAGCTAAAGACCGACCTTTTTTTGCACAAATTATTCAAATTATAAATATTTCAACCAATACGTCGACTTTATGGTTGGATATAATGACATTGCATCACATTCTCTATATTCGGTTATATGATTTATAATTTTTATAATATTTATCTCTACCCGTTGATGGGGTTAGTTAGTTTTTCTATTGGTTGATGATACTTTATAACAATTAATCAGACAAGAAAAAAACGAACGACATTTGCTGGTCATTGGTATTCGTATCATCTGTTATTCAAGAGACTATAATTTCATAGAACTCTACAAGTTCACCGATGAAAATAATTTTAATTTTAAAACATATTAACATATTCTGCTGATTCATAGTTCTTTTCAATACCTTCCTACCATCAACTTGGTATTTTCAAATTTTGATTTCGTATATTGCTTTTGTTCGAGTTCAAAGTAAACCTCAATTTGAAACTTAACGTAACTGAAATTTTGACTTGAGGAGGAAATGAAAGAAAAAAAAATGCAAAAAAAATCGAAGAGAAAAAAACAACTTTCTATTCAAAACTCTAGCCACCAACAGGTGGGAATAAATATATTTCATCATTTTTTTTTTATATTGTAGTCTGTAGTGTACCTCATGAAGCATACATATACGTATAACGCATTCTCTTATAGCGAAACTGGTGTAATGAATATATTTCATTAATGGCCAATATTGTAAATCACTTTCGATTCAGCTGGTGCAAAGTAGCCCATACTACGAGTAGAATCCAGCGAACACTCTCGCACTCAGTACTCAATATACGTGTACGTTCAGTCTATTCGAATCGAATGCGAAAAAAACGCAAATCGAGGCGATAAAACATAGCCGAAACTTTTTCGAAGCACATAATTTTGACCCTTTCTCCTCCTCGTCACACTCTACTATAGGAATTCGTTCGCAAACGGTTCGCCACGATGCATCCCATAACCTGCTGGAAAAGAGGCCACCAGAGACTAGTTTCATTTATTATTTTTATTTACTTTCTTCTCCTACCGCGAAGAGCTCACCACGAAAACGTTGAAAAGGCGGACAGCTCTCTCTCTCTTCGAAGATAGGATGTTTTTTGAAAATTGGACGAAATTTATATCTCGCTTCCGACTTATACCCGCAATTCGACGTTTCAGTTTTCTTTCTGCGTTTTTTTTTTTCTTCCCCGCCACCCTACGCCATCGTTGTTTGTTTTTGTTGCTGGCCTAGAAAAAGACGCTTCGACTAGCTTCGCCTTCTAATTTACATAAGTAGCATGTTAGTTGGGAATTTCGAATCGAAGGTAAGCCTGTAGTGTCAGTCTCCAAAGGATTTCGTTTTTACAATCGAATTCAACATGCCTGTTTTTTTTATTTATTTTTTATTTTTTTCTAACCTAGACCAACCAAAAATTGGTCAGAAATGTGATTTAATCGAAACGAAATTTAAACAAAATGTTATCAAAATGTTATTTATCCTTTGAATTTTTTTGAACGAGGAACTACACTACAGGAACACAGGCGATTTTCCCCTCGTAGTTGTAAATTCAATAGCAATGGGGTAAAAGGCTGTGAACTTCATTTTCTAACAAAAAAAAAAAAAAAAAAAACTAAACTTGAATAATTTAAAAGTACGAGTACAAAGCATTGACTTTTCAAGTTCTACTCGTATTTCCAACTGATTAGTGAAACAGCTTGAATCATGTACAATACTCTTTAAACTGGTGACGCAAAAGTATACCCCTATTATTCTTTCTAAATATACTTAACATTATTGTGGCACCAATCCGATGTACTGATTAATAGCAACAAAAACCAGCTTTGTGGCACCGAAAATTAAACCATAAAATTGTGAAACAATTACCTGTAGAATTTTTTGTGTGCTCGAAGATATCCTCCAAATATCGATAGTGTACATCTGAAACATCTGTGAGTAGGCACTCTCTGTAAAAAAAAAACAAAAAACAAAGAGTTAGCTATTTATTATAATTCACTTAATTTCTTAGAGAATGAGTACAATGAAATGAGAGTGAATGGGATTTGATTTTTCATGGCCTTTATATATTTTTATTTAGAAAATCCACAAATATTGGTCGACTTTTAGCATAAATTATGACCTTTTCATACGTACACTGAAAAAAAATTTCTATATAGTAATTAATAGGTACTATTTTTATGAAAAAACTGGGACAATTCGAGACTAATAGTAGAAATTGCCATAGATATAGTAAAACATACCATCTTAGATTAAAATGTACTATCGAAGATGGTAGAAAGTACTACAGATTTTGAGAATATCTATAATAAATCTTGAATAGTCCCTGTAACAATGACTCCAGTTGGTGCCAGAATAACTTTTGGTGAAACCCAAATTCGTTCTATTGGCATCAAACTGATTTTTAATGGTACCAATAGGTTCAGTTGACGTTAACTTAATTTTTGACGACACCAGTAGGTTTAGTAGGTGCTAAGTTAATATTCGGAGGCACCCTATAGCTTCAGTTGGCACCAATTTCATTTTCGATGGTACCAATGGCTCCAGTTGGTACTAATTCAATTTTCGGTGCCATCCAATTGGTTCTATTGGCACCAAAGTGATTTTTGATAGTACCGCAATAGTTTCTGTTGAAGCCAAGTTAATTTGTGAAAACACCAATTGGTTATCAGTTCGCACTAATTTTATAAGAATCGCTGATTTTCATAGGAAACTCATTTTTAGGTCATAAAATGAAAATTGATCACACTCTCAACCCCCTTTGCTACTATCAGATCGGTGCGAAAACCAGCTAAAAATTATCAAGTTATTTTTACACTCATGTGCACCAGTTCAGTTAGTACAGGGTCTTTCACAATAAACGCGCACGAGAAATATGTGGTTAGCAAGGGTCTAAAATTATTTTTTTCTTTTGTTATCGCCACCACTGCTTTCTCCCAACCATGACAATTCTCACGTGCTATAGAATGACTTAATTCGGTTTGATTTATCGAGGATAAATGTATTCTTCCGAAAAAGTATTTTTTTATAATATAAAATACAGAGTATTTTTTTAAATAGGGCTCATCAGAAAAACAAATTTTATGATTACGTGGATGAATTTTTTACTAAAAAAATGATACCACTGTATCCGCACAAACATACCAATCATAAATACGCGGGGGTTCCACTACGGAAATAGGATCTTAGGGTGAAAAAAAAAAAATTTCTTTCTTTTTTTTATGCTCTAAACCATAAAAAATTGAAAAATTTATTTTTCACCTCAAGGTCTTTTTTTGGTATGGATACCCCATTATGAAATCGTCAGAGTAATTGTCATGGTTGGGAGAATGCATTGGTGGCGATAATGAAAGAAAATGATAGTTTTAAACCCTTGCTAACCACATATTTCTCGTGAGCGTTTATTGTGAAAGACCCTGTATAAATGGTCCAGCAATACCTACAAAGTAGAGGAGCAACATAATTTTTCATACAGATCGTCTATATCCTCTTTCACCCTATTCTGCCAGAAATTCCACTTCATTCTTGTGTCATAATATTATGTCACCATATCAAATATTTCACTTGTTGCTGCTTTAAATTTTTTGAATCATTTTACAAAAATTGGGAACCTTCATTTTTTTTTATTTATACGCCGTGATATTGTAAAAGCTTCATTCAGCGACGTATATTTTGGTCATCCATGGCCACCAAAACGGCCATTTTCATAGTGTATGCGAGAAAACAAAATGATTTATGTGCTCGGTTGGTGAAATTTAACCGCAGACTGTTGTATATAAGCTCAGACGTATAAGTCGTGTCTACCGTCGCCGCTAAAAGGCGAACGATTCGACATGACAACACGTCAGTGTGTGAGTGCCTTTCAGCATGATTGATGAGTAATTTGTGAAAGAGTCTTTCAAATGGCTGGCCCAATTGTGTGCCTGTGTGCGCGTATACGGATTTGCTGAAAGAGCCTGCGAGCTCTCTTTTCAATTCGCATCATTTGGCCAAATGATGAAATATAAAGGAGAAGGGATATTGCTATACGCGGGGATCTGTTGGTGAGAATTCAAAATTTATACCCGCAGCCACGAATGAGGCGATTTTCTTGCACGACGATGATTATTTAATCATGCGTTTCATAGACAGAATAAGAAATGGTGGAGGCGTTAAGATGCTTTCCCCGTTTGAAAATGCTTTTTCAAACCTTTTATCTGATTGAGACAACGATGAAGACGACAACAGCAGCTATACAAGCAATACGAGAGTCGACCACAGAGAATCCCATATCAGAGTTAACTGTCGTATATTTCGCTGGGAAATTATTATTTTAGACGCGAAAATTTTGTACTAGCTGGCTGTGTGCTAGACGTTTATACAACGAAAAGGATGTTATCTGAGGAAAGCTAAATGGTTTTTGGTAGACGCGTATTAAGAAACGAAGTGCGGCGTGCTCGATGAAGAGTTTCGATTTAATCTGGCTCTTCGCCATGATTTATGGTCCGACGAAAAGGTTCAGGAAATGTTGAAAATTCCACTTCCTTCGAACGAGAATTTACGTCGAATTTATATGAAAGATATATAAAACAATAGAGGAATTGTATTTTCAATTTGCTGGAAAATGATTAAGTTGCGATGTTTGAGGTGCTTAGTGGTGGCGTGGGGTGGGGGTGCGAAATAATACCTACTTGAAATTTCATAATACGAGTAGTTTCGGAAATTTGAGTAAATTACACGTGTGTTGGGTCAATATATGATGGCGAACTGATGCTGATTTTTATCCGGAGATTATTTTGAAATATGCAATGTCCGAATGAACGCTGCTTTTTTAAGCCACCTTTTTTTCATCATTCAGTAGCTTAAAGACAAATAATTCGATAATTTGCTAATATACTTCAATTGAACCGAAATTTCTTCTAATATAATTTGTTTAAAACCTTTGCATTTCCTGATTTCTGCTCAGGGAATAAATTTGTAAGTTGAGCGCCGGTATGGGGGTTTTCAAGGTCGCTTACCACGAATCCGGAAGCCGTTTTTGGCGGCAGCTCTCGCCCAGCGAGATATGGCCGAAAAAAATTGAAAAATCCTTCAAAATGGGTCTAAATCGCGACGTAGAGCAAAACGGGCTACAGATTCGGATTCAGCGTGAAAAATTAAATACTAAGAACATGTCGCCTGGACAATCTTAAAAATCGTCAATTTTGGCCAAAATGCCAGGATTAACCCCTTGGTTTTTTTCAATTGATTTTTCAAAAATATTTTTTCGAGTTTAGCACTGGTATGGGGGTTTTCGAGGTCGTGAATACGAATCTGGAAGCCGTTTAAAAGATGATTGAGTAACTATCGGTGAGTAAAATGGAAAAGAGTGTAGGTGTGTGACTTAAGACAAGTTTGAACAAGTTACTAGACAAAATGACTCGACAATTCGTAATTGAAAAGAGAAAAAATTGTAATCAAGCAGTTCCATTCTTAATTTTCCATATTTAATCATTGGAATTGTTGCAGAGTTCGGGCTTTTAGTAAAGCATACCTTTAATTGTTGTAGTGTTTGTGGTACTTTAAAGGGGGCACTGAGAAACAATACTTTAAATTCTATAAGTATTAGTAGAAATTTTCTCATTTTTGTACACATTTACGAGTATGAGCCTCAGAACACCAGTGATTTAAGTCCAGCTTTCAACTTTCGAGATATTCGCAGTTCAAATTTTCAAAATACACCTTTTTCACCGTACTTTGGAAACCATTTTTATCAAACTTTTCAAAGTTCGATACAGCTGTTGCTCGTCTAAATCAGGGATAAATGGTTAATACAATGAACGCAAACTGAGCCAGATAAAGATCTCCCTAAATGAGCTGCGAGGATGGAAGTAAGCAATGAAAACAACCGTTAACGTAGAATAACATTAAATTTTGCGACAGAATCGCGAATTTCGAAAGAAATTTTCGAGAATTTTTACGCCTCCGCAAACATAAAGAGAATTGTGTAATGAAATTTTCACGGCCAAAAGGATACGTCGAAAACGATTCAATTAAAACTCCATTTTAATCCTTCGTCATAGGTACTACAATGAATATAAATAACTAAAAAAGAGATTGATTATTGTTATACTTATTTACCAATAGTGTTTCTATTTTGGTAAATCAGTTTAAAAGTAAATTAATGAATCACTTTTTTCAAAGTATTTATTATTTTCTTTTTGGGCACCTAATATTGAAGGATAAGAGAAAAGAGAATTCCAAGAGGTCCTCAAACCCTTAAAAATTTCACTGTCGGCATATCGCTAATATTTTTTATCGTTTCTTTTCATAGTTCCAAATTTTTATCAACATTCAAAAAGTGTTTCAGACATATTTAGATTGTTCGAGACTACTGGTTGTATCATATAATTTTGTAAACTGGCGCAAAATTGTGTACTGTTAACTCTTATAAAAAGTAATTTTATGGTTATAGTTACTTCTGAAAAAAAAAGTTGACTTTTTTCTCCGGCTCTTAATAACCGTACAAGGAAAACGAAATCATTTTCATTCCTTCTCCTGTTCCATAGTACTGTTGTATAGATTTTATTTTACCACGTGTTACTGAAAATAGAAATCGAGTAAAAGTTTCTTTGGTAGGTTGTTATATGATGATAGTATTTGTAGAAGATGAAAGTTGAAGTCATATAATCGACGAACAGAAAAGAAGTAGATGAAATAAAATTTTGCGGAGGCAGCTGTAAGCAAAAAGTATATAATCTTCGAGTTTGCCAGTTTCAAAGGTTTAGTAAAATGAGCGTTTGAATTCTCAAAAGAAGCTTTTAAAAATAACTGAGAAAATAATGCGAAGAACGTTAAAATAAATAGTAACTTCTCGAGTTGGCTAACCAAAGAATTATTAGTAATAAACGAAAATGTTGAGTTGCAATTTTCTTTGTGGTATGATTTTTTTTTTTTTTTGCCAAGAGAAACACAGAGACATTAAACGAGGAAGAAGAAAAATCTGAAAAAATTTTGCATTAAGAGATCAAAAAATATTAATTTTGTACTTACATAAAAAAAAAAGTATCTTTCACTATACTTACCACCTTTTGCTTTCAATTCCACTAGTCTATAGCTTCTTTCCAATAACTAATTTTTATTTTTCGTTCGAGCATTCGTTCTTCCCTATAACACCTCGTGCTTGGAATTCACTTAAAAATGAATCAGTGCGAGCAAATTGATGTTAAACGTATTTACCAAATCGTTACGCTCGTATTAACGAAAACGATATCTATATTTCCTTCCGCCATCTGCCTCTCCAAAGTCGGAGGTCTCCAAAAAAAAAAGAAAAAAAAACATTTTCCAATTTTTTCCACCGCGTTTTGGCAAAGTCCTTAAACAAATTTTAGCTTTGGCAAACTCTATACTCTTCGTCGACGAATTGAACGATTGTGAAGATATAGATTATATATACATAAGTATATATGTGTACAGCACGAAGACGTTTGGAATATTTGATTTTCCTCCCATTCGCGAATTTAACTCGATTTTCCATATCGTTTCGTGCTGCTCGAAACGCTCGAATCGACAATTCCGAGGCAATAATAATCGTTCAGATTTCCAAATCGCGAGCTCTTTGTTCCACCAAAAGCGCAGGAATATAGAGTGTGATGCAGGGACGCCGAGAGAAGGGCTTTTATAAACGTTAAACGAATTTTCGAGACACTCGGGTCGTATTTAATTTATTGGATGATTACGTTTTTTCTCTCACTCGCATCCCTTAATTCGAGCAACCCCCTTTGTCGAGCGAAATGAGCTCCGCGTATAAATGGAGGTGGGTATCGAGTGAGAAAATCTACAGGTGGCAAATCGTCGTCGTGTACGATGTTAAATGCGTTTGTGTAAATCTCGCACTGTGTTAACCAAGTGTAAGGAATACGTCGAATAAAATTCGCAGCTATCCGTTTTGTTCGTGCAGGTAATTATTGTCAGGTACATGCACACAGCTTCCACCAATCGTTGACCTACTTTCATCAATGCATTCGTCTAAGTATATATATAGATATGTGAAAGCGAGTGGAATTCAGAAAATTCAATTTAACAAGACAGCGCATGGTACATCATCAAAATTGAGTAGCTTTTGAGGATGAATTTAATTGTTTTTATCCTTTCGTCCGAGAAATTAACTGATATCTAGAGAAAGGTGCGAATGGATGGAGGAAGCTGTCAGGTACAAAATGAAAACCTTAAAAAATTATAGCGAAGCAAGCTCCAAGCAAGAAAAACGGATTCTTGAATGGAAGAGCCATTGACAGTTAATGTTTTAGGATTAGGTACGCAAAAATTATGTAAAAAATGAATTTCTGTAGAAAATCTGCAGGCAAGTTCTGAAGAAATAATCGCGTCCTGAATTTTGAAATAAACAACTTTCCACAAAAACCAACCAACAAATTGGCTTCGAACTTGAATGGTATATTTTAGAAGTTTCTATTCTCACACCATATCAATTTAAGCACAATCACTTCCATACTCTTCCTATTCGAAAAAATTCATTGGAATTCGAAGGAATCCGTCTCATTGAAAAATTCTTATCAAACTTTTTATCAGACATTATTGTCGGCATGATTGACTTTTGATGCGAATTTCAACCTTGTATTAGTTCAGTAGTTCGTTTTGGAGCGTTTTTAAAAGAAAATCCACGTATTTTAAACTTCAAAATGACTTTTCTCCAAAGACCAACTAATAGATACTGACATGGAATTTGAATAGTCAACTTTCATGACTTCATAGTTAGTGTACAGTTAAAGCTTAAGCACGATCCAATGAGTACTTTTAGTTTAATTAGCTTTCAAAGTATTGAAATTTGTGATTTCTACACCACCTCCCCCACGTCTCTATACATAAGCAAAGAATTAAATAAATAAATAAATAAATAAATATAAAAATGCGAAAAGGGTATTTTTTGAATCCTGATTTTACGAAACGAATAACTATGAGGGTCCTATGCCTATTTGTGAAAATCAGACCAACCAAAATCAATATAAAATTTTCGGTCGAAAACCTGCTAAAAATGGACAAATGTCAATTGGGGGAAGTGAAAAACCATAAGATATAACTGGCATAATTCGTGTATTCATCCTTAACAAAGAATTTGTAGTCAAATTAACTTGAAATAAATGAAAGAATAACTTTACAAGCCAATAATAAATTATGAATTATATAGAGGGAAGGGCTTCTATTTTTATTAGCCCCTCAATTTGATATGAAAATTGGTATTAGTAAGCAAGTAAAAAAAGTAATTTTTTCTACCAATTTATTTTAATTTACCTACTCTTTTGCTAATCCACGTCGATTTTCTGGAATTGCGGTTTATAAGGCAACGAGAATATTTTTGTTTCGGTAAAAATTAAAAAAGTTGGTTCAGCGAAAATTTTTCGCTCCGATAATTTCATCAGTTTTATTGTTGATCAAGTCAGCTATCTGTAACGTCGATTTTACAACAGTATGAGTATCACTTATAGTATAGGGTACTTCATGTGTGTTTAGTAATTTGTTGATTGGATTTTGATGTGAAGAGCCGCATGGTTGAAATCGGGTAAAAGTTATTTCTGAAGAAAATATATTTTCTAGTGTCAGTGGATCATTAATCGAATTGAAGCAAAAATTCGTAATTAATTTCGATACACGTCTCGTACGAGTATAATTGGATCTAAAGTGAATTGAAATCGTGATTAAATTGCTTGGCAAGACAAATAATTTGATAGCGTAGATAATATTATATTCAGCGTTAAAACAATTTGAAATTTCCATAGCATATTGTCATACTCGTAGTGATGTTAAGGTTCAGTTTTTTCTAAAAACCGGTACAGTTTTTAACCGTTTGAAAAGGAGCGGAGTTTTTTTTCACCGTTTTTTTTTGCTCCGGTTTTTTATTTCAGTTAACCGGAGTTTAACCGGTTAACTGTTCCATTTAACATCCAAAAAAGCTATCTACGTACCTGGTGGAGCATTTAGGTGTACTAATTGCTCAAGGCAACAACCAACAACAATGTTCAAAATTTCCAGTAAAATCCAAAATTCTAGCACTGCAACCCCCGCTAGAAAGGCAAGTTTTCGACTGATAGTACAGGGGTGTTATGAACCACAACAAAAGCATTGATTTTTGACTAAATTTTTGCAAATATCTCCTTAACTGCACAACCGATCAACTTGAAACTTTTATCAGACCTGAAACTTGTCAAAATTTACTTCTGGTGCTAATTTCAGCCCTATTGGTTCGGCCGTTTGTCTGTTCTCGCGTTAAAAAAAATATAGCCCCTAAAAATTGCCATTTTGAACTACATTTTTGCTAATATCTCCTTAACCACTGAACCGATTGACTTGAAATTTCTATCAAACTTAGATCTGACTGAAATTTACCTCTGGTACAAATTTCAGCCATATTGGTTTGGTCGTTTGTCTGTTCTCTTGTTCAAAAGAAGTATATGCGAGCGGAGGGAGACAGAATAATTATAATAAAATAAATAAAGAATGCGAGATGGGTATTTTTGGATTCTGTAGATCATGAAACGAAAAACATCAGGAAGAATTATAATTTTGTTATTCAGTACTATATTTAAAGTTTGTCGGAAATTCTATCAAGCTTCCTTTGAAGCCACTGAACTCTTAATTGAGTTCAGTGTTTGATTCAGTGGTTGAAGCTTGATAAGATTTCTGACTGCAGGTTAACCAGTTAAAGTCCGGTTAACCTGAAAAAAAAACCGGAGCAAAAAAAAACGGAGGAGCAAAATCCGGAGCAAAAAAAAACCGAACCGTTCCCAGTTAAAAACCGGTAGAACAGGATCAGTTAACCGAACCTTAACACCACTACATACTCGTACCTTAGCAGTGCGAAGAAAATACCAGAATATTAATCCATTTTAAAACGCAATCACTAGCAATTATCTATTTTTTACAGCTATCCTGTACAAAAGTTGAAGGGGGCAAGGAAAAGGAAATTCAAATTTTGTAGGTACAAAACTCATAGACATCGATATAACACATTTTATACAATCAATTATCAACGATGATAGAAAATAATTTTTAATTATCAATCATCAATCTGATCGAAACTATAGCCCAACTCTGAGCCGCAAATAGTTGGAGAAAATGATACATTTTTTACACTGAAATGAGCTCGGTGGAGTACACTCTCAGTATCAAACGCAGAATATGGGATCACTAGACTCCAAGCAGTTAACCATTCAATACATTTTCACTATATAAAAAACATTTCCAATACTTTTCCACCCCTCTTTGAGACTCTACGATCGTGTATCCTGTTACAATTTCAGAGAACCTATTCTAAACTTGTCTCACTAAATTTCATGCTAACACGAAACACGCGTACCTGACTAAAACATTTCGTCAAATGTATCCTGTCACGATTTCCGATTAAATTTGCCCTTGCAGTCCATCTGTCACCGATGACCTGCCACGTCGACGCTGTCGCTTAATTTGTAATTAAAATTTTCGACTATCAGCCAGCATCCCGTTCCCTCACATCTATCCGTGCCAAACTTTCCTTAACATTCATCATAATTTCTCAGACATCGTCGCCTTCCGTTTCTCCAGCCCCCACTCTTCCACTCGCCCCTGTCACACTTCATCCCTTTTCAGACAATACTCTCGCGAATACTCGTCCTCGCTTTTGATTCATTAATAATTCGTGCGCGCCAAAACGCTATTATAAATTAAAAATGGAAAAGTGTATGCGCCTCGTCGACGGTTCTCCAAGACATTTTCCTACGTTGCGTTGCGGCTGCACAAAATTTCTCGGCTCCTCGACGAGCTGTACGCGTCTTTGTGTTTTACGTATTGCGTTTATTTTATTTTCGACTAGAATCGCGTTATAATGGAATTTTGAAATGCTCCCCCTTCCCCCTTCATGAGCCCGCACATTCTGCTGCTCGATGAAAGCTTAACAACCTTTCTACGGTGCAAAATGAATGAAAAGTGGGTACGTATAGTATAAGCGATGAGTCAGGCTCATTAAATAGTTTATAATTTGATATGCACTGAGAGAAATGATTACGAATTTTCACTGCTTCAAGTAGGAATTAGCAGGAGAAATGCAAGATTTATAGGTAGATATTCCATTTGTGGTACTTTTTACTATCTTAAACATGAAACTTCGCTTCTCAAGCCCTACAACTCACGAGAAAGCAAATATTCAAATAGAAATACAAGAACAAAATTCATTTCAAGAAAAAATACATTCACTGTGAAAATATTTATGTAAAATCTATCAGGAACATCAAAGAAGAAGAGTGAAGAACCTTATATCAAATAGATAAGGGAGAAAAAAAGTTTTACTAACCAAACCAACACTGACTTTTAGTAGCTAAATATTTATAACGATTAAAAAATGATACTTAATAAAAATATTAGGTACTAAAAAAATTTTCAAAACAGCTTATGAATTTATAATTTATAGTAGCATTAATGAATGAAATGTTTTATTTAAAGACGTGTTATGACATCATAGGTCTTTCACATCTTGGGTGGATGGTTGGGGTTTGGAACTGTAGGTGTGTAGTTGAGATGGAACTCGTGACAGGGATGGTACAGGGGTGATTGGAGAATCTCGGACGCACGACTTTTCAGGCATGCGCAGAGCACTCAAATCAGTTCCCTGCCAGATCTCTGGTGGTGGGCCAGGTTGTGTCAGTGATGAGTCTCGAACCTAGTACCTTTTGATCGCAAGGCTGAGCACTCTACCACTACGCCACTCAGACCCCTAGCGTTAATGTGTGAAGGGCTAGTCTCATATTATTTTACAAACACTAAGAACGTCATCAATGAATAATAATTTTCTTTTCTGTGATAAGAAAATTTAGTATTTCGTTAGTAATTTACACTACTATTAATTTCTCTCTCAGCGTATTCATTTTTTAGTTAACTTATTTGAGAATACATGACTCCTTACAGGTGAATGATTGTAAGTATGCCAATAAATTTTGTGTTGTGTTTTTTTAAAATATAGTGAAATACAAACACCAGAAAAAAATACGAATAGTTTTCTTAGCTGATTTGACCACAAAGCTACAAAAAGGCATTCAGTTAATTAGCTTTAACAGAAAGGCACGGATATATTTTGATAATGGTATCTTGATGAAAAAGGCATTTCTGACTAACCCCCATTGTAACCAATCTCAGCAATATCGTCGAGGTAACCACCCAAATGACTGACAAATTAAAACCCAAAATGCTAATCATTTTACGAATCAACAGGGAAAAGAAGCGAATGAAGCACTTGCAAAGTATAATTTGCATTAATCTTGGCGTTCGTATTGTTTCCCATTTCTCCATTAATCTTGATAAAATTTCAATTTAATTCGTAGCTTTTACCTAAATTACAAGATTACGTGTTTCTCAATATTGAAACGTATAGCGTATATTTTTTGCCTCCCCTTCGCGTATTTCGAACCCTTCTTTTCTTTTGGGGTGTATGCTTCCCTGAGAGAACCTGTTATATTTGAAAGTTTGTTTGTTTGTTTTTTTTTTTTTCATTTCCTTTCTACACTTACGCCTTCGGATCGGGAAATTTCGCGAGATAAATTTCGTGCATTTTCAATTTAACGTGGGCGAAGTAAATTTCGAAACAAACTGACTTTCGTCGAGAAGAGCTCGAATTGTTTGCACACACTCGATCCCAAAGAGACGAGTCAGTTTACGGCGAAAAAAGCGACGAAAAAAGTTTTAACAGGAAAAAGAAAAAAAGAGCCGAGTTTAGGACTTTTGATTGTCGCCGATTCATTGCCCAATGGGCAAGAAAAACTTGACAAGCGTTGATAAATTAAAAAACTAGAAAAGAACACCGGGTCTTAATGCTATTTGTCGGTGAAAGTTGTTGACGAAAAAGTCAACACAGAGGTCAAAGAAACTTTAAATTATCTAAAATTCTTCAAACGATATGGAGTTATAAAATTTTGCTGACGGTTTTGGTACCAGATTAAAATTTAATGTGAAAGTATTCGCGCCAGTTCTCCATGCTAAGCTAAATTAATTATTTCTGAACTTGAAGCTGCCCACTAATTTCAAGGCTTTTATTTTGAGCGAAAACGCGTCAAAACTGAGTGCAGATATAATTGAATCATCCTCTCAAGATACGCAAACAGGACAAAAAGACGCAAAACTTGTAAATATCTAAACAACTGTTTGAAAATCGACACGTGAGCTTAGAGAATAATGAAGGCAGTTTGATGCACGTATCGCTAATTGCATATACACGCGCCGTAAATACGAAGCGTTATTTTATGCCACCATTTGCTTGCAGTCAGTGCAGCCGTCAATTAGCTGCTGGAGGTTAAAATTATTATGATGCGTGAATTATTGGAGGACAAAAGATTAAGTCCTGAAAAGCTATTCGAAAATTATAGTAGCGAGGTATAAAAATTAATAAATGAAGAGCGGAGATACAGAACTTCAACTACGACTACCGATTTCTTGGAAAAAAATCATTCGAAAAATTGTTTATTCTCTTCTAATTCCATTTTTTCGTCAGTCTCTAATATAAAAACATGACAAGTTGCAAATTCAGTTTTATTTGTAAATTACTTTCATTTATTTCCATCATTATTAACCTGAAAAGCTACCTAAAGCCACCTTGGATATGCTGTACCCCAATGTGCAAAAAATGAGAAAATGATCCGGAAAATGAGAATTTTATCCGTTGTCAGTCCGTTTTTATTTTCGACCATCGGATCTGAAAATTTGCAGATATTTTTGTCATCTTGATTATTTTTCCAAATCCGTTTGTAAAACGGATTTCCTGATTATAATCAGTGATAATTTTTGGGCAATTTTTCTAAATCCGTTTGTAAAACGGTTTCACAGATTATAACCCGGGCCAACAAATATGATAAAACAGCCTTCACGGAAAATAATCCGGACTCATTTTCGGCAAGACTGATTACAATCCGTTCGAAATCCGTTTTAGAAGCCGGAAAACAGGAAAATTCCGGGTTATAATCCAGAAACGGATTAAAACCTGGAATAAAACGGATCCGTTTTCAAAATATTTTGCCCATAGGGGTACGCAACATAATTTCCTCCCAGTTCAAAATGTAAACAAATTTTTGGTACGTTCGTTTTGCTACAGTTTCATGAATCCGTGACAAAACGAACACAGCTTTTATGAAACATATCGAATAATTTGATATCTGAAGCTACAGTTAATCATTTGAATGAAATTTTGAAATTTTACTTGTTCCAGTGCATCAAATTGAAATTTTCTCTCCTCAGTCCTTTAATTCTTTCCTTATTTTGACTATCCAATTTAGCTGCCCTAATTTGCCTCATGTACTTCAAAATAATAAATCATACATGTTTGTCAGTAACTATACGAACCTAGGAAACAGGCAATACAAACCATTCACGTGAAAAAGTAAATTACTAGACCTTGACTTTATGACAAAGGTGAAATATCAGGCTGTTCTATTACTCGCCCTAAATCAATTAATTTTGATGTTTATATGATTCATGCTGCCAAGAAATATTTACTAACACACTCGTATTAACTGGCAGTTCTGTATTACGAGGATATAATGTAGTTTTAGTCCATGAATGGCTGCTCGAGTTTCACTTTCGTTAGTCTGTAGATAAAGGTAGTCGATAGCACATAAATTCGAGCCACACTTTCGGCGAAAAGGAAAGAAAAATGCACGATCGAACTTTCATTACATAATTCACTCGACGTTATTTACGCTACAGCGTATCCTTTTAACGTGGTTTCATTTTTTGACAGCAAAATAAGAGCTTAATTTTGCTTCAGGCAATTAACTTGTCATCGACTGGTGAACGATCAGCGAAATGTTTACACTGTCGTTTTGAGGCAGTTTTCATGTTATATTTTCTTTTCTACATCTCTATAACCGACCAAAAAGGGTGCAGCAAAAAGCTATACGATGAAAATATCTAAAAATTGGAAAATATCGAAATGGATGGCAGGAATATTTAAAATCAAGTAAAATTTTTATGTAGATCATTATCATCATCATCAATCCACGACTCATTTCTATGTCATAAAAATTCTCTTCAAATAGCCACAATTTTCTACTTTCTTCTCCAACATCTAGCTCTTCAGAATAGAACAAAAGATAAACTAAAGATCAATCTAATCTGGATGAAATACTATACGATTTAGTCATCTGTGAACATTTTCTGCGTTTAAAACTCTCAACTTTCACCACAGCAAGAAAAAAAATAAGGAAAAAGGTTACTTTTTCTAACCAACAACCACCAATAAAACTTTTTCCCAAACACTTTCTTAAAATTTTAAAGCACCAATTCGATTAAGAAAATGTACGAAATAGTCGTAAAAATCGAAAAACAGCACGTATCCATTAGGGAAATAAAAATGCAACAAAAGTCGTAGCCATCTTTTTCCACCCTAATAAGGGTGGAATTCCGTTTATGTGACAAGCAGTTTTTGGGAGTAAGAGTATTTTTATGGAAACGTATATTTCGCACGAATATATATATAACTTTTTGGGCAAATAGAGCGAGAGAGACAAAAAAGGGGGGGAAATGAGATGGAATCTGAAAAATTGAAAAAAACACCAGCAAAAGGCCAGAAAAACGTAAAATAAAAATGCGGAAATAAGTTTCAGCTGTTTTCAAGAAACAAATTTAATTTTTTCATTCGACTAAAATTCTTTCCTTTTTTCCTCTCTCTCTCCTCTCTGTCTTCTCTTTTGGAATACCGTCAACTTTTTCCATTAAAAATTTATCGCAAAAATATTTATTTTGTGATACAACGAAACGCGCTCTCTAAAAAGGAAGGAATTTTTTAAACAAATCTCATCATCAAGTGCAGGGATAATACTATCGACAAAAGGAACAAAGTAACCCGTATAGAAGGGCTGAGAAGAGGCACTGAAAGATATATAAAGATTCGATAAGATATTCGACCGAATATAAACGAGTGAAAAAAAAAAGAGTGGAGGAGGACGGGCCAGGGGTCAGATGAACAAAGTAATTTCGTAGATTTTGAAAACAATATTTCTTTACATCGTAAATCTGGCGTACTCCTGAAGACGCGTTCACACGATGCAAGTTTTCTCGAGCAACAAGCAGACTGCAATCAGAGATTAGTCGAGTTGATTGGTATAAGCCACTTGAGAAATTTTCAAAGCCGTTTTTAACACAGTATGTCCCTCTCGTACCTCGATCGATTATAAAACGCAGATCCTAAAAGGGTCATATAGTTAACAGGCATTAGTACCTGTATAACAGTTATTGATATCTCATCTTATCTTCAATGCTTGCATTATCCTGTGAATATTGCTCTGATTGATTCGAATCTTGCACTATTGAATTCATCACTGAACTTATCTTTTCAGTCACACTTTTGCTATTGCAAAATTCGAATTCCCAAGTATTATCCTACGGAGCAGTTTGAAACGTAACACCCTGTATATTATATTTTTTACAGTTTCTTCCTATGCTGACTGAATGAGTCAAAAAGAATAGAGCTTAAGTGCAAAAACATTTAAGGGAAAGAGGGCTGAAGGGAAGTGCTCCTCACCAAAGAAAATTGAAATTTTTCAAAGAGGAGCGAGGCTCTGGGGCCAGGTGCGAAGTAGTCTTCTGAAGAGGGCTAAAAAAAAAAGTGACCAGTCACAGGACGAGATGAAATTTCATTTATGAACCTCGTCAGTAGCATTCAGCCTCACACTTCTACTCGCGACCACGGTTACCTACTACTTCAGGAATTATTACAGTAAAATGAACTTGTCTCTTGTAAACATGCCCCCAGTTTTCAAATTTCAACTATACTGCAACAAAAAGGAACCTCGGTGTTTTTGTTATTCTTCGCTCGAAGCTATTTTCCTTTGGCCACCTTCTATAAAGCTCAGCGCCAGCGCGTCTCTCGTCTATCCCACTTCGTGGTGTAAGTTGAATAACTTTACAAGCTAAAGTAATTTTCAGACCCAAATAAAAAGTTTTTCAAAAAACAGCTGTTCAGACGCTACTTTAAGGTTGTATAAAGCGTAAAATTTCATCGAACTACGTCGTATATATATTTCTCATGCAGATAGATGCTTCTGTGAGAAGAAGCAGCCTGCAGTATTTTTTAGCAGGTTTTTTCATCTATTTTCAACGTTCAGCTTTGGGGATATAGAGATGAAAAAAATTTCGCTTCATTTGTTCGAAAGAGCTCTCGTCAGTATAATATACGGGCTTAATTCGATTTACGTAGATACCTTCTAGCTGTCATAGTTACCTTGACAAAGTTTGTGCACTTGTAGGTTATCATTTGTCGTATTTTATTCGGTGCTTCCTTCTTTCTTGTGTTTCTTTCTGACACGGAATTTGACAGAAGGTGGAAGGCGCATGGAGAGGTGCTGCATGAATATTACTTGGAAAAAGTTTTTTGACGTATTTACGAGTACACACGCACAATTTTGTGCTGGATATATGATTTTCTGAATGAGTGTAGACTGTATGAGGTATAATTCCTCGAATGTTAGTAAAAATATAACCACACTTATGTGTCTATCCAACCAAATAACTAAGAAGAATTGTCTAATCTTAATTGCAAACGCAGTTCCACGAATATTTTACAACAAATATTTTCTTCGAACATTGCGCTGAGTTCTTCCATTCTTAAATGTCAGTATAATTAAATATTTTAATATATTCGCCCTTCTCATCAAACTGTCGTTTAAACGTCAACCTATTTTCTTGTCTCATATAACTGTTTTTCTTCCTTCGTACTTGGAAAATAGCTAAAATATTTCCAACTCGAATACGTTTCCCCGTACTTTCAATAACACATTTTTTTTGCTCTTATTCTCAAAAAAAAAAAACGATATTATAATTATCGAGATTTCCAACAATTTCGAATACTCTCTTCTCATTCTTCCTCGTCGCATGAAAATCTTTTTCTATATTCTCCAACTGCTCTTGTGCTCAAGTGCCGAGTCCTCGAAAGAATCTCAACAATTTTTTGTCGCTTCCTTTTTTTTTCTCGCTCTTTCGCGCCAATTTTCTTGCTGAAAATCCAGTATTATCCATTTTTTACAGGTACATACCTCATTTTTCCTTATTCAAACTGAGTATAGAATAATATTATTTTTATATTGTGAAGGACGCGATGATTTGAAAACAGTCCACATTCAAAAATTTTTTTTTAAATAAAAGGCATCTGGTTCGTAGTCTATACCCTTCATAGTCCATATTTTGCCCTTCTTTCGATATTAATAACCACCTTTTATATTAATAATTCCGGATAGGCGGAAAATTAATTAAAAATTTACAACGTCGCAGTGTTTGGGTCTAAAATTTAACGTCTTTTGGCCAAATTAATAACGGAATACAGGGCGTTTCAGATAGCTAATATTTTATAAAAGCAATAATTTAAAATGAAGCTTTCTTTTCTAACTTTCTGACTACTTAAAAGTGTTCAAGAAAAGATGAGAAAATTTTAGGGGCAACACCAGAGGAGGTACACAGGGAATACGATTCTCACGAAACATCTGTGCTAAGCCTCTCGTTCAATCCTCCACCCAAAAGAATACAGGCTGATGGGTTGTTTTCAAGTGCAGCTCATTTGAGGACGTAACACAATACAATAATATAATCTAATATGCAGGCAATTAACGAACCATTTTCTTCCAATAAACTCTTGTAGCAATTATTAAATACTCGCATAGGAAAGAATATAAACTTGAAATACAAGTGCGGTTGACTGATGACAAAAACATCCCATGTTATCAGTGAAGAATCAATTTTAGATTTTCATAACTCGCGAATTGGAAGAAGAAAAAAAACTAAAATTAAGTTTAAAACAAAAAGTTTAAAAAATTATATTATTCTAAGTACTTACTGTAAAAACTCATATTTTTTGAATTCTTCATCTTGGAGAAAGAACTTCAAAGCAGCCTGCAATTTTTCATTCTGAAATAAGACCACAGTTTTTCAGTTGTACAATATTGTTATTGATGAGTCGGTAAAAATTATCATTAACAAATATGTAATTAAATGTAAAAAATATTCACGAAATAAGCGAAAAATTGAAAAAAAGTTTTAGATTACTTAATTTCAAATGAAGTTGAATCTTCTATCGCTTATTTATAGCCCGCTTCCCCCCCAAAAAAATTGAAATTATCACTCAGAAAAAATTTCAACAAAATTTATGAATAATGAGAATGATCTTTCGTTTATTAATTTTTTGTTCTAATTCCCTGGCCACGTTTTCCATTTTAAGCGTTTTCGATTATTTTTTTTGGGGTGGTTTTTCCAATTTTTTTCTAATTTTATACAATTCTTCAATTTTTTCCAATTTTCCAATTTACCCCAATTTTAGCCAATTTTTTAATTTTTTCCAGAGTTCTATTTAATTTTATCCAATTCTCCAGTTTTTTTCACTATTTCTTTCAAAGTTACTGATGCTTCTAACTGCAACCGAAACCCTCCCTGAGAAACTGTGAAAAAAGTCGGTCAAATTGGCACAATAGAAATAATATATATATATTTTTCGAAAACTTTCTACTTCAACAGATACGGAATTATGCCCAAGTGTTGAAATTCGAAAGCCACAAACTTGCAGTTGCCTTAAAAATGTGTATTCGTGCAACAGTTTGCCTACATTTTCGATGGATGAGATGAATTTGCTACGGTATTTCACGGGAGAGCAGCCAAAAATTATTTAACTAGTTCTCAGATAATGCATACGTGTATTGCGAAACCACAAGTTAGAGGTTCAGCGAGACACACGTACCTTAGTTTGGTAATGTGTTGACAGAATCTGAAGAAGTTGACAATATGCTGAAGGGCATAGGCACATATATGAGAGGGGGTTTAAAATATATTTTCCACATACGAAACTTTTATGTGACGTTTTACCAGTGAAAAACTTTTTTCGCAAAAATATAAACTGCCTCGTCAGAAGTGTTTATAATTAAAATCGAGGACGTTTTTGTGGGGTCTAAAGGGGTTGAATGATTTGTGTGTCATGCGGACAGACAAACGTGAAACTTTTATGGCATTCTTCCTTGGCGAAATTCGAGGGGTGCGAATTAGCGGAAGGTAAAAAGTTCGTTGGTGAGACGAAAGGTACTACGCGAAAGTGTGTCAAAGTTTTCATCTTTCGTGGGGTGAAAGTCACTCGTGGGAAATTCGCTGGCCACCTTTGCTGCGAGAGGCTAAAGTGGAATGTAATTCTTTCGAACGGTGGGTAAAATATTTTGCGGAAATGTATTTCAGGGGTGGCGAAATTATCACGATCTACCGGCGCCGCAATAATTTTAAATGGCAAGGGTCGACTTTTCTGTGAGGTAGAAATTTTATTAAAAATCTTATTAAGGATCAGACGAAAAGTTTTAAAAATTCCACAATTTACCCTACCAGTATACTGATAATAGCGACTGTCTTCACGAAAGTTTTCAATAATTTACAAACTCTGCGACACTTTTTCACTATTTTGAATTGATCGGTCAACAGATTTTATGATGTTACGATTCAACGACTCAATATTATATCATACACCTGTAGCAATATCTCGGTGGCCAATAATATTTCATGTTGGAAATTAACGAACCATATTAAGGCTTTAACCAAGAAGGAGACAGTACGTATATTTTAATTCTGATCATCTTCAAATGCTCATGACGTCACCCTTTTCTTAAATGAAATAGACTTAATGTAACTCTCAATTCCAACGTTTTTCATAAAACTAATTCGCTATTTTTCCAATACATTATCAAATAAAAAAGCTATCCTCTTAGTCCCATAAAATATGTAGTTCAAATATTGCGATGATTTTTCTTTTCCCTTGCACTTCCTCTTCATTTCTAATTCATTCACTCTTTTTCTTCTACTATTTCTATAATTTTTTTCCTTCACTATCTCATTCTTTTTTACTACTCCAAGAAACCAGAATCTTTCTTTTCCCAAAACATGAATCTGCCACATTGAAAAAAAAAAAACAAATGTGGAGAATATTCTCCTCACGAAAGTATATTTCAGTTAAAATACAACTCAGCTGACATTATGACGTAAAAAAGACAAACAGATGTTTGTGTTCATAAAAGCAAATAAAAACTACGACTATAAAGTATATAATAATATGTAGTACGTAGAAAAGTCACAGGCAAAAATACCGAATATATTCCATATTCTTCTCATTCGAAGGGCAAATTTTTTATTCTTCCAAAAAGTGCAACTTTCTCGACGAAAAACTGTTAAAAGAATATAAAAAAGGAAATGTTCGTAGGCAAAAAATCCCCCGAGCCGACGTCTGACAAAGAAACTTTTTTTTATTGTTTATGAATAGCAATTGCAAAAAATTTTTTCCACTGCAGTAGCGAATTTTGTTCCAGCATGTAATGATCAGCTATAAAGCAATGCACCATACATTTCCATAATTGAAAAAATAACAGGTTTTCAAACTCTCGTTACAATGCAAAAATACTCAGTTCAGGTTATCAGCTTTTTCTCTTTTCTTGAAACTTGCCCTATATTATATGTATAAACCAGAAAGAAAAGTTATGGAGGAGGGTAAATTGTGAAAATTGAATATTTTTTCGTTATTTGGCTGCGAATATTTTATTAGTTGTGTATTGCGGTTGATAGTGAATTTAATCTAAATTCCATTTGAAAATACGCTAGACTGGCGAGCAAATTTCTTATTGGGTTATCGAAGAATGTGAAAAATGTTCCAATAATAGCATAATAGGATTTTCCAACTTTTCAGTTTACCACTTTTTTCTCTCGGAGCAAGTCTACATGTATTCGATTTACGTTTTTCTCGTTTCCATACTAAATTCTATAAATGTATGTAACTGTACAGTGACCTTTTTTATTGTAGCATTCCTATATATAAGTATGTATTCTATATTGTAAACGAGCTTACAAGTGATATATCTGGAAGCAGGGTAAAAATAATGAGCATGTTTTCACTGTGAAAATCTGCTAATAATATCTACCTATACAAAAACGATTTTTGATTTTGAGAGTTGGACATTTTCGTTCAAATATCAATCACACTCAGAACTGCGGATTTGTAATTTATAATCATTTTGAGGAATTAAAAAAATATGGATGATAATTTTAAAATTCTGGAAAAATGATTAAAACTAGCGATCCGTCAGAAAAAATTGATCAAATGTGGTACATGTCTTAATTCGAGATATTTTATTCAGGACTGTAGAGTTTATCATCACTCCAAGTCCAAAACCTGCTAAGTAAACCAGCTAAGTCCCAAAACAATTACCACCAATTTTTTATGCACATCATTTGAAAGCAAAAAAAAAAAAACTATACAGCCAGATTTAGTTTTAAAGATAAAGTAAGGAATTCTCTGTTTCGAGAAAAATAATTTTCGTTGATTTCTTTCATGCATACCTTCAAAGAACATATTTTCCTTCATTTTGAAACAAATAAAATTACAATAAATACTTCTTCACAGTGTTGCCAAATGTGAATCTGTTTTTTTTTTTTTCAGCATCTGCATGAGTGTTGATATTTGGAAGTGGCTTTTTCAAAATCAAAAACTTCTATCCCAGTAATATAAAGAAGAAAAGTATGTATTCAAATATGACTTCAATCAAGTCATAAATGGATAGAAATTCATTTGGATAAAATCGAATTTATTTTTCTTTCTTATATTTAGGGCTTTTCTCAATATTTTGGCCAACATTTCGTAGATAGTCTAGCTTTCTCATATTGGGTTAAAATTTTGGAGCAGATGAATATATGTAGTATACGCAGATCTCAAACAGGTACATAAAATAAAAAAAAAAAAAGAAAAGTTGCTATTTATATAAATTGCATAAGTGAAAACATTACTGTGATTAAATTGATTAAAATCGAAACGTTATATACTGTCCTCTACTTCCACACAGAAGATTCGAATAATTATTGCACACACCCTTTTCAGTGAAAAGACTTTGTCTCCAGCAACGCAATTCCCGTATTGCCTGATTTGCATGATATACTTCTCGCATAAGCAAGATATTATCTCTTTCAAATAGTAAATCAAAAACTACACTCAGTCGTCAAAGGGTCAAATCCGCTATTCTAAATTATTTCAAACTATGTACTCGGTATATTCGCGTGTACAAACTCAAGTATTTTCCTAGTTTGCATAATTTTCGCATGCTAATATGCAGACTAACCAAATTGCCAATATAAAACATTGAAAGGCAGCTTCCGGTGGTTAAATTTCGAATATCTGTATTTGCGGTGGCATCGCGATTATACGATTATTTCACAACAAAATTCTGCTCTTCCCCGTCGAATAATTCACGAATACGAATGCATTTAGGTGCAATTAAATGGCAACGAAGCGATCGCCGAAAATAACGATATTTGGCCATTGGCTTATAAATGGCTTTGTTTTTAATTAGAAAAACAATTCGGAAAGGTCGTTGCACTTCTACCTGTTGAACAATATAGGAAATTTGAGTTTGAATTTGAAAGATAATATTTTATTTGTAGATGAGGGGATGAGGCGAAGGTTTAAGATTGAAGTAATTTTGAAGTATGAGAGAATAATGCTGCATCGGGAAAATCTGGCAGGTAAAACATGAAAACAGGTGGGGGTAAAAACCTTCATATCTTTTGAGAGGATCCGGTAAGTACATTTAAAACTAATTGTAAGTTTTTGAGAAAATTTTTGGACAACTTCCCCTTCTAAAAAAAGTTATTTTTCTGTAGAGGGACTGGTTTCACTTGAACTGCGCAGAGCTCAAAGTAACACTGATTTTGAATCCCGACGAAAACACAAATTGGACTACAATCTGGTTGAGAAAATGGAGAACTATAGCTAATATTTACCTTTAACGAGAAATACAGTCACTGAAAACCCAAAGAACATCCACGAGTGTGAATTCGTGAAAAATTCAAAATTGTATTCCTTCTGTTTCGCTTTAGTTTTCTGCCTCCAGATTCTGTCAAAATGTAGTCAAATCAACGAAAGATGTTCTCAAAATAATATGTACATTTTCGCATCAGGAAAAATGGTGATTTAAATTAAAATCCGTTGAATTCGTTCTCAAATACAGACGTGCTCTTTCCTTAATTCTTCAGGATTACGAATGAATAGCAACGTAACTACGTCAGCTTTTACACTGGAACTTAATCCGGTGGAAATTATTAAATTTTGGAAATTTTCATTTAACCACATCTCACTTATCGTCAGATCATTATTGCAGCAGTTGCCGATTCTCTGAAACTGTACGTGGGCTTGATGGGAGCTGTTGCTCAAGATGGAATGGGACTTGTGAAAAAATATCTTCTAAAATTATTATTCTCCCTCGAAGCGATGAGCCATCGAGTTCAGCAGTAAACGTAAGACAATTTCTTGAAAATTATATTTTACGCTTTATTTTTCCCAGGTTTTGTCCAAATCTGAGGAACTGTTCCGAGATTAGCGAAGACCATGAGAAAATATCGGGAAATTATTTCGTCAGCTAAGGGTAAACTGAGGCAGCTGCAATGGGGCAGAAATTTGATTAATTTTCTTCTATTACGAATCTATAGTTCAAGGACCCCTGATCAAGAATAGGAACAAAATATGAGTTCTCATAAACTATACGTACATAATAGTTCAGTCAGGTTTCTGAATTTCGATTAAGGATATTCTTTACTAAGCATTGACCGTTTTCTATAAGATTGGGGTAAAAATATGTCCTGTCTAATTGAAGAATACTATAGTGGAGACCTCTAGGGGTGAATAGAACCATCAATGTGTTTATATAGACTTTTGAAAAACTGGAAGACACATTATTGCTATAGATAATTATGTGCCAACACTGATACTATTAATCAGGCCATAATTATTTCAGTAATTCGGTCTAAAGAGTGTAGCTCCATAATTTTCACCAAAATTTTCATTTCTATTATAAAGTTAATTGCTGGCTGCATCAGAGGTGCGGCCTAAAACCAAGGGGGGGGGAATAAAAAGAGATGCCCGAACTGCGGCCCAAAAAATGTTCGAATTGGGGTCCCAAAGATGTTCGAATTGCGGCCGCCATACAGGGAGACAATTTTGTGATTGCAGGCAAGCCTACAAGTACAATCTTGTATATATTTGCAATAGTTAACTTGCTCATTTCTTAGGTCTATATATTTGTAATCTGTGAGAAGGAAACTCATCTTCACTTCAGACGAACTTATAGTTCTATTTAAAGTGAAGTGCGACATACTTGAAAATGTTCAGTGAAAAAAGGGAACCTTTAAGTCATAGAAAATAATAAATTTCAATTTCACAAATTTTTAGTGAGCGATATAGAAAAGTGGTGTTGCAACAAAAAAATGTGTTTGGCATTCATAAAAATAACCCTTGAGTTGAAAATTTTCTTCGCACTTGATTTTATTATTCACAGTTTAGAGATAAATTTAGAGGGGCCGCAACTCGGTCAAAAATTATCAGATGGGCCGCAATTCGAATTTCGCCTTATTGCTACATTTTTTACATTTTTCTCTTCAAAATGTAATTACCATTCTCCCTGACGGAAATTTTAGAGAAAAACAAAATGAAATGTCATTTTCAGCATTTTTGTAACTTAACCTGCATGTACGAGTACAAATACTTCATTCTCACATGGCCTCGAGATATTTTCCATTCAATATCTCGTTTGTATTTTGGTTTTGAAAGTCGTGGTTGCAATTGACTGTATATACGTATGTTGCCAAGTTTGCAAATGTGCGTTAAACTATTCTGTCATTCAGTCGACTGAACCAAACATTGTAGGAGCATACCTTCGGGCCAAATGATGGTGCTATGGGCTGCAAATATACAACTGGTATATTCTATCGTGCATAAGAGTTATTACGATTTAGTATATGTTGGTTAACATACAGCAATAAAACATATTGCATTTGGCAGAGCTGGCCCAGAATCTAATAGATTTGCGCACTCAACCAGTAGGTGCAGACTCAACGCAAACAACGTATTAATAAAGCAAACGAGTGTAGCTGACGGTTGACGAATTGCTGAAAGCAGCTCTGAATGCACGAACCCAGTTGGAGGAAGAGTGCATGGGTGAGAGCAAAGTGAAAGCGTGGGCAGGGGGAATGCCGGAGGTGAATAAAAGCTCGTCTGCACTGTGCTATACCGAAAATTATTGTAATGCCTGTTTGTCGGTCAAAATACTAAACTTTATCGATTTTGGAAGCTTTACTGGGTACAAAATTAAACTTTAACCAGACGAGCGATTTATACGAAATAAGAATCAATTATTTGACGAACACTCGTCTACTTTTTTACATAGGTGCGTAATGTGTCTAGAAAGTTCATACGACTCATATTAATAACTATTTTTATACGAGGCAACATGGATACCATTTTAGGAAAACTGGCTCATGTCGATGGATCATTGGTAATAACTGGTGTAGATTTCAGTGGAATCAAAGCATGTAAATCCCTGTAGCGTTTCTCGGTGAAACGAGAGTCTCGTTTCACCGAGAAATGCAACAAACTGCAGATTGCTGAGACTGCGGTTCCCAGGAAAGAGCCATGGGAACCGCAGAATCAGCAACTTGCACTCTAGGATGCACGTACACTTGTCGCCTGAATGTACTTCAGGTGGCAGAGTATGAAGCAGTCTATGAGAGGTGGTCGAGCGATAATTGCTGTCTGAAAATATATAACGAATAAAAAATTGAAGTTGTGATTCGTTACAATCCCATAGTTTTCAAAACCTCGTATCATGTCATTGTCTTGGTAAATTTGTTATCAAAACTAGAACTCTCATATTAACAGTTAGAGATATTCATGTGCTCGTGAATTCATTTCAAACCAAATGTATCATTCAGATTTTAGTCTAATGTGACAAGCATTAAATATTTGTTTCCTTTCTAAAGGAAAGCCCATTATAGTAGGACAAATTTTTTTAAATATTCTATCTACGTCAGTTTTCATCCAGTGGATAATATTTCAACAAAAAACCATAGCCATATTCTCTCGACAAATCAATTGTTTACGACCTTGAATAAGAAATTATGTTTTTAACGTGAAATCAAATAGATTAAATTTCATAACTTACTGTCTAATTTCATAAGTCAAACAAATTTAGCTTTTTAATCGCAGGAAGAAGCTGCCTTCTTCGCCATCTTACTCGCGAAGGAAGCGAAAGAGAGAAAAGTAAAATAAAGTCAGTTTCAACGAGACGATGAAGTCGAATTTGCTTATCTACAACAAACCGAGTAATTTACTGCCCTACTTTTGCTTCTGAAGAGGAGAAAGGAAAAAAACATTCTCTCAGTCCTAATATAATTTCCTGTATTTTCGTATTCCGAGACGTTCAAGAGGGGGAGATGTACTATAAGCTAAGAAGCTGCCATAGAAATGCCATCAATTTGCTCGTTTCATTTTTAGTAGTCGTTTTCAATTCGATTAAAGGACAAAGAATATTATGGCAGAAAATCACAATTTTCTAGAATTTAGAATATTTTTTCAGAAGGAAATGAAGAAAAATTACAACTAATGTCTTGGCGGACCTTATAGGTCTGACGGCTGGTATAAATATTTCAGTTTAGCGTCGGGGGGGGGGGGTCGGGGCGAAGAAAAAAATGTATAAAAGAAAATGTTCTATGCAATTTCCGGACGCTTAACGAGTCACTTCAAACTGGAAACAACTCACTTAAGCAAATTTTCGAAACACTGAGAAATTGAAATGAAAAATTAATGAAATTTAAAAGTTCTGTTTCTCCTTCTAACATCTTAAAGGACAAGTATAAACGAGAAATTTTTCTCAAGTTTTTTACTCACTCTTTTTACACGTAAATAGCATAATTTAATAACGTGAATGGCATTTGCTAGTACGAGTATTAAAGTGTAATCCAACAAAGTACAAAACAAAAGTTTGAATTCGTTCACCATAAGGTCACGTTTTTTTTTTTTTTTTTGGTGCTTCCAGTTCAGCTGAGCAAGTACTTTTTTTCTGGATTTCAATTTAAATTTTTGAAACTTTATACAGCTGATGGTGTACGAAGAAGTTCGCACGAAAATTGTTGCCTATTTTGAAACTCTTAACGGAATTTTGTCATCGAAAAGCTTTTAAAAATTCGCCACATTTTCCGCCATACGTCGTGCCTAGACCAAAAACATGAAACTATCATTAGGTTTTTCGATAAAAATTGTCAGAAGATGGAAAAAAACAACCGAAGAAGTTTTTTAAAAAAACAACCGAAAAAGTTTTTAAAAAAGAAAAAACTTTGAGAGCTCAACATACATTTTATGAAAAAGGGGACCAGCAGGAACCTCAAAAAATATATTTAAATCTACTTTTGGAGAAATATTTTGATCAGAATAAATGAAAAGTATTAGAATTACAGGCTTTTGCAGGTTTTTAGTGCGGAAACCTGCTTATGAAAAAGGGGTGATTAGTGAATGCGAGGCTGGGGGTAGGATAGTTTTTCTATTGTTGTTGTTTTTTTTGGGGGGTGGGAGGGGTTGGAGGGGGATTTTTGGGTGAGGCGAGAATAGTTCTCTACATTTCTAAAAGCGAGTAGCAGATAACTAATTATAAGGTCAGCATGCGGATACAAATTTGTGAAAAAGCAAAAATGTAAGATAATTCAAATATATTAGCTACTTTCGGAATAAGATATAATATACTCGTAAATGTAATTGAAACCATTTTGAAGAAGAAATAATGTAAATAAGCAAAGGTCTTTGAATGGGTTGAAAGTTTGATTAGTAATTTTTTCAGTCTAATTATTTTTTTGAGAAAAATATATCTTTGAAAATCGATAAAATCGAAAAACTGTCAATGATTTCAATTTAATGCCATCGAAATACGAGTAGTTATATTTATGTATTTCAAAACTATGATAGAAACTTCCAGTAAGCACCATTATTTATAGCGAATACGATGCAGCGTAGTGTCTGAAATCAGATCAATCGAAGCAGGTAGAGAAAAATAATCAATAAAATGGCGAAAAGCTCGAAATAAAAATGCTTCAATTTTTTATATTTTAACAATTGAAATGAAAAAAAAATCTTATTTCAATGGGTATTTTATGAAAACTGATTTTCAAAAGATGGCCAACTAAAGTTTGATATAACGTACACAAAGAAAAAGAAGAAACACAAAAAAAAACATGAAGCTAAACGAGTCGAGTGGTTTGGCTAGGAGTTATGGAGGTAGAGGTGTATGTGTGAGCAATGAGCTAAAAAATAATGTAGAAAGTGAGAAACTTATATTCGCGCTGGTGTAATTAATGCAACAAGTAGCTCGTTTTCCATCGTCCAGGAAGCACTAGCGTGTGGCGAGACAGCCACAAAAGGGGGTGACAAGGGCTGTGGAAAAAAAAGCTTATCCGACAATTTTCGCCATAAAAATGCTTTTCCACATGTCCAAAAGTTTGTATTTAACCGACTAAGTTTTTCGTTTCTTAGAGAGAGAGAGCATTTCCTTAAAATGGCGTTCACTTTTTAATAGCTACGCCAGTCAGAATGTGTTTAAGGTAGGGGGTTAGGGGAGAGCATAAAATTATACAAGTAATTGTTGCGGGTTATTGAAAACCGGAAAAGTAGCACCAATTCGCTGCAACAGTGCCAAGTTTTTGCTAACAAAATACCTACATTTCATATTCCATCGATTTCACCCTTTTTCTTATTTTTATTTTTTCCTTCGTGTTCATTTTTTTACGGTTCGCTAAACAAAAACTAATATCCCAGACTGGCTACCAGTAATGGGGCAATTTTGTTGTATTTTACGACATTGCACATTTTCGTTATTATAATATACTCGAGCTTGATCCGGACTTACATTTTTTTTTGTAGCTTTTCTCGCCATTATATGGATATTCTTGGACAGTATATTACCCCCAGTAATGGAGTATTTCTTGTACATACACTGTTTCGGTTTTATCGTTAAATGAGCGTGTGTCTTGTCTAACACTCGTTTTTTTTTTGTGCAAACACTTTCGAGTGTATCCTCTTTAGTAATTGTTAGACCGTTTAGCTTTATACGTATAGCGGTTGGACATAGTAATGTTACGTATATGACTAAGGACACAAATGAAAATCTCATTTTTCAGCGAATTTTCGGCGGTATTTTAAAGACTTCGAATCACTGCTAGATTTTTTCACCGGCCACCAATTCTTTATGGGACAGAAATTATCCGAAAAACCTGAATAGACAACTTGTTGGGTGAAAAATAAAGATTTGAAGGTTAACTCAGGCCCGTACGTAAAATATTACCCCAAGCGAAAACAAAAACAGTAGAGAATTCTTTACGGAATAATTTAAGGGAAAAATGGTACGCTAACTCCTCGGATCAATTAACGATAAAAATTTAAGGAAATACTCAAGGTTGGTCAAAATGTACCTTATGGAGAAAATAAGTCAAGGTAACTTCAATGAAAAGAAGTTTTAAGGTAATTTTTGGCATACGGGCCTCAGTCCTTGAGGAATATTTTCAAAAGCAGGTAAGTAACAACACTTCAAATTATGCTGAGAATAATGAAATCATCAGTAGAGAGGAAGATTGTTTATGAATCCCACGTTCAAAGTCCATGAAGATTTTTCATGGTTTTTGAGCAAGTTTTCATTAGAAAAAGTTTGGATAAATCCTGTAACAATTTTTTTTACAAAGTTTTCCAACTCTATACGCTCACTTCTGTAAAAGCCTTGCTACATATGCATATTATAGTATGTACGAGTATTAGAATAGTATCAATATCAACTTCATATCTGTCATATTATAGCAATTTTTCTATTTTTTAAATCTGAAAATAAATTGAGTAGGTGGGCGGAAGAACTTACGAGTTTCGATAATAAAGTATTAAAAAGAAACAGTTTCAATGATTATTTGTTCTCTGTTATTTTAAACTTTAGAACAAAAAAAAAATTAAAAAGAAAAACAAGAGCTATAAATTTGGAGTTGTAGGTAACGTATTGAAAGATGAAAGATGGAATAAAGACTGAAATGTGAATGATGCGAAGTTGAAGAATGTAAACAGGTCTAGTTGGCGCTTTGGTCAAATACATTGCTCTACGCAATCCAGAAGCTGCAGTATCAAATCCAACTGCATGCCGCCAACATTATACATCCTGGATGATTTAACTTAATAGCTAAAGCCCAGATAATGAAAGATTTCAACACAATCAAACCGAATTCTGGCAGTATCGCGTCTTCTTTAAAGCCTTATATAGCCTAATTAATATTTTTGTAACCGCACGCCTTATTCATTTTTTTCTTTTTTTAAAAATATCAACATTTGTGAAAAGAAATATGATTAACTGAATTTTGGCGTACATGAACCCCCCTCCTATATAATATTCCACACAAATATGCTGGGGATAAGACGCAAGGATGCCAACTGCAGGGATCAGTCATTGAAACCAGGGATTTTTTACTGTTTTTAAAAATGTCAAGGATAAAACCAGGGATTTTTTAGAATTTCAACGACTTTTTTGGTTTTTATGGATTTTCTGGGAATTTTAGGGTGTGTTTTTTCTTCCTCAGGATTTTAAGGATTTTGTCTCAATTGTCCAATTACGAGTATCATTAAAATAAACAATGATATGATTTGGTATTTTTCAATTTTTTTATCCTTGCGTGATAAAATTAAAATTTTTCAATTAAAATTCTACAGGCCATTCAATTTTTATTTTGTTTGTTTATATTTTTTTTTTTTGGGGGGGGGGGGGGGGCAAACACCTAAATTTTCCAACAAAAAATCAGTTTTATAAGTAGATTTTTTTTACCTTTAGAGACTTTTTTTCCGGGCTCGAAGCAGAGATCAATTTGGGTTGGCAACACTGATGTTAGTTGAGGTGATCCAACCAATAATCCCAGGAGCTCAAAACTTATATGCTACTTTTTTTTTTAATCATTTAACTGGACTATGCACTGTAAAAATAATATAAATTTTGTTCAAAAGTTTAAAACTGAGTAGACCGATCGATACTATACATATAAGCCCAGCGTGTCTACTAAGTTCAAATCTTCATTCTGTATTTTGTTGGTGTCCAAGAAAAGAATGAGAAACTTGCTATAAATTGTTTTTTGTTCGTAACTTCTTTTATATTTCATTCTTCAGATGCTTCATTTTTTTAATGAATTTTATATGTACTCGTATTTGCAAGAATGGCATGAGAAGTTCCTTGAATTCGTCTTTTTCGAGATACCGAATTTCCGACTTTTTTTGAGATTGTGAAAAGTAGCATCTCACTTCTAGCAGAAATTCTGCTCTAGCCAGTCGTTGAGAAACTCATCCTAACGATATATATATATATATAGGGAATACATACACGTGCACATACAAAAGGAGTACCACGCTCATAACCTAAATTCTCTTCTTCAGCCCAACTTTTCATGCACTCCGGTCTCGTTCTCCTAATCCCAGCAATCTTCTTTTTCGTTTCCCTTATCAAAATTTCTTACGACATCATTGTAAAAAGCCCAGCGAGCGGGGAAATCTCGTTTTCCAAAAACCACCCTCCTCTTTTATACCGATTTTACAAATATATCCCACTTTTGTATCTCTCCTTGCTTTTGCATTTCACCAACACACACTCAGCCTACACGTTCACTTCTGATCGTACCTAGCGATTTGACAAAAGCCCCTCATTTTATTATTTAACACTGACACCCGTAATCTATACGAGTACATCTCCGCACAATATGCACGTTGACAAGGACCTCATAAAAGTTGCTCAAGGTACTCTGCACAACGACTTTTCCAAAAATGAAACAAAAAAAAACACACGAAAGGATGCGCAGTCAAGGATAAAAGCAGAGTGACGTGGACAAGGAGCATACGGTGCGTTAAAAAAAAAAAAAAAAAAAAACTAGGAAAACTTTCACGACCCAAGCCCCTGACGCTAAAGTTTTCACATCGAACGTTTAAATTTCCATAATTTCGCCAACCGAAGCCAATTTTCCCCAAAGACACACAAGCCTGCTACTGTTCGAAGGTACGTTTTCCTTACATGTGGCATGTAGGTTGAAGGGTCGCGTGTACTTTAGCTCTGCAGGTAGAAACTACAAAAAAAAAAAAAAGGCAATCGTAGCAGGACAAAACTGAATTCCATCATGGACAACGTACATAACCAAACCATTATACGGAAAGTAAATATTTTTCAAAGGGTCAGCCATAGAAGGAAGTTCCATTTATAATATTAATATTTTAATTTGAAGGCAAGGGTACTAGCCAAGATGTAATGGAATTGGAGAGCATGAGAAGTGTTTCAATTATTACTTTTGTCTAGTTTTACGAGCCTCTGAATCAACATTTTTCGTTAGATTGCAGCTTTACCCTCCTTTGAGACTCAAACTTGACTAAAAACGGCTGAAAATCAAATCGATCAGGGAGTAACAGGATAAATCGATAAATATCATTTTAAAATAAGACTTTTCAAGACGGAAAAGAATGGTTCAATTCGAATAAATTTTGATGCGTCCGAAATATTATTTGGATCCCATAACCCTTATAAAAATTTGAAAATACTCCAAAAAATTTGGGCAAGCTGAATCCGCAAACGAACAATCGTCCATTTAATAAGTGACCAAGCCATTTAAGAGTCTTGTTCGGGTCATTGCCATCCCATACGAGTCTTCGAGTAGAAAAACTGCCATTACGAACGACCATCGATAAAGGAAACTTTTCCATCGAGTCGATGAAACAACGACAGTATTTCACGTTTTATATAATTTTTCATTTCCAATCATTTGGCCCCTCGTTATCAAATCATCGACGTGATTAATGATCGAAAAGCATTAAGCTTAATTCGCTAATAAATACGGTACCAGATTATTTGACATAAATCAAAGCCAGCAACTTGTGTTTTTTTTTTCTCTCCACCATATAAACGAGCAGACGAAGAAGCAGTTAATGCTTTCTCTGCTCTGCTGGTATACATGAAAACTTAACCTCGAGTTCTTTTAACTTGCAAAAAAAAAAAACAAAAAAAAAACATGAAACATTTTTTCCACCCTCTACAACCCCTACGTGCAACACAAATATGTATATACATATATATATATCTACTTTTGACGGAAATGATCGTGCTTGAAGAAGCGCAATTCTCTTCGCCTCGAAAGTATAAAAAAACCTGCTAAAAGGCCAACAGGCACGCATCGACAGGCATCGACAAGAGAATGCGTGTAAATCGAATTTCGCGCTGTTAACGAGAAGGGGTGAGTGGGTGCAACAAAAAGGGGACTGGGGGCTCGTCTGTTATTAGCGGTAATCCATCAAAATTCGACATCGAACCCGGTATTAAAATCCAATTCGAACGACGCGGCGCCCGTAAAGATAATTTATCATAAAGTTGTTTTCGAGCCTATTCGCAACACATCCTCCCCACACACCCCCCTCACCAATCCGGATGGGTGGATGCTTCAAAAGAAACCCAGACGTTATTCTTATCTGTTGTGTTATTCGCGCCGAGAAACACGCGCACTCTTCTACCGGCAATGCATATACATACTCATTGATTCTTGTTGGCTTTGTTATAATCCATGTACGTGTATAGCCATCTTCCACATAATATTATTCTACCTTATGAAATTCTTAAACACATTATCTTTTTAACGAGCCGTGGCTGCGATGAAAAGTGGCAGCAGCTTTTAGAACATGAGATTAGCGGCATTGCACATGACTGACGTTAGCACTCTATTAACAGCCTCTGTTATCAGTAGTATACTTTAGAAAAGCTGTTTTATGGCAGAATTTTGACTGATAGTGTTACGATATTTCCTTAGTCTGGGTACTTACGTAAGTATATGGTTTTCACTTTTCATTTTAATGGTAATGAGAGCGGTTAGGTTACTTTGGAAAATCGAGTTCATGTGATGAAAGTGCATACTTGAGTACATTGAAAATATTGTCAACATCTCTTTAACGCTAAATTTGAACTTGGATTATTCTTGTTCTCACATTCATAATATAGTTTAATGAACTGTATAATAATAGAAAGTCCGATACCATTAAGTGTTAGGGGTAAAATTTAAAACAAGCAAAACACCAACTCAAACCAATAAAAATACAACTATAACACGATTCCAGAAGGTTCTACAAAATTCAACTTTTGGGTGGACGAAACTATGACAAAACCAGCAAAACGTATTTTACCAATAATATGTTTATTTGACAAACTGCACGACATATTTCTACAGGCGTCATTTCTCACCACCAAAACACACTTAGCACTTTTTGGAATCGTATTCTTCAATTAAATAAATAAAAAAAAATATGAAAATGCGATATGGGTATTTTTGGTACCTTCAGATCATGGAACGAAAACCTATGCGTGTCCCATGCTTACCCATGCCTATAGGCGATAGATATAACTGGGATTGTCACAGTCAACTAGGAGCGCTAGGTGACAGTGAGAGGAAATTTGATAAGAAGAAGCACAATCATAGATATCCATGAGTACAATTCGTTGATGAAGGAAGTCAGAACTCAGAAGTGTTGATGCTTGTAACACTCTGGTCTCCTTACCATTCTACAGTGAAACGGTGCAGTACGAAAATTAATTTCAAAATTCTTGTTTTATTTTGTAGTGGGGGCAGTTTAAAAATACATATTTAAAATACTATCGATTTCTATGAAATGATATTCAAACGAAAAATATTAAGACTACCGATCTTGTTGAAATAAAATGAAAAAAAAAAACATGAAATCCATGATTTGAGAGACAAAATTCAAAAAATGAATGGTGTCGCACACTGCACATATTCCTTCATGATGACAATCGAATGCATGAATCGACCTGTACGATGAGCAGATGAGCTATGCGCATTATTCTAACTACTTGTGGGCTTTGAGTACAAGATTATTTTGCTAGGATTTTTCGCACTCGTACAGACTTTGAGGTACTGACCGAACAAGTGGACTAGTCGAATTTAGTAGAAATCGTTGGCTGTACCTAGATTCGAAGTTCGTACTCTTAGGTTTCAATGCCGAATGTCCACTCTGTGCGCCAACCAGTTCCCTGAGATATTACTAAATCAATGATAAACACATTAAAATATCTATACGTATAAATGATATTCTGACGGCAAAAGATTGAATTTTTTATTTCTTAGATAAAATACTGAAATATGCTTCCTACGTACACTGAAAGAACTAGGTAGTCATTTCTCACTACCAAAATACACTTAGCAATTTTTAGAATTCGATTCTTCAATTCTAAGTACATTATTATACGCAGTTTAAACTACAAGTAGATACATAATTATAAGTTTTCCCCTCCCTCTCATCTAAAAGTATCTTCAAAGTATTTATTTATCTATACTACAGTACGTTTTGGCTATTAAGTAATTTCAATCAATTATTTTCTAATTCCAAGAAGCATTAATTTCGACGTCAGCGGGTACATTATTGTGAATTTCTGACAGTCCAGTGCTGATAAAATTTCTGAGGTCTTTTCGTCTTTTAATTCTTTTCTATTCAACTTCAAATTCAAAAAATAGAATAAATAGAAAAATTATTTAAACGAATATATAATATAACACAGAATTAATAGATTGTGAACAATTTCTGTGTTTACTATGACCTACGTCTCAGTTACAATATCTTCCGAATGTATAGGTGCAGCTTATCCATCAGAACAAGCAACCCCAAAAATTATAATCTACACGTATAATATCCTGACCTAGTTGTATAGATTTGAAAGTTTCCTCATTTTATGAATTTTTTCTTTTTTCTACTTTCAGAGACAGTTATATAAAAAATGAAGACAATTTACCGATTCCACCAACTATCGTCTTTTCTTCAAATAATGACGTACCTTTTTGTTTCCTCCTGCTTTTTTGCACTCCCATCCCATTGTTTTACAAACATAAAATGAAAGAGTAGAAATGCAGCAACAATCATTGCGATAAAATTTGTTTGTCTCGTTGAGAATGAAAAAAAAAAGCCAAAAAAACAACGCAATTTTACGAAGCATGACGCTTGTTAGTCCTTAATTTAAACAAAACTACTCCCTTAATGAAAAGGCTAAAAACGGAGCAAAAAAAGAAGAAAGAAATAAAGATGAACAAGTCGAAGGTAAAATAAATATAAAAAAAAAGTTCACTTCATAATTTCAGGGCCATAATTTTCAATCGCACTTGAGGATAACATTCTATTTTATTGTGCTGTCACGTAGTCGACTTGGAAAAATAAATGCATAGAGACGAGATGAAGCGACTGAATTATCTAATTTCACTTTGTTTCTCGTCATTTTTTTTTTTGCCTAACTCTGCTCAAATCTGAGATCCACTTTTCATTTGCTGCGTTTGCACAAATTAATTTCATCGACATTCACATCCTTTTCTCTGCCAGATTATCGAAATTGTAAAGGGCTTCAACTTAATGAGCGATAACAAGAAAACGAAATAGAAAGCTGCGTTTATTTTTCACTATGCAGCAGTTAAATGAAAGATTGAAATTGAGTCTGAGACAAGGAATAAAAATGGGCAGGACTTTAAGCATGTTATGTAGGAATATAAAAACCATGCACGCACATCCGAAAGTCCTAATCGGTTCAATTTTTTCCCTTTTCAAGGCCATTTTTGGCTTAATTTTCCTGAACCCATTATAGGAACACACAAGAATGGTAATTCAGTGCCACGAAATACTTTCATTTACTACCTACTGTTCGAAGTTCGACCGACTAATTTCTTCTGAATGCGAACCAAAAACAAAAAAAAAAAACAAAAAAAAAAAGAACCATCCAATTTCGGACGCGGCACAATTCTAAATCGGACTGCGGGATTCGATTATTGAACTTGAACGACAAAAAATTATTTGATAATATTTTAGTGAATACTTCATAATTATATTGTCCTCAACAAATTACTCTCTGAAACTGATTTAGAAATTTTATCTCGAATTTGTTTTCGTAAGCCGTCGATGTAAATTATTTCAGAATTTCGGAGCCAACCGCAGTGTCTGAAAAGTTTCACATCAAATTAATTTTTGTTTTTCTGTAAACAGAATTCTAAAGTCGTTTATCTGAATATTGTACACGTTAATTATTTTTTCTCTCGCCCCTTTGTGCAGAACTTCTTTCTATTTAGGACGATATTGTGGCCTCTTGTTGAGTGGCCTGCATAAATAACGTTGCGGATGAAAAACAAAGGCCAAAAATTAATTAAACTTTGTACTTTTTACAAGTTTTTTCCTCAGTGAATTTCATTTTTACGAGATAATCGTAAAGTTTTTTTCTCCCTCCGAACTTTCTCCATGCATAAATCTTTTCTAACACGATTCAAAGGATTTGCAGGAAGAAGCTGTTTTTTTTTTTTTTTTTTTTTACTAGGCATAGCGAAAGACGAGTGGCACTTGTCCAACAGATTGTAAAAGTATTTCTAAGGTATATAGCAGAATAATACAATTATTTTGAATTCTTTCAAGTAGGTATATATATTCTATTTATCAAATGTGTTAATGGAAGGATAAAGAATTGTTTGTACATGAAAAAAAAAAATTTCAAAGGTAATTTTCACAATTAGAATAGGAAAACTGGGACAGTTCAAGATTTGTAGTAGAAATTATATTACTAAAGGAGTAAAATATGATCTAAGACAGTAAAAAAAAAATACCTTAAGTTTTGTAGATAGGTAATAAATTTTCATAATAATAGTCAAATCTTTCATCGGTTGGTAGAGAGAAAGAAATTCCTTTTGAATTTCTCAGAATCAGAAGCATCGTTCATCATATTCTAAGAACCTTTTTGATAAATATGTATATGTTAGTGTAAACTGCAAGGGTACTCACCGATGGATTGCTCAAAATAGATATAGCCTCATTCAGGTGCTTCGAATTCAATGTCGAAATGTCTTCGATGTCCGAAGCGAATTGTACGGAACTTTGGCGGTGTTTTTCTCGAAAACTTGATGAATCTGCATTTTCTCTGCTGAATGGGCAACTTGACATTTCATAGGTTTCATAATTCGTCGCCCAAGTGCATCGAAATCATGACTGCTTTCAGTTCCTGCAAAAATAAGTTATGAATAATGATGAAATTTCTTAAATAAAATTAGTATACCGTAGACAATGAAGCCTTTTTCAAATTTTTGAAACCTCAAATTTATCAGTATGAAAAATAATTCAACGAAAAACGGGTCATTGCGTTTAAAATAATTATGCTTTTGTTGAGTGTGCGTGTGTGTGTGTTCGCTAGTCACGCCTTCCACATGCAGCGCTCTGGTGGTCAGTAAGTGCAACATACCAATTTCGTTAAGGAAAAAAATTATATACACAGAAAACGCACCTCATTAATCAAATTCAAACAATTTTTTATTTTGTGGGCTCTAGATACTCGATTATTTTACTCGGATTTTTCATACTCATATTCTAACTGGAAAGAACTTGACCAAACAAGTCGACCAGATGAACTTCATAGAAACTAGAAATTTGCGGCTGTAACTAGATTCGAAGTTCGTACTCTTCGGTTTCAAAGCCGAATACCAACACTGAGCCCAAACTAGTTCCCTGAGATATTGCTAAACTACGATAATACATTAAGATATACGAATAAAATATGAATTTTCATAATATTTATATGGGCTTCAGGTTTTTATTTTCTAAATAAAATTAAGAAATGATTCAAAAATATTAGTAACGAATAGGTCTTTGAATCATACCCATTTCTTTCTATAAAACATAGTGATTTTCAAGGAAGTCATAAGTTCACTTTTTTTTCAGAAATTGAGTTCTTTAACGGTCTAATTGTATTCTTTCAGTCCTCCCTAGAGTAAAATGTCCTAAAATGCAACCATCATTGAGAAAATAGTCTTCACAATTGAGGTAATTTGAAAGAAAGGGATAAGTCCATTCACTTAACTGATGTTGATCAGTCAGTTTTCGAGGGCTAATAGTTTTTTATATTTCCTTCAAGTTTTACTAATGGCAGTTTTAGTTTTATGCGGTCAATATTATTACTATCCATTTTTTACAGAATGAAGTTCCAGAACAATTTTTCATTTTAATAGATCAATTTTAGAAAATAAAGGTGAAGTTTCAATGCAAGCCCGGTGTTTTGTGGCCCTTGTCACACTTAGAGGTTGACTATATGACTTTTGAGACTTTGATTCGTTTCAGGATATACTTTGTTTTGAAAATATAATTATATTTCTTTGAATTTGTATTTTTATATATTTGCATATTTAATTGACACTCAAGACGGAGATAAGTGAATGCATTTTACCAAACTTTCCATCTTTCTAACTACAGAAATTAGATTTGTTGAAAATATTCTTCAGTATTTGTAGTACTCATACTTTCTGCCATCTGAAATGGAACATTTCAATCTCAGATGTACATTCTACTATTTTTAACGTAAGTTAATATTTCTACTATAAATCTGGAATTGTGTCAGTTTTCTCATGAAAACTGTAACAATTACCAGTACAACCGAGATTCTAATTCCGTAAAGTATTACTTGAATACTTTCTCAAGGGTTGGATCTTCACCCTTTAAAATACATGTATATGCTAGCCATTAATTTAATAAAACGAAATTTCACATTAGTGTTTTTTTTTTTTTTTTTTTTTTTTTTTTCCGTAAAAATCGGTAAAGGTGGACTTATCACCCACTTGCAAATCTCCGTTCCTGTATACATATTTCATTTTACGTAATGCCACCAGGTCTTTTCACCTAAACAGGTCGCCAGCAACAAAAAAAAAACTCAGCTATTTACGAGCAAAGTAAATTGCAAGATATACGATATTACCAAATCAAACAGTGAAATTTTCGAGCATTTATTTATTCGCCAAGTACGCCATCTCTTCAAAAACAAACAACTCTTATTTATCTTTCCGATTAAAGGCGAAATAATCCCCAAGCTGATAAAAAGGAAAATGATGTACACCGTTGCTACACTCGGTGAAAACCAAAACCACCCTTTTGGCATTTACATTTTTCTCTCATTTGATTTTTTTTTTTTTTTTCATTTCAGAGAGGTTGCTTGTCGACAAATCCTCACGCATTCTTTTTTTTTTTTCTAAACACGAAAGGCGTGGATTTTTGATTTTGTTCACTTTTTTTTTCTTGTTGTACCATTTCCTCCGATCACTTTTGGAATGAGTGCTTATAGATTCGAATCTTTACACAATTTTAAGGGAAAGAAGCAACGTTGTTCGAGATCAACGACTTGGAAATATTTAAATCGCAAACAAAGCTAGCGAGAAATGAATGTAAAACCGATGAACGAGAAAATATTTTTGAAGATGGGAAGCGACGGTTTTAGCGAGGGAAATGAGCGATGTCGAAGGGACTTAGAGGGATATGGGGTGGGCGAGGGTGAGAATAGAAATGTAAGAAATTTTTTGACGAGTTAAAATAGACTATACGAATTTGGCGGAGCAGATTGAAAAGTGAAATGGAGGAGGATTAAGGAGCGACGAAAAACCCTTATAGGTTCTTCTCTGTCTGTTTTCTTCCGACGTTATATGGATTTTTTTTTTTTTTGAAAAAGTGAGTCAGAGCGTAAGCACAGAAGATTGCCTCGAGCAGATTGTTTTTTTGGCAGCTACAGCTGAAGCAAGGTCGCAGAAAAAGATCGTCATTTAATTGAAATATTTCGCAGATCACAATAACTCGACAGTTTAATCGATGCTACATATACTCTTTTTAGCAGCGAGACAATTAGCAGATAATATTGTCTGAATGTAATTATAGTATTTCATTGAAATATCAGCTATATAGCTTACAATGCCTTGTCATCATAGATCGAAGATGTTTTTTTTTTTTGTGGGATGTCAAAAAATAAGTTAGAATTGAATGGGTCCTAGGTGGACTACAACCATTTTTTTTCTTTTGCGACATAATATTTCACCAATATAATTCATCTTTTGAGTAAGAATATGACAAAAAAGTGCTGACTGTGGAACTACTACCATAATAAGCCACTTAAAATAGCTGCAGCCTTCACTGAAGTTTCGTGAAGGCGAAAGATGAATTCTCTTTTACAACAGGAGATTATAAAAAGTATCTAAAAATGTTTCTTTTAAAAACCAAATTGTTTGAATATGAAGCGCATAGGGACTTATAAATATTTCTCATAAATGTATGAAGAAAATGAGTATGCGTTCTATGTTGTAGGTAGGTATAATGACGTCATCAGCTGAGGTATAATATTGAACTATAACAGAATCTTATAAGTGTATGATGACGTCATCATTTATACACAGGTATGATGACGTCATCACACCTATTTATAATATACAAACTGTAGATGATGACGTCATCATTTATACATAGGTATGATGACGTCATCCTAACATTGGATTCTGACCAAACGACAAAAAACTTGGCGGACAAAATTTTGAACTAGGGTCCAGTACAAAGAATTCATCTTCAATACACGAACCGTAAATTATGACGTCATTATTTCTACATATGTATGATGACGATGTTATAAGTAGGTATGATGACGTCATCATAACATTGGACTCTGATGATGACGTCATCCTAACATTGGACTATCACGGAAGGACAAAAACTGGCGGACATTATGTTTTGAAATTGACTAACGCCCAGTACAAAGAATTCATCTTCAATACTGAATTTTGTTAACTTTATAGTATTGTAGCCCCGTTCACGTTGAGGAAAACATTTTAACTGAGAGTCAGTTTTTCAAAAATGAGATATACCACCGATACTAACTGGCCAACCCAAACTGGGGACACCCTGTATATTTTTCTCTTGTTCTCTCATGCTGGCCATCTAATATCGTCATTTTTTCAACACAGCATTCGAAGCATATAATATTTTGAGCATACTCTCACACTCACCTCAAACACAACTGAAAGCAACTTTTCGAGATCATTCGGTTACACTCGCTATTTATAGCTTTTCTCACCATATATGCAATATGCTTTTTAAAACGTTTTCATGTATCGATTTAATTTTCACCAACTTCTTGTAGGAATCGTTATCTAAAACCCAATTAAGCGCATCCCACGCTCGTGGCCCACACTCGAATATTTTGACTCCATAGTCCATACGTACGATACGAAAGGATCCTAAACAGTTTCACTCACGAAAATCTGTAAACCTTACGCAGGAAATAACGTGCAGCATTTTTAGAACGGAAATTACTCCGAAATTCGAGACCAGTGCACGAAACCGAGTGCCTGGCTGCCTGCGCTAAGTCGAAGCTTTGAAAATTTCGCCATCTAAAGGCTACTTTCAGCTACTCACACAGGTTGATGACTATACAAACGTACAATATATATACGAGCGTACAGTAAAAAGGAAAATATAAAATGGGGAAAAAAAAAATCAATAGATATACGAATGCCGAGAATGTATAGGTACGCCTTTAATATGAAAAATAGGTGAAACGATGGGTAAGAAAAACTCTAGAGCTTATAGGGACCGGAGGGCTTTTCTATTCGACAAAGGTTTTATAACAGCGCCATTTCCAGCGTTCGAATTACAGTCGGATTTATCGTTCGGCGACGTGATATTTATTTAACCCACTCAGACTCGAACAAAAGCCAGAAAAAATATATGGAACAAAACTGTCTCGTATAACACGTTCATTATATGGGCTATATAGGCTACTCGTTCTGTGAGCAATGTCTCGTAAATTGCCTGTCTACCTCAACAAAAGCTGGTCGAAAATTGAACGATTCGAAAACAACCGAATATAAACGCTAATATTCGCCCTCGTCTCATTCAGACTGAAATGTGTGTTTTGGAAGACTAGTTGAATGAATAGTGAATCCAAATTCCAACCTACCGCAGTATCTATTCGAGGAGAAATGATTGGTTGCAAATAGAGTCAAAATTTTCGGGAGCCGACCATTTCACCGACTGATTTTTCACCGACCGACGTTTTACAGAAAAATTTCACGGACCGGACATTTCACCGACATTAACCAAGGGGGTAATCCACCGATAGTCAGTTTCACCGAGTGGTCTTTTCACCGAAGTACCAAAAAGAACCTTCTATTTTACTTATTCATTTATTTTGTGCTGGTCCGCAGCATGAGTTGTTAATTGGAACTATTTTTTTCCCTTCTAAAATTATAACAGGTGAAATTGAATGTCCACTAACAAATTTCCACAGACTTAACCGTTTTGAGTGGTCAAAAGCTCAAATGAAAGGTCTTGATCCACTGAGTGTTTTTAGACCAAAAGAAACGTGATAAAATTATTAGAACCTGAGATATTGATGTTTGAGTGAAGAAACATTTTGAAAATATCAAAGGTTAAGTTGAATGTCCACTTATAACTTTCCTCAGACTCAATCGATTTGAGTGGTCAAAGGCTCTAATGAAAGTTCTTAATCCACTGAGTGTTTTTAGAGCACAACAAATTCCTTACCTCTATTAGAACCTGAGATATTGATGTTTGAGTGGTGGAAAAGCTTGGAAAAAGCATGAATTTTGCGTCTTACTTGAGTAAGGTCAGAGTTTAGTGAATTCCAATGCGTGATGATATAGCTACACATAAATACCTTTCAAACACACAATCACGATCACCAAGTTGCCTCTCATAAACCAGGCAATCGATAACTGATGTGAGATAAAAACAGATTTGATGAAAAAACCTATCGGTGAAATAATCTGCGGTGAAATAGCCGGTCCGGTGAAATGCTTATCGGTGAATAGGCCGGTCGGTGAAATGTCAGCGGTGGAGTGTCCGTCGATGAAAAGACAGTCGACGAAACGTCCTAGACCCAAAATTTTCACCATTTCACTAAGTGGCGAGAGCCAAGTTCGAGAACTATAGCTGAGTCAATATTTTGACACTAGAGCTGGCAGACCAATACAATATGTATAAGATGGTTGGGGCATAAGGAAGAAATACTTTAAATGAAAGAAATAAAAAAAAAATTTCGAGCTCTTTTAAGCATTTTATCATCGCTGAGAGGAAACTGCATTATGGAATTTTAACAAATGCATACTTACTAACTTTATAGGGCAATTCAGATTATATATGAAAAATTAATACAATATTACTACAGTGGGTTCACAACCGCCCCGCTTCCACTTGGAGCAAAACAAATATACATAAGAAACTCCAATGCTCTTGCTGTTTGAATGCTGGATTTGGTAGTTTTACTTCTCACATGATCAAGTTAGTAGTTTTTTTGGCATTTTTCCGTAAAATCGACAATTAAAATAAAGAAATTTTATTAGCAATCCATATTTGAACTCCAATTATTAATAAAAATTTTCCTTTTTCGTTATTGTTAACGTATTTATCATTATTATTTTTTTTTTTTGAATGCAACGTTTCCAAATGAAAGAGGAATCTTTTTTTTTTTTTCAGAAAAAATGTTTTATCCATGCCCAACAAAAAATGGAATCTTTCATAAACATACGACCAAGTTCCCCCTGGCCTACGGTTCTTTCAGTCTTGAAGCGAGAACATTTATACAATACCAGGAAGAACGAGAGAAGCTTAAAATCCCGACTGGCTTTCGCTTTTGTTTTTCGAGGAACAGAAAAGGAAGAGAATGGCCTGAAAAAATGAAAATAATAGTAGCAAAAAAGAAACCGCTTTGCTTCTTTAATGAGAGTATAATGAAACAACCTTTCAGCAATGACGATCATGTACACTGTTTTCCAACAGAGGAAGCCAAAAATGCCAACAAAAGGAGAAAAAGAAGTCGACGAATAAAAAGGAGATGGAAGAAGAAAAAAAAAAGATGAAATGCGAGTCGAAAATAGATAAATGTCTGATAATTTGACGGGAGAAGATGCCGTGGTTATGTAATTTGGTGGAAAACAACTGAATTCTGAAGAAAGGGTGCTTCAGAATCGTGGCAATGAGAGTTCGCAGCTATTTTTATTGGTTGGAAGAGAAAGTCTTATGCTTCATCTATGTTTCGATGTTTTTCTTAATCTTAAAGATGAATACTTTTTACTAGGTAGAAGATTGGTCGTAATTTTGTGTGTCCGTGTGTGTCCAATTTTATCGTACGATGACGTCATCATACACAAGCTTAATGAGACTTTCAATCGACTTTGTGCGTGTCCTAGTATGTCCAATGTTATCATATTATGATGACGTCTGTCCGGACGAAGCTTTTTTACTCCCAAATTGAGCCACAAAATGTGCTACAAATTAAGCTACAAAATGAGCTACACAAATTGAACTACAAATTGAGCTACAAAATAAGCGAAAAATTGAATTTAGTGTTTTACATAAAACATAAAAAGTTGTATATTATTCGTCAAGTTTCATTTGAAAATGGCTTTTCTCAAGAAAAGTTGATGAACTTCTTTTTATATACTCGTACAACTGATGTAAAAGAGAATTCATCTTCGCCTTCACCACTCTTCGTGAAGGCTACAACTATTTTGATGATTAGTGATGTTTTAGTATTTGGTTACATAAAGTATTCATATATTTTCTCATAGACCCATGAAAATTAGTAATTTGTTTTATACAGCTTCAATATTGACCTTATATGACCGATGGGAGACCTTAGCATGTAGAACCATACTTGTTCGACAGAATGAATTAGATACTAAAACGTACATACTCGTATAATATGTACATATATATTACTTAAAAAATTTGTTTTTCATGAGCTATAGGCACATTAAAATTCAGCTAATTCCTTCATTAATAAAATGGTTGCTGTATCCTATTTCTTATTATCAGATTTCGTTGTATCTATTTGGCTGGGACTAAAGATTTTGCTTCTTATAAGCAGATAATTCACTCTACCTACTTGCTTTTCAGTGTACAAATTAAATTTTAAAAATTATTACACTTTAAAGCGTCTTTTCGTGCAGTACTGAAGGTGACATAATTTGTTCGTCCGAGAATACAAGTAATATCCTAAACTTTTTCGTATAAAATGAAGATTCGAATTTTTTCTTCATATTTCACGTTATCCGAAGTTTTATAATTTAATAGCCCGAAAATATAGTCTCAAACGAGAATTTTTCTCATAAAAAAGTAACACTAGAATGCTCTTAAAATCGGAGAGCACAGGCTGTAATAATATTCAGTATTGTCAAATGTTATAAAACTCAAATTCTCACCCTTATTAACTGCCTCGTATAATTCAATAACTTCGAATGACAAAATAAAAGCGTTCTGAAACAAAGTTTGTTTCGAAAGTAGATACTTGTGCAAAGAAACGCGGTCGGACGAAATTTTAAATCGTAAATTGCGCGTAAAAAATTAATTAATTCTAGACGTCGTATTCAAAGTTTTACTTCGATAATAACTCTTGTTACTTTTTAAGCAAGTTTTTCACGCAGCTACGTATATAACATCTCTTTCGTTCATCCATTTTTCACTTTCGTCCTTATTTTATCGCGTTATATATTAATTATAGCCAGTTATAAAGCTCGAAATTATTATAAATTTTACGAATTTTAGGCACATTTAAACACCAGCATGGTAATGCAGTAGGTAGAGGTTAACTATATGTACTTAAATTTTGACGCCTATGGAAGACAGTTTTCTGCATAATTTGTATTTGAAAATGGCAGATAAAAAAGGCTATATTCCTCAAAGCTGAATTGAATTACATAATATTTTTCTTCTGAGTTGAATCTGATTCAAGTTCAAACTCCACTTAAACCAGCACCACTGTACACTCTGGCTACGGTTTCTCTTTGCGTCTTCCACTTGAAATCAAGAGCTACCACCCTTCAGCATTGCGAAACCCGAGGTAGTGGCGTAACCGGGGGCTGAGTGGGCCGGGCCCTCCCAAAAAATTGGCTGGCCCTCCCGTGGCCGACCCAAAAAATTTCAGAAGAATGGAATTTTTCCAAGGGAAATATTTTTGAGGTGGTGGGGGGTGTGGGGAGTTGATGATTATGGGCCGGCCCACCCTGAAAATTGATGGTTCTCGTTTGGCCCACCCAAAAATTTATTCGTGGTTACGCTACTGACTCGAGGACACCAACTCACTTTTTCTAAAATACAATATCGTTTTCAACTATATATATCCCCACTTGGAAATACACAATTAAAATCAGATTGAATTTAAAATTAAATAAATAGGGGGAAAAAAAAACATTTTCAACTAAACCACAGAAAAACTTTAACGCGGCAAACCTTTACGGGAATTGTAAAATAATTACTCGATACTCCAGGAAGAACTTGTTTCAGATTTCAAACTACGCTGCAAGGTAATTTGAATCTTCAGGTCTCGAATAATTTTACATTAATTCGAGAAAAATAGAAACTTGTAAACACATTGGTAAAGTTTTACTCGAAATCATATTGCTTTTTCTGCTGGCATGGTGAGAAGAAAGAAACTCGACAGTAAGAACAAAACTTCTTAACTTTCTGCTCCGAAGAGCATAATTTCTACTCGCTAAACAATATTAAGTGAAAAGTTACCACAGTGAATATTGTATAATGCTAACATTTTCCAAAAATTTAACACCCAGCAAACTTAACCAGAATCCGAATCGTGCAAACTTTCGCCAACAACCTATTGTCTTCTATTTCACGTGTGGGAAATTCTTCCAGTTCACATCCGCCTCGAACCAGCAGAAAAGTAATCTTATCGACTACACTGCATTCAAAATCGCAGATAATTTTTTTATGATTTAAGCGAATAGTTTTCATGAAAATAAAAATAGGGTTTCAGTATTCGCGCAGACTGAAATATTTAAAAGAATTCATTTTGCAGTGTTGCCAGTATTCTTCACGGCAGAAAGATGTGTTAGATTCCTATTACCTTCTACATACTCTGACCTTCCTCTCCATTAATTTCTTGAGAGGTGTCAAATCATCGAAATAAATATCGATTATCGAAAAAATATCGATAATCGAAAAAATACCAAAATATCAAAATCATATTATTGATATTATCAAAAAATCCAAAAAATGATAAGGAATGAAGTTTGACGTATTCTGAAAAGTGAAATTATTCTAAATGGCGAATTTAATAATTTGGCTTGAAAAAGTTGAAATATCAATATACGCATATCGATAATCGATATTTTTGATTTCAATAATATCGATATCGCGATTATCATTGCTATTCTTCTTTTTTCAACGATTCCATGGTAATATTATTCTCTTAATAATTTTCATTTCATGGCAGTTTGGAGTTCGTCCAGTCAAAGAACATTACCCATATTATAGCATTTTGAAGGTATGTGTATACCTGACATTTGTGAGCCAAATCGCGAATAAAGGCTGCAAAAGTTGAACCAGTGGTCCTAATCGGTGCGAAAAATTGGCTACATGCTGCAGGCGAATGGAATAATGTGGTCGAATGGGATTGTGGTCGAAAACGACTGCTGGGAAAGTGGTTTTGGCTGCTTTTTGGATAAAACTGTTGACCGCAGTTTTACGACGACGAATCGCTAATTAGAAACGGTAATTTAGAATTTGGTATATTCGGTAAAACAGAAGCTAACGAGAATTAAATGCCAAATCTGACATGATTTTGTTCGAAGAAGATGCAATTGATTCGGTTCGGTGGCCGCAACATTGCTGGATGCGTGTACAAAATGCTGGCCACGATTTCGGAGAAAGGGTTAATCCTTTGGGAGAGTTGAAAACGTGACTGGCTACAACAAACGTATTGGGAAATTAGCAAAACCAACGAGTGGAACAAAAACATTGTCACAGTTATTTGGTCTCTTTATTGCTGTGCACTTTATTGCTGCGGAATATTATTCTTTCCGTGCTCAACAGGATGTAAAAGTTGTAAGCACAGCAGAAGAATATATAATATGTAATTACTAAATGAACCATTTTGGGAAGAGAAAATTAAGTTTCCTGTAGACTATTTGCAGGAAAATGGACTACGACTTAGAATGTATGACTGTTTTTCAAGTTCAAGTTATTCAAACTTTAATGATGGCTACTGGTGAACCTAAAGTAGAGTAAGTGGTACAAATATGGACGCACCCCTTTTATTTGATGAGAAATCACTTTTCAAGCGGAGTCTTTTGTATTTAGAATAGTAAGATTTTATCTTGAAGAGTAGAATGTGTTCACAGCTCATTTCTAAGTTATTGGAATATTGTTTCTCTTCAACACATGAAAAAGCAGGTTTTACTCGATTACTCAAAGGACCAGGTGGCCATATTTGACTCAATAGTAAAAGAACCTCAAAGGACCTGAGAATGTCATATATGACGCCACCTGGTCCTTTGAGCAGTGATCCATCCAAATTCAAACGGCGTCGTATACGACGCCACCTGGTCTTTCTTGTGTTGATTGGAAAATGTTGTCAACTTTATTTTCCTGAATTTCAATTCACAGCTATCAAGTTTTTTTTTCAACAACATTCAAATATCCCTAAAGATGAACTTCTGTGTGAAAGAATCGGAGAGAGGAATTTCCTCAAATTGTGAGCAGAGTTTTGTGGAAGACCAGATTTTATCGTGCGAAAATTCATTCTCAGTTTTCTATGAAAGCGCAAACAGTGAAAAGGAAGCCAAAAAGTTCGAAATTAATTTGCTTGAACCTTTTTTACTGCCTTTTCCTTCAAATAAATATTTTTATCCTTATTTTTTCGTTTGCTCGAGGGTACTATCGTAAATTTTATTCAGTCTTTCCTGGCAGCTTGAAATTGCGGTAGGAATCTTATTCAATGAGGCAGAATATATATATACAGGAGGCGAATGCTTTTGGAAGAGTGAAAACGCCAGTTTTTTCAGCATTCACTTAATTTTCAATGAGAGAATCGAGAAATAATTCGAGGTTTTGCGAAATTATTCGCATTGTAAATGGCATCGTGAGGTGGTATACTCCAGTTTAAAGAATTACGATTTTTTTCTTCAAAAACTTGACCACGATCGACTGTGGAAAATATTTTGCAGTCATTGCGTGTGTTTATATTTTGAACGGACCACCTTTTGTTTATAGCAGCATAATTTCAGTATTTATAGTCTACAGGTTTTAATCTTCTATTAAGGAAACTGTACACTAATGTCTGAAAATTAGTTAGTGAGAAAAATGAGTAGTAATTTTCACAATTTCTAATAGCAAAACAATAACGACAATCCAAGATTCCTTGTTGATATTCTGAGTGTTTGTAGTACTTTTGATAATCATAGATAGCACATTTTACTAAAATGTTCTTCAGTGCAGTGTTACCAATTAGAATTTTTTAAAATTTTTTGTTCTAAATAGACCAAACATCCCTGTCACTAATTTTTCCTTGGAAATTTGAATTTTCATCACCAGGAGATATTCGCTTATTGCTTTCAACAATTTTAAACATCACAATTATTGAAAGGTATATAAAAAACCAAGAGAAGAACATATGGAAAAACTTGCATTTTTATCACATGAAGGGAAGCCTCAAATGCTCCAGAACTTCGCCTTCAGATGGTTCGATCACTATGCCCTTATTTCCAACCAAGGCTTTTGTAAAGATTATAAAGTTGGCAAAAAATTTGAAAAGAGTAGAATACATATTATTATCTCATAATTGATATTTACCCATGCAGAGTTGTGAAGCCTTGGCTTCATTCTGAATACTTTTCAAGACAAGAAGAAATTTTTCGGGTCGAGGATTAATAATCCCTTCAACTGACAACGAGCTGCAATATATTTGGCAACACTGCCCTAAATCCAATAGTGTTCCATAAGCTTCATTTTTGCTGGAAATTACTCTTGAACTGTGTTCCATTTCCTATCAATATTGCAACCATTTCTCGCACCTTCTTCACTTAAAGCTAGAAACAGACAGATAAGCAAAACGAATAAAACGTAATAGCTGATCTAAGAGCTGGCTGCAAATTTCCATTTCGAATGTACCAACTTCGCCTTTATGCCATTTTATACGATTTCGATGCAAAACGTTCCACAATTTCATCAATCACTGTCGAAATTCTCACCTCTGGGTTAAACCATTTTGCTGGAGCGAATGCAAATTTTAATTTTTTTTACGACCCAAACGCAGTTTCTTATACCTCACCTAACTTTTTTTACGCTCAATAATACTCGTCGATGTCTCCTTTCGCGGTGAAAAAATTAACGACGTTGTAAAATAGAAATCTGATAAACTTACATCAGCTTTGAGTTACAGATACGACGACGATCTTAATAAAAAAAATTGGCGAAGTTTATTTTTGAAAATATACGCGAGTATATAAAGAAAAGTGGTTTAGAGGAACACCTCGCCGAAGCCATAATACCAGTTCACTGCTGTGCAAATAAAAAAATCGCTACTACACGATTGTTATGGCGGAAAAAGGTATAGCTATACGAAAAATATTTTTATGAGCAAATAAAAATACAATTTTTTACCGCCAAACTTTCGAGCTACGATATAGTTCCTGCGGGAGGAGGTTGCTTTGTTTTGCCCTTTTTTTAGTTTTGTTATTGTTTTCAATATTGGCGCTAAAAAAGAGGCTATACGTTTTAAATTCGAAAATAAAATCCGATATCCTTCTTTTAATTAATGAATCGAAGGAAAAAGTCCCCGCGACTATACCTCGACTAAAAGGGATTTATAAGTGACAGCTCGCTTTCTACGTCGTAATTCGTAGATTTTATTACCGACCCTTCTTCCATATACGGCGGTAATTTAAAATCCATTCCTGGTACGAATGAAAAATTGATAACAGCCCCGTTAAAAAAAAAAAAAGAGAAAGAGAAAAATTAGACTTGAAGAAGAAAAGGAAATAACTGGTGGCGAGGGGTGGGGTGAGAGGCGGGGAAAGAATGGTAAAAAATCGAATCGTATTTTCTTTAAGGTAATAACTATATATATATATACACATATATATACGGTATAAGATAGTAATTTACGAGGAAATATATTGTATTCAAAAATCTGATTAATTGGCATTTGGCTATAAAAACGATAGACTCGGTGCGAATTACGAGAATGGTTTTTCCAATTTGTCAATTTTATTTTTCATTCGCTATAATATTATTATATATTTGAGGACGGAATCGACAAATTTTTCAGAATTTTATTATAACTGGGCGTAGACTATCTTGTTGAATGTTGGCATATAGAAAGGCGAATGAATGTTTTTAATGGAATAGGAGCGGTTCCTCAAAATGAAAGATTAATTTTATGGACTCGGGTGTCAACTTTTTTTTTCAAGATGTACGAGTCAGTGCAAAAAATATTTTTTTGAACATTGGAATAAAATATCTGGCAAGATTAAGTTACATTTGTGAATCGCTAATTAATAAAATGAAATAAAATGTGGCAGTCTGAAACGAAAGAGATCAGTTTGTCGGTCCGATTTAAAATGAGTTAAGCATGTCATATCAAAGTAGGTATGTAGTGTACATGTCGTAGGTAATATTAATAACCAGATATTATAGATAATTCCTAGTAATTTTTTATTTTGACGGGATTTTCTATATTTACAATTTTTTCTCAGTTTTGCCTAGGCCAAACAAAGAATGATCCGATTTTCAACGCCATATTAATGATGCCTGCCGGAACCTGCCGGAACCGGAGGACAAAATAGATAAAAAAACGGAAGTGGAATCTTTGTAGCACAGAATGATAAATAGTCATTTCATATTCCAATTGTAGTCAGAAATACGATTTCTTAAAACGTCAATACATCGTGTATACTAAAACTGCTCGACAGTCTGTTGCTCTTGTTTTTGTGATATTTTCCCAAGTCAGATCCGAATGAAATTAATTGTTTTCTGCTTAAATCAAATCCATCAATTTAATCTTGATTATGAAATATACAATAAGACGTATAAAAGCGTTCTTTCAGAAGTAGGTAACCCCCTTACAGCATTCCTCGTTTTGTCGAGCTGGAAATTCGGTGACCCAAAAAATGATAACAATTACTGGAATTGAAAGCCAAATAAAAGCACAACAAAAAAGAAGGAACCGAAATCTGTGAAAAAAATGAGTAGGAAGAATCAACTGAAATCCAAATTACCATTATTTTGCGTAATTTATCGGCTTTAAAAGTTACACAGATGCTGGTAAGATGCGACTTCAACCAAACTAAAGAATAACAAAAGGAAAAAATTTTAGGTACGGTAGAGATTTGCAAGGGAAAAACAAATTTTCTACACAGAAATATGCAAATTAGACCCAGACAAACGACTGAAAAAAGAAAGAGGCAAAGCCTAAAGATAAAAAAGAAACATAAAATAGGTTTACTGCGTGTGTGTATAAAATGCTGAAAATGTAAAATAGAAGTTTCCGAAAGAGAGAAAAAAGAATAAGGCGGGCCAATGTGGTACTGCAACGAGTAACAAATTTTTCAAAATACAGAAGTAAAGGGAAAAAAAGCAGGAATAAAATGCACGAATGAGCTTTTCATGAAATATACGAATAAATAACTTGGAAGAGAAGAAAAAGAATATTTCTCGAATGATGATTTCTTATACTGAATCGACTGTGAGATGAAATATAGTACACCTTATGTTAGGAGTGGGTGTACTATATTTTTCACATTTTGATGAGTGATTCAGTAGTATATTGTATTAGAGAGCAATCAAAATTCAAAAAAGTTATAATTGTCAAATTTTTCTGAAATTCAAGTCTATAGATTTTGGAACTACATCCTTGGTATATTGGATAAAACTTTTTAGTCTCTTAAATATTAATTGTTCGCAACGAGTGGTCAACTTTTAACCCGTCAAAAAACAGTATTTTGACTGTGAAAATGACCTCAATAATTTTAAACTGCTGCTTATAAATTAAAAATGACCAAAATGGCTGTGGAATAGCTTACGTGGATATCATACCAAACAAAGTTGATATTCCTCATATCTGACATGCATGAGCAAACTTTCCAACTATCATAATTGTAATTTACTAAATCACCAGGTACTTGACTTAATTTTCCAACAAAATTCGTTGAAATGATAATTCACCAATAACACGACCACTAGAAAATAAAGTTGTTGTTCCAACCTCGATTCGAGCCAAGCGAAGATGATTATTTCACAACACGGTCAAGGGTTGAAGACGCAGATAGCTCGCAATTTGATGTTTGAAATCAAAACAAGAAATTAATTCCGCAGCCGATGACACGTAAACCACTCTTCTAGTCAGAGCTGTACCGTTTGCGATTATCGAAATTAATTTTTGCACCACTGGCTCACAACATGCACCAGACGTGCAGGGATGTTGGTAAATTCTACGCTAAAGATTTTGTCAAATAATTTAGGGCTGTAGTCTATAGTGTCTAAAGTAGGTACTATTTACATAAATACCGAGCCAAGTTTCGGAATCAAACGAACGCATTAAAATAAGACAGCGAAATTAGAATTAGATACTCAATGCAGCAGTCGAGGAGAAAGACATTTTGACAATTTAGAGTTGATTTTATCCGCATAAGTGGGCTATAGAATACTTCTAATAGATCGATCAAGTATAGAAGAGGCTATGCTGTTATTAAAAAAGAATTACTTCAGCTCTTGTGGTTGGCAAGATACTCATAACTAGGACATTCTTGAAAAATTGCATATACAAGTAAACACTGATATGCAAGAATAGCGGATACACAGTCCATTTTTTCAAATTTTACAAGCGAACAAAAGAAATAAGATTTCATAATAAATATAGTTTCCTTATGTCGCATTTCCACTTTGAAGTATATTTTCTCAACCAAGGTTGTATTTTGAGACGCAATACAAGATTTTTATTGTATGTAGAGCTTGGTGTAGATGTACTCGTACATACGATTGAACCTTAAGACTCAATATATTTTTTTTTAAGTGGACCTAGGCCGCTTCTTACGTATCTCTGTTCAAGTCCATTGAACTTTATGAAACTTAGGAATAACGAGTTCTTGATAGTTTGAGAATAATTATCTGTTTTATAATACTTAGGACGGTTTAATAGGGATAGCTGGGATAGGGACATGAGTAGAGAGTTGGGGACCTGGGGCAGGGCACTATTTTATTATAGTGAAAACGTTGATGTATTTTTTTCTTAGTTTAACACTAGAAATACCAGGTTTAACTCGATTACTCAAAGGACCAGGTGAAGTGATATACGACGCCACAAGAATAACCTGAAAGGACCAGGTGACGTCGTATGACACCAGTCAAGGATTCTCAAAATATTGGTCTTTTAAAAAATCATTTCAAAATTTTGAGTGGCGTCGTATATGACGCCACTTGGTACTTCTAGTGTTAATTCAAGGTCGATATTACAAAACAGTTCTTTAACAGGTATTTGAATATTTAGCCCAAAAGACGATTTTTTTTCTTCCAATTTTCAGATCTTCATGTTTTCTCGGTACGCCTTTGTAAGTGACTATGATGGATGGGCGTGAGGACTGAAGGGGGTTGAGCTCCCTCCTACCATAAGGAGAAAAGGGAAGAGCGAGAGGAGTGAGGGAATGAAAAGGGCGAGAGGCAAGCGAGAAACTTTCAGTGAGCCTTAAATGCACTTCAATCTTCCAAGAAATATTTCGTTCTGTTTCAATTGAATAACAATTTTCTTACAATATTAGAAAACAATCAAATAGAGTAAATTAATTTCTCTCATACCCATCAAAGAAATACACAATAGATCCTGACCTCTTCCAAAATGGCATTAAAAGAACTCACCTCCAACTTAAGTACAATATTGACTTCGGACTGGTTATAGATTTTGTTCATCGCTTCTGTTCTCCACTTCAATTTTCGTCGTGGAATATCCAGATTCCAGACGATACGAGTGGTACTTGAAGCATGCCAAAACGTTCGTTAAAGGAGTATAACAGGGGTGGCAGCGCGCGTCCCCTCGCCACTTTCACGTAGATTGCGATTACAGTAAGTAATAACAATAAAAGTGAAAATAATAGATAATGAGTACGATAGAAATGAATTAAAAAACCTGCCATACGAGAGTGAAACCACGATCAACCACTTCGAACGACTTTTTCTGCGGCGCAAACATGCAGGCGTCTTGTACGTATTTTTAATTAAGTAAAAATTTATCGTCGATTGCATTACGTGCTTCGTCGACTTACACGTGAAGACTGATTGCAGAAACCACATTTCCTATGGTATGGGGGGGGGTGTGTGTGAGGGATCGCTTCTAACACATTGCTTCTGACCATCATGTTGCACTCAGCTTCTCTTAAGTCGTAGCGTAGGTATAAAAAAAAAACCGCAGGCACGAGCCAGCTAAATGATTATAATATTGCGTTTGCACACTTTTTTATTAAAAAATTAATTATTAAAAACGTCGTAACGACTTTTTAATTATTCTTACAGAGCCGTAGAAAAAAATTCATTTTCATTAAGGCGTCCTCCACCCCTCAGCAGCAACAGCTGCTGCTATTGCAGTCACCGCATTTCCCATCGTCGTCTTCGCGTCGTTTGATTCTATATTTTCTTTTCATTTGTATAAAACACACTTGGGCTCTATTATTGTCGCTTTTCCTTCTCTGTGTGTTTGCTCGACACAATTGTAGCGAAATAAAGTTCTCCCATTTCTCTCTCAGTTTTCTCCTCTTGTTTGGTACTTTTTTACCTTTTTTTGTTTTGTTTTTTACTCTCTCTGTTGTCCTCCAAAACATGTCTATTGTTCGAGTATAAGTAGGTGTGTTTTCAAAAATATATACAGCAGATATAAAAAAACTAAGGGTAAACAATTTGTTTTACTTTTTTCCCCCTTTTTCATTGTCTGTATAGGTGCACTATATTTTCTATGTGTGCGTCAAGAGAGTTGGTTGATAAGTCGCCATGCAGAGTAAGGTAAGAATAATTTTTCAAAACAAACCCGCAAGAACGTTTTCGACACAATGAGGCAATTTTGTTGAACTTGTATTCAATACATAGAGATGTGCTGATAGTCTGGTACGTTGATTTTTAGACAATCATTGTGAAGTTAATGACCCTTAGATATGAAGAGTTAAGCTAGACATAAAATATAAATTATAACTAGAAACCGGATTCCTTGGAATTTTCCGAATGAGTTCCTTTAAAGGCAGAAGATCAGAAATGAAAAAGAAATATGTTATGGGGTAGTAGGGGCCTGGGAAAAAAATTTAATTTTTCCAAAAATTGCCAAAACCTAAATAAATGCCAAAATATATGTTAAACGACGAAAACTGCCAAATTAGAACTACATGCTCAAATTGAAATTATTGACGATGTTTGTCAGAAAATAAGCATAATTTCAGGTGCTCGAGGGGAAAATTTTAGCAAGAAAAAGTACAGATGTGTTCACAAAAAATCTTGGCCTGCAAATCATGGAAGCAATTCATTCTGCGATTACCGATGGAATTATGAGAAAGTTTTGTAGAAAATGACAAAAATGCCTTTGTTTTTAAATTGTTTTATGATTTAATGTTTGTTTTTGATTTTCAAATGTTTTTGCCGAATAAAGCCAAATTTTCCTTGTTTTGCGCCAAATTTTGATTTTTCAGTGCCAAAAAATCCGGTCTCTAATTATTACAAATGCCCGGGTACATGCAACAGTTCACTATTTTGGCTAGGAAAACCGGGACAATTCAAGATTTATAGCAGAAATTGAAACCAAAATAGTAGAAGAAAAGAGAACTACAAATTTTGAGAATATTCGCACAATAAATCTTGAATTGCCCTGATTTTCGAGTCCACTGACTTGAAATTCGGCTTACGCACCCTCAAAGTTATATCTTACCATGTATCACGCTTGAAAATTAGTCATTTGTCAACCTCATTTAAGCCCCAAGGAAAGCAGAAAGCTAAAATTGGACCTTAAATTTAGATTTTACACCCTCAAATTCATATTCTGCGGTATACGTTGTAAACGTTTAAAAAAATTTCAAGCCCTGGCTAGATTTGAATTAGCAACCTGAAGAATGCTAAACGTTGTTCGTGTCATCGCGCTATCGCAGGTTAAAGATAATTGAAGCCGCAGGAAAAGTCATACAATTTTGATGTCCAAAAATTACTCCAAGTCTACGGATACTTGATTATTGCTCAGGAATCGGAGACAAAATCACATAGTTGATTTTCAGTTTTTTAATTCATTTCAACATTAATATTGTACTTTCACCGCGAGTCTGTCAAACCAGACTAATCAATAGACCGAAGTATTTTCTCTGCCATTTACTGGAGTATTCGGATTAAAAACGCGTGGAAAAAAGTAACTGAGAAAAATAACTACCACACGCAGTCACGTTATCTCATTTAATTTTTGTACAGCACGAAAATAATCGAAATTCTTTCCATCGAGGCGATAAAAAAATTCATATACTTTAATAATTTAAAATTAAATATCTCCCAAGAATTCACATAGATATTTAAGAAAGCCTGTAATAAAGGCGTAGAAAAAAATAATGACTTTTTTTATATGTTCTTGCTTTTTTGTAAAACACTTTTCTGGTTCGAAAAAGTAATGGGGTGGTTTTCATTTTATAGTCTTTCAAAGTTCCTAACTTCTGCTCTGTATAATAAAAAAAAATCAAAATATGTACCTACCTAAATAAGAATTCATAATTAATTTAATGCAAAATTAGCAGTAAACTTTTTAGTGGATGATTTTATAGCTAATTATTTGAATTTTTGTGGTGTTTGAAAGTTGAAAATGTCACCAAGTCTATTGCTGTGAACGAAAGAAAAAAAAAAGGTCACTTTATAACCCAATTTTATGGTGGCAAAGTGTTTTTATTCGTCTTTCGTCTGAAGAGGCCCACATTTTCATCTCTTTTGCAAAAAGTTCAAACTGAAATAATTATCTGCCTACCAAAATACACTCACTCGCCCACTTCATATCTAACCTTGGGACATTTTTTCACATTTTTATTAAAGAAACATAACTTGAAAAATATGAAATTATTTTTAAGTTATATTACGATCGCTTTATTAAGAGACTGTTTCTTCATACTTCTCAATTTAGACATGAACTGGTCTTTTAATCTTTTTTATTCTCTCTCTCTCTCTCTCTCTCTCTCTCTCTCATCCTTATCCATCCTAAATTGTATCTGTATAACGTCTGAGTGATGAGAAACGTTTCCAATTAAAAAGCTTTCTTCAAGGTAAAATAAGATAAAGACGTAGGGTAAAAAAAAAAGTTGAGTCGCGAAAAGGGAAAAAACACGACTAAATTTATCTTGTTAGAAAAGTTTAATTTACCGTTGAAAAGGACAAAAGCGAGAAATAAAAAAAAAAAATGAAAACAAGCTGAACCATAAACAAAGTATTCGGTAATACTCGGACGGATAATTTTAATGGCTCAGCTTCATTATCCGCAATAAATGCGGCCGTTTTTTGCACTTTTTTTGCTAAATTACTCAGTTTATTTATATTTCGATATAAAAAATTCTTATCGTGTCACATTTATGAAACAGCAAAAAATGCTTCGAGACGATGCTTTGTTTGCAGAGAACTCGACTCGAATTAGTGGCTTGACATAATATTTACTGAATAAATCTACCTAATTTTTTTTCTTTCCATTTGTACGTTGAATTACTAATGGAAAATTATTTTATAATATTATATTGAGCAGTAGTCGAATTCGAATCAGTTTCATTTTTTATGATAATTCTGGCGACCCAAATGGGAAAATGATCTAAATTTTAGATACATAATTTGATGGAAAATATTTTTCGTTTGAAAGATTCTTTTATGAAAATGTAATGTTTACAAGTAATGGGGAAAAAAAAGTGGATAATCTCGACTTCCTTTGGGGAGGTTGCGCAGCTGACGCAGATTTCAGGGGACATTTTAGAAGGTGATTCTGGAGATGGTCCCTGACGTTTCTGGGCAAAACTTTTTCAGCGCGATTTTTTGCAATCTGAAATATCTATCTACACTGGACTAAATGAGACGGTCAAAGTCAACCAACATCCTCAAACTTCGCAATTTTTTGTATTCAAAATGACCTGAAACTATGGATTACATAGGATACCATTCTGTCTCATTTATAAATTGTCACGCAATTACTTCTCATCTGCCACAAAATGTTGAAACTACTGCGTACATGTATACTCAACCTACTCGCACTCGACAAAAAGGCAATAACTGACCAAAAATCTGACACTTGTCACCACTTGTCACCTTTTACCACACTCTACTCGGTGCTCAAGTTCGATGAAATTTTAGTATAATGCGAAGGACGACACACGTTAATATGCAAACTCAGTGTCCACGCGATTATCAAATAGGATTTGCGGTCAACGAATGAATTACACGAAGGGGATGTAATGCTGTTAATCTTTGTCGCTAAATATGTTCGTGCATGTTTTTTCAGCGACGCAAAAATTTATGAATAAATTATCGCAGTAACCTGGAGCCGGTCACAGGGCGAGTCGGCTGCGGAGCAGGGTAGCTTCACACTGCACCCTCGTCTTCATTTTGCATACATGTATGCGACATTAATTCGAAGTTGGACCCATCCAACGTCGAATTAATTATAAAATAACATCGTAGAGAGATTCGCGACTATTTTCATCTTCACCAAAGACAAATCTAAACGAAAATGTAGGTGAACAGAGAATTTCCAATCGAGTATTTTATTTCGAGCGAAACGTGTCGCCTTGAAAATTAAATTGCTAGAGGACGATACATGAATTTCTAAAAGGACTAAAACATATGAAGCCAATAGGTATATCGATATCTAGCAGAACATCATGATTATAAACATTGACCATAATCAACATTAAAAATATTGATGTTTTACATTGTCCAGAATATCGATATCTGTCAGACCGTAATTTTTGTAAGAGGAAAAACATTGTGATTGGGTGGGTGAAAAATTGAAATAGAAAACAGGGACTATTCATAAGATTTATTATTTAAAAATATGGCTTGCCAAAAATACGGTCTATTTAGGTGTTTATTTGGGTGTTAATTCCCATAATATGCACTAATCCGCAAGTTGCACTCATTGTTTTTTCTTTTTCATTGGGCTCAAGCTACACGATTATTTTAGCTGATTCTAGAAAGCGCAACATTCAGTTGAACATTAATATAACTTGCTGTTAACGCAGCAAGCCGTCTAAAACACCAAATTGATAATTCAATGAAGGAAAGACCTGCGAGAAATTATAAATTCATCAGCACATGTATAGTGAGTAGATTCGAGGTTGCGATATTCCCCTATGGGCAAAATATTTTGAAAACGGATCCGTTTTATTCCGGGTTATAATCCGTTTCTGGATTTCTGGATTATAACCCGGAATTTTCCTGCTTTCCGGCTTCTAAAACGGATTTCGAACGGATTGTAATCAGTCTTGCCGGAAATGAGTCCGGATTATTTTCCGTGAAGGCTGTTATATGATATTTGTTGGCCCGGGTTATAATCCGTGAAACCGTTTCACAAACGGATTTAGAAAAATTTCCCAAAAATTATCACTGATTATAATCAGGAAATCCGTTTTACAAACGGATTTGGAAAAATAATCAAGATGACAAAAATAACTGCAAATTTTCAGATCCGATGATCGAAAATAAAAACGGACTGACAACGGATAAAATTCTCATTTTCCGGATCATTTTCTCATTTTTTGCCCATCGGGTCAGGTTACAATGCTCAACTTCATACAACTACCCTAATGTGACCTATACAAAATCATAAGGCTACGTTCTCATTTGAGTGTAAACTTTGTCGAAATATGATAAAAATATGAAGAAAAAAAATGGAATTTGAGAATTGGAATTGACAGGAGATAGTGAAAATGGTTGATAATATCTGTTTTATCGATGAAGTGGAGAGCAAAAAAAAAAAAATCGTCCAACCTGAAATACAATAATTATACCTTGTTGGACTAATTACGGGTCAGTACCTTTCAGAGCAATTGCTAATACTCGTATGTCATCAAACCATGAAACAAATTCTGCGGTTTATTATGTGTATAACATTTTACCGGTGATTCTACAAAAATGTTGACACTTCTATCCCGGCTAAATATCCTGCCAACCAAACTGAAAAACACATTTAGGTGTAATCTTCTCTATTTTGGATTAGAAAACAGGGATAATTCAAGATTTATAGAAAACATTTAACAGAAATAGAGAAATAAATTATTTGATACATTATATAATAAAAAGTACTACAAAATTGTCTCTGTTTTCCTATTTAAAATTATGAAAATTAATACTACTAATTTTTTTCTGAGTAAAAAACCCGGAATATATATTTTCTTATTATTATAGAGCAACTTTTTCCAACAAGTCAATATTATTCGAAGTATTTAGCATCTCATCTTATGTACGTCAAATCAACGGCCCTAACTGCTCAAAATTTCTTCAGTGGTGGCCTTCCCAGCTTTACATTTTCAATACCGTAATAATTATTCTGCAAGCTTTTCATTTTAATTTGGGTGTACCTATCGCAGAGATATGATTCTAAATATTTTGGTGTTGAAAATAATTACTATTCATTTTTTCAAACTAAGATTATAGCGATCTTGAAAAATTTTTAATCAATTTTTTGTCTTGGTACCGACTCATTTTTCAGCCTTTGAACAGCAGTAACACAGCAAAGTTGGAAATTTTAAAAATGGTCATTTGTACTTACTTCCACCACCCAAATAATCTTCATCGGGTAGGAAGCCATTATTTTTCATATTTTTAGAGTTTATTTCGACGCAGTTATAGCAGATATTCGTAAATTTTATGCAGATGACCCTCCACGACTGATGAAAAAGGCCCATGAAGGTATCTAATCTTCCTTCCAAGATCCACAGAAGTATGACTTCGGTCTAAGAAAATGAAGAATTTTCTACCCTTATTATAATATACAGTATATTCTACTTAATTACGAGTAATATATTTGGCAGAATATAATACTTCAAGAAAAAACAATTCTAATGAAATATCCATGTAAAAAAAGGAGAGGGGGAAAACTTCAATAAAAAAAGTCACAATAGCGTGTAAACACGAGTGCATAATTATAGTTTTACTAATCGGATTGAACTCATTTTCCCATTCATAAATTCTTTCGCCTCAAGACCGAAACATACGAGTAATTACTCAACACCATAAAACTGAGAACTTTGAATCAAATTGTGCCCTTATAGACGAAGAGAAAAATATTTTTAAAAAGGTAATAAACTGCTATAAGAATAAACAAGAATTTTTCAATTTTTCTCAACTTTTACCTTTTTTTCCATCAACCTACTCTTTTTATTTTTTCTTCTATTCGCTTGAAAAGGTTACAGCGGATGAAATTAATTAAAGGCGGTATTCGCGGTCGTTTAATATGGGCGTGGAAAGTAAAAGTAAATTTTTCACGACCATAGTTGATTATTATAAGCGAGAATTTGAATTTTCCACAGAGGATGCGTCTACGAGATGAGAGCATATTTTTCATCCCGGCTCGGCTCATTCATCACCAAGCTCTTTCGCGGGAGCTTTAATTTTTCATTTATTTCCTCAGTTCATCTATTCGTTGTCTAACGAAAAAAAAAAAATTTACAAGTAAATCTTACAGTCAGGTTGAAAGAATGCGTGAATCAAATTAAAGTACGTGAAAAGGGTCAATTTGAAAGACGAAGGTTCTGTACTCGTAGTATTTTTAGCAGGTTTTCCACCGAAGACCTCTACAGTCAGTGCATTTTTCAATTTACCCCTTCATAAGAGTGAACATATTTTACCAAGTGTTCAAAAGCCATAAAATTAAGTCTTTCCTCGGTGGGAGGTTGAATATTTGTGAACGATTTGCTCTACACTTGGATAAAGTTTTGTTTGAATACAAGATAAAATCCGCATCAATTTGCTATATGAATGAATTCATTCTTGTCTGGGGGAACCTCGGTGTGAATAATAACATATATTGCACCCCACGTAAGACGTGGTTAGTATAATCTAGAATCTGCATTAAAATACCTATATTATACATCTACAATTATATAAGTCAGGTTGTATTTTGTTTTCATACCACAAGGTTTTTTTTCGGAGATAGTCCCCAATACTCTGCTCGACACACTCGGCCAAGATAAGTCTTAACGGTTGAAATTGGCAAGATAATTAATAGTTCATAAAGAGGTCAAAGTCATTAATGAGTTATTCGCACAATAACCGCGATAATATGAACGCGCGATATCGACGAGACGATAGGAGAACCGTTTGCAGGGGAAACTGGAATTGTGTAATAAAAAAACTTTCGACTGCGAAAGAATCAGAGGGTAACTTGAAAAACTGAATACTAACCCGGCAACGTGTAAAAGTTATACTAAATTGTGAAACGGCATCCCTGTGCCATCTAAATCGTAGACTTTTGTGTTGGTGGACTCATGCGCCACACGCAAAACCACCCTCTCGTAAGCCACCCTTTCGGCTTTCTCATCTTCCAAAACTCACCTCAATCTCGTCTATCGTCATCCAATCCTCCTAACAGGTGGGCTTCTAGCATTTAGAAAGAATTTTACCTACATTTTTTAATTTCTCATAATTTCTCTTTTATTTTATTTTATAGATATTATAGAAAATATTTTTCTCCATACTCGAGGTTCAGTGCAGGTCTTGAATATAAAAATATAAAAGTATAATATGAATGATTTTATACAAAAAAAAGTCGATATTTCAGCTTTATTATCCAATGCTATCGCTTATGAGAAAACGTTCTTTGGCAACTACATACTACAAGGACTAACCAGTAAAAAACAGATGAAAATAGCTGTAGCCTTCAAGAAGAATATCGTGTAATTCAGGCATTTCATGACATGCCAGGTGTATTTTAGGAATTTCATATAGAACTCTATTTCTTATATTTAATTGAAATAATGAATTATCAAAGTAGAATTTTAAGTTTTTTCGTGCTTTGATCGCAAAAAGTGCATTTAGCTGCTTATACTATCAGTTTGGTGTCCATTGTTCGTCGAGTTAGACCAGTTCAAAAAATGGATGATAAACGTGAAATCTTTTACAACAAAATTAATTCGAAAACTGAGGTTTGGCGGTTATACTGAAGAAAAAAAACAAGTTAATAAAAGCAGTACTATCAGTAAATAATACAAATTAAAAAATTTCCAGGTAAATGCTTTCATCTTCATACACTTTCAAGTTTACTGTTTTCAAAGTCTAAGAATCCAACTTTTTTCAATTGCGCGCTCCAGTTTGTCATATAAAGTCTACGTATTTCTTGCTCCGTGTTGTAATAAAAGCACTTGGAAAAATGGCCGCCATAGTTCTACGAGTAAAGATCTTTGACTATTTTAGCATTATGAAAAAAGTGTAAGATATACTGTACAGACATGTGTTCGTTAACTAATCGTTATGATTATCAGAGTGCTGAATCCAAAATTACATACCCTACGGTTTTCTAGGATAGAAAAAGCACCATCAAAAGAGTCTGAAGATAGAAGTAGCAGGGGAGGAAAATTTCTTATTCTTGGCATTGATATTTTTCAATCTATTTAACATTAATCGACTGAAATAGATTCATTCTCAGGTGAGGGTTAGAGGCGTAAAAAAAAAAGTAAAAAAATACTCCTCCGTCCACCACCAGACGTTGACAGTTGACACTATATATATGTATAATCTTTCTTCAGCAGGAAAAATGAGGTTACAAAAGCGATTGAAAAAGGGAGAAAAGCGGATGTCAAAAGCATTTATAGCAAGCAGCATTCGTACGTCGGATAAAACCATCAAAAGAAATTCTGAAGCGGTGAAAAAAATAAAGTTGAGAAATTAATCAGATTTTCGTGGAAGGTTTTCCTCAGCACTATACCTTCGGCTTCTGTCATTTTTCACGCGCATTTTTGCTATTCTAAACGAGCAATATTTAATTTTGACTGAGGGCTGGTAAGAAAATTAGGATTATTATGAAAATGTCAATCGTACGCGTAGACGCATTCAATCGAATCAAAAAGAAACGTAATTTCCGTTGGGGTGAATCTTTTTTTATCCGTTGGCAGGTTGACATTTTGTAAGTCGAGAAAAATTGATTGGCGTTATATCGTGGGTGATAATTGAAAGTTGATGGACAAAAAATTACTAAGAAAGGTTTTTGGAAAGAAAAAAAAAGAAAGAAGGAAAACGTTATAACTTGAAAGAAACCAGTTGGAAATGAAGTGTTTCAGAGGAAAAAAGTATTTTCCACCTTTTTACTCGTATATATAGGTATTAGATGATGATATCAAAAGCTTCATAGGTGACAATAAGTATAAATATAAAAAAATGGAAAAAATGAATTGAAGTACTGAACGAGGAAATAATATTAGAACATGCTAGAAGTAGATAGTACACGATGCTCCTTATTCATATTGGTATGTTGAATTTAAAAAAAATGCAATTTCACCTTCTATACCTGCCAAAGTGGCGATCCTTTTCATGAAAAAAAGTTCTACTCAAGTTCCATCCCCACACTAAACGGGGAGTGTGCCTAAAAGACCCCCTTTATTAAAAATTATGACAAAATTGAAATTTAAACTGATGTGGGCGGGAGAGGCTGGAGCAGGAGAAGTCTTTCTTCGAAAGATTGTTAATTTTTGTGATTACGCAGCTATATTCATCATGAGAGATAAATAATTTTTTAATTCAACAAACAAAGATATTAATATACAATGATTTTCTAGTTACTATAAACGTAAGTCCAAACCCTCTGAAATCACCTCATCTATCGTCTCATCACCTTAATGGGTTGTAGAAGTAAGCTGAAGGAGAAAATATTAAAAGTAGTAATGCGATGCTAATCATAAGGTAAAATAATTCCAATATTTTCACATGCGGATCTTCAACCCACTTGAGGCAACACTTTTTTCTATCAAGCGAGCTAGAATTTTCATGCAAATTTTTTTTATTCATAAAAAAGAACAATTTTACAGGGTTGGGAGGTGAAAAATTCGAAATTTTAAAATGAGGACCACCCTCGGTAGATAAGCACTGCAAATCCAAAATGAAAAACATCTGTTCTCATAGAAATGATCTTTCATTCAGCCTTTATACTATCATGATTTGGATCCATCATCATAAAACAGAAGAACGACCGATAAGCTGGTACGATAAAATCCAAGACATAAATACATAGTTTACGAGGTGAAATTCAATTTGTACTAAGTAACCTTTTTTGGGAAACGACCTCAAGAAAATATAGGCTAGAATATTTTGTCCACCAAATGACGTTGGAACAAACATTTTTTTTTCGACACAAATGGAAAACAAATTCGAGACGAAATTATTCGAGTACTACATTATTGCAGTTCACCAGCTTTACGACCAGAACGTGTCGACTCGAAAATCTATTTTGAAAATTTTATACATCTTTCATACGATGTTCCCTATGTATGTCGGAGCCATTGCTTCACGTTGTTTTTGGTTTTGTCTTTTTTATCCTTTCAAATTTATGTTCTTTTTTTCCACCAGCAGGTGTCACAGGCTCTTTGTATTTATTTTAGTTTACGATTCGTTCGAATTTATTACTCGCATATATACCCGGCCTTTATACAGAAAGTGTACAATCGATTTTTAAATAGCCTTTCCACAAAAGCTTCACGTTTTTTACTCGCGTTTCTCTAGATGATACTCGATTGTGAAATGAGAAAACAATCGATACGATACTGCCACATATAAATCAAAATAGCAAATTCAATTTTCGTCCACTCTATTGATGGTTACAGCAGCACTCTGCATTTGAAATATTTTTCATAAAAAGTGAACTGACTGCGGTCATATCGTAAGGTGAACAAAATTTCAATTTTTTGAATCATGCGTCGCGATTTAGACCCATTTTGGAACATTTTTCAATTTTTTTGGCCATATCTCGCCGGACGAGAGTCGCCGCCAAAAATGGCCACCAGATTTGTGCTCGGCGACCTCGAAAACCCCCATACCAGTGCTTAACTTACAAAATTTATTCTCTGAGTAGAAATCAGGAAATGCAAAGTTTTTGAGCATATTATACTATAGGAGAAATTTTAGTTCAACTGAAATACATTAGCAAATTATCGAATTATCTGTCTCATTAAGTTACTAAATGATGAAAAAAATTTGGCAAAAAAGCAGTGTTCATTGGGATATTGCATAATATTACACAATAATCTCCGAATCAAAATTAGCATCGGGTACCAGTCATCAAATTGACCTCAACACATGTGAAATTTATTTAATTTTTCCCGCTGAATCCGAGTCTGCGACCCCTTTTGCTCTACGTCGAATAGGTAAACTTTCAAGGATGATAGGGGGTTAGGTCAACCAGATTTGAAATTAGCCCCACCAGTTCGAAGAAAATGACCAAAATTTCGTTATATCGTCGGTGGTCTGCTAAATACCTCCTACACAGTGATGAAATTTTTAAAAATTATGCGTTGGGGCTCATTGGATTTGTCTCGAATAGAGAAATTCAACGAACCCAAATACATACATGATTTTCAAAATTTTCAGCACATAGGAGATATTTAGCAGACTATCGACGATATATTTGTATGAAACTCTGATATTGTCCACATTTTCAAAATTCTTTTTATCAACAGCATTTTTTCTACTTAGCAATATACGTAGAAGATCATACTTAATATCTCAAGAAATGCTCTAAAAAAATTCTCCAGCCGTTTTAGCCACTCAAATACGTTTTATTCAGATAAAATGAAAAGTTCATATTAGATGAGAATAAATTAATATTGTAAATTGCAAAACAAGATGAGCGAATAAATTAATATTGTAGATTGCAAGACAACAATTCTTCAAATAATGAAGTCGGTAGCAATTTAGAGCTTAAGAAAACCCCTTTACTCATCATCCTTGCATTATATTATTTCTAATATACTTATGTAGTTATTTGATTTTGAAGCAAATTTATATTTCATCAGCCGTCTTTTACGCTCAATTTCAAGCAGTATAACGAGAGTACCGAATATAGTAAAATTTATAACTAGTTGCACCTTTAATCGTCTTTGGTTTCCACTTGGACGACTGATGAAAAGGCAATTTCAAACGATTAACTCTGTGGCAGGGTACACGCGGGAAGATTAGACTCACCAAGAAAACGACCGCCCAGCGCTTTTTATAAGCCGTATATTTCATTTCAGTGGCCCACGAAAATATGTCTTCGGTTCTAGCAATTTTGCGAAAACGACGATACACATACGGAAAGGGTTGGGGGCTTAAGGGAGGGGGTTAAGCGCTAAATTCACCAAAACGGTGAAACGAAAATTTAATCTATATCGGTTATTATTTTGCTGGAAACGTAAACTATGCCAATTGGTCGTTGGCCAAAAATATTTTAACGTCCCCTTTTCGCTATAGTCCTCTGCTCCAGCTACTCTGAAATGAGCAAAAAATGGAGGGACAAAATTGCACGTATAACGTCATCAGAAATTCATTCGTGATGTATTGCAAAAATATTATCGTTTCATTGCCCTTTACTCAAACTATACTCTATATAGAACTTTTGATAAAGGTATGGTGCTTTTTTTTTTCTGTTTTGCTCACTCACTCCAGCTCCTTTCCCTTTTCAAGCAATACTTTTTCCACGACTGCTGCTGCCACCTACGTTAGTTTTCAGCGATGAAAACAGAAACGAGGCGTAAATTAACGCGTTACAGCCAATTAGATTCTTATCTTGTGGCTGCGATGTGATTTATTTCGCATTTTGGTACATTATCTGTTTTTCGAATTAGTGTTTTATTCGTGTGAAAAAAGAAAGGGGAAATAAATCGGTTTAAACGTGTAGTTCGCTAAATTTTACAAACTACAATTATTACACAAAAATGAAAATGCATATGAAAGGAAATTTGGAGTCGTACGTTCATGGCCAAGTCTGAGAAAACGTACATACCTGTAAGCTCACTTTGTAGCTTAACTTGTAAGCTCAATTCGTAGGCTCAATTTGTAGCTCAATTTGTAAGCTCAATTTGGGAGCAACAAAAGCTTCGTCCGGACAGACGTCATTATTTATTACGATAACATTGGACACACGAAGACGTACACAAAATCGACTAAAAGTCTCATTAAGCTTATGTTATACATGATGACGTCATCAAATTTACATAATATGCTAGACGACATCATCATACGATATCATGGGACACACACGGACACACAAAATTCCGACTAAACGTCTAGTAAAAATAATTCATTTTTAAAACACTTTTATGTCTCACATAGCCTTCCTAGTTTTCATGTAGTACTTTTGAAGTATATTTTCTCAGCGATAGTCGCATTTTGGGACATGATATTTTCACTATAAGTAGCTGGTTTGGTGCATACAACTGACTCATAGAAAAACTCGATTTTTGAAAAAAGTGGATTCTCAATTTTTGGTAAATTACATCATAATAATCGTGTTTTTCTCATGTAATTCCGCATTAAACACTCCAATTCAAACACAACCTTCGTAAATTTTAAATTTTAACGGTGCCTAGTCAGAATATGGGCGAAATTCCTCTTCGAATGAAAACAAGAAGTGAAAGAATAAAATCGGGTACATAAAAGGACACGAGACAGGAGAAAAAAAGTGGTTCAACATAATGGCTGGATACTTTACGTACGTCACCTATTCTTTGTGGTAATATATTATTCCCCTGTGCGACATAATGTCTTTTATGGTGCTCGCATTTTTATAATCTGTATAGGTAAGAGTCTAAAATACCAAAATTTCCATTAGATAAGGTTGAATGCCTATGTAATATATTTAAAAACGAGCAGCTCAAAATTTATTTATACCACGACACATTCTGTGAGTGTAAGAAAAATGGATAAATTCTATTACTGACGACCAAAATAGTAATTTTTTACTTCGAAATTGCCATCGCTTGCAAAAATTTTTCAAGGAATGGTGATTGCGTTACAGAGGAAACCTTGAAGCACCAAAATGACGTGAGCGAGTGTATGGGCAATAAAAGTACTCTTCAAACAATGGATTTTGTTGAAAATTAATCAATTTATTCTAAGGTGACAACTGACAAGGTTTAAAAATTTTAGATTTTTTTTTCTTAATTTTGTTGCATTTGGAATTAAAATTTCAGTGAATTCAAACTTATGTGATGTTGCTCTAATAATATGTTTTTAACAGACAATTATTTAATATAATTACTTATAAAAAAAAATAGCTAAAAATAGTTTACAATTGCTCTGATTTTTGGCAACGTCTCATTTTGTTCAAAAAATTTTGAATTTGATGTTTTTTACCACAAAGTGTTTATCGCATCTCATTTTATATAAAAAGAGAATATTTTTCCTGAATTCTTCAATTTTTAAGGAGTATGCAAGAAGAAATCCGAGTTATCAACCCAAGTAATTGAGAAACTAAATCTTGCTACCTAATCGAGATTATTTTAAATTAGACTAAAGACTGAATACCCGTGTTGCTATAGAAATATTTTGCTTTTTTCTGTTGTTATTTCTTTTACTTATTCAATAAATCGAGTTAATTTCCATTAGTTTGACATTTTATCATTTTCCGCGTCTTTGCTCCGTTACCCGCTCATTTTATTTTTCATTCGTCAAAACTACAGTCCAAATCTGACAAACAATATTGAAGATAATAAACATCAATTTTAATAATCAATTTCAGAATTTTAGAATTTACCCAAATACTAATCAAATAAAAATAATGTCAACACATCAACAAAATTTATATCGAAAAAATCATAATCCTGTGCAGTCTGCACGGCTATTTTTCTTTTCGACCGAAAAAAAAAACAACAACAAATTCGCCACTCTCAACAAAACTATTCATGCTCTGAATGAAAAGAAGACCGTTCCTGACGGAGGAAATGACGGTAGAAATGAGCTCACGCGCATGCGTCGAAAATTCGAAGAAACAGCAGCGCTGAGAAAAGCAGGCGCGAATTTTCATTAGTTCTGAAAACACTGGCGAAAGAGATCAAACGTATTTTCCGATAGCCACAGGAGGAAAATGGTAAGCAAAAATAAAAATACAACTTTACCCCATTTATTAGATTAAGCGTGTTAATTTCTTTAATTATCTTCAGATTTCTCAATTTTTATCTACGATAATTTTTTTTTAAATCAAGTTATTTTTAGAAGCGAAAAAGTAAGACTGGGTGGAACTTGTGTTTTTTCGAATTCCCTTTCTCTCTCGGAAAAATATTTCGAAATTGTATACGAAAAAATTATTTAAAATATTTTTTATCTTATCTTTCTTTTCTTTTTTTTTTTGTCGGAAAAACTAATTTTATAATTTCGGTCCGTATGATGCTTCAGTTGAGAAGTCTCAAGCCTGTGATATGTTCAATATGATCTCATCGAGCTGAATCGATTTTCACCAAAATTTGATCAAATTTTGCTCAATTATATAAATTAAAACAGTGTGACCTATTTGCATTAAAGTATAACCAGAAAAAAAAATTCTTTGGTGGACCAAACGAGCCTTAAATATTTACGATGGGTCACCTGAAAAATGGCATGTTGAAATTTGTTGGATATGCACATCCAAGGAGGAGAGGGGGGTGGGTTCGGTACCTGAAATTTTTTCAATGACCTAGCGCCCACTCAGCACCCTCTGATTACGTCCCTGCCCGTTTGCCTGATTTGTATTATCAATAATGAAAGATAAATTGATATTTTTGGAATTATTTTTTCTGAAATGAATACTCATACCATTTCTAACTTCTTTTCATCTTTAAAATCAATGCAAAAGGAAGTTCTTCTTGAGAAAATGTAGTAAAAAAAATTCACATTCTATCAAATAAAAAAAAAAAAGAAGAAAACCAGTTGGGTACTAATATTAAATGAAATAGCATTTTGCTTGTTCTGTATTAAACATACAAAACACTACCGACTATCTGTGCGTTTGAATTACGCTGATATTTTTGATTTTCTTTCCACCCAAAAAAAATTTCAATTTTTGCTGGATAATAGAGAAAGAGTGAATTTCTATTCTTATATCGAATAAATGAGACTTACATACGATGAATGTTCAAGATTTTAGAAGATAAGAAAATTATCAACGCATAAATGTTTCCAAACGTCTTAGTCAAAAGTATAATTTTTATGACTTAGAAAATGATTTTGCTTTGTTTGGTTTCACAGTATGGCTTTGTAAATCATGCTTTGGAGTTACTGGTTTTGAAAACATTCGGAGAGGAAACATGGGAACGAATAAAGTAATTTCACTCACAATATTTACAAGCAGACGAATCTCTCTATCTATCGATATATTTTTTAATCGTACTAAATATTATTTTCAGAAAAAGTGCCGACGTCAATATGGACGGACAGTTCCTTGTGCGCCAAATATACGACGACGAAATGACTTACAACATTATAGCAGCGGCTGCCGATATCCTCAGTAAGTTTAGATTTTCAAGAATAATATAAAAATTTTGCATTTTGTTAAAGCAACATTAAAACGATAATCATAAATTAAAATTTCGATTTTTTTCAGATATACCTGCAAATGCCATACTGGAACTTTTTGGCAAAATGTTTTTTGAATTTTGTCAAGATTCTGGATATGATAAAATATTGCAAGTGTTGGGTGCCACTCCTAGAGACTTTCTACAGGTAAAAATATTCCACTGATATTTCAAAAGCTTGACCGTTTCTTTTGTCATATTTCAAAAATAATACTCAATACTGAAAGAAGCTAATATTACAAAATTTTATTTTTGTATGGAAGAATTTAGATGCCCTGCACGACCATTTGGGTACTTTATATCCTGGTATGAGAGCTCCATCATTTCGTTGCACTGAGAGACCAGAAGATAAAGGTTTACTGTTGCACTACTATTCGGACAGACCTGGTTTAGAGCACATCGTTATTGGCATTGTGAAGGTAAGAGCTTCTCTAAAAGTCAATAGATTAATTTTCTGTAGAATTTTATAAAATGTATCTCATTGATAGCAAAGTCACTTCGCTTCAATAGGTAATCGCAAATTCTAATTTTAATTTAAATCACAGATCCTAAATTATAAGATACTAATACTAGACGATAATATTCAGTGTTTTGGAATAACTGACTTCGTTCACTTGAAATAAAAGGTTATGAAGTGTATAAGAACAACTGGCGCATTCTGGAAGAGATGAATGAAATTCAAAGTACAAAGTACGGTGATATAGGTCGTGCCACTTTGTTGCTGGATAAATAATATATCGTCGTAAATTGCAGTTTCTTCAACGAACATTTTGAATTAACAACGAGCAAAATTAAGTAGATCTTACTGTGAGCTGTCAAAAAGATGCTCAATTGATTTGAAAATTTGAATAATAATATGCAAGAAGTGGACCACTTTTCTTCAAAAACTGAGTTCTTCTAAGGTTCAATCATGTATACCCCAAGCCCTACTCAAAATAAAAATATTATGTCTCAAAATGCAACCATCGTTGAGAAAAAAGATTTCAAAGTTGAGTTGCTACATAAGAAGGCTATATGGGATTAAAAGTGTTTTTTTTTCTCTCTCTCTCATATAAAATAATTTGAAAAAGTACTCATCTTTTTCTTGCATGTCACCGTTCATTAATTGAAATAAATTTTTTTTTCATGTCAAAACCTCGAAATAGGAGAGGAAAATATAGAATGGGAAAGACTATCACTGTTTTCATATTCTCATCTTTATCTCAAAAATTGTTATCATCAAATATGACTAAATGCCAACGGGTTAAATTATTATAACAAATGGCCACACTGCGTTAGACACAAGAAGACAAAAAACTAAGAAAACAATTCCAAACTTCAACATTTGGGAAAATAGATATACACACATAAATATTTCAGATAAAAAAAAAATGTCTTTATGGCCGGGGTCGCCAACCATTCGATATTTTACCAGACAGTTCAGCATTTTAAAAATATAATGCAATTGGTCCAAAATGGTTTGGTGAACTCGAAAACTTTACTATACAGATATATGTCCAAATATTCATTTCAAATTATGAATAATATCCGGTGATTTCTCAAAATTTAAGAATTTTAAGAAACAAGTGGTGATATTGAAGGGTGAAGGGATATGGGTAGACAAAATTGGTTCTTTCTAATTTTTTCCAACAGGTATATCTCAATGTAATGCAATTATAGTGAAAGAAGGTATGGTAAACTCGACAACTTAGCGATTGAGATTGCCAATATTTACTTGAAACTATGAATAATATACGGTAATTATTCGAAATTTAAGAATTCAAGAAAAAAGTAGGGTAATTTGGGTTGGAGGAAAGATCTGGGTAAAAAATTGGCTTCTTTTCATTTTTTTTTTCAACGGATATCTTAAATTTTCACACATTTTTTCGTACCTATTTGAGGTGTCCAGTATTTTGAAATATTGAATTTGGCAACCTTATCCGGGCACAAAGTTTAGTCTTGTCATTCATCGATACTTAAATAATCATAACATTTACAGGAGCTAATGATTTTCTGGGGCATATTTCATAAAACTACGAGGGATAAATGAAACTTTCACGCGGTATCAGATAAATTAATTAAATCGCAAATTGCAGGAAACAAGAAAATCATTCAAAGTAAAAATTCTATTAATTTTCCTCCTCATCTCAGAAATATTATCTTCTCAACTCATTGAGATGTTTCTTGGAGCTGGATTATGTTCTTCCAGAAATTCATTTCCTCAATATTCAAACTCAACGTTTTTAGTTTGCAAATCAAATAAATCGATGAATAATAATGTAAACACTCACCGTATTTTCTTATCACATTTACAGGCAGTGGCCAGCAAACTACATGGAACTGAAGTCGAGGTGGAAATCGTCCAAACGAAGAAAGATTGCGATCACGTACAATTTCTTATCACCGAAAGATCAAATCAGAGGCAAGAACAATACGAACAAGCAGCCGAAATCGAAATTCTATCACTAGGTAAATTAACATCAAACTCGCGATTCACGAAGCACACCCACTCAAATAAACTCGAATTTATAATTTTGGTAAAAAATAGAGAAAAAAAAATCCACTTCTCGAATTAACGATCAAAACGCGCACTAATGGTCCAATATATATTTTTGATAAGAAAAGTAAACGACATCGAAACACCTTTTTGCACCTCTGTTCGACTAATTTAGCTTTTAAAAATTTCGTTTTTCCATTTAAAAAAAAAAAAAATTGAAAAAATTAAAACATGTTTCCGATTTCTTTCTTTTCAAGGAAAGATAAGGAGACATGTACAAAATAGTTAGAATTTATGCACGTACGATTTTGTTGTATTTCAGAACCAAAAATAAGTCCGTACACGTTTTGCAAGGTTTTTCCATTTCATTTGATGTTCGACAGACGTTTGAATATTTTGCAAACTGGCTCCGCGATAGCCCGAGTCGTACCTTTGGTTGCATCATCTTGCAAACTGACGGATATTCTCAATCCAGTGAGTAATATTCTGAACAAGTATCGACTGAACTCGTCGTAACAATGAGAAGAGATAATGAAATCATTTCGAATTATATCATGAACACTGCGAATATCACTTTGAGTCATAATTTTTTTGATTAGGTCAAAATGTGGCGTACTGGCGTTGTTAAGACGTCGTTGGTTCACGCTACGAAAACGAATGAATTGTGTGATCAGTGGTGCCGGATGTGGTGATACAAAAATTCTCAATTCGTAGAGGTAGAGATTGAAACAGTGTTTCATCTTTTTCCTTTAACCTTTGACACTTCGGTTAAGAAAAGACAAAGTCAAGTGCGAAATTGCATTTTTCAAGCGTATTACAACCGGCGCTGCGAGACTGTCAATTGAATATTTGATAACTGGAACGAACACGTCAAAACTGATAACTGAAAGAAACATAATTGAAACGGTTAATGAAAAGACATAACAATAAAACGTAATGAGTGGGACAAGGATAGCATATTCTCCATTCTTATCTCTATGTTTTCATCCTAAAACGCAGTGGCGTCTGCTCTGGGTGTGCAAGGTGTTCAATGCACACCCAACCAAATTCAAAAAGAAATTTTGTCTGTGATTATGGTGATAAATAAATTATGTGTATTTTGTAAGCATATGGCATATATTAGATGGTGTTGTGACAGAAAATTCAACGTAATAAATTTTTATTTAAGACGACAGAAAAACCTGAAAAACCTTGGTTTGAAGTTCAACATAATAAATTAAGTGTACTGAAATGAAATTTATCAGAGACAGATGTAGCATTTTTTTTAAAATTTCTCCTTCTTTTGAAGTTGAAAAGGTTAAAACAATGATCTTTTTACTGAGAAAATATATGTATGAGTGCAATAGTGCATTATTGCAATAATTTTCAAAGTTACAGTAAGGTAACTTTTTTACCAACTGATGCAATAATCTGTTCAAAGGTGACTTCTTAGTTAATTAGTGAAGAAAATACGTACTTACAAAAAATGGATGATAAATTAATTCTTTTGTTAAGTAAAAGCAGTGTAATAATATCTTATCACTAATTGTTCTGCAGTGTGGTTCTTTTTCATATTTTTGAATCCAGAAATGTTAGGTAAAACTAATTTATTGTGATTTTCACCAATTGGGACTTCAAGGAATTTTTTTCCTGAAAAATCATGCATTTAGAGGAAGTTTTTTCCTCAAAATCCACAGTGAAATTAAACTATAGCAAGGATCGGGATATTGAGGAAAAATTTTTTACATAATCCAATTATTGGATTTTAAGGAAGAATTTTCCTCAAAATCCAGTTGAACACTTTGACATAACTGCAATGAGCAGAAATTATATCGAGAGGAAAGAGGAGTTCTTGTTAATAGTATACGGTAGGGTGTTCAGAAATATTATAAATTTTTTTCCTCGGGGGTGTGTGTGTGTGTGTGAGTGTGTGTAGTTGGTGAGTGGATATCAGCCATCAAAAAAACTCTGCTACATTCAGGGAAAACAAAAGTTGCCGGCCATGTCTAGACCTAGTTAATAAATTCAGTTCGCTGGGTGTTACTAGCAAACTGGATTGATAACTGAAAGGAGTATTCACCCTACCGAAAAACAACACGAATTGTGAAACGAGAGAGAAGTTGTCTTGCAGTTCTGGGAGTAAACTATCTTTATCTTACCCATTTGTCATAAGCGTAGCTGCCTGCAAACTGCGTTCATACTGCGCGCGCAGCTACCAATTTGACAAAAAAGGTGAGTTACGGATAGCGGCTTATTTATTCCCAAGAGTCAAGACATCTCTCCTCACAATTTATGCCATTTTGTTCGCATTATGAGTTTTATCACGAGGGCTCCTACCAGTTCTAAAATGCAGTTCGCTGGGGATGTTACATAAAACCAGGGTTACCAACTCATGAAAATAAAGAAATCGTATTATTTTACGAATGTTAATTAGTGCGAAATTTTTTTAATCATCCTTTAATTACTTTTCAAACACAATTTTAAACCAAATCATTAATAACTTGGTCAGAGTGAAGAAGTGTTATCTACACTCTTTTTTTTATCAAAAATAAAAAGATTATTCATTTTTTTATTACATCTATTCTTAATAATAAATATGAAAATAATTTTTCAATTCGACAAAGAAGTATACTGAATAACTTTTTAATTTTACAGTTATAGTTACGCTTGAGAGATAGTCCAAACCCTCAAATCCTCCAGATCTATTTTCTGATCCCCTCTCTGGGTAGTGGTAGTGAGTTAAAGGAGAAAATAAATATTTACCAATGCTGATTGCAAAGTAAAATAATGCTAATTTTTGCATGTACAGATTTTCAACTTCCTTGAGGAACTATTTTTTTCAACTTAAGGGGCTGTTTGCATGAATTTTTTCCCCAGCAGAAATGATTCTGCAGGGAAAGAGGTAAAAAATTTCAAGGACCACCCTACTACAGCCCTGTTAGAAAATTTACCCCTATCATCGAAATAACAAAAAAAAAATGTTGACTCCTCATTTCACCTTATCATCGTTAATCTTCGTGGATTTCGTACATGATCGATGTGATCGATTGAATGGACAATCGTTTAAAAACACCCTGAGGAAATATTTATACCTATACGTCAAATCGATCATCGGAAAAGCTTTTTTCTATACTTTATTTATTTTTTTCAACTTTCTCCTCCTGAAGATAGACCACACACATAATATTATCTCCAAATACATAATATGTCTTATTCATTCTGCTAATGCTGGATCATTTTAAATTTCTCCTCATTGTTACAGTACGAGTTGGTAAATCGTAATGCGTTATCAGTATGAGAATATATTCTGTGACTATACGAATTCAATTTGGCAGTATCGTAATATTTATTCTTTCGCTCTTTTAGGTAAGACCACATTTAGATCTGACTTTTGATAATATTTTGGCTCATATCAATACGGTCTACGTTCTGCGAACGAAAGTAGGCATAATGCAGAGCCAAGGAAATGAAGAATTCGCCACGTTACGTCTGAAGGTGAGCTCATCTTTTTTGTAATAAATAAATATAGTCAGCAAGCCTGTAACTCATGGTATCTACACATCTATAATTTGAAAATGTGAATTCCAGAGAGATACAAACATTTTAATTTTTGGAGGGTCTTTGGTATCACTTATAGTTTACGTATACTTCTATTTTGCAGGGTCAAATGCTATATTTGCCAGAAGAAGATTTGATGTTATTTTTATGCTACCCGAGTGTTGTGAATTTAGATGATTTAACCAGGTAAAGTTTTTTGTAGCTTAGATAATCAGTTTTTTTTTAGGTCCTTAAGGCTCGAGTCTGTACTGTTTTTTTTTTTACATGTTAAAAATTGCCTTCATACATTCGTCTGAGATTTAGCCTTTTATTTATGGATGCTTCTACTGCTACCATTTTGTACGATTTGAAATTTTTTAAATTAATTTCAACAAAAAAAAAAGGAGCTGAAAAATAATTTTCTCTGGCATCACGTAACTCACAGGATCCTTCAGATATCATAAGTCTATCAAACAGAGCGCAACAACAATCTTCTAACAATATTTTTCAAAATTTCAAGCTATACTGGTATAAAATTGAGTCATGAGGAATGGGCTCGCTTATATAAAATAATCTAAAGCTTGACAGAATCTGATAACATAAAATCTCTAATTTGATTTTAATTTTCAAAATATGTTATCTAGAATTGCGAATTTTTGGAACTACAGCCTTAATTTGGCCTTTAAAATTCCCATTTCTCCCCCCTCCCCCAAATAATATAAGTTTATGTAAGAGTTAGTTGAATTGCAATAATTTAGAACCATTCGCATTGCAGACGTGGATTGTATATTAGTGACATTCCACTGCACGATGCTACTCGAGATCTGGTGTTGATGTCTGAAAAATTTGAAGCTGATTATAAACTGACAAGGAATCTGGAATTTCTTACTGATAAACTGCAACAAACATATCGAGAATTGGAGAGCGAAAAGAAGAAAACGGATAGGTAACTTTAATATCTGGGTTCATTTACCAACTTCTGTTTAATAAATGTGCTAAATCAGGCGAAATGCTTCATAAACTTGGGTCACAATAATATTGTACTTAGAGTATTGAACTAAAAACAAAAGAAAAACGTCCAGTTCTAAGTTACCTTGGCTGTTCAAAGTTACTTCATAGGGTGCTAAATATTCCTCAATAAAAAAAAAAGTTTGCATTCATTTGCGTTTGTAGTAGGTCCACAGAATTGAAAATTCATACAACAACAGATATGTAATTGTTTTCATAGAGGCTTTAACTACATGGCTATTATATCATTCAATCATAGCAGTGTCATAGGTGCTGGCCCATTATATTTTGCAATTCTTTGGGCCATCAATACACAATGAGAGTATCGAATATTTCAACCAATTGGATTGTAACTATAGAGACGAGGTTTTTAAGGTGTGGAATGTTGGCAGTAGCTAGGCAAGACCACACAACTCTCAGACTGCAAAGCTGAGTATCTAACCAGAGCGTTAGGCAGACCTCAGCGAAAAATACTCAAACGTATTCATGATAAATTATTTTTTGTATTAACTGCAGGGAAGAATTATAGACGCATTAACATGACTTATACTGTATAGCCTATTCAAGCAATTCTCATCATTTATTTTTTTCCGCTGCTAATTTTTCAGAAGAAAAAAAACCCTCAAATTCAAGTAAACTTGAATATAAAATACGTGCATTATCAAATAGGTACTCGAATAAGTGAATAGAATTCTCAAAATCAAGCCATTGAAATCGAGAAATTGGTCGTGCGTTTCATGTTTCTATATTGAAACAGAGTACAGATAGGAATTTCTAATTTTTCGTATTTTTTAAATTTCATAATTGCCTCGGTTGCAGTGAATGATTTTTTTTTAATGTGAAAGAAATTGACATTATTCGTAAAATTAATCTATCTTAACACTAGAAATACCAGGTTTCACTCGATTACTCGAAAAATCAGGTGGTGTCATATATGACACCACAAGAGTAACCTCAAAGGACCAGGTGGCGTCGTATGACACAAGTCAGGGGTTCTCAAAATGTTAGTCGTTTGAGAAATCCATCTCAAAATTTTGAGTGGGGTTGTATATGACACTTGAGTGGTGTCGTATATGACACCACCTGGTACTTCTAGTGTTAACGTTTGCCAAGTTGGAAGAAGAAAAAAATATTTTTTGAAAAAAAAAACAGCTTTTAAATTTGACAGTAACTATATTATTTTTTTTTTTAGGTTATTTAACTGAATACTCAGGTACCCTCTAATTTATTAGCAGAATGGTGATAAAATCCAGGCCAATGTACAAAAATCTTTAAAAAATTTCACGCAGAATCCGACTGATTTTATTTGTTTTGGCAACTGTAAAATTTGATAAGTACATTGAAAAGTTTTGTATCGTTGTTTAGCGTATTATATACCTCGAAAAACGAAAGATTAAAGCATCAAATTTATTTAAAAAAAAAAGCCAAAATCGAATTTGTTTTGTCACCGACAACGAATTTGAGTACACGTATCTTGCTATAATATGGGCTTGAACGACATGGCTATTATATAATTTAATCGGTGCTGGCCCATTATAATATTTTGCCATTCTTAGAGCCATCAATTCTACACATTAATTAGTGTATCGAAGAATTACACCAAATGGATTGTGAGTAAAGAAGGGGTTTATACGGTGTGGAATGTTGGTAATAGCTGGGCAAGACCAAACAACTTTTAGACTACAAAGCTGAGTATCTAACCAGAACGTTGGGTAGATCTCAATTAAAATACTAGAATTTATTCATGATAAAGTATTAATCAGATCAATTAAGAGGCAGAATGAACAACCTAGTTACTTATATTCAAGTAGTTCTTATCATTTCTATTTTCCGTCGTTAATTTTTCAAAAGAATTGGAAATTCATGTTCAAATAGACAATAAAACACGTGATCGAATTTTTGAATAAGCGAATAGTATTTTCAGTCAACTGTAGTCGAGTATAATCTCTCTCCACTGGAACTGATTATAGATGGGAAATTTGTAATTTATTGAATTTTATTACACCCTTAGTTGCAGTAATTGATATTAGAATTTTTTTATATGGAAGAAATTACATTTAAAAAATTGAAATTTATAAGCATGCCACCCGTTATAAAATTTGAATTCATAGTTGAAATTAATTTGTACTACCCCTTGATTTTATTTTTCAGTCTACTTTATTCGGTATTGCCTATCAGTGTTGCCAATGAATTGCGACATGGCAGGTCAGTTCTGCCAAAGAGATTCGACTGTGTCACATTACTATTTTCGGGAATAGTCGGCTTCAGCGATTATTGCGCAGTAAATTCAGATTCCAATGGTGCTATGAAAATTGTCAGAATGCTAAACCAATTGTACACAGCCTTCGACACACTCACTGACCCCAAGAAAAATCCAAATGTATTTAAAGTAAGTGTTTTGGGTGCCTCAAAATATGAGAAAAATGATAACTGGTGAAATTAGATAGTCAATATTTTCACGTTCATGACGATATTGAATTTGAAAGAACAAGTTGAAAATTTAAAATTGAATTGGCAGGTGGAGACTGTCGGTGATAAATACATGGCAGTAAGTGGTCTACCGGAGCCTTGTCAACAGCATGCTCGATGTATTGCCAGATTAGCATTAGATATGATGGATTTGTGTAAAGAAGTCATTGTCGACAACATTCCAGTGGTAAATATTAAACATTTTGAAATTAGTGTAGGTCTGCTAATGAAACAGAAGAACTTTCATCGAGTTCATAACGTACAAATAATGAAATAATCAAGAATATTGTTTTCTTAACGTCAAGTGAAAGTGCTGGTTGTTGGTGAAAGAACAGGCATCTTTATTAAATACTTCAATCAGTGGATTCCCGAATATGGGTGTATAATGAAATTTTCTGTAAGCAAGGGTGCGTTCACCATAAATATACTTTCTTCAATAATTCAGGCTTTGTTTGTATGTAAATTATCAAAAGTGCTTATAGTTATACCTTCACCGAGATATTAAAAAAATTTTTATTGAAAAAATTCAGTCCAAAATAGAAAATATATTTCATTCTGTCACACTTATAGGTAGTTGGCAAACAAAAATAAAGTCTTATGAGAATACTGAAAAGGACGATGTATATTAAATTCTAGAAAATTCCGGCATTGGGAAAACAGTCTTAGCATTTCTGTGTTGAATATTTAATAAAAAAAAGTATCTGTTTCAACTTAACAGAGAATCACGATTGGAATTCACTCAGGAGAAGTGGTAACTGGAGTCATTGGTCACCGAATGCCCCGATATTGTCTTTTTGGCAACACTGTAAACCTTACCAGTCGTACAGAGACAACTGGAGAAGCTGGAAGGATTAATGTTTCGGAAACTGCATACAAGTGAGTGTTTCTCATGCTTGGTTTCATAAATTCTGCCATCCTCGACTTCACTCCTTGCATGATCATCGAGAAAATTCAAAAATTTTCATTGAGCAATTTTACAAAAAATTCTAATTCAAATAAAGCTTGATGGTTGACCTTCGAAATTTGCTTTATTCTTTTGCTTTAATTGATCAACCAATCAGAGTTAAGAACAAATTAAAAATAAAACTGATTCGTCCTGATGGGCTGATGGAAAAAGCAAGAAATAAAAGCAAGTTCCTATGGTAAATCAATCCTCAAGTCTGTCAGAAATTAGGAATCTCACTTCGCCAGCAAAAGCCCAAAACCTGCTAACTTCAAACTACCGAATTAAAAAAAATATCTACACCTAAAAGGTGCTATTGGCTTTGGTAGATTTTCACCTGATCAGTGATAGAAAGAATTTTCATTTTTTAAGACTTAGCAGGTTTTGGAGTAAATCCGGCTACTTACTTGTACATCAGATTTTTTTCAAATCTTTCAAAATACTTGAGGTGAAATTCAGCGTTACTCTCATAAGTCCTCAAAAATTTTATTTCCTCAGCAGTGTACCGAAACTTGAAAAGTACCAAACTTCCAACAACATCTCTCAATATCTTCGTCACAACTATCTTAATCAGTCTCCAAATTTATATATCGTTCCAGAACCTTAGGTATATGCAACACTTCTACACTAGCAGGCAGTAAATGCATTTTTGCCAAATAATCTCTGGTTGCACATTTGGCTAAATGCTTCAAACTTCTTGGCTCTTCCACATCCTCCAGTCGTAACTCCTGCATAAACATTAACCAAACAATTCGAGTGTCCTCTTCTACTTCTTCTGGCTGCCACACAGCGTAGATAGTGGGTATCGACCGAATAAATATTTTGAAACTCTCTACCATTGAGCTTTGTCCAAACAAATTAGGCCCACATTTCTCCAGCTTCTCCACGAATAGCTGGAAAATCGAGAATTTTTCGAAATCTTCGTGCATGAAAGGTAAATACGTAATGGCGCCGTATTTGATGAGCAAAATGACGATATCCCATTTTTCAGCTTTAACTGCAGTCTTGAGGGGTGATAAATTTTCGTAGCAATTCATGGGGATGTCGACAAACCTACGACCACTGTCCCCATCCTGCGGGAAGGTGAGACGACCTTTGGTGGCGTGCTGAAGAAAGTAAATACAGGCGTTTAGATTTTCAGTCGGCGATTTATAATAGCTGCGCCAACCGGAAATTAGTTGAGTGACTTTGGCTCCGAATATGGCGCATTCGAAAAATTTTTCAAACGTTTTTTCGCACTCGTAGATATGCTGTAAGAGGGTTGAAACGGTATCTGTGTCGGGTAGATTTCTGGAATAACACAGATTTGCAGCCACGTACAGCACATCGTGATATTTGCCAAATAAGCAGACTCCACTGTTGCCTAGTTTGTACTTTTTGTGGAATGAAATGGCAGCGTGCACTATCTGAAAATTGAAATAATATTAGAAATATGGAAGAGCAAATAAATTGCCAAAGTGGTTACTTAAGAGCTAACTATAGCTTTTTCTTAGTGTGAATTGAAAACTAAAGTTTTAGTTCGTTACTGTTATACTTATTTTCTAATGCGTCAATATTTTCTAAGATGGACATTTGGGGAGCTATGCTCCATAGAGATGAGCTACCCCAAAGAGAATATTAAATTAGCTCTTCGTTTTGAAGAAATTAATTGAAATTTCAATTTATTTAAACTAAAATGCTGATTTTTTCGTATTTTTCGCATTTGTTGCATGTTTTCTAACAGAAAAAACATATTTAGCCCCTTCCTCAAAACAAATCAAAACCACCAAATTTTATTGAACTCTTGAAAAGACCAGGATGTGTCATATATATATGACACCACCTTTGCAGCGCAGAACAGACTAGATGGCGTCATAAATGACAAAAGTCAGGGTTGCTCGAACTATTTCTCTATATGTGACCGGGTCTGGGAATAGCGACCAAAGGTCGGCAAAATTGACTCTGAGAGAATCGAGTTTAATATAAACAACCGACAGTTCCTTTTCTTTTATTAAAAAAAAAACTTTTATTCGAATTCCAAGTATCAGGGTTGACAAATTATCAAACAAACAAAAAATTACTTGATTTGGTTTCAAGTCAAAAATAATTATAGTGTCATAAAAACGAAGCTACCTTTTTTAGTTCGGTGTCACGTATGACGTCATCTGATAATTTTAGAGCCATTACTAATTTCAATGTTTAATCCATATAATCAGGAGAGAAATATGGATTACCACTTACACTTTGCTACTTTCTGTCACTTATTTATTTTTGTAAAAATTACGTTCTTACCGTTTTGCATTCCGATTGTCCATCTCCATCGTCATTTTTCACACGGAATTCGTCGATCACGGTGTTGAAATATTCTTCCAATTTCTTTCGAGTTTGATTTTCCAACAAAAATCCACGACCTAATTTGGTGAACGTGTCTTCGATCAGCCATTCTAGTGACATTACGTTACACGCTAGTCAAATAACGATTCTTTCTCAAGAGCCATTTGAAATTTTGCAAATATTACCAAAACAAATCTATAAGCACTTTTCGCGAAAAAAAAAAAAATTGTAAACCAATAATTTGCGAAATTATGAAGAAAAATCAAAACAAAAAAAGTTTAAACCAAAATATAACCAACAATATGTGCACCATCGAAATCGAAAATAATAGTCGAAATTAACGAATTAGTCTGCCTTATTTGATTTATGCTCGCCAATTAGGCACACCTTCAGCACTGATGTAATATTTAAAGGAGATAATTATTGAATACGGTTGAAAGAAATTATACAAATAAAAAGAAAAATATGTACGATAAATCGGAATCCTTAAATGTGTAGAAGTTTTATGGTTGCTCCTTGACGCATCAGGATGGCATTATGGGTTACTTAAAATGAAATAAAGGTGAAAAAAATGTCGTCGGCTTTTCCATCTTTTTTTTTTTTCCCATTCAAACAATTTCCGTTTAATGCGATTAAACTCTACCTACTCATGTACAGAAAAAAGTTTCCGACACTGAGCAGACATTGAATTTTTTGGAGGCTATTGGCCTCGATTTCAAGTGGATAGACGAAATGGAAAGCCAATTAGTGCATCTTTCAAAAATTACCGCTGTGTATTTTACTAAAATATCAATTCCTTTTCCTGCTTTTGCGTGCAACCAGTGGTATATAATTTCACTCTTGTTTCCTAGAATGAAATTGAACAGTGCTGGGTTAGACTTTTATGGATCTTGAAGCCAATAATCTAACAGTTTTTACTTTTTTTTTTTCAATATATGTTCTTTACATAATTTTTTTTAAACATCTAAATAAAAATCATCTTGAGAAATATTATTTTTTTTAGTCTTCAGGTTAATTGGTGAAGAATGTATGAATTTATTGTTTAGAGAGATCAGTTTTCAAAGATGCTCCATCATTTTCGCGATTAATTTTTCGAACTTTTCACTCATTCTCATTCTATAATTGGTTCATCAAATCCGTCGTGTTAATCTGGTCCTGATTTCGAGTCGAGATATTATGAAGAGTATAAGGAAAATGGATATTCTAATAAAATTCTAAAACTTGTCCCCTACAGAGTAAAATTAAACAAAATTCGCCTTTCAGCAAAATTTGTCCCCCAGTAAGACACCAAAAGAGAGGCTGCGGGGGCTCGAGCCCTCCCTCAGGCATTAGAATTTCACCAAAATTAAGACTGAATAAAATATTTTCTGTCTTATTCTATTTTTTGGTGATTATAATTCAACTCATTGTCAGTACTTCCCTGAAAAATTTCCGGGGGCACCACTGTGCCCCAGGCCCCAAGTAATAACAATTTAAAAACTAATTGACCCCAAAGAATGTCATTTGCCCTCTCTAATAAAGCACCCCTGTTACAGGCCCCTGAGAAGGGGTAAGTGATTCACCAAACTACACAAAAAGTTTAGTGAGAATCTGCATAATTTCTGGACTTCGGACCACTTTCCATCCCCATGGGACATCACTAAGCTCATACAAGCTTTTTAATGTACCTATCAGACTTATCAAAGAGAATTGGATAGAATTTCATCAAAATTACACGACTAAAATCTCTGATTAAAGCAGAGAATGGCCACCCGATGGCAACATATACATTAAGTATTTTAATCCACAAAAAAAAAGTTTATTGGATTAGAAAAAATTTAATTTAAATTGAGAAATTACAAGTAACATGCTAACAGTCTCGACTCTCGCACCTACCTCACCTGCGAGAGTAGATTCTGGAAATTTTCATTCTCAGGTTTAATCGTATTATGCTAAACGCTCATTTACATTTTATTCAGACGCCATTATGGCCACGAATCTATTCTAGCTTTTCATATACAACCACTGTTCGTGAATTTATAGTTTAATTTTGTCTACGTATTTCTGGTGGCGTTATTTATGCGGCACGTTGAATAGAAAAAAAAAAAAAACTTTTACGACTATAGCCTCGAGTTTTCACAAAGAAACTTGATGCAAAATAAAAATTACTTTTTCGTCTGATTTGATCATAAATTCCAAAGAAGTTTGACAATTTCTTTTTGTTTCGTCGTAAGGTGTATATCATAATTTTGCCAACCAGGTCTATCTTGGCTGAGTTTACTGCGTAAGTATGAATTTTGAGAAAATTAGATTTATATACAGTCTCTGAGGAGGCCAAAAATTTGAGAATTTAATTTTAGCAATAGCTTTACCTCAACAGGCATGAGTTTGAAAGTGAATTTAAAACAGTCCTATCAGAACTATTCTTTGAAATTATATTAGCAGGTACATAGATAAGTCAACTTTTTCAACTTTTTTTCTTGCTTCACAAATATTTTTTGTGTCAATACTGCAGTCAGTGGCGCTAGCAGGAATTAGCTAAGGGAGGGGACTGAGTTTAAAATTTGTCCTCAGAAGACAGAAATATTGCAAAAAATCCGTGCGAAGCGCGCAAAATTTTTCTAACGTCTTTTTTTTAAATGCAATTTGTTGGCTAAGGTGGGGGTTACAGCTCCCTTGGCTGCTATACTGACTGCAATATTTCAAGATATTTTTGGATAACAGTGTTGCCGCATATATTTAGCCCAATAGATTACGGGTTAGGTATTTTGATGTCTTGGACTGGAATTAAGGGTCCCATGGTAAGTAGATATGGGACAGTCTTATCTATGTTTAACCTCTACAAATGCATGATTTTTTTCAATGAATTCTGTTCATTTTCAATTAACATAGTCATTTATGAACTCAATCTGTCCACTAACGTTTGAAAATCTGCTGCCAAATAAAATATGTAGAATCCTGGTACAGCCTTTTATAAACACTGAATATGTAATTTCTAATTACAGTTGCCTCAAGAATGCTGAAAACAACGATCCGCAGTTTCATTTTCAGTACCGTGGCCCAGTAACGATGAAAGGAAAGTCAGAACCAATGAAAGTGTGGTTCTTGACCAGAAATAAGGAATACGTTGTTTAAGTGGAAAACTCGTAAGGACAAAAAATCAAATCAACATTTTCTAGCTCTGTTTCAACGACCAAACTGAATATGTCTCCTGCACAAGAGGCAGTGGCGGATCCAAGGAAATCCAAAAAAATAGACCGATAATTCACAAAAAAAATCAATTTTCTTGAACCCCTTCCCCTTTATGCTGAAAAAAACACAATCTCATCATTTTAGCATTTACCATGCTTTGAAAAAATTTGGATTCCCCCCCCCCCCCCCAAATGGAGCTCTGGATCCGCCACTGACAAGAAGTGGGTTATCATTACCTTCCTTTTCCATTTCTGTGGAATCAGTCAAGTATTTTCAGTAAGAACCTATTTATATTAGAAAAATATTATTGAATTAGAGTTTATTTCTTTATTTAGCTCCATGTCGCTGCGACATGGAGCTTCTTTATTTTATTTTCTTATGTGTGTTGAAATACATTCCCAGTTATAGTCTAAGAAAAATCTGAATCGAATGCGTTGTGTTTTATTTTTATTTTTTGATGATATTGTCATTATGACCGTCTACATCTACAATAAATCCATGTTTACCTTATTAAAAAAATGATAACCTGTATCTGCTCAAGTATGTGCTATTAGGAGAATTAAGTAGCGTACGTTCAAAGCTTATAAAACGCAATTTTTGAAAATGTCATTTATGTGATCTATGAAAATGTAATTTCTTGTGTAAGAGGTAAAAAAATAATTATCAGGTCAAAAATTGAAAAACTCGCAGGTTTTCATGTTTTGATCTTTTTATGTGCTTATACCTTTGGCAACATTTTGTTAAAGTTTCACACCATCTAACGATATTATAGTTCTCATCTTGAGCTTTTGTTTAATAATGATTTTCCCAAAAATAAAAGTAGAATTTTTTAATTTACATGCCAAACTTCAAACTGTCATAACTGCAATTCAGTCACCTAAGAAAATTTTCTCCATAAAATGCTCACCAAACCTTCTTCTATCAAAAGCAATCGTTATTTCAAATATAAAATTTTCAACTTAAGATAGAATTTTATAAATTATATCAAAATTTGAGTTTCAAAATGTTTTACATTTTCAAAATACAAAATATTGAATGGAATTCTAAAGTATAGGACATCTTTCGCGCCGAATTTGTATTTCTCAATTTTAAATTTTAATAAAATATAATTTTGAAAATTCCCATTGTCTAAAATGAGGAACATAACTCATGCTTCAATTATTTGAAAAATGGCTCATTCGTAAAAACCAAAATAATAAATATTGAACATTTACCCGAAGCAATGTCACTTTATCATCCGGAAATTCAAAAAGATTTTCATTTCATTCGACAATGTCGACATTTTAGAGTATCGTAATGAGTGCGCTTAGAGAATATAGCGCAATCATATCGTCTTTTGAGCGTTCCAAGACCTTGGTGCCGTTATTTTTCACGCAACGCACACTAAAAAGCGAACAATAAATTCGCGAAAACACCAAAGTAATTAAATTTTACACCACCAACTGCTGGTTTTTCTTCGCTCGCCAAACCATTAACCAGAATTAATCAAGTCTCCGAATTAAATATAGGACTACCCCGCAATTTTTTCTCGCCTTGCATAATGCTAACAGCGTCCCCGAAAACCAGCATTTGTATTCATTTTCGAGGCACAGTTTCAACGAATTACCAGCAATCCTACTATAGCAAAAAGAAAGGCGAATTAGTATTCACTCATTTTCGTAGCACCCTGTGGACGTATCATTTCGCTAATTCGTTCATTTGGTTGCCTTTTTTCTGGCGTGTGCTAACAAATTTTGGGCTGCGTTAATGACAAAGTAGACCAGTGCAAATGCAAATAGAAGAACGAAGTGTGACGTCATTCCTACATCTCAGAGAGAGAGAATATTTAAAAAATTAATATGCTGCATATACTAACTTTGGGATGATTCAGTTTTGAAGTGAAAAATTGATATAAAATGATCTGTATTAAATTTTAGCATTCAGCAAGCTGATTTTCAACATAAGTATACTAATTTTCAATAATTTTCACTAATTTCCTAATAAATTTACCAACAATCCACAAGTTTCCCGGTCAATTTGAACTGACTTTTTTTTTATCCGGAGATTATTATGAAAAATTATACGAAGTCTGGTTAAACACTTCTTTCTTCAACCAAATTCTTTACATTATTCAGTATAACTTATAGAGAAAGATGATTTGATAATTTGCAAACCAAATTCAGTTAAACTAAAATCACTCATAATGCAAAAAGTTTAAGACCTTTGAATTTCTTGAATTTTTTTTAGGAAATAAAATTTCAAGTTTAGCACTGGTATAGGGGTTTTCCAGGTCATTGAAAAAAATCTGCAAGCCACTTTTAGTTGCAGCTCGACCCCAGCGAGGTATGGCATAAAAAAAAGTGAAAAATGGTCCAAAATTAGTCTAAATTGTGATATAGAGCAAAACCATCAGCAGATTTGAATTCTGCTTGAAAAATTACTCGTATATTAATTTTCCTTATAAAACCTGAATTATCCTAAAGATAGTCTGCAGATATTAAAATTCAATAGGCAGTTTTCTCTCAGTGTATTAAATCGACTGCAATGATAATTTGTGATAAAAGATAAACTGGATGCAAACAATCAAAATCGAGCGTATGAATGAGCTACTTCAATTCTCAAGTTATATGCATGCAAAATCATTCACACATGCAGATAAAATTATTATTTTTTCAGTCGAAATCAAACAGTTATTGTTGATTTATTTGATGCAGATGAATTGTCTAACAAAATGTGAAAATGAGAAATCCAAATCCTACTTTAATAGGGCTACACTGAAGAGTGAACTGCACTAGGAGAGCTCATTTGATTCTCTCTGAGGGAAAGCTGATTTCAGCTGCGGAAAGGCATAGTTTCCCTGTCATCCCTCCAAGTCCACCTGTGTTATGATTTCTGAGAGCTAGAAAAGCCACACATGCTTTTCAGATATTTTCGCTATAGTCTAACCTCGAAACGAATTCGATTTCCGATTCATCCATTAAGAAGCAGAAGGAAAATATTGTGAAGGAAATGAAAGACAAATTTTTTCCTTTCGCATTGTCCACCGATAGTACGTTACAGGCAATTGCGCTACCGCATTCACCGAAACGCCATAATCACAATATTATTGTGCACAAAATAAACTGCACTCCTCATTGAGTAATGCTAATACTTGGGCTTGCAAAATACAATTCACGATTATCAACGCTTGTGTTATGCGAGTACTTTTATTCGCCTCTCCTTTGAGCTGGCTTTGTGTCTTTTTTTTCTTTCTTTTTTCTTTTTTTTTTCTCTTTGCTCGCCTTGCACTCTCATGCGACAAAAAACCCAGACTCCAGCGACGTTTCATTGAACTGAAGATGATGAGTGTGTCTGGAGAAAAAATTCTCTTCGTCGTCTGACAATGTCTCTGTTCCAAGTTTGATAATAACAAAGACGAGAATTTGACGGATCAGTAAAATAATTAAGCACAGCTACTTATATTATTTGAGTTCATTTTTTATAATCGCATAGATTTAGATGTCGTTGTTACCCTACTTTTGCCAATCTTAGAAATGATGACTAAGCGTCTTCATAATAATTCGACTTTCAATATAGTTGTTTATTCACTACCCAAATTCCAAAATAACTTTTTTGATGGAGTGACGTAAGTGGATAAAGAGGTTGTTTAAAAATCAGGTGCAGGCAGGCATCATATAACTGTCTAAAAATGTTTCAACAAAAAATACTCAGAAGATCTGCAATGTTATCAGAAGTAAGGATTCAATTCTACATTATCATTATTTAATATTAATGTCCCCTCCTACGGTCAAAACTGACCAGTTTAGGAGGGGTCAACAGATTACAATAATTTTCAATGATTGCGTTTACTGGGGACGGGGAGGGGGTGTACTGGGAAAATGATGAGAGATAATGCAAGAATCTTTGGACTTGGAAAAAATGAAGAGATTTTCTAGATGGATTATTTCTGCTTACTTGTACTTTTTAGACATAATTGTGAAAAAAATTCAGTATCAATTTGTTTTTGCTTAACTGACAAAGAGTCTCTTACTCTGCCATTTATTTTTGGAAAATAAAACGCAAGTTTCAGGTAATCACTGTTACATCTTTAATACATTAACACTTGAATGCGTATCATAAAGTTTTCTACAAAAATAAAATTGAAATATTGAAAAATTATTTTTATAGAATTTTAATTATAAGTAATGTAATCTCAACACGTTAAAGATTCTAATTATAAAATTATCTATCTTGTAATTCGAATTTTTTATCAACAGTAAGTATATTTACCTGTTCCCATTTTGGTAAGAAAAATATTTGAGGAATGTTAAACCTTTGATTCATCCGAAATAGTCGTGAGATGCTTACCTCTGTATTCTCGTCTCTAATAAATCTCTTTCTCATTTTAACACTTGATAACCGATTGTTTTTAAACATTTTCTTGTCTCTTCTGATTCCGTGGTTGATCACTTCTAAAATAGTAAACTTATAATCCGTACCTGTAGCTAGAAACCAGACACAGATAATCGCCACATGTTTCTACCTGCTCTTCGGTCGACAGGTTCCAAGGTACGGAGAGGTAAAGAGCAAGAGAAGAGGAGAGGGAGACAAAGTGGAAAGAGACTAAACATGAAACGAGTCACCTGTGCCAGTGTGAATAAAACGTTGAGATTGAGATCAGGTCTCAGTGAACTGCTTATCGGTTGTCTACGATCATCCTTTGAAATCGCGATCATTTTTATGATTTAATTGCAATTTTTTCTACTTTTACAATTTAATTTGAACACATTTTCAGCAGGTTTCTGGCGTGAGAAATCTGCTATTAATTTACACATCATTTTTTTTCGTTCGTAGAATGCGCGACGTGATAAGTGAACATATTTGAACCGGTTGACTGCAGTGAAATTTTAATTTGTTCTCCTTTAGAAGTGCAGTTCGTGTAACATTTTCAACCTTTGCAATCTGAATTTCGTTGTGTCGGTTATCGTGAACTTGTAGTGATGGTTTTTTTGTGCTTTCCAGTGTGCAGATTTTGATGCAATGGATTTCAGCAACTTTTCATGAAATTCGTAAGTAATGAATCTGTAATTCTACCTACACAGTGCTTCAAGCAAGGAGAAACTCAGAGTGAAACTCAGAGTGAAACTCATTTGTGACTTGATATTAGAATTATAATTGTAATTTCATGTATTTTTAACCCACGAATGACGACTAAATATCAATTCTCAAGTTGAGTACTCATTGCCCATAAGTTGAGAGAATCAGATTTGAGTTACAAACTCTCAAATTCATTTAAACCAAAGCTGCAGATGCTAAAAAAAGCTGTTTAGCAATTCCTACTTCATGATTCGAGTAATTTATTCCCTTTCTTACACTGAAAATTGGTTTTTCGGAGTGTAATTACCACTTAGAAGTAAGTAAACTTGAGGAATTTCAAGAAAATATCGATCTTTCACTATAAGGTCCCTTTTCGCTGGAAGGGGTTTGAGGGTTAAGCAAAGCGAGGGTCTTAGGGGGGATGAAGTCCTAAGTTTTGTGCACAATTTTTTTTGATCAAAGGAAAAATATTTCCAAGAATTTCTCAATTTTTCATGTTACAATTTCAAGATATTCTTAGTTATACACTTGGAAGCACTGCACACGTGTCTGTCTATCATCACCCCATCATTTTCAGGGGGAGGCATTCTTTTTCTAATTTCACCTTCAATCTATGGACAGTTTCTTTCGTATCGTAAATCATTATCAATGGTTATTGGTAAAGTAATTTATCCGAAACTGGTTTCACAATTTCGCACGAGATGCCAGAAAAATGCAGAAATTCTCCGACTAACCTATTTTCGTGATATTTTATCTCCTAATTACTGGATACCAGACTGTACGACGACATTTTTTCATCTCAACATGTATGAGTGTATTCTATGCATGCGTAAAAATGAGTGCAAGAAATGGGCTAAGCAAGATAACATCTGAAGATGTGCATGCCGATGTTGACATTGTATACTTTGCAATCTTAATACAATGCAGTATTCCATGTCGAAAAAGTTTCACAAAAAATAATCCACAAATTATTCCTTTCTATTTTTTTTTTCGGTCAAGAGAAATAGTTTTCGGTTGGATCTGGTACTCGAAGAAAATTTCATTGACTCGAATATAAATTCACAAAAAACTGGTTTTCACAATTTTCTACGCATTTAGAAGATGAAAGCAGATAAATGTTTGATGGTTAAGCAAGGATACGTTGTGGACATTTTTTTTTTCAGCTAAGTAGTCAAATTTTAAAATTATACTTTCTGCAGAAACAGAACCGGTTTAATTTCGGTATGTGTTGAAAAATTTCTTTGTCAAGAATGGAGATGACCACCTAAAGTTGTTATAGGTGCAGAATATTATTTTGGTTTGTTGAAAAATTGGCTGCAATTAGGGAACATGGAATGTTTTTACAGCATTAACATGATTTCTGCCACAAAAATTTTATAGTCAGAAAAATAACCATTATCAAGTCTATAGAGTCTTGATTTCTCGATGGGGTTGACAAATAAATGCTATAAAAATAATTCGAGTTAAAAATTATAAATTCTAGATTAATTGAATTTTCTGATCCAAAAATGTTCAATATTTTCTTCCCAATAACTTCTTATCCATGATTTTCGAGCTACCCGTGCGCCATTTTGTAACAATTACCTCTAATTCATCGAATCGCTCTAAATCACGCTCGCATCATTTATTTTTGCAAAAATCTCTCCTATTTTTCACTGTCGCTGACCATGAAAATTTCGAATGACCGTTGCGAAGTTTAAACTGCTGCTGCTAATACCGAAACAGAAGGAGAAAAAAATTATAGGAAATCTGAGAATCACTGATGTATATTTAATCGTAGAGAGGTTCATAACCGCTAGTTTACTCTTCATTGTTTCCTTCGCACAAACATTCCACATAAATACATAGAAAGACCAAGTGCTCTGGGTGGATTGTGGGCTGAAACATTCATCTCAGCTGCAAATGAACTGCTCGAAGGCGTAGGTAGGGCTGCAAAATATAAGTATAACCATCAATTTTCCTCTCCAGATTCCAGTCGAACTTATAGCCTCCAGTGGGCACTCGTCTTAACACTTTCGGATTTTTGCACCGAGTTTGAATTATCATAATATACGCTTCTTCCACACTATTTATCTGTCTTTTTCTTCTATTGTTTTTCGTATCTTCGATTTCTTCTGCACCTTTCGGATAGGTCTCTTTACTTGGATTATAGGCTCGTGTAGAAGCACGTCCACACTTTGCTGCTTTTGTTCGCAGCAGTGAGGAGGATGACCATTTTGTTTGTTTTTATGGCTAAGCGATCGCAGCCAAAGGGTCACGTACTATTGATTAGTTTTCCACGAGTGAAAGGTTAATTTTTGACAGATCATGGTGTATATACGTATATCTTCTTCGTCTTATACGTCGGTATCTTGATCCACGAAGTCGTTGAATTGGCCACCGTGGTCGTGACCTGCGGCGAAATCGAAACAAATTGATGAGCATTTGTTGTGTTGCGCACCAAATGAGGAACGCGGGAAAGTGCAACATTGGCTGATTTTTTGGCGAAGGTGAGGAGAATGCACGCACAATATATTATATACCTCTAGATGAGAGTAATTATCGATTACCAGAAGTCCTTCGAGAATACTGCACCTGGTTTATTTGAGGCTGAGCCAATACATTGTTAAAGTATACTTTATCTAATAGAAAGGTTAAGCTGCAGTAACGGAACTAAAGAGGGGGGAGGGCAGGGTGGCCATTTATAGTAAAACCTCCATTAACGGACACTCCCCTACAGCGGACAATTTTCAAAGTCCCAACGAGTGTTATGGGCAAAATACATTATAACCTCCAGACAGCGGACAACTCTCTACAACGGACAAAAATTTCAACCATACAAAAGAAAGCCAGTTAGAAAATAATTCTGACCAGATAGCAGCAAGGTATTTTGCACATTCTAACATGTCAATGAGAGATGAGTGAAGATTCAGATACAACAGAAGATTTGGAAATTGCTACCACTTCCACTGTGTCCAACTTTTCCACACCTCTTGGAAGCATCCGGAATTTAATATTCTTTGCTTCCCAAGTTAATGATACAGACGCTTTGCAGCACCTCCACTGCCTTCAAATGCACTACGAACGGCAAATGCTTGAAAAGAATGTTTGTCAAAAAACAATTTTGGACTTTTTTTTGTAAATCCGTACGAAAATACTGTATGTACCTACTTAATTTTTTGATTTTTCAGCCTTTTCTAAGTGCATTTAAAAAAATAAAAGTTGAAAAATTCTCTGTACAACGGACAGTTTTTAATTTCTACCTCTTCCAGCGGACACTCCTCATTGGCGGACACTCCCCTACAGCGGACAGTTTCTGAAGTCCCATCAGTGTCCACTATATGGAGATTTTACTGTATTCCCAAAATAATCTTAAAACCGGAAATAATAGAAAATAAACAGAAAATTGACTTCAGTATCGAGTATCGAGTTTTTGGATGTCAAAATTTTTCAATAATTTTTCTCCCCCTCCCCACCTCACCCGAAAAAAAGATAGTTCTGACACTGTTAATCTGGTCCTTATTTATACATGGCAAAGAGTTTTTTTTGTTGTAATTTCTACTCCCCCTCCCCCGCCACTGTTTATAAGTACTCTACCTATTGCTGGAATACTTTCTGACGTATGGTAGACAGATTCCACTATTTGCGGCATCTCAAAGAAATCTTTATTGAATCAAAATTAACACTAGAAAAACCAGGTTTTACTCGATTACTCGAAGGACCAGGTGGCGTCATATTCGACTCAACAGTAAAAGAACCTCAAAGGATCGGAGAATGTCATATATGACACCTCCTGGTCCTTTGAGGAATGGCGCATCCAAATTCAAACGGCGTCCTATACGATGCCATCTGGTCTTTCTAGTGTTAATGAATGGCCATTTGATGTGAGAAAAATGAACTCAACATATTTTGATGTGGGTATACCCTTATTCATATATGAGGCCATTTACTCGATTAAATCTTGACCTAAAATAATAATCTATAATACATATGAAATACCAAACAAACAATCATTATGGACTTTCAATTGGTTTTTGAATCAATTATTTCGTATTAATCAAGACCTCAGATTTTTCTTGAACAATATTAGATGAACTCATTTGTTCTTTTTGCTTCATTCTTCAACCCCATATCTTCTTCTGTTATCAACGAATTTTACTTTAGCAATTTTACTTGTTAAGAACTTTTGGCACCAGCTTCTATCAAAATTTTATTATAGTTTCTCTCGAGCATTTCAGTAGAATCCATAAGCTTTAATAAATCCAATCTTGTTTTTCTCATTTTTATTTTATTTTATGCCATCTATGCATCCAAAAGTGTTGAAATAACGTTACTATATAAGATACTTGAATGCGCGCGTAAGGCTAATAGGATAGGTACGTGGCAAATATTTTCGATTAAAGTTTTAATTATTTTTTCCAGCACCGAGCTGTGCCTACGTTATTTTCTTGTGGCCGAATTCCCGAGCACGTTCACCCAAACACGTGTTTACTCGTATAATGAATGTTTACTTACACAGCTCTGTACCCCTCTGTCCTTATATTCGGTTTGCATACAGCGAGTCTCTCATGTATTTACTCGTGTGGAAATGGAAGAAGATTTGACCAAAATTTAAGATTGTGTACAAGCTAAATCTCGTTCCACTATTTCTGCATAATATACGTTCTCTTTCTCGATAGGAAACTATTACACCGAAAACAATTAATATTGCAACACTGTATAGATGTCACGATTAAACCATCCAAAATCACTCATACGCCATACAAATCGAAATGTGTCTATGGCCTGGCTATCGTACACCTTTTCGACGTATATTTTACTTTATTATTTTTTTTTTTTACGTAATGAAATGCAATATAACGTCTATTTGATAGATTAATGACTTCCAATATTTTTTCTAGCTGCTGGTTAGCCAGTCCTTTCAATTTGCTTACCAAATCTCGCATATAAATACTTGATCTGCAGTCAAACTTGATTCCTGTTTTATATCGATGTCAACATTTACTATATGGATGGCTATCTACCAACGTATAGTATGGCGATCACTAGTCGAACCATTCTTGCAAAATAGGCTACTATATAGTAGATAGTATGAATTATAATGATTCATATACATATAAGTGGATGAATAAACTTCGATGCCGGTAGATGCTCATGCAAATGATTTAAATTGCTTTTCACCTGACTTCACTTTTTATAAATAGGTAGGTGGTTTCCTTAAGGCAGTTCACTGCCTTCGACATTCTTGCTTTTAAAAGCATTATACGCAACCAATTTTTTAATTACCGATTTCAATTACAGAATAATACAGCAAATAAGGGTGTAGTGCCAAAAATTATACAAACTCAACATTAGTAGAAAATAAAAACGCGAATTGGAGAATTTAAAATGAAATAATATTTGAGTGGAGGCACGTGGTGACTTCAGCTACGTTAAGACTTCATTTTCAACAAAAAAAATTGGTTTTCGAAATAAACATTTTTTGAATTTTATAAGCAGAAATGAGCTTATAAGAATGCATTTAAATTTCTCAATTATACACCGACTGATTAGAAATTTTCAGTACCTAATTAGTCCTTATAGAAGATGTCTGTAAAGTGCTCATTGGCAGAATTTTGATTTTGTTTATGAGTTACATCGTACTGAAAAATATTTATTTTTTTATCTCTTTGAAATTTATTTTAAGCAAAATTTTCAAGTTCCACGGAATGAGCACCCTGAAGACATCTTTTCATAGTAAGTTGCCGAAAATTTCTGATCAGTTGGTGCATAATTGTGAGATCAAAGTGAAAGATTTATATTCTGATGTTCTCACATATTATGTTTTGACAACGCTCCCAAAAATTCGAAATAATTTGGTTCCTTTTAATTTTTGTTCGTTTTGTTTTTCATTAAAAAATGAATAAAACACTCATTTATACGTTTTACGGACTTGACTAGCTCTCATAAATTTTGACAACTAAGATATTTTAACTTCTTCAAAATTGAACTCTCACTCGAATTCACGTTAAAGTTACACGCTGAGCTTGGCTCTCGGAATTCAAGCCGGTTCTCGCAAAGTTAACTCAAATAGATTTAAAATCTGCTCACTTTCCTCATTATTTAAATGCATCGTAGACCAAAGCTCTAATAATATGAAAATAGTTGATCTAGTTTAGTCAAGTGCTTGCATGAGACTGAAGACCCTCAGTTTACTCTTTCAGCTAATTATCAAATTCATTTCGAAGGATTTATATTTTGTGAAAGAGGTTTCAATGCGAGTCCACCAATACTTGCTCAGAATCTTGCATACATATACTCGTATATAAAACATTGTCGAGAGTAATAAATAACCATGTTGACAGAAATAAAAGAAAAACCTTCACATCATTCATTGACGGAGAAAATAGCCTCCCACTAGTCATTAATAGTTTTATTATTAAAATATTCTCAGACGTTCAATATTCAGAAGTTTGCAGTTTCGAGAGTAAACCCAGGTAGCAGTATGAATATTCCAAACTCTCTCTTTGTAGCAATTTTTCACCAAGTATTTTTCCATCAAGAATCAAAAGAAAATTATAATGAGATCTCGTAATAAAATATTAATTAGCACGACATTGTACAAAACGTGTTGCTTCATTAAAAGTATTTTTTTTTCTCTCTGTATTATTCTCTATTCAATCTTTCCATTCCTTACTCAATGTACATTGTACAGATGCAGAATAACGAACAAACACAACTAGAACAGCGAAAAGTAAATATATACGTATATACCTCATCTTTCTTCTATTTTCTTTCCTTTTCTTTCGACGATGGGTACTTGGGATCATTTTACTTTCAAAACTGTGTAACCCGTTGGTGCTTACACGTTTTATTAACGCGTAACTTGGTCTCACACTTTTTGCGAAACTTTCTTCACGTAGAGTGAAGTGAGTTTATATACATTTGTCAATATTACAACTGCGTATGAAAAGTTTAGAGGCAAAAGGTTATGGGGCTTCTTCATTTAAAGCAGAAGTGTGAGAGCATAGTTACTCCTGAGTAGAATGGTCTTCATTTATTTATATTATGGTGAATTTTTCAATTTTATTATCGACACTCCCACCACCCTTAACCCCAAATGGTTCCATTTCATGGGGGAAAAAAATCTACCCAAGTTTCACCCCTTCACTAAGAGGCGCGACGAAAGATGCCTGAAAGCTCTCATTTATTAAAAATCTTTCTCGGGGAAAAAAAAAAAAAGATAAAAATAAAACCACCAAAATTAAAATATGATATTATAACACTGATCTGAAAATATATCCAAAAAATCAATTAACTGGTGACTAGGAAGAATTTTGCTCTACTTTTTATAATCGATATACAAGCATAATATTATAAGAGAATTTTTGATGGAAAAAAATTTCGAAACTAACTCGTTGGCGTGGTAATTATTATTTTTTAAATAATTTTCATTACCTGAATGTTTTAATTTCACGATGTCATTAAATTTGTAATTTCCTTTCAGACGATTCCTCATTCTCAATATCCGGTGCATGATCGACAATTTTCTTAAGCCCAAGAGAAAAACAACGTTTAATAAAGATCGTTGTGTTTTTTTTTCCCATCTTATCCTCATTGAGCCATCTTGGCGATACCACTTTAATTAAAAAAAACATTGAAATTTCTTAATCAACGTTCGTCTAATTCATTACATAAAAATAATGGTCGCTACGTAACATAAAAAGAGATAAATAACACTTTGGTCTTTTTTTTTCTTTTTTTTTTTTTTTGGTCGAGTTCAAAGTATGTAATTGACTAGTTGGGCATGATTAAAATAGAGAAGAAGAATATTGCAAAAGAATTTGTAAAAATATATATGCAATAAATTAAGGTCATGTGTAGCTAACTTATTTTTTACAAGAGTCAATCTGTGGGAGGAGGCTGCTCATATAGTCGAAATATTCTATCTTTCTAATTTTTTTGTACTACCTCTGAACTTTCTTATGCACTTTTTTTTTGGCTCTGAGGGGGTTAAACCTCCAACCACTTCCTCTTTATTATAACTATTCAAAAGTAGGATCGTTAATTTTCAACTCGCCTGGAAAATTAAGTATATTATGATTAGGTTCTTAACTGAAATTTTCGCCCTCAGCTTTCGCTGCCAGAATTTCCTCATCTCTGTCATCTTTTTGCGACTCTTCGGGATAAAATAATACGTTAAAAATATTACAAAAATCTGTCAACATTTAGCTAATGGCATGTGGGAGACGAAAAAATGTCTCCGAATAAAAAATGCGACCACAAAGTGACAATTATTTCATTCTTCTCTCTTTTCCTTGTCTTCCAGCGCAAAAAATCTAATTAGAAATTTTTGAATCACATTCCACGACATTCGGTTCTTTGCTTCATGACCTCTTTGACCCTTCGCAAATTATGGTCTCGAGTTTCTTGCTCTTCCTCCTTCGTACCTTTTCTACCGTCGGTACACCCTCAATTGTCCCAAAAAAAAGAAAACTTTTCAACCAATTTTACGCTCGAATATTTCTGCTTGAGGAAAAATTTTGCATCTCTCGCTTTTGAGATCCAAAAGAAAGCAGCGAATGAAAGGGGGAAAAAAAGGTACAATAGGGATTTCAAGTTTTTCCTTTGTTATTCTCTCGGGGATACGTTACCACGAACTTTTGGTGGCACTAATTGATTGAAATTCTGTTAACTTGACTAGAAAAGAAGAATTTCTCAAAGAAAAAGTTCGACACAAGAAATTTACCGGAAGTCATTTATTTAGCAAATCTCGACTTCCTTTGTGCTTTTAGATTGTAGAAGTTGTGGGTGTTTGTAACTTTCTTCGCTTAAGTTCTGTTGTTATTGAGTGACTTGACGAAAATGTAGAAATTTTCACTAGTAGATGCCTCAGCATACTACAGATTTCAAGATTTATTAATTAGCAAAAGAAATTGAATGAATTGGCAACTTACTGATCATAATGAGCATAATTTTTATAATATTATCAATAAAAGTTTTCAAGAATGCAGTAGTCTACTTTGGCTTTTTGCCAGTTGTTTACAATTTACAATTTGTTAAACTGAATTCTGAATCGACTTTTGTGAAATTTGGACATGTTATACTTGAACGTATCCTCTATGCTCAGACGGTTCACTTTTTTTGAATTTCAAAGAGGGTTTTAAAAAATTATTTTTCAAGGGACTTGAAAAAAGGCGGGTAAAAATTAAAATTGAAAAAGCAGCTTCGTCTGGTCCTATGGAGAATAACTATGTTCGAAAGTAACAGATTCTAATTTGAGCGAATTAGGTGCAAAATACGATGAAGAAATCGAAATAAAATTATGAAATTTAAGAATTTTTCAGAACATTTGCTGGTTTGATAAGCCCAGTGTAAAATAGTGGAGTTGAATGTGACGTCATCAGGGCAGCAACGGTTTTATTTTTTCAAATCACTGCAATCCGGGCTCCATTTGGGGGGGGGGGGATTCAAATTTTTTCAAACCATGGTAAATCCTAAAATTGTGAGATTGTGTTTTTTTCAGCATAAAGGGGGAGTGGTTCAAGAAAATAAATTTTTTTTCTGGATTATCGGTCTATTTTTTTTGATGGAGGGGGGGGAAACCTTCGTGGATCCGCCGGATTATCGGTATATTATTTTTGGATGGGGGGGGGGAAACCTCCGTGGATTCGTGACTGAACCAAATACACTCAAAAAGTCCTTTTCTCAAATTGCATAGCTATTCCAAAAACATAATTAAAAAATTTTAAAAATTATCGAGTAAACCGAAACATGAAATGTTGGATGGTGAGAATTTTACTTAAGTTACCTATATATGGAGTATAATAATATAATATGGATGTTGGTCAAAAAAGACATTTACTGGTATTTTCAAGTAGCATGAGTCACTTATACCCTTGTAGCATGTGACTAAATATTCAAGAATTGATATTTGCGGTTAGACAAAAACCATTTTTTCTGCTACTTGACTATGAAATTACTATTCCTATAGTCTTGTTTCTACCAAGTAGCGTGTGTCTGCGAATTAATTGTCGTGTTTTGAGGGAGAAAAACGTTCGTGAAATGCGAGCAAGGTAAACGATACGTGCATGAACAGTTAATCGTAAACGTGTTTACTCAATTCGCACAGCATATATAGAAGCAAACACTTACATCCACATTTTGCAGAACACGTCGTATACAGTATAGCTAAACGTATAATAAACATTAAAAAATATGACGACAACGACAGAAACCGCTTTTAAATCTTTTTTTCTTTTTTTTTTTAATTAACGAAGGTAACGTTTAAATTGTGATAGAGGAAGAGACGCGAGCAGAAAATATTTTTTCAAACATATTTCCCCCTTGGCAACTTAATTGATGTTGAATAAGTGAACATTTCACATTCTTTGTAAAGATGTCGATATTGTTCTTGTCGCGTGCATTCGACAAAGTGAAATAATCCTCGAATTTGTCGTGTTTTCTTCTTCTTTTTTTTTCCTACTTTTCCTCATCCTTTCATCTCATTTTTCTTATTATGTAATGCGCTTCGAAAATGCATTTAGAAACATGCATTCTACGGAGGGAGAAAACTGGTGATTTGGATTTGTGCTATGATGGATCATCGAAATCGAAAAAGATATTATATTGTAAAAATAACAACCTGATTTTTCCACTCTCGGTCTATTTCACGGACGAATTTTGTCCAATTCTCTCTCTCTCTCTCTCTCTCTCTTTCAGCTGTTCAGATAGGTCTGCAGCTTTAGATTGCTGCACAGGAACAGCGAGTATCCTGTTTTCCATAGAATGCACCCAAAAATTAAGCGTAAATATGAATTCATAAAATCGACATAACGGTGCTCCAAAATAATTATAACTGCCACTAAATAGCAGAACTTGTTGCCAACTTCTTATGCAAATCAGATTTTACCTTCATATTCTCATCTTCCTCGCTAAAACAGTAGCAATAGTCGTCAAGATTGGCCGAGAAAGTTGGAGAGAATATTGTGCAAAAAGAAAGGAAGACGGAGAGGGCAAGAGGGGAAACTAACAATTGAAATTAAATTCTGGGATTAAATCGTTTGTAGAGATGGTATGCAAATTTGTTCAGGTTTTTAATACTTTCATTGCAATAATTTACTTGTAAAGTAAAAAAAAAAAAAAAAACAGACGCGAATATTACGAACACCATTTAAGGAAATCTTCTATTTCGTATGAAAATTATTTTCACAAGGACAAACAATAGGTACCTTAGTTTTTCCAAAAATAATTTATTGTCGCATGAAAATTTGTCGATTAGACATATTTGTTGAAATACACGTTAACACGCACATTTTTCTTCCCCCTAAATAAATAAAACAATGACATTGGCAGAGGAAAAAAAAATACCAGGAAAAATTCGTTTTTCCAACCATTCTAACAAAACACAGATGGCGAAGTGGAAAAGGTAATTTCCACTAGTTTTTCATTCGTGTTTTTTTTTTGCGGTTGTTTTTCTAAAATAGAAAAGTTTTAAAAGAAATTTGAAAACATAAAACAGTTCACATCTGGCTCAAATTTTCTGTCCGTCTGACTGATTTAAAAAACTAATTGGGCAAGTTAATACACCGTTGATGAAAGTAAATATAAGATCTGGACCGGAAAACCGTAATGATCCGCGTCCAAATTTAGTGATAAAGAGATTTTTACTATTTTCTATTTAGTTTATTATCATGTAAATAAACCTCAATCCTGAACTCAAGGCCCCAAAATAAGCTTTCGTAATTCTTAAAATGAATAAAAAAATTAATAGAATAAATAGCCACCGTTAAAAACCCAAAAATAAGAGAAATGAGTGAACTTTGATAACTTCAACTGCGAGTAGATCAACATTTATGTTATTTGGAGTTGCGCATCACTTAGGTTTCTTAGGTTCAGAAATAAAAAAAAAAAAGAAAATTCAAAAAATATTGAATAAATAGAAACATTAGATAAATAGATAAATAACCAATAAATGAATAAGTAGATAAATGAGAGAACAGAAGTATGTCTCAAAGAAGTTAATGAAACATTAACTTGAAAAAAACGTTTCAACTAATTTTTCTAGTAATAATGAACATGAAATAAAAATATATAGGTATATTCTACCGTATGTTCCAAAAACCATTTTCTTGTTAATGCAAAAAAAAACGCATAAATTTCAACGATTCGGCAATTTCACTGCTACTCAATACTACCTAAATATTTCTAAGGATAGAAATTCAATTTTTCCATTAATCAGTTCAAATCTTTTGGGACAAAAAAAATTGAAACACTCGTAGATAAATATATTGAGTGTCTACCTGTGCGTGTCTCTGGTCTACAAACAACTAGCGCCTTTAGTGGGCGTTTTAGCAAGTTAGCCAAATCGAATTTATGAAATAAATGTACAATTTTTTGGCCATTTACTGTCCGATTTCTAAGTTAATTCTGGGACAGTATTTAGCAGCAGTCATGTTCTCCATTTGAAAAAAACAAAAGTCATGTGTTTAGCAAATCATATTAGTCCCTGTGGATCGATTGAATAAAAGAGAACAACTGATTAAAATCATCTGAAAATTACTAGGTTCCATAATTTTCTAAATTCTCTTCTATCAGAGAGTATAAAAGACTAAAAGTGATCCTACCACTCGTGTATATATAAACAATAATTCAAACTAAAACAGTTAAAACACATCCTCCTATCTTTCTGGCAAAATTATTGTCCAACAATTTTTCTATCTGACCAAGAGAAATAATTTTTTTTCCAAACGATTATTACAATTCTTATTCCGTCAATTTAAGTAACGTTCCAAGTAAAAAAAAAAAAAAACGATTACAAAATTTAAATATGAAGACAAATAATTACAAATTATTAAACTGGAGTCTAATTTCTCTAATTTTCTAACTTTTTCACGTTTACAATCATCTTAGTTGTTCTTGGTGGCTTCATTTTCTGTCTCACTGAATTTTTATTAGAATATTGTAATTACCAAAACCCTGCTTCGTAATCTTTAATGAATTATAATGCAGTCCTGTTGGTATAATTAAGTGTACCCTGAAATATATGACTTTCAGATTACGAGCCGGAGTATCTACTACAACTCTACAAGGTACCTTTGGAAATAAATTAGCTAGTAAATAATTGAATTACTAAAAAGAATTTCGTATCTATGTTGGGTTAGTTATAATGCCGACTTGTGAATTTCGTTCAAAGAAATTCTTTCTGAATACCGACTGCATCGATCTGCAACACCAAAAGCCACTCCTCATAACTTGCTAAAGGCAAAACACAAAAAAAGCAAAAAAACGTCGAACCAAAAATGTAACAGAATGGACCGAAAAGAAGGATGGTCCACTTGACCTAGACATTTGAGAAGCGTAAATAAAATAATTACCAAGCAAACTGTCATTTTGGCTAATGTACAAGCAAAATATAGAAGCCCTATCGTTTTTTTCTCAATCTAACTCTAGACAAGATTAGTATATAAAATGCAGAACGATGCGATGAAACCTCTATATTATAAGCACACATATTATTACGGATAAATTTGTAAATGACACAAATACGAGTATGTTGAAATACCATCAACCGAAGCATATTAAACTTTTTTCTTTCTCTCTTCGTAAGTCTTCCATATAATGATAAAAGTATTGATTCTTTTTCACTTTTAGTATGGAGATGTACGATTTTTAAAATGCAAAGCACGACCGGAAAACACGTTTTCGTTCTTTGAAAACTGGAACACTATGCTGGAGCAAATCACAGCGAGAAAAAATACATACAGCGATAGGCCTGAATCAAAATCTGGAATTATCTCTGCAGTTATTAAAAATGGATTAATTTTTTCCCACTCATTTTTCACTCCTTTTTTTCTTTTTTTTTTCACTTCTTTTTTTTTCTTTCTTTCTTTTTTCTAAATCTCGACAGAATTATTAAATTAATTTATAAAGCAAGGGTTTCGGTTAAACTAGTTTTTCAGTTTAAATTTATGGATATATATTATAATAAGTACATTTTCGTATAGTCTGTGAAGAAAATTAAAGAAACCAGCTCGAGGCATCGAAATAGAGACATTCAAAATGGGAAAGTTGGTTGATATATATGAGAGAAATGGTATTATATAAAACGGATAAATAAACGAGGAGTGTTGAAAATTAACTTTGATATGTAGTCCAAAACTATGAAAAATATGTGCAGAGACTGAAAATGATGAAAATTGAGACATGGATACTATATCTGACTTTATACACTGTGTGGCTATGGCGAAATTCAAGAAAAATGTGTTACTCCGAGTCTTGATGATAGTTGAATTCTTTGAAATGGATTACACCATCATTTAGAATAAAAAAAAAATCAAATTAATAACTAAATTTGTGAACAAAATAGACAAGCTTTTGTGGAAAAAAAGAAAGCTGAGACTTGTCATTTTCAAAAGCTGAATTAAGAAGAAAAGTTGATAATTTCAAAATTTCAAAAACAGTGCGAAAACATCAAAATAAAATGTATGCTCATACCGAATTTTTCCATATAAAAGACAAAGCAGAAGTGTCGGAAGAAAAAACTTTGAAAAAAATCAAAGGTCACTGTTTATCAATAACTATTTTTGATCGATTAGTCCATTAAGTTGAACTGATATCCATGTTTTTCCTATGAATATAACTCCAAGGTGCTTATATTACCCTTATTCGAGGGTAATACTAAACACTTATTTTCACAGCTCTCAATCAGAACAACACGAAGGAAAATACAGTAAAACTTCGTTATAACGCTATTCAGGGGACCAGAAGAAAATAGTGTTATAAGCGGGAAATGAAAAAAAAGTACATACAACTCAAAAAAACAGTATAATTATTAAAAAATTATTTTTGTGTCAAAAAATCATCAATTTTAGTTTGGGGTTCAGAAGAATGTTCTTGTTAAATCATTGACTTCCAAACGGAATTCACAGGGATGCCAATTACAGGGATTTTTTGGAATTTCAGAGATTTTAGGTATTTTTTAAACTTTGAGGAATTTTATTAAATGTTGTTTTGAGGACTTCACGGATTTTGTCTCAATTTTCCACAGTCATTATTTAAATAAGAGATGATATTCTTCAGTACCTACTTTATACTTGTGTTATAAAATTTTAATTTTTCCAATTAAAATTCTACAGATCATTTTTAAGTTTATTAACTTGGGGGATTGATTCAAATTTGAGCATTTAAAGAAAAATATGTAGCATTATAAACTGCATATATAGGTAACTAACTGAGAATTCAATATCTATCTACCATTAGGTGCAGAAAAATTCTTATTTATAACTTTCTGCTTTTTTTTTTGTTTTTTGGCAAGAAAATGGAAAATATGGTTGAAACTTGCTGAGAATTGAGCGTAATAGACGGGAATGAATAGCGTTATATCCGTACCATTTTACACGATAAATAGGTTCTGGGGACTGGGACTATGGGAAATCAGCAATATAAATGGGATAGCGTTATAAGCATGAGCGTTATAACAAAGTTTTACTGTATATTGTTTCTTAGTAGAAGGTTAAAACTACTTTCATTTCGAATTTCGGCTACTTATTACCTTTTTTGCATCTCCAAATGTCAAAGAAGGCTGAGAAAACCGTCGATATTACCCTAATCGATTTTATTGATCACACGATATCGCACACCCTCTACAAAACTGATACAACTCGAAAAAACCATTTTTTCAGGAGAGCTATTTGAAATTTTCAATTTTAAAACTGTCAATATTCAATCAATTTTTAACGGATTTTGTTCATTCAAAAGCCAAATGACTCCATGTATAGTGTAGTTTTTGAATTTGCTGGTCTTTTCCCCATAAACAATCCACCAATAGCCCCCGGGCAAGTTGTATCACTTTTGTACAGGCAGCAATGACACTTCTCAATGTTTTGTGTGTTAATTTTAAGTGAGATGTATCAGTTTTGTAGAGAAATATTGAGTTGTATCGGTTTTGTAGATTGCCAAACTTAGTCATTTTATATGGAAAAGTTGAGTTGTATCAGTTTTGTCCATTGAATAGCTACACATTTCTGAAATTGTAAACTGATACAACTCTCCTGGAGGGGTCTGAGGGTGGAATTTCACTAAGGTGAATATGGGGGATTAAAGTAGGACCCTTATAGACTCTTTTTTCACTGCTAACTCAAAACTCAATTTTTGTGAGTTGTATCAGTTTTGTAGAGGGTGTGCGATATCTACTTCTGATTTCTTGAAGTTTCATCACAAAAATTTGTTCATACAACCACGTTTACCAAATTTATTTTAGCAAGCATAAACTATACATGTACTTTTATGTTATCAAGTTAAAAAAGAGCTGAAGTTATCATATTTCATAACTCTTAAATAAGTATAACTCGCTCACAAAAATTCTCTCTAAAGCTTTCTCTTTGAATCTTTGCAAATAAGAAACTAGAAAAATCTAAAAAACTCGTATAAAACTCATTAATTTACATAAGTACTCGTAAGTATAAGATGTCATATACTTGTGCTCCGATGGAACTTGTATGTACCAAAAATGTTACTATTATTACAATATCATACTATGCACTTGTTTCTAAACGGTGGTGACTATTTCAACATGAGTGGTTTACAAAAGAAAAAAAAATTCCAACTTTTCAGCTACCTATCGAACTAATGAGAGTGCAAGCATAACATTCTTTTATTAATAACAAAAGCTATGTCATAATTTTCTATATCCATCAAAATGTGGTCTGACAAGCTGATTGCATAATGCCTTAACGGTCGTGATACGAATATTCGGTTTGCGTATTTTACATGCACGTTAACTTACCTACCTATATATTTCCTACTTGTTAATTAAATTTATTGAAAGACGATACTTCTAGAGGCCAATGCACTTCGAATCATTCGTTTTTATATTCTCTCGATTTTATATTGTTAAATCACGACTGTATATAAATGAAGAATATAATATGGTGAAAATCTCTCAACCCTGAATCATAGACTCAAACAGAATCAAGTTTCCGATTTTTTCACTTCTCAAGTCTGATTTATTGCAATTTATTTCTCGTATAAGAAAATTAATCGATAATGAGTGTGTGAATATACTTAATTATGGGTAATTATATCCACAATACTAACTTCGATAGGTATTTCATAAAGAGAAATTCTATTTTCTTTACGATCATATTCTGTAAATAAATTTTGTTTGGATGACAGGCTGTGTCAAGCATTTGAAAAACTAAGAAAAATTCAAGAATACAAACTTTAAATCAAAACTTTCAGTAAGTATGCTTGAAAATAAGAGATGGACTTAGCCAGTTTCATTCACATCTAAAACTCGACATGTAGAAATGCAAAATTATTAAATTAGCCAAATGTCAAAATAGCCTTTAAAAAAATATGCTGATATCATTTAAAACGTTCTAAGTTGAAAATTTTAGTTGCAAGAGTAATTTTCAGTTAGATATTCTCACACAAAGGGAGACTACTTTGTCGGTCAGCTGTTTTTTGGAAAATAAAATCAAATTTTTTACTCTAAAAAAACACGAGGATAAATATGACCAGTATATCCCTCCACATGCGAGGGTGGGAGAACCGCAAAAAATGATATTCAATACCAGATACGCGTGTAATATCAAAGTCCACCTAATATTGATGCAAAATGTGTTTAACAGATTGCACCACTTGTCATGTTCTGGAATAGCAATGACGAGAATATGAGCTATTTTCAGCTAAAGGCAGATGTGGAACTAGCATTTTATAGGAGGGACCATGGGGGCCCAAAAAAACTTGGAAAAAAAATGTCAACGTCGAAAAATTCTCTACTAAAACTAATTTTTTATTTTTCAATAATTTTATTTATTTTTCACTGATTTTTAGCTTATTTTGGAAAAAATTTTGGGGATGCCAAAATTAGTTTCACCACTGGCTTGAACGAGGATCAGCCCCTTGTAATGTGCGAAATATCATCCTAGCTCTTCTAAAATTTGGTTTCAGTAATAACTATGTATAGCTTCATGACTACTAAATATTGGCGCTAGTAGCCCTAAAAATTTATCTTTTATTTTTCTTATATTTTTCCATTTCGTCATTCTTGTTTTGCGATTTTTTTGAAAACGCAGAATAAACCTTTCTTCATCCTGAAATTTGGTCTTTATAAGTTACTTAAAGAAAGTCAATATTTTTTTGAATTTATTTTCATCGCAAAAGCAGATTTTAGTGGAGCTGAATATAATGCCGGTTGGGTTTGTTCAATAGGTTGGCATAATTAATATTTTTCCTTGGAATTAATAATGAATTTTTCCAACGTTTTAATTTTTATAATTTTATACCGTATTGTATATTAATTTCATAAAGGTGAAATAAGCTGTAATTTAAATACGAGCTGAAAAGGGGATGTAGAAAACCAAAGGTGCTGCGCAATACGCAGTTTTTAATTAAGAAACTTAATAATTTACGACTTATAATTTATCATTTATCGAGGCCGGGTATTGTAATTATTTTTGCAATACTTTTATTTTTTGATTGTTTGTGTTTATGGTAACTGATTTGGTGATTTGCAGTTTGCAAACTACACCCTCAATTTAGCCCAAAATTTCTCTCACTGTATTCCCTTTGACTTGAGGAATCCAATCTCTAGAGGCATGATGAATAAGTTATAGACAATTTTCGACGGACTCCTATCACTCTTTAATAATTTTTCCTCAAAAAGTGATTTTCAATTTGAGATCAACGTTGAAATGCAATGCGGCTTTTTCGTAGGAGGTTCTTTTCAGTCTCATTTGATGCCATCTCATGTACTTTTGTATAGTATGCTGAATTACTTTTTCATCCGACCGACAAAAAGGTCTACATATTTTACGAGTATATGCTACGTATAACCTTACCCTGTCCACATTTATCGATTTGGACAGTAAAAAAAATAAAAATAAAAATAAAAACCGCAACCAAAAGGTTAATATCGATACCATCCTTGATGTGTATTTACTACAGTTCGTACTTTTGTGCACCTATCTTTTCTGCACAAAGGTTGGTGCACAGAATTTCTCTCGCTTCGATAGAAATATCGTCTAAAACGTGTATTTCTATTCGTGTTTCAGCTCATAGTCAACTATAAGTTGGCGTTCAGACGTCCACCAATTCGCACCAACCGCCGAATCGCAGCGACGGCGGCTACGCTGGCGAATCCCTTCCTCGTCTGCGCTCATGGAAAGTTACCAAATGGCAAAAATGCCACCTCCTGTGCCACCAAAATATCGTAAATTAAACGTCTCGAGTACTGAATCCGCTGATGCCTACCAAAATGAGAACGTGTTCGAAAATGGTTACGACCGAGTCTCAGCAGCAACCGGTGGCGCTCTAATACAAACGAGCGGAATGCGCGTCAAGATACGTATCAATCCAGAAAATCCAGTTTGCGCAGCCGATGACTACCGGACAGCACTCAGGTCAAGCAACATCCACCAGTCCAACGGAACTCACGTTAAGATTAAGGTTAACGGTGATGTGAAGTGCGACGCCGTATCAAAACAAACGTCATCGCAGACCTGCACCGGTTGCCCTCAGGACCCATTGCTCACCGACAACCTGCTAAACGCTTTTACCTCAGCAGACACCAGCTCCAAGGCCAGCCCTACCAAGTACCACAGCGCAGCCAACGGTTACCAGCATCATTTGGGCAGTGGCCAATCATCACCCAGTGATAATCTGGACAGTGGCACGTGCAGTGACGTGGATGCTGGCACCCCACCACCTCCATCTTACAGCAGCCCTGCCGTAGGCAAAGGTGGCCACCAGTTCGGGGTGGCTCACCAGCGCTCTGCCAGTCTGAACAGCTCCGGAATCGGGGTGGACAGTGATGTCGATGACGAGGTGGATAATGTCAGCTGCGACTCTATCGATAGCAGCGAATACAATGCTGATAACGAGCACACCTTACCGATTATCTCGGCGGCCATATTGAAATGCAGTGCAACAGACGGAGCGATGGTACCACCGTCTGCGCCCGTCCCAAATGGGAAGCACGAAAGCAGATGCGACGAGTACCCGATTAACGATTTAGTGCCAAAAGTGGCAGCGTTGAAGCTGACTAATGGAAATTCCAAGCGAAACTGGAATCGTGATAGGAAACGCAATGGCACTGTGCGATTTCAGCAGGAATCGCACGAAGAGAGCAACGGACTCGATGACGAAAATACTGATCGGTTTTTGCATTTTCATTTGAACGAGAATCGCTTCGATGAGACGCAGGAAGGGACTGGCACATCGGAGGACGATTCATTCGCCGGATTCAAGTCACTGATTGAGAAAAGTACGCCGGCGGCTACCATTCGCAGTGCCAAAGGAACTGTGCGTGGAGTCAAGAACAGGGTGCGAGCTGGCATTGCTACTTTCTTGAATACGACTGCTGCGACTAAGGTGAGTCGTCTGTTTCTAAGTTTCGCATATAAGACTATATATAATTTTTAAAGACAAATTGATAAATGCCTCATACGGAATTTTTTCCCCCACGAAATGGAACCATTCTGCAAGGTGGGAGGTAAAAAATTCAAAACTTCAAAAAAGAAAAAAGGACCAGTTGAAGGTGCAAAGGTATACATGAGTTTATCTTTAAATGTGTGACTCTTGGAAAACATGTTATGTAAGATTTTCGTTGGTATATGCTCGCAAGCCATATATCGTATTTATGCGGTACAGAATAGAAAAGATAAACACCACAAAAAAAAAAAAAATCAAAAATGAATAACTGAAGAGGCCGATTCCAAAAAGTGCTCAGTTCATTTTTGGTGGTACAAAATGACGCCTGTAAAAATTGACATAGAAACATAGTATACGTTTTACTGGTTGTGTCATAGTTTCGTCCATCCAAAAGTTACATACAGCAACCTTTTCGAATCGGGTCATCGAAGTATTTTTATTGGTTTTTGTGTTTTGCTTGTTTTCAATTTTACACTTAGCAATTTTTGGAATCGCGGACTCTTCAATTGTATTTCAGACTAAAGTCAGTTCTTTTTGGGGAACTTTTCAATACACTCGTATTAGAGAGTTCTATCTTTCAACCTTGCAACCCTGGGGCCCTGAATGAGCCCCCAACGAGCCTCCGCCTTACAAAATATCGTGACAATGGGCCAGTATAATACAAAATTCAAATTTGAAAGGTGACCTTCAGATATTTGATTAGTTATCGAATTATTTTGTGTAAGTACCTTCGGAGTTTGGACTTCAAATAATTGGTTTTATTCGTAATCAGTTGCACTATATATTCGTGTTACGAGTATTAGGTAAAAGATGTTGTTTCGAATAATAATCGCCTATAATACCACGTTTCTCAAATTAGAAATTAAATATTTCGGCGAAAGTTAACATTATGCTGATATTAATATTCTCAGCTTCATACGACGAAAAGCTCACAAAACAACTATTTTAAATTTCCAACCCATCGCGAGGTCGTTAAGTATTATTATTGCCAGGAGAATTTTTAAAATTCTCAGACACAGCAGATCATTATTACAATATGAACGAGTGAACACGAGCTTCGTTTCGAACAGATTAAGATAGCTGAAGAATTTCTCATTAACTCAGTGCCACACTTACACATACACCCGAACACTTACGCTGAGAGAAATAAATATTTAAAAACCACATCATCGCCTTTCAATTCGTGTTTTTCTGCTAGTTAATCGTTTTTCATTAAAAGGGTAATTGGTTTGATCGTCTCAAGAATACATACATGTAATTATGTATATGTTTTTTAGTTTGAAGACTACCTAGGTTACCAACTCACCACAGTACGTTAAACTGTAAAAAATTTTGTGGAAATTCCTGTGAGAAGGACGTCAAATATCTCTCTTTTTTATTCTAAATCTCATCAAAATGAAGAATGGTGCGAATGATGAATGTAAACATAATAATTACGTCAAAAAAAAATCTCAGACTTACTCGTTGAAGATACAGTCGATCCTCAGTCCGCCTTTGTGTGGTCAAGGTGGAATTTTTCCAGACACTGAAAAAAATTCAAACAGTAATTTTTACAATTTTCATAAGAAAACAGGCACAATTCAAGATTTTTTGCAGAAATTACCACAAAAATAATAAAATATACAAGTACTACAAAATATTAAGAATATCTAAAATAAATGATAATATTGTTAACAGTGATGAGAGAAGTTACTATAGCCTGCACACAGAAATAATCACCAAGCTGTGGGAGGATGTGGGTTATATTTCTCAGGATTTATAGGGGGATCTTACGAGTATCAACATACCTCCTCTCTCAGACTCGTGTGACAGCTATACTTCAGAATATTCTTGAAGTAAAATAAATGTTTATGTCATCTGTTAACAATCAACAATAAAAACCTGATGGAGTAATCAGAGCCACAGACCACAGTGAAGTCATAAAAATTAAATTACCAATTCTTTGGCTTCATTATCAATAGGTTTATTGAAATCTTACACTGTCTTTTTCAAATGATTATAATTTAACTCATCTAATCAACACCAGATAATAATTCAACTGACTGACAGAAATACACGTAAAATTGAAAAAATCATCGTAAAAATTTAAATTAATAATAAATTACGTCCGCGTATAAAATTAAACAATCGTGAAAGTTGATGATTTATTGATTTTTCCGCCATTTATTTTATTACTCTTTTTTTTTTTTTTCAACTTTCATAACAACTGCGTGTATGGTTAATGAATATTTGTACATGCCTCTTTGCTTAACATGCAAAAATGTAAGACCACCAATTACCGTACGAATTTGCATTAATTTTTCATCATAGACCATGTAAAAATTTGTCCTTCGAATTATTGTATGAAACCGTATAATTTATCGAGTCGATGTTTTAAACTGGAAGACAAAAATGTTGAAAATAATAATGTAGAAGGTGGCGATGAATGAAAATGATAATACAGGGACGTATCGTTTCGTGATGAAATTGTTTTTTCTTTTGAATGGCTATGATTAGATTCAAGTATAATTGTCTCCATGAACTGTAAAGGATTGGTTGAAATCTCGTCCTGGAATAAAGTAGGACATACAACGGATGGTTTTCTTGCTTCAAAATGTATAATTAAGTGGAATTTCATTGGATGACCTCAAAATACACAGCCATAAAAGTGACATATTGGTTAGTATAGGCAATTAGAAAAATCATATTCTTATAATTTTCACTGTTGAATGATAATTATACTGCATTTACTTCGTGTCAGACTCATGATCAGCTCCATGTCGTCGGCACCTCCACCCACCCCCCAAATTGGTTCAAAATATGCTAGGAATTTTGTACTCATTTTGTACCGCAAAAGAAAAATTTTTCACCGGCATCCACAGGGAGTTATTCAAAGAAACGTTATGGGGTGCTGGGGACATGCTAGCACCCCCACTTTAACCGATCAACTTGAAACTACTCTCATTATTTTGTACTCATTTTGTACTGTTTTGTACCGCTATTAGAACATTTTGCACCACCTTTCCTTTTAAGTTATTAAAAATATTGATGGGGGTGCTGGGGACATGCTAGCACCCGCACTTCAACCAATCAACTCCAAACTAGTCTCATTATTTTGTACTCATTTTTTAATGTTTTTTACTGGCAAAATAACATTTTGTACTGCTCCTCTACCAATCCTCGGATATGGGGCTGACCTTCAAACTCGAGAAATCACTCCAAAACAGTCTCATTATTTTGTACTCATTTTGTACCGTTTTGTACTAGCAAAATAACATTTTGTACTGCTCCCCTACTCATGCTTGGATAGGGGGCTGACCTTAAAACTTCGGAAAAATGTTCCAAAAAAGTCTCATCATTTTGTACTCATTTTGTACCATTTTGTACTGCTATTGGAAAATTTTGTACCAACCCCCTAATAACGCCAAAATAATTTCCAAGGGCATGAATTGCTCCAGTTGGTGCCAATTCCAGTTTAGACAGCACAAATGGGTACAGTTTGTCCTACTTTAATTTTTGATTGTACCAAATATGTTCTGTTGGCGCCGAATTAATTTTTGGTTGCACCCACAAAATGTCATTTAGCCAGTACAAAACTGTACAAAACGAGTACAAAATAATGAGACTGTTTTGGAGCAATTTTCTCAAGTTTGAAGGTTAGCCCCCTATCCGATACTAGGTAGGGGAGCAGTACAAAATGTTATTTTGCCAATACAAAACGGTACAAAATCAGTACAAAATATTGAGACCATTTTGGAGTATTTTTCTGAAGTTTGAATGTGGGCCCCCAATCTACGACTAGGTAGGGGAGCAGTACAAAATTCTATTTCGCCAGTACAAAACGGTACAAAATGGGTACAAAATGAGTAAAAAATGATGAGACTAGTTTCAAGTTGATCGGTTGAAGTGAGGGTACTATCCTGTCCCCAGCACCCCATAACGTTTCTTTGAATAACTCTTTGTGGATGTCGGTACAAAATTTTTTTTTGTGATACAAAACGGTACAAAATGAGTACATACAAAATTCCTAGCGTATTTTGGACCAATTTTTTTTTTGGTGGGTGGGGGTGCTGACGACATGAAGTTCTCATGATCCGTGGCTGTTTAATTTTGAGCCGGGCCAGGTTGAGATTATTTGACATAATTTTTTTTTCTGGTATCACAAATACAATATTTCAGACAATTTTGTAAAATTTGAACCATTTTAAAAATTCAAAGGAAAAAAAATTACACCGATTAGGCGTAGTCGAACCTCGATAACTGGAAGTTGAAGGAAAATGAAAATTTTTCTCAAGTTATGTGGATGCTATTGATTTTTAGATTCGTTTTTCAGAGATAGAAAATTACCTGCTTAGTAGCATAACTTTCTCAGTAAGCCACAAAAATATCGATAGTTTATTTAAATTATTTTACCCGGGGTGAGGATTTATAGGTGTAGAGTGTAGACTTTAGACCAAGGTCTACTCGTAGAAAATATTGGAGAAAAATAAATGCTATGCAGCTCCAAGTTTCCTTAGAATAGCTCCTGGAATGGCTGCAACCGAGTTGAGTCCCATCAGGAAATTAGAGGTAAAATATTCTCCGAGTTGAGTCCCTGGCAGCGGGGGGTATTTGCGGAGCTTATTAGTATGCAATTCCGAGTTGAGTCCCAGTTTTTCTTACCTAATTAATATGTAATTCCGAGTTGAGTCCCAAAACTTGCGGAGATAAGAAAGTTGACAGCAGGGGGTATTTGCGGAGCTTATTAGTATGTAATTCCGAGTTGAGTCCCAGTTTGGCTTATTCGCATGCATTAATGGACGAATGGTGAGAATTGGCACTAACATTGTTAGCCATAACCAACCCACTCTCTTACTTTGGTATATCTTGGTCAAACTCTACTTAGCAGCAAGAAGTAGCCTCAAGTAACCTTCACAGATGACAGTTTAATTTTATTTATTTTTTCAGTGAACCGAGTTAACGTGTATGAAATGTTCAATGGAATTTAGTTTTTCTTTCCTTGACATTCTCGTGTGTGATATTTTTTTGCTTGCTTGAATACGAAATGGTCAATCTTATCTCTGTCGATAAGAATGACGACAGAATAATGCACTTTTAGCCTCCTGATATAAATCAATCCGTCAATTTAGTTTGTGCTCATAGTTCTTCCAGTGTATATTTGACAGTCCTAGGTCTGTAAAATTGAGAAGGAAATAAGAATTGAAAACATATTTGGACTCAACTCGGATATTACATATTAATTAGGTAAGCAAAACTGGGACTCAACTCGGAATTGCATACTAATGAGCTCCGCAAATACCCCCTGCTGTCATCTTTCTTCTCTCCGCAAGTTTTGGGACTCAACTCGGATATTACATATTAATTAACTCCGCAAATCAGGGACTCAACTCGGATAGAAATTCTGGTTTGGGACTCAACTCGGGTTCGCCCCCTGGAATGCATAGTCTTGAAAAATATTTTGGTTTTGGAGGATTGATTGGAATGATTACTGATTAGATTAGTCACAGTCAGTATAAGTCTTGTATCATTTAAATTTATTTTCGTAATTCGTAAAACCCAAACAAGAAATCTAGTTCTGGTAATTTTTTTTTTTAAATAGAAACTCACATTATCTATGATGAACCAAATCAAGTTCATTGTTGATGACTCGTTATAGAAATTTTTTTCAAAAAGAAAGGAATAGTACAGGATTCGCCGTAATTATGTTTACGATTGCGTAATTTACACATTTCGGGTAACATGTTGAGGAAGTCGATTGTAAAATTGAGCTGTCGCGAATAAACGGTCGTGTAAGCAAAAATTTTCGGAAATGATATTACACGGTCGACTAATTGAGAACAGAAAGCCAAATGGCTAATTAAATTTGCATTTTCAAGTGAAAGAGAGCAAAAAAAAAAAAACAACAAACAAACCGGTAATGCTTGGTCGATGGAATCGCTTTCTATACATAAAACAGGTACAGTAAAAATCATCGGCTTATTGCGGCTCACCAGATTACCGGAATACCTATGTCATCCTATGTCACTGGACAAGATTTTGCAAAATTTCTGCAGACACAGATGAATTTGGCTTGGTCGATGAGAAAGCTAGAGGAGTGGCTTTTGTGACAATAATAGACACAAAGAAGCGACTATTTGGCAATAATTTAAAATAGGAAATTTGAATATTTTAAACTTTTGTTTTTGCCTTCCTGAAAGCTGAAACCTTGAAGGCAGCTTGGCTTGGTTACAAAATGTGTACAGTCACAATTTCGGTGCTTAGGAGGTCACTATAGTTGACCGATGTTCACCATACTTAATGTCCATGCAAATGGGTAATATTCCAGTTCCGTTAGTTAAAAACTGGCTATTTTATTCACTCATAGATAAAATAAACTTTTAGACAGTTCAGATTTTATGTGAAAAATTAATAACTTATAAAATGTATAAAATTTTAGTACGCAGCATACTAATTTTTAGCATATTTACACTAATTTTTCGTACACAAAACTTGAATAATCTTCAAGTTTGTTTGCAGATATAATTATATTATAATTTAATATGCAGTTTTCTCTTAGTGTAAGAAATTAAAATTCGGGCTACTTCAGAATTCATTTTGAACATTTAGTGTAGATTAAAGTTGCCTTTATCAGTGATTCCTCAAAATTCAAGTACATATCTATTCTGGAATTTAAACTGTTCAAATTGATGATCACATTTTCTACGTGAATCAAGTCCATTTTCATTATTTCTGAATTAGGTAAGAAAGTAATCTGATGGTAAAAGTAGACACTCACGTATGTTTCTCTCTTCACTGCCAAATGATGATCTAACGATGTAGATCAGCCAGATTTCAGTTTCAGCGATGCATGAAACTAAATAACACTCAAGTATAATACCTTATTTTTATTTTTCAACGAATTTCTTTGGTTTCACTGACTATTCGTTTATTTCTAGAAAAATTTTGTGAGACCAGAACTATTTCTGAGGAGCTTACTCTGGCCCCTCTTAGTTCCGTCAAAACAATTTCATTGAAAATTTTAATTAAAAATTCGAAAATATCGTTAAATTAGGTTTTTTACTTGCTTCCTAATTCAGAAAAAAGTTTAAAATTTTGCCAATGGGCAAAGAGAACCACCATGAGGGCAACAGTCCCTTAGTTGAGGGTCTGAAGTAGAACGTGAAAAATAAAACTTCTGTACATAAAATTTACCTACATAGTTGGGTATTTTGAGTGTAGTGTGATTTTCACAAGAATTGTGACTTATGCTCTTTTGCAAAAGATTATTCAAAATTAGGCATTCTTGGTTTTCACGGTATCTCACAAATATACATACCTAGTTGAAAATATAATAAACTCGGTAAATCTCAAGTCTAAATTTTTTCCGTAAAAATCAAAAATTCCAATCTTTCCAGAGGTTTGCCATAGAAAATATTAGAAACTGACTCAGTTTTCCAACTCCTTGTCGCATGACATGTGACATCGTATGCTTGGAAATAAAATTCAAACGAACCAGTTGACAGCTACCCACACTCGATAGTTGGAAGACACGAAGACACCCAGCTCAGACTAATTAGAAAGTCATATTCAAGAATGCAGCCTTCAATTACACGCTGTGTCCAATGGTGCACCACACAGTGCACCAAACCGATGCAACTGTACGCCAACGATAAACGATAATTTTCAAGTTCAACGAGTGTGGAATCAAATCCGGAAAAAATGACCTTTTTTCCATCTCCTTTCGGCGTGCGTCTATCTCTATCCCTCGCTGTGTACACAAGAAAATAATGACTGCAAATCGTTAACTCAGACCAGGGTCAAAATAAAAAGCCAACGACCGGCCGATGCAATACACTGCCACGTCATATTTTCTTGGCTATATAGTGTTTGCAGCACGACTGTTTACAATGAGGAGAAGAGAAAGTGAATTTTGGCGGGAAAGAAGTGTATAAAATCAATATCCTATTTGTTAGAGGTACTGGTGTCTGGTCACAAGTTAGTTCGCACGTTCATTGTGACACAAATAATAAGCTATACTATTTTTTCACCATTATTCCACTCCTATTGATGAAAAAAAAAAAAAAAAAAAAAAAGCAAAAATTGGAAACCGAAGAAAAAAACTTCTTAAAAATGCTCACGTCATTAGCCAATGCAAATAAGACCTACCAATGGCCCATGTCTTTAGTAAAAATGTCAACTCTGAAAATTTGTAAGCCATTGTCGTTACGGAAGTGAAAGGTGTCAATAATTTTTTGGTCCATTGTAAACCAAAGTTTTTTTTTTCTTTTTGCTTGTTGTTTTTTCTCATTTTGTCCTCCTCTGAGGCTTTATATCCAGCTCTTTCTACCAACAACCTTTAATACCGCATTCCTACTGGATAACACGTGCTACAGCCAGCGATATTGTGCAACCCATTGTTCACAATAATTGTTTTGCTCCATTATTGGCACATACACATGCTGTATACATATTTTCTTTTCATTAAGAGACTATGCGTTATTATTTTTTGACTCTAAATTAATTTTTTCTTTTTTGTCAAAATTTTCTGCGCCATTACAGTTTGATTGATTGCATTCAATAAACGCATTCGAGTCACCTAATTTTACCAGATTTTCGACCACGACGGAGGAATTCCAGTTTACATTTAATGTGAGATCATTCGCGTTTTCCAGCAACGCTAGGAGCGCTATGATCACAGTCTGAGCTGGTGCACTGTGGAGGGAATTTGATAAGAATTTGTGGATTCGGCAGCTCCTCTGGGAGCAACAATTTCGTTAATAAAAATGGCTGAGCAAGGTGATCCTTTACATTTTTGTCTTCAGAATCGGCGAAAAATTTTGGCTCAGTCAAAAACACACAAAAATGGGGAAAATTCCACAGTGCATCAGTTCAGCAGCTTGCGAAAAACACCACCAGATGTCAGTCACTTTGCTGGAAAATGCGAATAGATTGGAAACTCTCACTGATAAGAGGTTCTTGATTTTTAGTTTGTCCAAGAAACATAAGTAGCGCATGAATATATTATAAACTATGAAATGAGTATTAAAAATGAAAAAATCAAAACAAAAAGTATAGGCGGACTTTACTTGATGGGTTGGGCTGGGAGAGGGGGTTGAAAAAGTTTTTCGTTTACCAGAAAACAGGTTTTCGGTCAGAAACCTGCTAAGGAGAAACTTGAGAAGACGATAATAGATGAGTACTACTGAAAGAAAAACAATAAAGAAATTATCAGAGTTTAGTACAAATAAATCAAAATATTGTTAATTTTCACTGAACTAAGGAGCTAATTCAGAGGGGGACTAATTTAAACTAGTCGGAATTGGCACTTCTAACACCACTTTTCAAAGTTCGGAAAATAGTGCATTCACTCGATGTACTCTATCTCCGTTCTAAATGAAAATACAAAAAAACTATTGGTACAAAAGTTGTATAAAAGTCAACGAGGAAGTATACTTTTGTTTCAAACATTTTTTTGAAAAACTCATTGTTAAAGAGTCATAAGTTAAAAACCAGTATGGCCCATTTTAATCAACAATCGTAGCATAGCGTGGAGGGGTTGGGATTTTTAGTGAATTAATTATAGGGATATCAGAGCTATACACACAGTCGAAAACCCTTTTTTCTTCAACTTTTTTTTTTTTATTTGGTGGGGGGTCATATTATGTTCTTATTTTACTAGACTAATAAGCACGAATTTTAAAAATGGTGTTGCTAAGTAATTTTTTTTGCAGGTTTTTACTATGAGAATCTGTTTTTTTTTTTTTTTTTTAATTTTGAATTTACATTCTGGTAACTATTCCTGAATGAGTGGAATTGTGGTGAACGGCGAACTTGAAGGGTGCAAAGAACATTAATAACGTACAAAAAATGTAGAACAATCAACTGTCACATTATGGAACATCAGATTGTACATAGTGGACATTTTAGCAGCCATAATCGATAAATAACGTGATTTTTTCCATAAATTTCTGCCGTGTCTCCCTTTCCTTCCTTTTTTTTTAAAATAAATTTCGATACATGATATAACACTAATAATTGATAATCTGTCTCGTATTTTGCTAAATGTCCGGACATATAACTACGTGCCGCTAACGCTGCCTTTTTTTTTCTCATTTTTCTCCCAAATACTGATTAGCAATGTGCGTGACATTTATGACTATTGGGAATCAATTTGAAATACATAATACGCTTGCCACTCAGAAATTAATGTCATTCACTATACTCGTACATCGCACTGTTGAAATGTGATTCCTATGTGAGAAGAAAAAATGAATATTATTTGTACCTTCGTAAACACTATAAATAATACATAGGTACTTGGTGCACGTAGTACACAACATTTATGGGCGTGAATACTCTAACCTCATGCTAATAAACTTATGGATGCGATGGAAAATCATACCATCGCATTAGTTTTATGTTTATAACACGTATGCATATTATATGAACAAAGTGCATGAATATTCTTTAGGTACGTAACTGGTTTTTTGTAATCCAAGACGATGTAACATCAGGAACTCATCGATAGAAGTATCTGTGAAAAAATGAAAAGTTGTAATGACGAAAAGGTTGATGTGAGGCGAAACAATTGAATTTTGTTGTTTTCAAAGACTTGCGATATAGTGTAAGGGGACAATCCGTATCCAGTAAAATAGGAGCGACTAGCACATATAGGTATTAATCAGGTAAATCTGTTCTTGGTGAAGGCCTTTAATTATATATGGAACTGAATGGGAATAAATTATTGCACATTAGCTGCCCACGATGAAATATCTTTTTTTAAAGGTAAATCATCCAGTCAGGCACTCGAATTACGAGTATATTGTTTCACGCCACGAGTTTTGATCCTATCATCTTAAACTTATTTAGATTTTTGAAACAGCTTTCAATTAATAATTATCGCAAATTGGAAATCGGTAACTTTAGTATATTACGAGTATATAAGTAGCTGGGTGAAATTTCAGCCATTTTTTTCAAAACTCTAAAAAAAATAGCTGTAGCCTTCACGAAGAGTCGTGAAGGCGAAGATGAATTCTTCTCTTTTACATCAATTGTACGAGTATAGGTATACGAGTAAATAAGATTCATTATAACTTTTATTGAGAAAAAACATTTTCAAATCAAACTTGAAGCATTCTAACTTTTCATGTTTTACATAAAATACTGAATTCAATTTTTAAGCTCAATTTTTTAAGCTCAATTTGTGGCTCAACTTGTAAGCTCAGTTTTGTAACTCAATTTGTGGCTCAATTAGTAAGCTCAATTCGTAAGCTCACACACAAAATTTCGACTAAACGTCTAGTAAAAAGAATTCATCTTTAATAGCGTGCCTGAAGACATCTTTCTTCTACAGTATCGAAAAAGGTTCAAGTCACTGGGATAGAAACTTCACGTGTGATTACTCAGCCCACGAGACCATACTGAGCACTATATCCTTTTAAATAGCTGTCGAAACAGCGACGATATATTTGTTATAAAAGCCAATCATAAAATCACATTTTTGGAAAAAGATTTGCATCACCGAGCTTGAATAGAGTTGCTGTAGGCTGTATAAAGTGTATATAGATTTAGTTATAGTTGATAACAAATTATGAAATTTGAGCCTTTTAATCGACTACAAAGTGGAGGAGAGCTTGAGTATGGTATTGCAAAGCTTAGTGGGTGTCTAACTGGATTATCACTCATGAATACACGAACTGTACGAGTAAAAATGTGCATTCCGCGTAAAAGCTAGCATTATTCGATCCCATGCCCTGATTAATACCAATGATGGTCAGCTCGCACTAAATACGCCAGAAAATTACCATGAAGCTTAATTACAGAGCACAGCTACTACTCGAATACCCACTTCCCATATTTTTATATACATTATTAAATTGGCAATTTTGAAAAACGGATTACTATCCGCCCCGTCGACCTCTTTTCCATCTCCGTCTTTCGCTCGGCATTACAATATTTTTCTGTACTGCAGACTCGATTTACAGTAAATCTCTGCCGGTTGCTTCATAAACAGTAGACGTAGACTACATATACAGTACACGTATTTTACATTCCGACTACACGCAACAGATGGGCCGGAAATCGAATATCTTTTACCTGGCATACAATAAATGTGTCGTAACGTTCCACATTTATACGAGAATATAATATTGTCATCCTTTTTTTTATTTATTTTTTTTTTCCTTCAACTCTGTAATTTTCTTGGTGATAAGACGATTTTAATACTTGAGAATTACGTCGGATAAGTGGTTGGACGATGAATGATAGAGGATTGTAAAGAAGCTTATAGCACGCTGTAAGATTAACTTTACAAAAATACCTAACCTTAAGAATATTACTAAAATCTCTCCCACATAGACCCATTATTCAGTCTAATGGGTGTGGTGTAGCATTAAGTTAATGAAACAGGTATTTTTACATGTAGACACGCACTTTTTCAGGCATTTATTTCATGTATTTGATCGTTTCGCTGTGACACTGGCGAGTAATAAAATGTACTGAGTGAAATTTCAACTTACGCATGTAACACGCATGTAACACCGGTATAGAGAAATGAATGAGGTAATGGTAGAAGAGATGATCATTGTACTTTTATATGTGAGCTCTCTGGACGAGAAGATATTAATATTATTTAGAAGTTTAACAGAAACAAATATGTAAAAGCATTATTATGCCTTCTATCATCAATCTGATTTTAGATTGGGCATTATAGGTAAGGTAATCTACCAAGGCAGTCTCAAAGCTTCAGGAGTCTATAAAACAGGTCCAAAGGTACTTTGTAATTGCCCAAGTAGAATGCCCGCCAACTTTGTTCTTCAATATCATTTTATGAGACAATTTGATAAAAATATCCTCAATTTTTGATGGGCTTGGCTAATTAAGCAGTTAAATTTCATAGTTATATATCATTAAATGAAATTTAAAAAATGCAAAGGTTTCGAACTTTTTATATTATGAGAAATTTTGGTTCAACAGACATTGGCTAGCCAGTTATCATATCATCTGTCTCTAAGCTATTGAATAATGGAAAAAATTTGGCTAAAGAAAGAAAGGTTTAACGAGACTTTACATATTTCAAAATAATCGTTGCATGAAACTTGGAATTTTATTTCTTAAGATATGAGTATTGCGAAGTGAGGAGTTTATGCTTCTAGTGAAGTATACCCCCAAGGAAAAATAGTAGATCTTGAGAGAAGTTGAACAGTGCTATGCAAGAAGGGTATAATTCCACTCTTTCAAATTTTATAGGAAAGTAAAAAAAAACAATTTCACGTGTAATACCTTTCTTACAAAACACCCAAACTTTGAAGCCCATTTTCTCAACGATGATTGCATTTGAGTACATGATCTTTTTTGCTGTAAGTAGGACTCGATGTAATAATATAATTAAATCCTAGAAAAACTGAATTTTGGAAAAAAGGGGACTCGCATCTTTCTTGCATAACACTGCTCAATTTTATTTTGATTTCTTGGTTTCTTCATGCTAAGCTCAGAAGTAGACATTTTTGGTTTTAGATTTTACTTATTTAGCCCCCGTACATTGTATTCTATGAAAAATTCATAAACATTATTTTCTAGTCCTTCCAATCTTACAAAAGCTTTTGAATGCTAGCAAACTTGGATTTATATCTACACTCGCTGTAATATCTTCTTTCCAGACGGATGGTTTGTAACATTGCATTTTTTTCGCTATCTTTTCAAAATAAATTCAAAATTCTTTCGAGACAACTATAACGCAAAAAAACAGCAAGGATTTCTACTCGCAACCGCGTATTTCCACCAAAAGGATAAGAACTTCCATTAACATGTAAATAAACATCTGACCACCTTTCACGTCTCGTAAAATTAGGTCGACGTAGACTGAAATTTTCAGTCACGTCCGCACACGACGCGACGCCAAGACCACGTCCAGTCGAATAAGACGCGCCAAAATCCAATTCATTTTGCAAAAATAACCCCCTCCCCCTTCTAACCATCTCGATCCACCGTCGAAATAAACACGGACAATATTATCACCCATCTTACCCGGAAAAAGATAAAGGTTTCCACACGACAGAATAGGGTAGAGAAAATGGTCAGAATATACGAATTCATTTCGCACCAAGCTATTCGAACAGCATTTTTTTTCTCTATGTATTTGCAAGAGCACACGAATATATGCGAATGAGATGATGGCATTACCAAGACGAAGGTTTACAATGGTTTAGTTCAGTGGGTATTTCGAATGTACATATATATTATGCATATTCATATAATTCAGATAATTTGTGAGCAAAAGTGTTACACAGCCTCATTCTTATGTAATTATAAGCAGTAACGGTCACAACCGACCATAATTTTATAGTAATTCGAGCTCGTCTCTGCATTCTCTCCTCACTGTCCACAAATATATTCTATTTACGGGCCATTTTTTTCTCATTTTGCTCACAACCATTAGAAACACGATATGTTTTCCTGAATTATTATTATTATTTTTTTTTTTGTTCTTAATTTGTGTTCGCAGGTATGTATACGTCTTGAGTGAGTTATGCAGGTGTTAAACTTCTAAGACAAAATTATGAGGTGATAATTGATAGTGAACTGACCCCACGATGTAGTCCGCGTTGTTTTTCTCATTCGTCTAGAATTCGTGAATGGCTGACTTGATTACAGGTTAGAATGTTTTATCATTTTAATTCTCGAGTATCAGTGACACAGAATAATAAATTTATACCTTCTCTAAAGACGGAGAAGTTTTTTGCTGGAGGCTCGTGCAGAACATGACACCTCGAGTGCTGTTTTAAATATTTTTTGGATTGCGCTGGAGAAGTAATGCACTAACTTTGTAAGTGCCAAAAAGTACATTCTCTATGAAGAAACAAAAATTTTATAACAGAGTTAATAGTTAATTGTGGACTAAAAGTCATGATCTTTGAACCTAACCATGCGGCTAAGTCGTGATATTTTAGTATCAAGCCGCGTACACACACATGAGCATTTTTGGCCAAACGAACCAAATACTCGTAAGCGAAATGGGACAAACGCAGCGAACATTTGAGGCCTTATAACATGGGAAAAGGTGCAACTGCCATTCCATAAATTCTTCAGGAGACCGTTTTCTACTTAACTATTGCTAGCAAACTCAGAATTTGGGAGAGTAATTTTCTTTAGTAAGGCAGCTGTTAATGTAAGGACCCAAAAAGAATCTTTACTTTTGAATTTCTTTTTTCTATTATTGCTTTTCCTGAGGGAGACTACAAAAGAATGAAAGACCCTAAACACAAATATTTTGTTAGGTTCTCGGTACGTAGATTTAGAAATAAATAAAACAGCTGATTTGAGAGAGCAATAAAAACAAGAATTTCTAAATTTTTCTGTCAAAATTTATGGGTTGAAATTGGTATCTCTTTCACAAAATGAAACATAAATTTATCAAGCTTCTGCTACATTCACCATAAGTAAAGCAATATTTCTTGATTTCCTTTTTCCTTTCGGACGATATCACGTTTCCGGAGTAAATGCACCCAGAAAGTCATGATAAAGAATGCTGTAATTAATTTACATTTTCGTCAATCGCCACAATCGACGATTAACGAAAATTTTCGTGCCCATTGTGAAGCCAACAACAAAACGCTTTCACGGTCTTTCGGATACAAAGATAAAACTGCTTTCACTTTTCTTCAAGAAAACCGATCGTTCATTTATGAATAATTTAAGAAACGCGTGATCTGCCTTCTCTTGTTCTCCAGCTTTAAAATTTTATCATTGCATTCACGCATTTTGTGGGATAATTTGAAGAAAAAAAGGTGACTTGTATAGTAGTATAATATTCCGTTATTTGAATTTTTAGCTTGATTTTCAAAGTATAAGAAGCGAAATTTTGTTTTTTAAAAGTGACCTTGAATTTATACATAGAATGTTTCAGTAAAAATGAAACCAGCTATGACACTGTCAAAATAATTGAAAAATTGTGCTAAAAAAAGGATGAAATTAAAACCCTGATGTATGAAAAAAAAAAGAATCTTTGATAACCACACAGTCAAAACTAAAATTTATTCCATCAAAACAAAAGATATAAAAACAAAAAAAAATTTAACTTAAGTCTGTTGCTAAGATTGTAACTGCGCGTTGAAAAAATGAAAATGTAATCAAAAGCGCTCAGTCAGCCCTTTTTATCATATAATTTGAAAAAAACATATTGAATACCTTCTCCAATCAGAATTGAAACTTTTTAGAAAGATATAAAATTTTATCAAAATAATTTCTGGAAAATATTTTTCGTGCACTGCTTTGAGCAATCAGCTCAAAATGAGTTTAAATGACTGTACCTTTGTTGAATAATTATAAAATTTGACTAAAAATATTATTAGGGGTATTTTTTAGATTGCTCATCAGGTCTGTAAACTGATGAGATGTAAACATTATAGAAAGTAACATTTACTCGAACTCTGGAAATTTGTTAAGGCTAAAATACGTGAAAAGTTATCAATTTTTATATCAGCTTGCTTCTTTGCAGTCAGAAGCTCTATTCTTAAACTCTTCATTGAGAAATAACAACTTCGATACGGATGAAATAAGATATATAGCTACAGACAGATAAACTGTCAGACATTTTTTTCAAATACAGAAACGGTAGTGCGTAACCAGTTTGAACTTCTCGCGCCTTTTTTGGAATGTTGACCGCAAGAACCGTTTTCTGAGTGCGTGCGTTAGCTAAAGAAGTAAAATGCAAAAATATGTGAGAGCCAGCACATCGTTGCATTCAGATGTCCCTCCTTCCTATGTATGCAATAAATGCATCCATCGTGCTCGCAGTGCAACCTTATGGTCGCAGAATACGATGAACTCTTCTTCTGTCTGTTTCGAATGTAATTAATTTCTTCTTTTTTTTTTAGTAATAACGGCAACCTTTTTTTTTTCTTTTTTACACACGCACTGATATAAGTAGCTGATCTTTATTAAGTATTTTATGAACGAGAAGAAAAGAAGAAGCGACTCTATTGTTCGAATTAATTATTAACCATCGACGGATAGAGTGCGCAGGAAGACAATAGTGTACATGTACTGTTAGCTCGATGGGTTCGTGAATTCGAATCCAAAGTGTTTTCAAGTGCATTCTATGACCTTTGAAGTGCACCTAGTCTTATGGGCTACATGAAAATGCTATTTTTGTACACTGAGAAAAATGAATAGCTATTTTTACTACCTATTTTTTATTGGAACCGCATTCACGAGTTATTGCAAATATTCTCGGTATTTGTAATATTGAAGATGAATTCTTTTCACCAGACGTTTAGTCGAAATCTTGTATGTCCGGGTGTGTCCCATGTTATATGATCGTTCGCACACGTCCTCTATAAAACTGATACAACTCGAAAAAACCGTTTTTTCAAGAGAGCTGTTTGAAATTTTCAATTATAAAACTGTCAATAATCAGTGAATTTTCAACGGATTTTGTATATTGAAATGCTAAAATACTCGTATTGTGGTCTAGTTTTTGAATATGATAGTCTTTCCTCCTTCAGTGGTCCACAAATAGCCCCCATGCAAATTTTATCCTTTTTGCGAAGGCAACAATGAATAAAATACTCGAGTTGTATCAGTTTTGTACATAATTTGAGTGTTATTCGTTTCGTTAATGACAATATGGTTGTGGAACTGCGAATTGTGTCAGTTTAGTAGAGTAATGTTGAGTTGTATCAGTTTTGTCAAGTAATTTTATCAGTTTGTTTGAAAAAGTTGAGTTGTATCAGTTTTGTCCATTGAATAGCCGCATATTTCTGAAATTGTAAACTGATACAACTCTCCTGGAGGGGTCTGGGGGTGGAATTTCGCCAAGGTGAATATGGGGGATTAAAGTCGGACCCTTATAGACTCTTCTTTCATTGATAACTCAAAACTCAATTTTTTTCAAGTTGTATCAGTTTTGTAGAGGGTGGGTGTATGATGACGTCATCAAGCATATGTAAATTTGACGTCGTCATCATACATAAGCTTAATGTGAGACTTATGTATGCCCTATGTTATCATAATTATACTGACGTCTGTCAAGACAAAGCTTTTTTTTTGCTCCCAAATTGGGCTATAAAATAAGCTTACAAATTGAGCTACAAAATGAGCTAAAAATTGAGCTAGAAATTGAGCAACAAAATAAGCTACGAATTGAGCCACAAAATGAGCTACAAATTGAGCCACAAATTGAATTCAGTATTTTATAGAAAACGTGAAAAGTTGTATACTTTAGGTTTGATTTGAAAATGTTTTTTCTCGAGAAAAGTTAATGAAACTTTTTTATATACCTACTCGTAGAATTAGTGTAAAAGAGAATTCATCTTCGCCTTCACGACTCTTCGTGAAAGCAACAGCTATTCTTTACCATCTCAGATGGTATATTCTAATCTTAGATGGTACATTTTACTATTTTAGGGGTGATTTCTTCTATGAATCTTGAATTGCCTTAGTTTTCTCATACAAACAGTAAAACTTTGTAACAAAGTTATTTCCATTTTCGAGGATTTTTTTTCACTCTTTAACAAGCTTTTTGTAACCTAAAAATCTGCATCATCTATGACCTCTTTACAGTATTTTCAAGTTTACTTCGAAAGTTTGCACCTATTTCATCTCTTTGCTCCAATTTATCTCCATTAGAAGGCTCGATTATAGGCTCACTTGTCTGAAACCCAAATGAAATACCGACCTGTACTGGCTATTTATTATGATTAATACGATGCTCGTGCGCACGCTTCCCTCAATTAAATTTTATTTATGCTCCTCCGACTAGCTGGAAATCAGTCTACTTTTTCTTCTACTTTTATTGTTTTTTTCAATTCTTCTTCTTTTATCTATACTCGCACTCGAGTCACTATAGGTATAGTTTTCTTGTTACCTCTCCTCATTTGCCTCTTTATCTCTCTACTTTTTTCACTTTACTAGTCGACAGTTCATCAAACCCGTCGATTGCTTTCGCGTTAAGATAATACCAGTCATTTGTGTGCACAATTTCTAAAACTCATACTGTGTAACACGTAATTAATAGCGCAGCCTCACCTAGACATTCATCCGCTAGCTATCCAAGACGTACACAAAGCCATACGCTCTACATGAAAAGGCTGGGTCTTTTTGTCTGTCGAACAATGACAAGATAGTGATGTCAAAATATCACAGCACTAATAATGAATATTTTCATCTTTGGTCGATGCCCTGTGCATATAAATCCGTTGTAAGTATATGGTGAGTTTCATCCAGCAGCGAATGGAAAGTGCATTTCATTATGACCTACAATTAAATGGAAATTCACTATTTTGGTGATATTTTGATCTCTTTATAGGGTGTAACGCTTCTAGTTCACTACCAAGCAACATGTATGATAAGTTTGCGTACCCTTCGGTTGATAGGGCTGTGTAATGATTGAATTATTTTTTCTCCAGACCGATTAAGGAGATCGATTATTTTTAAAAATCCATAAATTCATTATTATGACAGTCAGAAACGTCCAGTTGGCGCTATTATTCAGAAAATATGATGTACAGCTATCGAAGCAAACAGAGAAAAATGACGAATGAAAATGTAAAAAAGTCCTCAATTTTTCATTTTTGTGAAATTTAATTTTAAAAAATGATGTTTCAATTAAGGGGTACTTGAAGATTTGATTTTTGAAGAAAAAAAACTAACAGCTGTATCGCATAAAGTGGAGCGGATTTCTCCAAGAAAGTTGATTTTTTAAAATAAAACAAGTTATTTATTTCGAGTTTTTTCATTTTTCTCTAGTATTTTCAAGAAAAAGGCTAAAGAATTGAATTTTAGTTTTTAAAAAACTACATAACTTTCTCTTGAAAATTATTTTTACGCCGTATGATACAGTAGTTGATTCTGTTTCAAAAATATTTTCATATTGTACTCTCTGAAATAACATTTTTTCATTTAATAAAAAAAAAAAACAGACATTTTTTACATCAAACTTTTGACATTTGCATTTATCATTTTTCTCTGCTTGCTTCAGTCTCTCTAGTTTTGGAAACTATAAAACTACATCTTATTTGGGCTGAGCTCCCCCCCCCTCCCTTAGACCAGTTCAAGCCTCCTTTATAATTTTTTTCACTTCTCGCTCTGAGTTTCTTCATAAAATTATGCCCCTTTATTTGGAATTTTCTCGCGTAGAAGGTTCATTTTTTTTTTTTAACTCCTTGAACCATCAATTAGTAAAAAGCAAACTACTGAGAGAAAACGTTTTTCGGATGCAGATGATGTTTAAAAAAATTTGTAGCCCACTGAGCAGATGAATACTCCAGTAACCTGAAGTTGTTTGGAAAAAACTTTCCTTACATCTCAGCTCCACGCTTCACAATGGAAAAGTAGTGTAGATTGCATAACCTATTCGCCGTAAATACGAGTATGATATTTGCACGCAAACCGATTTAATTTTCCCCATGGAAATTTAATTAATTTTTTCTTGCTAATCACCAAAAAGCCAAGTTTTGGACATTTTCATTTCCTATAAAAAACTAATCTTATTACTAATTTATTTAATCCTGGAAATTTCTAAGGAAAATACTGAAACGTCTTGAAATCAGTTATCCATGAAACCGTGATTAGAATTTTGCGAGGAAATACTTTTCACCCGCATTGACTCATAACCACGAACAAGGAATTCAGAATAAACAATTTCGTCGAATTTTATTTCACAGTAGTATACGATAGATTTTATCAAAATTTCGAAGTCGTCGAACCAATTGGATAGAAAGTTGATGGGTAATTGAGTGAATGAATAGACTAATCCGGATTAAAGACGATATCGGTTTTCGTTATAATGCAAAAATAAGGTAATTCGCCAGATAGAGTTCAGATTTTGCGGGTTTTTCGTTGAGGAAGAGTGAAGTCCTCAAATAGTTTTTACTTCCTGACAGTCACCACAAAAATTAAAGTTGCGTAATGCAAGCCAAAAGGCGACATGGTGATTAGAAAATATTAGAGTCGAAATAAATATTGATAGTTTCTTTGTAATGTTTAATTCTCAAGATACCATGATTCCGGCTTTATTAACTCCTATTTAAATAATTTAGCTTAGAACTCGCTTTCGCATGACTCAAGAAAGAAAAAATCAGTGCAACCAGAAAAATAAGTAATTCAAATGACAGCAGAAAAATGAACAAATAGCTACATTATTTTAATATCTGCCCAATTTTTGAAATAATTTTGTAAAGTGCGACTTAAGGGAATGCTTTATTGGAAGCTCGAACTCCACAATTCAGTTATACGAATATCTCATGGGAGGAACTTCTGAGGATGAGATACGAGTATGGCAAAATATGAATCTAACTTCTTAATAGCCGAACCAATGCGAAATTTAGGATTTTTGTTATCAAACTGTCCGATAAAATGATATTGAAAAAAAAATATTTTCATAAAATGACGAAATCCCGACTGTTTTCTAGCTGACTTTTTAACTTAGCGTTATGATTTTCAAGTATGAGGGTCTCGGGGGCAAAGTTCCTCATAAATACAAATGAAAATCTTGTAGATCTAATAGAAACGTATGTGTATACTACGAATGTACTTCCTTTAATATCAAGTGCTTTCATGGGCTACTTTACAAAAATATTTTTCTTACCAAAATATGACTTGGCAAATACTTTTTTGCCTCTTCAAAAACTGGTTATTTTTCAGGACGATTAATTTTATGCCAACTGATAATATTAATGATCTTCAAATTCCAGTGGAATTTATTCATTTTTCGCTAATCGCGTCTTTTCATATAAAACCGAATGCCCACAGCTTTGGACTCTAATGTCCATTCTAAATAATTTTGATTTCTCCTAGTTTCTGTTTACAATATTTATTAGTTAGAAGAAGAAAAATGTAAAATAAAAATAAAAACACAATCAAGCTCTGGAAGAATTCGCAGGAAATAAAAAACTTGTTTTTCCAGCCACCGGTTAATTGGATGGTCGACTGTGCGAAAGAGGCATCGACCTATAGTGTGTCCTTTCGATTTCCAACATAACATGCTAATGAAAAATATTGAAAAATGTTGGACGAAATTTGTGGACTGAATTAGATTACATGCCGGGATTTACTGAACTGGTTAAAAATAGATTGTGAGAATAATTTTTAGATTTGTTCCTTTTCACACCACTTTGTATGTACGAGGGCTATCCTAAAAGTAAATTCGTCACCTTCATAATACCACAAAGAACGAATGCAAAATGTTGGAACGAGTTTTATTTAAAAGTGGAGGTTATAAACCATTTCTCTACATGGTTGCTCAAAGGATTCAGACATTTTTATATTCTCAGTTCGAAGCAAAGAGCCCTCCAATTAAAAAATAATTGTACATATTTTGCACATTTATCACTTAGGCTCGTTAAGTTAGAGGTGCAAAGGTGCAAGTGCACCACTGGATAGATTTTTACACCCTGTAAAGATTAATACCCTCTTGGTAGAGGGGTTCGAGATCTTTACTTAAGATTTTTCAAAAATTGTTGAAAATTCCCCAATTGTGTTGCACTCCAAAGAAAATAAAAATTTACGGGCCCTACAATCACTCTAATACTCTTTAACCCCTTCAACTTCTCCTTTTCATTCTTCTACCTCCCACCTATCTTGCACTACACAATCACTTCCACCACCTCCTTCATCTCCTCTCTGCACTCTCTAACTTCAAATCATAAAAAAACGTATAATTACTCTCCTTACCCCAAAATTGAAGGGCTAATTATCTTTACCTTGACAATATTCGAACTAGAGCAAATCGATTCCCCAGTGTTACCAAGTTTGTAAAATAGAAAAACGGCAAAATAACTTCTGAGATAAACATTTTTCTCTTTACATTTTCGACTTGCTTCATACATTAGAAATAATATTTCAAACTATAAATGGTTTTCATTACTCATACTTTCACGTTATCGCGACTTAATCATCAGTTTGATCTTGAATGCTTGTCCATTAAAGTTCCAAACATTTATTTATTTTTTCAACCACTGGTCTATAACTTCCGCTACAGTCGCTACCTGTTGCACCTTTTAATTGCTCTTAGATTGAAAAAAATTCATTTCTCTAATCGATAATTTGTAAGAAATCTCACAGATGGTATCTTAGTTAGATGATTTGACGAACCGCTTCATCTCAGTTCGTAAACGGTAGTCACGATGTTTTTATGGTAAAAATATCCTCCTACATCTCCGGTATCTAAAGGCCACTTGAATTCCAGCAGTTACACAGAATGTAAACTTATATTTTTATAATTATTCGAAAAATGAATGTACTGGTGAAAAAAAAAAATGAAGAAACGAACTAAACTATGGTCGTGTATGCCTAATTGGAAACGTAAATCGTCTGGGTGGTCTGATAATTATAGGCTTTTAAATGATGGATAGAAAAATAAGAGAGGAAAAAAAATGTAAAACGGACGTACTTACATCGACGAGTGAAGGGTAAAAAAAAGTCTAAAAATACGTAAAAATAATGGGAAAAAATGTTAGTTCAGTATCTACCTGTCAATAGGCATCGTAATAATACAGTGTTGCATGAATTATATCATCTTGATATGATATATTCATATTAAACTTTTTTTTGACTGATTGTACTAATACCGATGACATTCTTGTTCTAGAAAGGCTGAGGAGGAAAGTAAAAACTGAACTCAAGTAAATTATAACATTGTTGGACGGTTTTCTGTAACGTACAGGTACATCACTAAACTATAGAAAAAAGTAGTTATTTTTATTTTGACGTTAAAATGTTTAAATTTTCGTTCGTTTTGTAAAGTATAGGGCGTGAAATGTGAAAAACGACAGAATTCTGTTGATTAAGGCTAATGGCTTTAATTACGGTTTAGCAGTCATCGGCATGGTTAAAGTTTAAAAATAAAAGTTCATAGACATATAAGAAGAACCGATCAATTTTTAAAGGTAATCGTTGGATATAGATTGGAGGGTGCTAAATCCGAATTTCAGGTCACATTTTAGCTATCTAATTTTCTTGCAGCTGAAATATGATGCTGAAAAATGACTGAAATTAGAAGCAACCAATTTCCAAGGGTGACTCGTCACGAGATAGAGATTTGAGAGACGTGACTTTGAATTTGATATCAAATTTTAATTCTTCCTCTTTTCTGATGGTTACTCAGAGTGAGAAGCCCCTCCCTTCTGTCCACATATTGTTCTGTCCAACTTTGTCTGGCAATCCGTCTATCCAATATTTTTTATCGATGTTATATACAGTAAAACCTCGTTACAACGCGTCTGCTTATAACGCAAACCCGCTTATACCACGAATTTGGCCTGGTCCCAAGGCGTTCCCATAAGAAATGTATTTTAAAAAACCCGCTTATACCACCATAAAAACCCACATATAACACGTTTTATCGTGAAAATACTGAAAGTGATGACGACTGTGATGCAGATAACCCTCAAGCTGATGTCCAAGTACCATCACAAAGTGAAGCCTTAGAGGCAATTTCTGTTCTTCGTCGATTTATTTCTGCTTCTCCCAATACTTTGTATAATTTTGAACCAAATTTAAATAGACTTGAACATTTTATCATACTTAATAAATCAAAAAATGCCCGACAGTCTGAAATTACAGATTTTCTTCAATAAATTATACGTAAATTGTTTTCTTCTTTACTTTTTGTCAAAACCCGCTAATAACACGAATTTACATAAGTTCCTTGAATCGCGTTGTAACGAGGTTTTACTGTATTTCATATCGATATTTCATGTTTGTATCGATATTTTTCTTTTTTTTATACTTTATATCGATATTTTATACTCAAGTGATCCAAAGCGGCAAAAGACCTTAGGATAAAAATAACAACTTCTTTCACCCTATGGTCTTTTTCTGCTTTGGATTCCTCATATTTTGATATTTTATACTGATATTCTATTCGTCCCAACAATGCAATTTTTTCACTTTTTCTATTACAGAGAGATGAAATTATTCAGCTGATGCAACTCACGCGTAGTTATTTTATTCTTAATGTTCTCCGATTTTCAATTTGGTTGAGTTAGTGATTTTGTTTTTTGTTTTTTTTTGTGTAGAAATCTGTTTTATTTGCTTACCTCGCATATAATCCCTCGGGAGAATATTTGACAAAATGAAATTCCCTTTTTTGAGTTACTTCACCCAGATTATAACCTATTTGCCGTCTGTGAATAAAGTCGATTCGTATATCTGCTGCTGGCTGTAATCGTTTTGAAATGATGGCAACAGGTATAATGACAGCAACCCAAGTGCCACTACCACAATGAACCTGAGTGAAGGTCGCCTAATAACCTCATTAGCATTATGTGGCTTCTACTGTGTATCCTAAATCTCTTATTCCAGTGGCCAGCTCGGTTCGTGTTTCGCATTCCGCACATCGTACGGTGCGCTCACGAGCCATCCGACTGGCATAGCATTAAAACTCTTTCCACTCTTCGCCTCCACCACAGAGAAGTGTGCACCTTTTCAACGAATTTGCTGCATGGAAAAATTAGGTGGAACAGAAATCTCGAAGATAGCATTCGGTAGATAACAAATAACGCTTCTTTGTAAGTTTTATAGTCGTACACAGTTTAGAGTACTTCCTTATAATATTTCAAATGAAGAAATTATGTCGGTCATCGACTTGGTTCCTGAAATTAAGTGAAATGGAAGTTCCGAAATAAATGACTCATTAAATACGAATACAAGTGTTTATGCATCGAACTGTGACATTTTCTAAATCTATGCAGCCATCAGTTTCGTCTCAAATTGTTGTTCCAGTTTTACTTGAAGAAATCTCAACATATTTTGGTATGTTTGTAGCAGCATTTATGAGAATGCTTCAAGTTCAAATCCGAATGCAAGATTTTCTTCAGGAACTTGATACGAGTACATTTTTGAAAAATATTAATTCAAATATACTGGGTAGATACCATGAATTTACAATAAAGCTTTCAAGGAATATAATTTCGGACTGTTAAAGTTGTTGAGTGCTTGGTAAAACTATTGAAGACCCATCTTTGCACTCTTAAATTCAGGGATGGCTGAGAAGATTTGATGGTTTTAAGAGTTAAATTTGGTTTTGTAAGTAAAAAACTGGAACAAGATAAAATTTGCTGCACAAGGCTAGCTGATAACTATTGAAATACTACACCATTTCATGTTCAAATTGGAGTTCTCACAAACCGGAAACGAACTGTCAGCTTGTCTTTGGTCACAATTAGAAATGGTGACAAGAGTCATAAAAATAAGGGAAGACTTTTTAAAATCAATTTGTCCGTTGCTTTTTGACATTGATATAATTTTTTGGTCCAAGTGTTGGATTACTACCCGCGGGGATCGTCAGAATGGAGCCTAAAGCTGTGACAGAGACATTTATTGGATTTTGCTTATTCGTCCGTCTCGAAATTTTAATCGTAGTTTTGGTCGTCTTCGTAGTAGTATGTAATTTTTTTTTTGGCTTGCGCTGAAATTGTGAACGTGAAATTACGTCGTAAATGTTCGTTAATTTGCGTGGCGGACGAGTAAAAATTTATTAATGTCGTCGGTTGGAGATTTAAAATTGCAAAAATGAAGGGCTAATGCTGGGTGGGGTAAGCAGAGGCTAAAAAATATTCTCTCGATTCAGCCTGTCCGAATAAAAAAAAAACTTTTACAAGTTACTTATCTTTTTTGAAGGTCAAAGATATCCTGCTGAAACAATTCATTATAAATTAATGAGTGTCACTCGTAAAACGTTGGCGAAAATATGGATGGCTCGTAAAATTCAAACTTAACCATAGTAAATTCATTATTTGGTCGAATACTTGGAGCAATATTCGTCAGTCAACTTGTTATTTATTTTTTATTAATTTGCAATTTAAATATTTCTCGACGCGTGTTTTAGTGTTGTTTTAGTGACAAGATATTTATTTCCATTGGCACCGCAGTATGGTCTACAGTATGTAAATTCTTCAGATCAGTGTATGTCATTTGAAAATTTTTCATCGATGAAATGAAAATTCATAAGTTGCAATTACAGACTTGTAAAAAATACATCCATTGGTATAAATAACAAACATATAATTTTGGTCGATATTCATTCTGCGTTTTCCACATTCATATTTTTTTTCTCGAAATTTTTTAAAAACGAGTGAAAAAATGTATTAGTGGCTCACATAAGAAATAAGAAAAGTAGGTATATTCATCTCATCAATTTCCGAAAATAGTAAAATTCTTTAGACCGAATCATATTAATCTCCAAATCAAGGGGTGCTTTGACATTGCTTACATTTTTGATGAGGACTCATAAATGGTGATTTATGAGAGAGAGGGGTGTTAGCTGAGAGTGAAAGTAGAATCCAAACAGAGCCAAGGAAACGGCTGCTTTAACTTTATTAATCGTACAAAACTGTGGCTTCATACTTAGTATCCTTATGGCAAAATATTTTGAAAACGGATCCGTTTTATTCCGGGTTATAGTCCGTTTCTGGATTATAACCCGGAATTTTCCTGTTTTCCAGCTTCTAAAACGGATTTCGAACGGATTGTAATCAGTCTTGCCGGAAATGAGTCCGGATTATTTTCCGTCAAGGCTGTTTTATGATATTTGTTGGCCCGGGTTATAATCCGTGAAACCGTTTTACAAACGGATTTAGAAAAATTGCCCAAAAATTATCACTGATTATAATCAGGAAATCCGTTTTACAAACGGATTGGGAAAAATAATCAAGATGACAAAAATATCTGCAAATTTTCAGATCCGATGGTCGAAAATAAAAACGGACTGACAACGGATAAAATTCTCATTTTTTGCCCATCGGGATACCAACATCAACTCATACATGTATTATGAAACAGTCGATTAATTCATATAGTTTTTCTCATGTAGGGGTGGGAGGAGCGAAGAAACATTTTTCAACGCAAAAAAAAATTGAAAAAAACTGAATTTTTTTCACTTTTTTTTTTTTTAGTTTTAAAGCAACTCTGTCCAAATCATTATTGTGACTAGAGCATACCACACTGAACTAAATGTTTCCGATTTAATTTGTGATCATTTTCCTTATTGAGTGACGGTACTAAATTAATTGCCTTAGTCTTATCTCTGCCCGTTATCTGCAGTTCTATAATATTTACACAAAATGAAATCAACTTGTTTCACTTTTTCAACACAGTACAATAGGTACACAAAATTATCAATCCATTAAATAGTTGTTCAATATAATAAATGTGTTTCTCGACTTGACCATACTTTTGAACACAATTTCATATCCTTCCCGCAGCCTAAAGCATGAGACCTGCTCTTTATAATATGAACTCTTGCCATGTACGTTTTCAGATTTCACAACCCTCTTGTACACTGATCTCAACCGAATGTTTTGATGAAATGACTTGATAAATAATTTTTAAATAGGTTAATTAATGTGCTGTATTTTTTCAGACTTGGCAAGAGAAAGAAGCTGGTAAAGTTGTTGTGTACACGACCACCATGGGTATCGTACGTGAAACCTACCACAGATGCCTGAAAGTGCGTCAGATTCTGCGAACCCATTTAATTAAATTTGAAGAAAAAGATGTTTTCATGAGTCGTGAGGTGCAAAAGGAAATTAGAGAACGCATGAATGCCGATGAGATTACCGTTCCTCAAGTATTCGTCGAAGGAATTCACGTAGGCGTAAGTATATACTGTCAGTGAATTACCTTTAAAATTCGTTTACTATTTTCTAAGTTAGTGGTCTCTTTGGCCACGAGTAGGATACTTAGCTTTGCAATCGAAAGTTTCGAGTTCAAGGCTAACCTTCGCCAAGATCTTACACTTGAATGTTCCTCCTAGAAAATGGTTCTGTTGGGTTTAGTTTGTTGATACTATTTCTTCATTCTGAGAGTGCTTAGACTATCAAAATATTTCCCACAGTTATAGCCTATTACCCTATAGCTCTTACCAGACATTAGATGAAATAACTATATAGCTAAAGTCCGTACTGTTGAATAACTGAATAAGCAGTTATTTTCAATTAAGGCAGCGATTAGTTGACTTATTGGACTTGATAAATCATATTTGTGTTGCTCGCTCAAAGATGAGAAAAAATATTTTTCTAATATAAGTAACGAAATTTTTTCATAATAAAAAAAATAATTATATCCTTATCAAATGCGCTAAATTTAGAATAAAAGTGTATGCATTAAAATTTTGGTAAGAAATCCGTTTTGCGAGACAGCATAAAACACCTAGTATTCAGGTGATTATGATAGCAAACATACCTGATCGGTACTCATCACCAAAAAACAAAACAAAGTGGGGGTTGATTACAGCATACACATATAACTCAAGTGATTGAAGGTTTATATGGGACAATATTTATCATGTCCTTTGTTTTCTCTGACAGTCAGTCTTTTATATTCCACAACTGAAAAAGTAATTATCAACCTAATTATTTTTATTGACATTTCAGTCTATTTATTTCTTTTGCAGGATGCAGAAACAATTGATAGACTGAACGAATCGGGAGAATTAAGACAGATATTAAAACCGTATAAAGTAAGTCTTTCTAACTCATCGTTATTTATTTATAATTATAACTATTTGCTTGATTTTTCATTCGACTTAATTATCAATTAATTTATTTATAAAATGAATTACACGTAATGTGATGCGTGTAGTAACCATTCAGGGGAAGATAATTAAGACGTAAGCGGACACTTTGCTTGATATGTTTGGGAAGGCTAAATATTTTTTTCATCTACCTATAGATAAAAAAAAATGAATGAAACTTTCACACAAAATGGCTAAAAAGGAAAAAAAAAATTTTTTTAACTGCTAAAGATTATCTTGAGTTCGGTACTCATAAATCGAACTTTTAATTATTGTCTTAGAATTTCTTTGAACGAGGAAGGGGGCTAATGTCAGATATAGGGGCGGGCTTAGCCCCCCTGTTACCTTCCTTCGCCCCAAAGTCCACCTATGTACAGGGTGCGGCAAAATGACCGGCCACATTTGTTTTTCCAATTATATGCGTAAGACAAAAGATAGGGACATGCGGTTGGTTTTAAATTAAAATTCATTCTTTAAGGTTACATATGAAATTAAATTTCACTCGCATGTTGGACATTTTGCCTAGCACAATTGCGAAGGCGTAAAACTCAATTTTTCAAGACTTTGCTAAGCAATAATCATATTTTTTCCACTAATTTCTTTCGTATTCAGCCGGTACGGAATTTACCTCCTCGCGCTAACCATGAAGAATTCCACACGTGCAAAATTCCCCTCCCTGGTCAATTTTATCCATCACTGGTAGCATTTAGCGGAAGAAATTGCAAAATAATGTAACCATTGCTCAGCAACGTTAAAAAATTGGATTTTGCGCCTTCAGAAATGGGCCGTCATTTAATTGAGTCCCGTCTTCGGGGCTCATTAATATTTGTATGTGAATTGAGTCCCGGGTATCGGGGGCTCATTAGTATGCGTATTCGAATTGAGTCCGTGGTATCGGGGGCTCATTAGTATGCGTATTCGAATTGAGTCCGGGGTATCGGCAACTGCTCTGGACAATCTGGACAGAGCAATATTTACTAGCTCTGAGAGAGTCTAAGAATATCGTCAGCAGCAGAAGAGCCTCACTGAAGCAGCCACTAGAGGGCGATGTAGTGCTCATGGTGGATCCATCATTGCGCCGTGGCTTCTGGCGCACAGCAATCATTGACAGACTCATAAGAAGCGGAGATGGGCAAGTACGATCAGCCCAAATCCGTCTTGCTGGAGGTAACAAGATGATACGAACAATAGTAAAACTCGCACCGTTCGAAGTCATAGAGTCGTTTGGGCTGATCGTACTTGCCCATCTCCGCTTCTTATGAGTCTGTCAATGATTGCTGTGCGCCAGAAGCCATGGCGCAATGATGGATCCACCATGAGCACTACATCGCCCTCTAGTGGCTGCTCCAGTGTGGCTCTTCTGCTGCTGACGATATTCTTAGACTCTCTCAGAGCTAGTAAATATTGCTCTGTCCAGATTGTCCAGAGCAGTTGCCGATACCCCGGACTCAATTTGAATACGCATACTAATGAGCCCCCGATACCACGGACTCAATTCGAATACGCATACTAATGAGCCCCCGATACCCGGGACTCAATTCTAATAAAAAAAACCATTTGGGACTCAATTAAAGACCGGCGCAGAAATGTGTTAGAAAAAATGGTCAACATGAGAAACTGAAATTGTATTCAGTAGCGCACCAAAGTCCAGGGATATGGAGCTGAAACCTTCCCTTTAGGCCTTGAATTTCATCAAAAAAATGGCTGAATAGAAGATTTTCAGTTTTTTGGGACTTTTTTGGGAATAAATTTAAGCCATAGCTCCTCCCTTGAAAAATTTCTGGGTGCGTCACTGATTGTATTTCATACGTAGCCTTAAGGAATGAAGTTTCATTTAGAAGCAACCGCATGTCCTTATCTTTTTTCTTATGCGTATAATTCAAAAAACAAATGTAGCCGATCATTTTGCCGCACCTTGTAGTTCGAGAAAAAATAAAGATATAAAAATAAGTCAATTTTAATGCAAACTGTCAAAACAAAGACTGTGGCCCAGGATGTACCCATAAAAAGTTTTGATATGAAAATGATTTTGTCTCTTTTTGAGCAGCGATGAGAATTATTTGCCTATTTCTCAAAGACTTGTACACTGACTTGAGGTACTGTTTCATAGATATCACATCACAAGTGAATGATAAATATAAAAATCACCTAGGTACTTTATTTAATTCAATAATTGGATATATTAGTACCTTAATAATCTTTGATACATTTTTCGTGAATTAAAATAATAAACTTGAAGATCGCATCAATTAAGTTTACTCGTATTTCTGACACTTCAATTAAGATATTCCTTTCTGCGATCATTAAACAATTTGGAAAGAGTCACAATAACTCGACTGAGGTCAACTCACTGATTTTGACTGTATCGAATGTAGGATCCTCTCTCAAGTTCACTCAAGAAAACAAAAAAGACAAAAAGTTCAAAAGCTATATATAGCTGTACCTGCGAGATTCTAATACACCTGATGCTTATATGCACTTCATACTTTTTGGTCCTTCTCTCTCAAACGGATTCGAGGAGTTCAAATTATCTAGCGCTCGAATACGGTACCTACTTCTCATCATTTGTACACAATTTTTCAATTAATATAATATGGTATATTCGACTCTCGTGTTAATAACCTTCTCGTTTCTTGTTTATCGGCTGCAGTTCGTACACTTGTCAGATTCCCAATAAATTTTGCTCACTGAGGTGTACCAATGCGTTCGACGGTAACCTCTATTTATTCGCCTGTTTAATATAATATCTTCGGTCTGTATAGGTAACTAGAAAATGGTATCCGTTAGTAGTACTTCTATATCCGGCATCACTTATATATTATGTGTAGTTGATATAGAAAATGAGAGACGAGGCAAAAAGGAGGCGACACGTTAAATATATAAAAGAAACAGTACGTCGATTCAATGAAGATGACTATAATGAAATTGTAATTAAGTAGAGGCTATGAATATTATACTGTACATGCGGTGCCTGTATACCCAGTAGGTTTATACGTTTCTTGCATATCTTTACCAACATATTTGGGTGCCGGATACAAGAACGGAATGTAGCTCGAAGCAATGGTACGCGGATTCGCGGCCAATATGGAGCCCTGAGTGTTGTAAGACGTGGGAGGCGGACAAAGTGTGCTGCTCCGCATTTATAAAAAGTGCCTATGGAAATCGTAAAATAGTGATAATTATGTCGGTATATTGATATACGTTTTGATGACTGTCAGTAGGTCACCATTCGTCGTCGGTTTTGGAACCTCTTTACTCGACTCTCTGAATCTGTATCATTAGAATGGACGAAGTGATTCACTTTCATAAGTGCAAATGTTGGGTTTCTTGGCTCTGAACTCACTCGGTTTCTTTGATGCTTTTTCACTTTCTTTTAAAAATAAATTGATATTATATTTTATGCGAGAGAGAGAGAGGGAAGGAGATGAATGGAAAGTCCATTAGTTGAAGAAAATAGTTTCAAATGTTCATGTTTATAGTTTAGTGGACATTAAAATCTGCTTATGATGGAAGTAGACCAAATATTGGCAACAAAAGGGTCTTTCACAAAAAACGCTCACGAGAAATATGTAGTTAGCAAGGGTTGAAATTTTTTTTTTCTTGTTATCGCCACCAATGTATTCTCCCAACCATGACAATTACTCTGCCAATTTCATAATGGGGTATCCATGCCAAAAAGGGACCTTAGGGTGAAAAATAATTTTTTCAATTTTTTATTTTTGAATCGTGTGAAAAAAAAATAAATTTTTTTTTCACCTTAAGATCCCATTTCCGTAGTGGAACCCCCGTGTATTTCATGATTAGTATGGTTGTGCGGATACAGTGGTATCATTTTTTGAGTAAAAAATTCTTGCACGTAATCATGAAATTCGTTTTTCTGATGAGTCTTATTTAAAAAATACTCGATAAATCAAACCGAATTAAGTGATTCCATAGCACGTGAGAATTGTCGTGGTTGAGAGAATACAGTGGTGGTAATAACAAAAGAAAAAAATAGTTTTAAGCCCTTGCTAACCACATTATTTCTCGTGAGCGTTTATTGTGAAAGACCCTGTGTACTAAGAAAGTTGAAAAAAAAAAAGAATAATTAGCTGAACATTTGGTTGATGATATTTTTGTGAAGAATTAACTCGCTGCATTAAAGCATTGTTTGTTCTAGAGTGGCTATAATGGGGCAGAACTTGACGAAAGTTTGTAAAAGTTCGACAACTATTTTCCACGAATATCGAAAAATCAATAATTCTTTCGACCTCGTAACTTCTTTTGGGTTATTTTGAAGAAAACACTCTCTCACATGAAGGTATATTTTCTCCAGATTTTGTCATACGAGTGTATGAGAGTGCTGGCATGGCTTTTAAACCAAATTCTTATTTTTTCTGAGTTAGTTCGGTTCATCTGATGTAATCAGACAGGGTTTACTTTTTAAATAAAAATGTACTATACTCGAGTATACCTTTTCATTTTTTAAATTCTTTGGTCAATTTGGCAGCAAGGCTGTCCCTTCAAGCAAACTACGAATCCGCTGCATCGGTTAGTTTTTAGCTCACAAAATTACTGTAATTCAAACAAATTCCCAGAAAATACCACAACTGCTTTTCACCCATAACCAAACTATTTTTACATTTATATGACATGCAAATGCCAATTTTCGTATTGCACCTTATATTCATATCACGTTATCACCAACTCCCATATAATGTAGCGTTTTCCGCCTCTCTTTTTCCATTCATCAAGTCGCCCCAGGCAATCAACTACCAAATCATCTCACACACACACAAAAAAAAGCACGATTAGCGCCTCCAGTCATTCGCAGGTCAGCGTTCTCATACGCAGCTCCGCATATAAATACGTCTAAATGGTGGTCTTTTAGAAAACCGAAAAAAAAAAGAAAAAAAAAAGAATACAGTTAGATATGGAACCTACCGCCTTTTTCACGTACTAATTTTTTCGGCGGGAAATTCTGTCGAAATTCCAATGGTTGACGTGTGCTGACGAAGGTCCAAACGTGTGCATAGTATACATACTCGTACATACAGACGTTAGCACAAGCCACACAAATATTATTACTTTCGCATGCATAAGAAATGGTGTGTAAAATTAGCGACGCTTTGAGAATCCGTTATTATGGCTTTGAGCAGCGGAGCAGCTAGAGCTGATGGCATTGGTATGGCACCGTCGAATGGAAATTAACCGTTCCGAGATTATGGAGCATTAGGGGCAAAGAGTTGAATGATGGAGGCTATAGGAGGAGGGAATAGCGGGAGCAGGCTGGAGATTTGGGCGAGTCGGATGAACTGGGCACTGCAGAGTGGATGTACGTTAATAATCCTATAAACACGGTGTCGTATATTAGCTTATTACACGTATATCCGATGTTGTTAACATATTCGAGCACCGTCCTCATCCTCGAGCTATCCTCTATAATGCTTTATAAAGAGCTACCCAGCATTACACAGGTAAACCATAAACGAAAGTTAACTTTTGTGATTAGCATATCGAAGCTGTTAAGTAATGAGAAATGTCGTCAGACGTAAAGGCTGAACGTTTGATCGAGCGAAATGGATATGGGGAGGCTTGAGGAGGCGGTTGAGAGATGAAGAAAAATGGTCGAAAACGAGGCAAGCCGAAAGACATTTTCCAACAGTGTGAAGTCGATCAGTTACCATTTATTGGTTTTGTATGCAAATAGAAAGACAGCGTGGTTTCGAGGTGCAGAGACGAACTATAACAAGGTGTTGAGGACCAAGGAAATATTCGAGGAAATTTTCGTGAGTGTAGCTTTCGACATGATGAGTGATGGGGCAAAGTATACTTGAGAATAAGATAATTCCACAATATCGTACAGTAATGAGTATGAGTCAGTTAAGTATCCAGGAGTTAGAAAAAGTCTGAAGCAATTCTTATTAACACTAGAAATACCAGGTTTTACTTGATTACTCAAAGGACCAGGTGGCGTCGTATGACACAAGTCAGGGGTTCTCAAAATATTCGTCCTTTGAGAAGTCCATCTCAAAATTTTGAGTGGTGTCGTATATGACACCACCTGGTACTTCCAGTGTTAAGGGTTTTCAAACGACCATTTATAATTTTTTTCAAGAGTTTCCATAGAAAACGTTGATTTCCTATTTTTGAACTAGCAGTGCGCGAAGTGCGCAAACCACGAAATCAGTAGCCACTAAAATAATACAAATAACCAAAAAATTACTCAATGAAATCCAAAAATAATTACAATGCCTTACCTCGATGGGGATAATCAGTCCTAACAATTGTTGTTTTGAAATAAAAATGTTAAATCTCTGAATTTATAATAATAATAATAATAATAATAATTTATTCAATCTTCAGCACAATTTTTGGACAAATGTTTTACCCTCCTCATGCCTGCAAACTGCGCAATACCTTCGATTTCTTAGATCTCCTTTTCAGCCTATAATTGAAGTACAATTTATTGCCACCAACTTTTTGGAGAAAAAAAATTTTATTTTTGAAAATGATAATTATAATAACTGAAACTTTCAACTTGATTTTTTCAAAAGAATTTTTAAATTTAAAAATTCAAATCGATGTCTGATCAGTCAATTTTCAACAGATTGACTTATAAAATGCTCCATACGGAAAAATGACTACCTATTAGTAGAAATATCCATTATGAAAAATATCCATGAGGAAAAATGCCCATTAGAAAAAAAGGCATTAGGAAAAATGGCATAAGGAAAAAAGGCATTAGGAAAAATGGCATTAGGAAAATTGGATTATAGGAAAAATTTACCATAACTCCTTCCACTATTAAGAAGTAATCATCAATTAGAAAATAATTTATCCGAGTTGAAGAACTACAATAAATTACATCGAAAATATTTTAAACAAAAATTACTTCAAGTCTATAGCCCATCGATTTGAATTTAATTCAATCTTGAAAATTTGTAAGAATTTATAAAAATTTTCACATTCTAAAAACAAAACAAAAAAAAGGTTTTGACAACACGGTTTAGGAAACTATTCTCATTTACATATAGTGTCTGTGTATAATGCAGAAATCGTTATACGCAAATCACAACACAATTTGGTACCCTTTTTCTGTAAATCCTTTCTAAACGTATAGCTACTGCATCACTTTGAACACCCAGCTAAATAAATACAATTTAAAAAGATACACTACATGTGCAGTAACTGTAAACCCACATCGAATGTGGATCAGTTCTTTGGTTGCAACTTATGGCTACAGTCTATTAGGGCATGAATATATACGTTTCATTTCTGCACTCGTATAAGAGTACGAGTAATAATACAGAAATAATTTTTGTTTGGGTTGACGGAGCAGACTAAATACATAAACAGTATTTCAGCCACGAGAGTACGCAAACACGTATTTTTTTTTGTCCAGTTTTTTTCTTCTTTTTCCTTTTTGCATTTCCTCATTACGCCAGAGTAGCATTTTTTTACACAGCCTCTTCAATTTAAACGTTATATGAACTTACACTGTAGATATACACTTTACAGAAAATTGCTTCGACCCATTGAAACTAATATATATATACCGCTGTATACAAATTTTAACGAGGACTTTTTAAAGCTCTTCGTCGCCGGCTCTCATCCGTTGAACCCCGAAGGCCTTTTGTTTTTTTTTTTTTGTTTTTTTGTTGCTCCTATTTCAAACATAAATTTTTTTTACGTCTTTATTTGGTTTAATTTTCTCGTGCACGAGTATGTGTCAGTGTTAGAATAGCTGGTGGAAAAAAATTCTAGTAAAATGGCGAAGCGAGCTAGCGAATTCGAAGACAATTTTAACGAGCTGTCAGTGCAATTGAAGCTGTTTTGGAGATATTACGGTTAATTTGTTTGTTTTGCCATCAAAAGTTCGTTGAGCTTTTCTGCTTGATTGAATAAGAAAAATCGAAGTACTATTGTGAACTCGTTAACTGTCCACTGGCCTTGCGAACATTACGACCACTGGTCGTGTATACTTTGGCTGGGATTCGAGAAAATGATCATTTTCGTAATTTTATTTCGTTATTTTTCCTGAATGCATTTAAAACTTCAAAGCAGTCAAATAAAAATAACTCAAATTGAGAATACCTTATTCTAAAATATCTGCATCCAGTTAGAATTTATTCGTATCATTAAAACACGTGTGTATCATATCAATATATAAATTTTTGAGAGACCTGCAGTAACCTTGAAAATGTCTTCTTTATCGACAATAATAATATTATATTTGGAAAAATAGATAATCTGGATTTACATATTATATACATGTATGTAAATAAAATATTTTCATATCTTCGCAACTAGTGTTTCATCTTTTTTTTATATTTTGCGTCGGTAATATTTAAAATCATAAATAAATATAAAATTTGTATAATTTAGATAGCTACATACTCGAATAGTATTCATATTTTGGCATAAAAATAATGTTTATGAAATACAAAAATAATAATAATTTTCCAAGAAAGATACCACGAACCGGATGCTGAATAATTAAGTTTCATTGAAATGAAAAATTCAAAAGAAAACTAGAATCTTAAGCAGTCATCGGTTGAACGCCAAAGTAAATTATTGTCGATTATTTTAATGCTTAGCTGTTATAGGAATGTTCGGACTGAATATAAGTTTTACAATATTCAATAGTATCCGGTTCTGTGTTTTTCTCTCTCTTCGTGCATAATGAGAATAAATTTAGCTATATTTTTCAATTACTGCAGGTACTTCAAAGGCGAATTAAACGTTTCATATTGAAATCTCTTTAGTAGGTTTCCATTCATGTGCGAGATCTTGCGTCTCATATTTTAAAATCGATGAGAAATTTTTTATGCACAAATAAATATTTATGGACAAGTAGCCTACGTGGTCATTACGAGCCTTACTCCATTAGCAAAACAAATAGATTGTCGATGTTTTTTCTAATCTACAGTTTGTACTTCTTGGCATTTTAACAGGGAACTAACATAATGCATTTTTAATGCGCAATTTTATCAATAGGTGATCTTGTCAATTTAACTGATTTCCAGGTCAAACCAAAAATTAATTTCCATGAAGCTAAAATTTACCTTATATATGTAGAAAATAAGTTCCTAATAAGTATATTAAAACTTTCGCCACCTTCATGATGGGGGCAAAAACCTGATCAAAAAGTACTTTTTGACTTATGGTTATTTAAATAAGTGTCTGAAAAGAAAAGGGATGGAATAGAAATTATGTTTTTCTAAGATGAACTGTTCAGCAGATATTTTCTGGGACTTGACAAAGGGGCCTGAATGGGGGGAGGGTTGTTAAAAAATGTAATCCCAAAAAGCCGTATGTAAAAACATGATGTATTCAAAGAATAGCTTCCTTGATAACGAGATAAATCTTTTCCTCCAAATAAGAAACTAAACAGCAAGAGGGTCAATAAACGATTCATTGGTAGTTTTTTGGCTTCTAATGCCAAAATATAACGGATGGAGAGAAAAATGAATGCAGTAAAATAAACTTACGTTGAATTTTATGATGAAATGTTCCAATTTTTTTCAATTTTCCAGGAGAGGGTCTTGTTTGTTGGATCTGAAAAATACACAAACGTTCAAATAATATGTTTTCAAATACTGAATACCTAAATAATGATATTCACAATTTTCTAGTGGAAAAATCAATTTAAAAGGACATAATTATAAAAAAAAGGTCTTAATTTTGAAATTATTTGGCTTATCCTCCCCCTGAAGTCCTCACTCAACAGTATTCTCAAAACTCGACTTCGAATTTTACTCGCATACAAGATTAAATATTTCTCAAAGGTTGCGGTGGTGAACCTTTTTTGTACGAAAAATTGACGGTTTTCATATGAAATTCAATCTCATCTAAGCCTGCTAAAGCAAGATAAATGTACAATAAATTATGAAAGTTTTCACTTCCTCAGCCGGGATTTTATCATTCTTGTAAAGAAATTGTATCTCATCAAAGCTTCCGAGTTTATAATCTAAAAGAATATATTATTAAATTACCATCAAAACGAACGCGTAAAATTTTATTATATTTGGCACAAACGCGGAGAAAGTTTCGTTCGGTGAAATTTTAATATATAACTCCATCTTTTTTTTAAGCAGCCCAAAATTGAAGTAAATTTTTTCAATTTCTTAGAACCTTGAAATCGTCTCCACTCGTAACATCATTTTATCAAATGCAAACAAGAGATAATCGAATGAATGCTAAGAAAAGTAAATATTTATCTCGATTAGTTAAATTCAAAATCTATATAAGACAATTAAAATAATGATTTCTCTATTAAAGCCAGATACTAGACCATAAATTTGTGAATTATTTCAAATCTCGATCTCGTATTATATTTAGACTTTCGCAAAAGATTTTTATTGATTTTCAAGTGCATGTTGGGGGATTGCCAGAAGGTTTAATAGTTTCGTCTATGTTCTACAGTACTAATGATGTAATTCGAATATATATGCTCTGACCTTGCTTTGTATAGTCCTGAACAAATTTCAGAATTCTTAATAGATATGCTGTGAAAGTGGGTATATTTTTTTAATGCTTTCAGTTAAATACCTACCTCGATTTAATCATTTTAGATAAGATAGTTCAGTTTAAAAAATTCACTAAAAACTTAATTATAATCAGCCAACCTATATCGGTATTAATAAATGCCTTTAGCAAGTCACAAAATTTATATAATTAACTATCTACCTAAGGTTACTTTTTTTATGGAAATTCAAACGTGCATTTTTCATTTTCAGCACTAGATAAAAATGTCAGTACCACTATAAGATGATAAACTTTCTCGATCTTTTCTGAACGAATGTTCATTTATTGACTCGTTTATAGGTAATTTAATACAAGAACATTCATATTTAACTGATAAAAGCAAATTTGAATTTGACTACCATCAGAAATTCGGTTCTCGTTTATGCACAAAGTAGCTATGAAGGCCATAGTAGATTTTACCATCTCAGCTTAAAACCAGATTTGTACTCACGGCTCTCTTCCATTCGAAATTTTGAAGTGACATTTCGTGTGTTATGTAATTGGTGCTCATTTTTGAACCCCATTTCCGGATAAAGTCTGAGAATATAAGCCGAAATAAGCTCAAATTAAGCGTAATTCACTTACCAAGCCTGGTTTTGAAATTCCAAATTGTTGAAAAGTGTGGTGAATATTTCACGTAAAAGGGGGGAGGGGGTTAGGAAATACATAATATAAATTAATGGAACACAAACAGCAGTCATTACCAGAAGGAAAACTGAAGTCAAAGTCAAGCAGGTATATTTTGAAGCTCATTTGCGTGGGTGATCGTTTCTCTTCGACTCTCAATAGGGGGCTTATCTAGGGGAAAGAGTGAGCATAAATTTTGAAATTCGGGGTACAAATAAGCTCATATTAAGGACATACTACACACCTAGTTTCACTTTGAAATTTCGAATGGTATTAAGGTTTTGAACATGGATCTCTCAAAATCTCTTATTCAACCAAAGTAAATTTCTGTCAGGTGTAAAGAATCGACAATAATTAATTTGTTTATTTTATAAGCAGAGCAGAATCTACAATACGAAGTTTCTACACCTGTGATCGTCATAGTTGAAGAACTATTTTTTCCAGTTTTCTGCTTTTATTTGCTCCTACACATATATGTACTTGCTTTATATTTATGCATACACAGCCTTAAACGTATTTCAGAGACTTTCAAATTTTGCATTACCTAATATATAGTTTCAGTGTCTTTGAACCAAAATTTCGATCTTTCTCCATCATTCTTTAGTTCATAATAAATAATGAAGTAGTTTCGGTACCTGTAATTTTATTACTCCATTTTTACATCTTCGAACGCTATATTATGCTACTTTCTAATAATTCATTCGCATAAATGGTATTAATTTTTAAAATACACCAATATTTTACAAGTTTTTCGAGTAAGAAGAGACAAATATAGGGAAGGCAAGAGCATAGATAAAAGAGATATAGAAAATGAATGAGCAAGAAGAAAAATACAGAGCCTATAAATTCACAAAGTTTTATTTGTACTTTTCGAATAGCCGCATGTATAACTAATTGCAAGTCAAATATAAAAGCGAAATGAAGAAATTTATGAATCAGATTCAAGCTACTAGTTTCAACACTTTCAACATTAAGTTATAAAAGAATGCCGATTCATAATCCATTCTCAAAGAAGTCGAAAATAACCCGTTTATTTTTTTTTTATAAGCCAGAATTCGAACTAATTTAAATATATGTATATCAATAATATTCTTATACTTTTAAAAACAGAAAGAAAAGAGAAATAAAGTTGGCATTGCTGCAATAAAATATATTATGGAGAAATTGCTTACATACGTTTTCAATATTTTGCCAAGCTGTATTCGGTTTCATTTTCATTTTTATACCTATGCGATTATTATTTAAAGTGAAATGAGGTCGGTGAAAATGAGGAAGCTGTGACATTGAAATGATTCAATAAACTCGTGGAGAGCAAATCAAAAAATAAGTGTTCGGTTTTATAATGAATTAAATAAAATATTAAACCAAAGAAGTCATTTAATCAAATCGCTTAATTAAATCTGCGTCCTTGACTCATTTAAATTCATTTAATGGACACCCATTTCATAATCTATAGCTCACTATTTTTGAAAAGAACGATCAAAATTTAGTCAACTGGACAGAGGTTCCAGGCACGTGTATCTTTTTTCAATAGGCTATTTACATTTTATATTCATAGTATTTAGTGAGCTAACTTGATTTTATTTTGAAAAATAATACATTTTAAATATGTTTTTAAAATTTTATTGCCTTGGGACCGAATGAAACATTATGCAAACCGAATTATTGCCTTTCATCACAGTGAATGAATGAATGAAAAAAAAAAAGGGAAGAAAGATTAAGCTATAAACCTTGCCTTCTGATAAATGATCTTTCGTTCAGATAATTTTTCAAAGGTTACACTCACCATCAGTAGTTCATCATCGTCAAAAACTAGTCATATTTGATAGGTTCATAGATCTTTTCGACAGTTTAAATTAAATATTACGAGTATGTGGATATTCGGTAACGTATAACATCTTAATTAGTAGGTTCACTGATAATTGATTGATTAAGATGAAAAATCTCCAGTTCGAAGGTAAAGGGTTCATTTATCAAGAGTGAAATGTCAACATAAGGAAGACTAATCGAAAAATAAGAACTTCAGTCTGAATTTTCGAATCAGTATTCAAATATGTGTTGGATTTTACAAACTAAAGTTTAAAATGTTGTACCACATATTTAGCTAGTACTCTCTTCTTTTTTTTTAGGAAGATGAAAATTGAGACTATTCAGTTTATTGCAGTTTTATGGGTTATTTAGAATTGTATTACTTATCTCAAAGAAAGACGACGAGGGGAGAATTCTGTTTGTTTATAGTTTATTTGCTGTGATATGTAAAGTAAAATATCGTGTTTCTCATTTCTGGTATTTAAATTTGACAACTACACGTCATCTAATGAAATTCAACGTTTCTCAGTTATAATTAATGTTTAATGTATGCATTTTTTTTTTTACAGAGTGCAGATGCCTTAAGTACGTGCAAAGTTTGCGGCGGTTATCGACTTTTACCCTGTAATCTGTGCAATGGTAGCAAAAAATCTATTCACCGAAACCACTTCACCACCGAATTGGTGACGCTGAAATGCATGAATTGCGATGAGGTGGGACTGATAAGGTGTTACGCCTGCTAAAATTTCTCTAAAAATGCTCGTTAAATTTTAAATCGCGACCTTTTTTTTTTCATTTTCACTTCGTCTTCAATTTTATTGTAATTTGTATTGATTTCTTTTTTTTTTTGTATTGATAATTTTTGTTTTCTGTTACCTGACATATTTTATGATTTTTTTTTTTCCCAATAGTATGAAGTTCAACATTTATTTTTAATTATTTCATAGGTAATGAAATTAAAAAAAAAAAAAAAAAATATCCTGGAAATCGTTAGTAAAATTATTTTTCAAAATAAGTGGCTGTAATTTTAATTTTTGTACCTATTTATTTATAGTATTTTACCAGCGCTTGGTTCGTTGTGACATGACTGAGAGTGTCAAAGGAAAAAAATTAGCTAAAATATTTTACTTTTTGTGAGCATTAAATGCGTTTTTTTTTTAATTTCTTTTGTATTTTATTCAAATAATATTTGAATATTTTCTTCGAGCGCAAAGGATCAGTTTCTTTATTTTTGAAGAATAAAAGAGGATTCTCTTTTATTTTTGAAAAATGGAACAAAGAAAAAAAAGAAAAAAAAGAAAAAGAAATAATAAATAATAAAAGAATAATAATAAAAGTAAAAAATGATAATGAAAATCAAAAAAATTTTAAAAATTAATAGGTACAAACGAAAAAATAATGAAGATGAAAAAAGAATAAAAATGAAACAAACAAACGAATTTTCTTTTCAATTACAAAAAATTATTTGTAAATAAAAGAATGCCTTCTGTAAAAATTATTTATAACTTTCTCAAGAGTCAGAGGTGGACAAAAGCGAACTTATCCTGTCTCTTTCTAGGAATACATAATTTAGACACACCTCTAATTTGATTTGAACGTTTTTTCCAGCTATTCTGCTGTTTGGTATATTATGGCAATATTATAAATTATCAAAAAATCAACTAAATTCACACTATGAAATGCTAAACGAAGCAAAACTATTATCACTAAAGGAAATACTAATTTTCCAAACTCCTAATTTTTTCTTTTTCTTGTCCTTTTTAGGAAACCAGGAATTCTCCCTGTTTATTTATAAGATCCCTATGCTTTAAAATGGTGGCTGCTCAGAAAGTTATGTGCTACCTACTTTCTAAAACTTGAATATTATTATTTCGGTTTTTAAAAAAAAAAAAGTTTATTTCAACATCGTAGAACGGAAACAGAAAAGAAACAATTGAAAATTATTCGAAAAAATTCAGAAAGTCCCAAAATATGATTATCAAAAACGGTTAAAATCTCGTAACCATAAATCAAGACAGTCTAAGAAAAAATCTGAAGAAGAAAAAAAAATCATAAAATCTCGATTCTTTGTTCGAATGAGAAAGTTTTCGATGAAATATCTCGGCTCAACCTTTTTGTAAAGGAATAAAACAAAAAAAAAAAAACAAAAACAAAAAAAAAGGCCAACTCGAGTATCAAATTTTGAGACCGTATTATTTACTCGTGGAAAAAAGTTTTTAATTTGCGCCAGTATAAACCGAAAAAGTGTGCACAGTGCTGGAAGCAAGTACAAAATCAACCTTGACCTTGAAAAGAAAGATGAAATTTTATAAATTTTTTTCTTGGCCTTACGAATTTCTCGTGCGTTTCGGTTAACTTCGCAATTCTTCTCACCTTTTTAATCACTGTGAGTATATTTTAATTTTTTTAATTGTTTTTATTTAGGAGGGGAGAGGGTGGAATTAAGTTACGATTAGTCGAGAAAATGAGTTTTTTATCTCATAAAGAGGCTTAAGCTCTCGGGCTCTCTCACTATTGAATTTTTCCTCTACTTTTACCCACTGTGGAGCGATGAGAGTAGCAGCGTGACCACTTTTATGAACACAGAAAAAAATCAATATTATCAATTTTTACTATTTTATCAAGGGAAAAAAAATGCGATGATTTGTCGATTTTAGAAGAAATTATTACAAAAATAGTAAAAATCATAATTTTATGATGTATAAATGAACAAAGATATGCAAGAAGAGGCTAAGTCTACTTTTTTAAATTTTATAGAAAGCAAGAAACAATTTTATGTTATACAGCCATCAAATAACACTTCAACTTTGAAATCTATAGTCACAGTGATGGTTGCATGTTGGGACATGAATATTTATACTGTAAGTACAGCTGGTTAAGATCTATTATAGCGAGCCAGAACAGAGTTATGGATTTTTCAAATTATTTTTTGAAGTTTTGATCCTATTCACCCAGTTTAACGTTAGTTGAAAATAAAATTGCTTCATATCAATTAGTTTACTAAAATAAAAATAAAAAAAGCAAAAGACATTGTAAATGAGGGTAAAGTAGCTGCCTGTTCTGACTCATCTGATTATGTTGCAGCAAGAAAATAAATTGCTTAATATTTTCGAGAATTATGGAGAAAAAATCTATTGAAAGATCATAATGCGTATCACACGAAATAGACAAATCTGAAGATTTGACTTTGTTTTCCCTGCGTAACATTGTTTTATTTTCGAAATGGTACCTGACTTAAATGTGAAATGGAATTTGCTTTGGGTTTCCAATAATACACGACATTTCATAATTTCTAAACACTTCTTATTGACGTTTTTCGATTGCGGTAGATGCAATCTAAACAGTCTGCTTGAGGATTTCCTGCTTAATGAGCAAATCCAAGACTTGAGTCTACCAACAGTAAGTTTAAGATTTGGTTCTAGTTGGCTACCTCTATCAACCAGTCTGACAAACCTTATAACCGATCACTGATAATTGTAAAAGTTTTTCGAGATACCATTAAGAATATAGCCATCAATTTCAAAGCAAGAGATGATAAACCAGACAGAAAACAAAAGCTGGATACAAGATTTCAATTCTTGTTTATAAAAAATGTAAACTAAATCTGTTTTGGAATATCATAAAGTCCTATAGTTTATTTATATTTAGTTTCACAAATAATCGAGTTACGCGAATCCTTTGAGGAATTATTCTCTTTCATAATTACTCTAAATAACTTTCTGTTTTAGAATTTGATTTAAGATATCATACACTCGTCTTTTGTTGAAATACTTATGCAGTTTAGTCAAAACAAAGTACAACAATGTAGTTCAAGCTTGTGGAACGAGAGAAAAAAACAATATGCACTCGGTCAAGGTGTCTCATTAATAGAGTATTCGGTTACTTGTGAACAAAGGCTGCGAAGAAAGGCTGCGGGGGAAATAATTAATAAATCAAAAATGAAAAAGAAAAGGAGAAAAAAGACTGTTTCACTACTTTGTGCTGGATTAGTATCCATTATTATGAACGCTTTTTAATTACTCTTAGCTTTTTTACAAAAAAAATATAGCTTAGCCTTTTTTCTTTCTTCTGTCAGTTGTGATTGATAAAAATGTTAAGAGTTACAGATCAGAAAAATTCCCTCAGCCAGTACTCTTTGAACTTGACCTTTTTTTCTTTTTTTTTTTTGTTTGACAATAATGAATAAATATTCTGCATCTGAAAAATGAAATATGTACTTGAAGTACATATTGAATTATCAACAATCTGTTAAATAAGTTGCAGACGTAAATATTGTCAGGCAAAAACTATAATACCAAACTTGTGAATATTCTTTGTTTCTGTTCTTCCCGTTCGATAAAGTTAGATCAAATTCTAACTAAAAAAAACTTTTAGTTTCATACATGAAAGAGGTTAAAGGTCCACTTTATAAACTTGAGAAGGTCAAGTGAGCTACCTACATACTGAATTATTATTGGAATCCGAAATTTTGCACCATCCTACATTTTCTCCTAATCAGGTTTTTTTTTTTTTTTGCTGAATGCAAGTCACTTCCTCTTTTCGTAACTTTTCTGCAAGATCTTGTTTAAAAAAAAAAGGATAAGTAAGAGAAAATAAATTTTGAAGCACTAAGTATCTAAAAGGAAAACATTTTTATTTTCAGTTTTCTTCGTTAAGAAGCTGTATTTTCTTCACATCTATTATTCTAGACAGACGGAAATTGTTGGAATTTGAGTTTTGAAACGTGAACTTCACTTCTTTTTAACAAAACAAAAAATAATATTCGACGCTTTTTGATTTTTTTTTTTCCAACTTCAATCACAAGTTTTTGGTTTTAAAAACGAGGTTTTAATGCGATTACAGAGCCTGTAAATTTATTCGCACATCACTTGAACGAAAAATAGGTGAAAAAGGAAGTGAATATACTCATAAGAATGTTTCTCAAAAGCTGGAGTTTTGTTTAAAATTCCATTTAGAATTTTTGGAATGGATCTCGTATCTCGTATGGGCTTTTTAACAGGTTCGTACTGCGAAAACCTCACATAACCCCAAGTTGAAAACTCGACTAGAAACCGGTCGAGAAAATTTCCTCGTTTTATGAAAAATTTATTTTTAATATCATTTTATCACACAATTCGATAACAAAAATCCTTGATTTTGGATGGGGTTGTCTAATTACGCAGTTAGATTAATATTTTTCTATTTTTAATCATGAGAAAGTACCACCATTATACGAAAGAATTAAGATATTAAAATTGCCAAGTTGCAAGTTCGTACTTTTAATGAAGCAAAACTTTTTACTCAGCCAAACGCAAATTTAAAAAAAAATGATGAGAAACAAATAATCAGTGATTAATGGAACGTAGATAACATGCAATTTTTGGACTGAAGCAAGACGATGTCAAAAAATTACAGCCAGTAAAACAAAATTTCATACGATTTTGTTTTGTTTCATAATTTGCCACCAGTGACCAAAGCCCTTCAAAGGAGAAAAGTATCTACTGAACACAACAAAATCATTTTATACGCGTATTTACGGTGGCTGTAGTTAAGAAAAAACAGAAACTAAAAATATATACAAAAAAAAAAAACAATTCTGAGAAAAATTTCAAAATTAGTTGGCATTTTCTCGTGAGAGGGCCTTAAAGAGCTCTTAATTAACAAATATAGAGAAATACCTATTTCATTCGAACTGTAAGCAAATTCTTCTTCAGAATGTTCTGCGAAATTCCATAAATACTAAAAAATTTCAAAACCCACAAAAGAATATTTCTTCCATCGAGTAAAACCCACCACCCGAAACTTAGATTCTCTTTCATAATTCAGGTCAAGGCTCCTAAACAATACTTTCACATTCATTCATATACGACGAATTTCCACTATACCTAGAACTAAGTCTTTTCAAAAGGAAACAAATCGTTCTCTGTTTTTAGAAATACCAGGAAGTACCCAAAGAAAAGTTGAAAAACTTTTCGTATGGTTGTCAGTCCTTTGTAATATGCTCCAAACAATTTGGGAATTGCGTGTCTCCATTCCTTCGTCACATAATAATATTCGCTTCAAATGGTTTCATCTTGTTAAACTGTTTTATTAGACTTTTAGTGACGCCAATTTTGTAAAACGTACCGAAGATCTCTTTCAAATATGATATTTCTTTGTGGAGCATCGAATTATATGATACTCCATAAACTTATTCTATAGCGAATATACTCCTATAGCTTTTTGGAAAACTTTCTACTTTCTTTACCTCTCGTTATATTTTCCCTGGAATCAGCACAAAAAAACTCCATTTTTTTCGTTGCTGTTCTGAATAATAAATCGTTTTCGATTGTTCACGGAATATTAATTCGCTATTAAGGATAATTAAAAAGACAAAAAAAATTTTTCTATACTTTTGTACAAACGTGAATTGGCTTTTGTGGGGAAATTCTGGTAAAAAAGGTCGGAAGAATAAAATAAATGGGCTCAACTTTTGGTGTTTTTTGCTCCTATGATTTAGTGAAATTTTGCCAAAAAATTATTCGCTGCGGTAATTGATTCGCTGGCAGAACTTTTCCAATTTTCAATTAACCCGGCAGGCCGAAAACGCAGGAATCGATTCGAAAATATTAAAGGGTTGGAAAAAACGATATGTGAATATAGGTAAGGGAAAATTAGTCTGGTGAGAGTACTTTGAAATTCTGGCATTGTTATACGAACAGCCAGTATACAACTTTTTCTCACTTTGACATTGATATTTATGACTTGGCAAAGAAAAACAAATATCGTATGCGATACACAAGCAAATTAAAGTACCCTCGTCTTCATCCTCGTTGTAATTGGATTCTGAATGTTAAACGTAAAATGAATTTTGGCGGTTAGTATTGTTTGCAAGAGAGACCGATAAATACTCAACACCGTAAGTACCTTGCTGGAACAATCTTTATCAGCTTCGTTGTTGAATTTTATTAAAATGCAAATGTTTGGGAAAAAAGGTACATAGACTAAGATGGTGGACTTCAAATAGAAAAATATTAGCCTTTGTAAAAATTAAGATGTGCCAGTGAAATTTGAATTAGCACCTTCAAAAGAAATAAAGCCATTCGCATTTCAAAAACCAGTCCCGACTTTTCCTCATTATTTTTTTACATTTATGAATTTCATTTATTTGGATCTCTCAGATGCAAGAAGCTAGCAGCAAAGTTAAGCATTTGGTAAAATATCCCATTAGTAAGACAGAGATGTAAGAATTTGAATGAATGAATGAAATACCTACAGTAAAAATTGGTTACAACAAACATATATTTGATCATTTTTGTCATGTTTTATTGAGGCCAGCACTCTTTATCTACAAATTTGGAGATAATGAAATACCGGTTAAAATAAATTTTCCTTTTTTTTTACTTTGTTGTAACCAGTTTTTCGTTGGATCCGAATTTGTTGTATCCGATATATTTTCCCCATGCTCTTATGGATTTTTGCCGGGACTTATAAATTCATTCCCTGTAAGCAGGTGTTTGTTCAAATGGCGTTCTACCGATTTTTACTGTAGTTTATTTAAAGACGTGTTATGAAATCAGAGGTATTTCACGTCTTGGGTGGATGGTTGAGGTTTGGAACTGTAGGTGAGTGGTTGAGGTGGGACTCGTCATAAGGATGGTGCAGGGTTGATTGGATAGTCTCAGACGTACCACTTTTCAGGCATGCACCGAGCACCATATTAGTAAGTGGGTCAGGTTTTGTCAGTGATGAGTCTCAAACCCAGGACCTTTCGATCGCAAGGTTGAGCACTCTACCACTATGCCACGCACAACCCTGATGTGAGAATTTGTCATAGGTGGACTTTGCTTGATACGTTTAGGAAGATGCGACGAGGTGATCCGAGGAGCACCCCGCGCTTCTCCTCGAAAACCCCCCAGAATTACTATCCTATAGGGAGTAAAATTTTTAGGGATGCCAGTAGGCTTTTTAATAAAGGGGGAAAGCTACAAACCCTTCAAAAGTCTCATACTCTCTCCATCTTCCTCTGGCCTATTTAACACATGATGAACAAATCAATAATTTTATAGGGTAAAGGATTGTATTAAAATGTAACGGTTATTAGTCTTACCCCATGGCGCCAAGGTATATGTAATTAAGTAAACACAAAGGAATTATTTAAGAGTAGGGTAAAAAAAAAATAAAATAAAAATAATATTTAAGTAGACATTTTACGTTACTGAGGCTTCATGTGGCAGTAGATGGCTGGCTGGTGGTTGCAGGCTTCCTAGGCTCCCCCCCATGGCACTGAGGGGGCCTTAGCCACACATCCTGTTATTGACTGATTCACAAAAAATCAAAGTAGCTGAGTATTGATTGTGTAGGTCCTCAACTCGTAATACAACAAGTGGCGGCTTTATGCACAATTCACACAATTTTAGATGCTCACGAATACGTCAGTCACTCGGACTTTCATAGCGGACGACACAGAAAAAACTTCTCCGCGATAGAAGAATGTCTTATGCCACAAATTTTACATATTGATAAAACAAAAAAAAACAAAAACACAAATACCCTGTAAGCAGAATGCACACGTCTCAGCACCAATTTGAGAGATGATGACTGTATTGGGCTAGTAAAGACAGAGTGTTATTTTTTCGAGATCCTCCAACCAAACTCGATCCCCCAAAAAACCAAGAAAATAAGAAAAAACTTCCCCCAATTTTGTTTGATTGGTAGTTTCAAAATTACATCAACCAATCGGAAAATCAGCCAAGCCACCCTTCCAAAAGCAACCAGTTTATACCCTAAGACTGTAAAAGAGCTACCTGGTATTCCACAAGTCTGTATGAACGTGGGTATGAATTTTGATTAGCCTGACCCCCCATAAATTTAGTGATCAACGTGAGTATAAATATTTTTTATTGTTTGACAGACTTTCTAAATGATGAGAAGAATACCAGGCAACTCCTTTGTCCGTAGCCTTGATTCCACCCTTATTAAAATACAAGATCGATCTATCTGCTAGGTACTGGTATTTTTGTATTGTGTGCTCTCCTTTCTTTTCTCTTTTTCACATAATTTCTCCCTGTTTTGTACCTTGTTATATTGTTATTTTTCTGAAAAACATTTTTATTGAATTTGTTGTTACACCCTCTTAATTCTCCGAACTTAGGCCTGAACCAGTTAATAAATATTTTTGAAGCATTTATAAGAAGAGCACACAATAAAGGAGAAAATCAAAAAACGCCATACTGTGGACAATGCTCAGAGGTATATATTTTGGTGAAACAATTGAATATGTTGGCTTGCCTGGCTCCAGAATTTTTAATATTGACTACAATTGATAGGAAGAATCTAGCTCCTTTGAAACAAGCCTGAGAATCCGCCACAAAAAATTAGAAATTTAGAATGAGGGGGAAGGCATACTATTCAACAACGTATTTAATTGAAAATAATATAACAAAAAATCACGAAACTGTACCCCTTTTTATTTCCATGCCTTAAGTTTGCAGGTAAATAATTTTGGCCGACGAGAGAAGAGAAAAAGAAAAATAAAAGAATAAAGCAACTCGTACGTATTTGAGAGCCAGCCCAAGTTACTACTCTTATATGAATTTAATGATAAAAAATTTATTGAATCGCTCCACCAATTTAGACTGGGGGATGGGGTGGAGGGATCAGTGGCTTGAAATGAAGCTCACCGCAATTTACTTCACAGCAAAGACTAAAACATTTTTTGTCTGTCACTAAAAAAAAAATTTTTTAAATAAAAGTAAATAAAAGCTTAGTTAAAAAAGCACTTCATCAAACGATAAGAAAAGTAGGTAAATAGGGAAAAAATGAAAAGATAATGAGAGTTTAATACAAGTTGATAAATCCAACTGTTTTTAAAACTCAACACATCCCTTAGTAAATTTCAGGATGTACAGTTGAAGCTACCTGCCATGTGCTGAATTGAAAATTAACTAGCAGGTTAAAAAAATTTAGATTTCTTATTTTATAATTATCAAAGACTAACCTGTAAAGCCAATCAGCCCTTATAGCACAAGTTTGCTTCTTATTGTAAGTAGGTATCTAATTATCTTAAACTTGAATGATAAATTATTTAGAGCAGACATAAATTTGCTACATTCAAAAGGATGTTCTACTAGAAATAAGTTCTGAAAGACGACTCTTAAAATTTTTAAAGTACCTCAAGCTAGAGAATAAAGTATACTTATAAAAATTTTCAAAAGAAAAAAAAATAGTAATCTCTGAGAGTAAACAAAACGAGGAAATTTTCAGCTTCTCTTATCATGTTATAATTTTTCTTTTACGCTCAAACTATCTTTCTATTTTACATCTCCTCTTTTTTCATAATACTCGTAGCTTGCTCTTTATGTCGTAATAGTATCCAGCGTAAACACTGACTCGACTAGTTGTAATCAAAAATTATTTCTACTAATGAAAAAAGATACTAAAATAAAGGTATATAAATTTAGAAGCAACATCAAAGAAATAAAGAAAATGAAAAAGTCTAGTAGTAAAGGAGAGATAAAAGAACTACATAAATAAAGGAGAAATAGGTGAAAAAAAAACTTTCGATAGTGGAGAAAGAAAAAATATGTATTTTTCACGAAGCGCATTATCAGGGTCTTTTTGCCTTTTTCATCGGCAAAAAAGCAAGAATTATGAAAGGGGAAGGAAATAGAAAAGAGAAGAAATTAAAGTTTCGGTAAATCGTGTTTTCTTAAAAATATCATTTTCAAGGTTACTTTCAAATGGGGCACAATCTGCTGAATCGTGTACATATTATGCTTTACCTAATGCGTACAATGTTGCTTAGCAACTATGATATTCCTTTCACTGGCAGGTATACATAAAACGTGTACCAGGTGCCAGATTTTCATTTCAGCAAGATCTGTTGCAGTTTCATTTTCCTTCAATTTTGATTGAGAAAATCAGTGGGCTCATGGCTTATGCTACCCTGTCACGTTTTCTGCGATAATACAAACTGAAGGAAGGGTCTAGCAGGATAAGATAGGTGAAATGACCTTTTTCAAATTTCAACCTGAAACTTCGGGGTCAGGTTGACAATGATGAAAAACTAATTCAGCCCAAATTTCAGCCCCCCACCTCAACTGGTTGCCCCCTGGGGAGTGAAAATGTGTTTTGGCCATTTTGAAGGTTTTTTGCCTATAACTTTTTTTATAATTGTTCATTTTATTTGAAATTTTTATGGTAGTTAGTACTCTATGAGCTCTATCTACCAGCAAAATTTTGCGTTTCCACCTCCAGTAGTTTTCCAGTAACTCTAGCTAGAAATTTTGGAGCTTCTTACCCTATGGAGTCTACAAGTTGAAATTTTCACTGATGATAGCTTATCCAGTCTACATTACACCCATATAATTTGTTTTCTGCAATTCAGGGTGGACAAGGTAGTTTTTTGGCATTGGAATATCAGTTTTTTCCAGTGGCGTCTGCTTAGGGTGTGCAAGGTGTTCACTGCCAGAGTTCGGAAGCTAGCCGAAAGCCGAAAGCTAAAAGCCGAAAGCCATTGATTTTTGAAGAAAAAACCGGTAAGCTGAAAGCCGAAAGCTTTATCAAAAAGCCAAAAGCTGAAAGAAAAAGCCGTATTTTTATGGCTTGTATACGGCTTTTTAGGTTTTTACCAAAAAAAAATCGCAAATCATCAAATCAGTGAAATAAAATCACAAAAGTAAAGTGTAAAGTGCAGAGTTTGGAAGCTAGCCAAAAGCCAAAAGCTAAAAGCCAAAAGCCATTGATTTTTTAAGGAAAAACTGGTAAGCCGAAAGCCGAAAGCTTTATCATAAAAGCCGAAAGCTGAAAGCGTAAGTTTTATTTTCAAGGTCAGAAGCTAAAAGCCGAAAGCTAAAGCCATATCTTACGGCTTCCGAACTCTGTTCACTGCACACCCAACCAAATTCAAAAATAAATTTTGTCTGTGATTATGGTGATAAATAAACTATGTGTATTTTGTAAGCATATGGCATATATCAGATGGTGTTGTGACAGAAAATTCAATGTAATAAATTTATATTTACGACGTCAGAAAAAGTGGCGCCTACCTGGGGGGTTAAGTGGTGCAGTCGCACCAGGCCTCACAATTTAGGGGCCCAATCAGATGGGAATTTTGACCGCCCTTTACTACCAATATGTTGAAAAACATGGAAGTGAACAAAATTATGAAGGGGCCACTTTGCTGAAAAGGGCCTCACAAGTGATCTTGCACCACCTATTTCAAAATACGTGTGCGCAACCGAGAATAACCTTGGTTTGAAGTTCAACGTAATAAATTAAATGTACTGAAAAGAAATTTATCGGAGATGGATGAAGTATTTTTTTAAATTTCTCCTTCTTTTGAAGTTGAAAAGGTTAAAACAATGATCTTTTTACTGAGAAAATATATGTATGAGTGCAATAGTGCATTATTGCAATAATTTTCAAAGTTACAATAAGGTAACTATTTCACCAACTGATGCAATAATCTGTTCAAAGGTGACTTCTTAGTTAATTAGTGAAGAAAACACGTACATACAAAAAATGGATGATAAGATAAGTTAATCCTTTTGTTAAGTAAAAGCAGTGTAATAATATCTTATCACAAATTGTTCTTTGAATCCAGAAATGTTAGGTAACATTTCTGGATTCGAAAATATTTAAAAAAAACACACATTGCACTGCAGAGCAAAATTTTTTTTAAATTTGGTTGGGGGTGCAGTGAACACCTTGCACACCCAGAGCAGACGCCACTGAAAAAAACTGATATTCCAATGCCAAAAAACTACCTTGTCCACCCTACAAATTATATGGGTGTAATGTAGACTGGATAAGCTATCAGTGAAAATTTCAACTTGTAGACTCCTTAGGGTAAGAAGCTTCAAAATTTCCAGCTGAAGTTACTGGAAAACTACTGGAGGTGGAACCGCAAAATTTTGCTGGTAGATAGAGCTCATAGAGGACTAACTACCATAAAAATTTCAAATCAAATGAACAATTATAAAAAAAGTTATGGGCAAAAAACCTTCAAAATGACCAAAACACATTTTCACTCCACAGGGGGCAACCAGTTGAGGTGGGGGGCTGAAATTTGGGCTGAATTAGTTTTTCATCATTGTCAACCTGACCCCGAAGTTTCAGGTTGAAATTTGAAAAAGATCATTTCACCTATCTTATCTAGCTAGACCCTTAAAGTGTTTTTCCTAGCTGTTCTAAGAAGAATGAGAAATTTGTCCCCTCCACCTATTACATTTCAGTCCGAATGTTATAGCTTATCAGATATTTGATGGAAATAGCTGCAGTTTTCAAGCCTTGTGAAAGAAAAAATGAATTCTCTCTTTTAAATTACTAATATTCAATAATGTTGAAAATTTCTTCTACCATAATTAATATCTCTCACAAAGAATTAATTTTCAATACTTTAAAAAAGAGCTGCGAATATGCTCGAAACAACTACGAGTATAAAATGAAGCGTTATTGTAAATATAAATATTTTCAAAACCAAAGACGCTAAACCTTTTCTTCTTTCCTTCGTGCATAAATTATAAGAAGTCAATACCTAAAATAGACTAGTATAAAACAAGTAATCCAATTTATACTGTCCCCTCCAATTCTGGTCAGTTTTAGTCCTCGAAGGTGACATTAAACTAATAAGTGAATAAATGAATACATAATTAATACACAGAAGATGAAAAATGCGCTAAAAATAAGAATAAAAAAACTTCAATAGCACTAATATCTACTATAAAATATACAACTATTAGCTTTTGTATAAAAGAACAACTAAGTAGTGAGAGGCAAGAAGGTGATTTCAACTCCAACCTCCTCTTGTGTCTTCGCAGTAATTCTATGAACTATTCAGTAGATGGCACTGGAGATAAATAAATGAATCAAAAAATAAATAAAGAAATATGAAAATATGAATTAATGAGTATTTTTGGAATTCTTATTTCATGAAACGAATAACTATGCATGTCCCATACCTAATGTACTCGTATTTGTGAAAGCAGGACCAAAATTAATTAAAGTTTTTCTATCGAAAACCTGCTAATTAGTACATGTATATTTTTCTGCCTTTTCAACATGACGCATTCAGTAGCTAAATTTTTCTTACTGAATCTCTTTTTAAAATTTACAAATTAATATCAAGTTGCGATAATAATTCGAGTCAAAGTTCCATTAAAACGTGATAGTACAAAATAATGCGACTGATAAAATTACAAAAGATGATAAACTAGGGTGAGGCTTATCGGATGCATGATGAGATAATCATACGTTTATTTATATTTTCTTCTCGAACAAATCATACAAAATTCACAGTTTTATTAAGTGCAGCATACCATTGAAGATCATTCTTTAATTTTTGTTAATAAAAAGTGAGATTTAATCACGGTTTTAACTCCGTATTGTTGATTCTTATTATTTTGGATTTTAGTGATTTCATTATGTTCATTTGGTTCGTGTTATTCTGCCACGTATTTATTTTGAATACTGTCGTAACAGAAGGTACAGGGGCAACCGAAATGATGATACCATACAAAGAAGTAACAAACACTTTGAAATCATTTTGTTCAAACTCACTAACCCAGAACACTGAGCTCATCTCGCAATATGCTCCGCTGTTGTGATTCTCAAAGATATAAATTTTGAAGGTTGAAATTTCAAAATATCAAATTTTAACAATGACCAAAAAATAAAAAACTCATAAATTTCATTATAGTTCTTGAAAAGCAGGATCAATACTATAAACAATATCAGGTTAGAAATTTAGCACTGATTGGGAGACTAATGAATACTTATGCTGGTGGTGAAGGTCTGATTTTGAAATGTGTTAAGCCGGCTACACACTATTCCATTTTTCCTGTTTCCAGTTTCGTGTTTCCTTGTTTCCCCCTGTTTTCACGATAGTGTGTAGACGTTTTTCGCCGATAAATGTTTCGTGGAAACAAGCTTTTTCGTGTTTCGTCATCTTTTTCGCCAAGAGCGGTTTTTTGACGAAACACAAAGGGTTTTTTCGTGGAAAAAGTTTTTTTCCCCATATAGTGTGGAGCGTTTCGCCTTTATTTCGCCTTGTTTCGTCCTTTTCACTCTGTTTCGCTGGTCTTTCTCCACTGGTTTACTTGAATACTTTCTTTTGGAATTGCATCTCAAGCCGGCATGAGCTGTTTTGTCATTTGTGCGACTTCCCGATGGGCAAAAAATGAGAAAATGATCCGGAAAATGAGAATTTTATCCGTTGTCAGTCCGTTTTTATTTTCGACCATCGGATCTGAAAATTTGCAGATATTTTTGTCATCTTGATTATTTTTCCAAATCCGTTTGTAAAACGGTTTCACGGATTGTAACCCGGGCCAACAAATATCATAAAACAGCCTTCACGGAAAATAATCCGGACTCATTTCCGGCAAGACTGATTACAATCCGTTCGAAATCCGTTTTAGAAGCCAGAAAACAGGAAAATTCCGGGTTATAATCCAGAAACGGATTATAACCCGGAATAAAACGGATCCGTTTTCAAAATATTGAAGATGAATTGTACTGGGCGTTCCTGTTTCAAACATAATGCCCTTCTAACATTTGTCCCACCATAACATAATGTCCCATTTTGTTCTGACGTCACAGATGATGACGTCACACAGTTAAAAAGCGGTTGATGACGTCATCATTTCCACCATAGCATGATGACGTCATCATATCTAATTATTACATAGTAAACACAGATGATGACGTCATTGTATCCAGATAAAACATAGGAACCGCAGATGGTGACGTCATCATACCTATATACATCATTTTGTCCTTCCTTGATGACGTCATAGATTATGACGTCACACAGTTAAAAAGTGGTTGATGACGTCATCATACACTCTTTGAAGATGAATTGAAGAAGAATGATGACGTCATTATATCCAGATAGAACATAGGAACCGCAGATGGTGACGTCATCATACCTAGATACAACATTTCGTGACGTCATCAACCGCTTTTAACTGTGTGACGTCATCATCTGTGACGTCATCAAGGAAGGGCAAAATGTTGTATCTAGGTATGATGACGTCACCATCTGCGGTTCCTATGTTAAAAAGTGGTTGATGACGTCATCATACACTCCTTGAAGATGAATTGAAGGTCATCATAACTATATATAACATTTTGTCATTCTTTGATGACGTCACAGATGATGACGTCATAGAGTTAAAACAGTTATTGAAGATGAATTGAAGATGAATTCTCTGTAGTGGGTGTTCCAATTTCAAAACATAATGTCCGCCTAAAACATAATGTTTGCTTAAAATATAATGTCCTATTTTTTGTATCGATGAGTTAAATTCTATTAATACGAAAACCTCTATAAGTCAAAGTCTCTTGCACATCATCATAAAGTTCAAGATTTTTGAGTAATTCTTATAATGTCTCTCTGTAAAAGAGAATTCATCTTTCGCCTTCACGAAGCTTCAGTGAAGGCTGCAGCTATTTTGCCCATAGGGTTGAAGCATTGAGAATACTCTCAACACCCTGAAAACCACATCCAGCAGTCAACACTCCGTTTCCTCAACTGAAAAGATGGAAAATGGTAATTGGTGAAACAGTATTGAGGAAACATGAAACAGAGTGAAACAAGAATAGTGTGGACAGCCCTGTTTCATCAATTTAGAGGAAACAGGAAACAGATTTTGGAAACAGTTGGAAACAAGGAAACAGCGAAACAGGAAAATGGAAACAGAAAAAATGGAATAGTGTGTAGCCGGCTTTAGTTAGAATATGAGTAACACTAGAATAACATCACTTTGTAAGAATTGAAATGCTCAAGTTAAGCCGGCTACACACTATTCCATTTTTCCTGTTTCCAGTTTTGTGTTTCCTTGTTTCCCCCTGTTTCCATGATAGTGTGTAGGCGTTTTTCGCCAAATAATGTTTCGTGGAAACAAGCTGTTTCGTGTTTCGTCTGCTTTTTCGCCAAGAGTGGTTTTTTGACCTAACACAAAGGGTTTTTTCGTGGAAAAAGTTTTTTCCCACACATAGTGTGGAGCGTTTCGCCTTTATTTCGCCTAGTTTCGTCCTTTTTCACCCTGTTTCGCTGGTCTTTCTCCACTGGTTGACTTGAATACTTTCTTTTTGGAATTGCATCTCAAGCCGGCATGAGCTGTTTTGTGCGACTTCCCGATGGGAAAAAATTAGAAAATGATCCGGAAAATGAGAATTTTATCCGTTGTCAGTCCATTTTTATTTTCGACCATCGGATCTGAAAATTTGCAGATATTTTTGTCATCTTGATTATTTTTCCAAATCCGTTTGTAAAACGGATTTCCTGACTATAATCAGTGATAATTTTTGGGTAATTTTTCTAAATCCGTTTGTAAAACGGTTTCACGGATTATACCCCGGGCCAACAAATATCATAAAACAGCCTTCACGGAAAATAATCCGGACTCATTTCTGGCAAGACTGATTACAATCCGTTCGAAATCCGTTTTAGAAACGGGAAAACAGGAAAATTCCGAGTTATAATCCAGAAACGGATTATAACCCGGAATAAAACGGATCCGTTTTCAAAATATTTTGCCCATAGGGTTGAAGCATTGAGAATACTCTCAACATCCTGAAAACCACATCCAGCAGTCAACACTCCGTTTCCTCAACTGAAAAGATGGAAAATGGTAATTGGTGAAACAGTATTGAGGAAACATGAAACAGAGTGAAACAAGAATAGTGTGGACAGCCCTGTTTCATCAATTTAGAGGAAACAGGAAACAGATTTTGGAAACAGTTGGAAACAGCGAAACAGGAAAATGGAAACAGGAAAAATGGAATAGTGTGTAGCCAGCTTTACATAAAAAGACTGAAATGTCTCACTTCATCTCCGAGAATATATTATATGAGTAAATTCACAACATTCTAACATCAGAAACATTGAAAAATTCTAGCGCAGCAAGCCCCGCTAGAAAAGCAGGTTATCAACTGATATATATAGTAGGTACAGGAATATCATGAACCACATGAGTTTAATGTTTAAGGATTCTGGGAAAACAATACTCGTGTAGGGACAGTTTGCCTGATTTTTTAAAAACAAATAACCATAAAAAATCATTTCCCGACGACCATTTTGTGAATGGCTGCTGAGAAATACAATCAAAAAATTTTTCAAATTTGGGAAATTGTTGCGGACAGAGTTTCCAATATTTCAACGGCTAAAAAATTCGTAGGATCCGTTGCTTCAAAAACTCATATAAAATCATAGTTTCTTGACTACATTTTGGCTAATATCTTGAGAACCTAAAAACTGATCGTTATGAATCTATTAGGCTTTAATTTCTTTAGAATTGACCTCCGGGGCAAATATCAGCTCTATTGGTTTAGTATTTCTTCCTATCTCGTGCTCCGAAGAAAAATCCAATTTTTCAACCTTCAAAATGATATTTCTACAAAACTAATAAACGGCGGGATTGACAGGAAATTTGAATGGTAAACTTTGAAGACTTCAATTCATGTTCGGTCAACATTTCAGCTCCATCCGATTTGTTTTGGTATAATATATACATAATTAGCTTTCAAAGTCAAAATTTATCATCTCTAAACTCCCCCTCCTTACATAAATAAATAAGGAAACACCAAAATGCGAGATGAGTATTTTTGGCATCTGGACATTATAAACGAATAACTATCGAGTTAGTCATTTGGAGCTACTGTATAAGAGGAGCTTAGTACAGGAAGGTTTATATTAATCTAAAAATGTAAATATATCTACATACTAATTTGGTAATTTTTCTGTAACGTAGCAAACACTACCCCGGAACCGCATACCTCCAGGTAAGATAATACGCTGTCATTATTCAAATACATATGTAGTTATACTGAAGAACAATGTAACTGACATGAGAAAAATCAAGAATTACATTTTTGTAATTATAAAAATACTCGTTCTTTAATATTGAACTGATTATTTTCAATATTTTCAGAAGCCTACTTGAATTATTTATTACGGTTGAACATTTTATTTGAATTACAGAATTTGAATTTCATTATATAACTCTGGGTCATTCTGGAATTCTCATTACATGGAATATGTATAAAACACAATATTACTGTGAAATAGTAAGTTTTTACTTTAGCTACGGAATTATGGGTGCCAAAAATGTTTCCAATTCTACTGGAGTTACAGCTACCTCACATGGCCAATACAAAATACATTCATTGGAGCAAAATACAGTTTATGAAATTGAAATTAGACCATATGGTATTGTTGGTTTTAGTGGAGGACCTTGTGAAAAAAAGTAAGACATTTTTTGTCTAATCAATAATTTATAAAGAATTCTTGAGTAATGAATACTGAGAGATATTTCAGAGGTAATCTACACAATTAGGATAAGAAACCAGGGGTTAATCCATGTTAGCAGCAGAAATTACTACAAAAATAATAAAACTTATCTTGGATGATAGAAAAAAACTTATTACGACATGTTAAAAATAGGTATCTACAATACAATATAAGTCTAAATGATAGGCTGTTACAGGCACTAAGTTCTTCATCCTCATTATTCCAACACAGACATTCTAACATTAATGATTGTACCTTTTCAGCTATTCACTGGAAGTGAAAACGAACAGGAAATTAAAAACAAAACCAACAAAACCTGATTTAGAAATGATCACACCTGATAATTTATGGCTAAATACAGTAGGAATAAAGTGGTTGCCATGTGGTAGGGACAGAAACTGCAGTGAAATGGAAGCAGGGGCCTATTTTGCCATTAAATTCAGGTAAGTCTCCTGCGATACATTGCTATCTGTTAAAGCATAATAAGAATAATTAATTTCTTAGTTCCTCTTTTTATCGTCTGTAAATAAACCGTTTTGTGTTAATAATACTCGTATGTTACATAGGGTAGTCCTTTTTTATTGACGAAAGTGAAGATGTTGACTAATCAAAAATTCTATGATAATCAGAAATAAAAATATTAATCACTTTCGATATTACTAATATCTAATCTAGTACCTATATTGTACTTTAATACGTTTTCTTAGAGCACTCGACAGAAGAGAAGAATTAAAAATTTTGGAATACGAAAATGCATACTACTATACTCATGGTTTATTAGTCGGAATACCTTATGAGGTAACAGTAATTTCTATTTACGATGAACTGGAAACTGAATCCGATCCTCAGGAAATAATTTTGCAGCCAAGTAAGAGATTGAAATATTTTATTTGAACGCTGCTATGTAAGAGGGGAAAAGTATACTTTTTTGAATTTCACCCCTAATGCCACTGCACTGGACCGAGCTAGCACATTTTGGGTGAATAAAGTTTGAGGGACAACCTTTGAGAATACATATACTAATTTTGTGTTCGTATCTGACTTCTGGAGCTGGAAAAATGAGAAAAAATTTTTGACTGGAAGGACTAATCCCTTTCTTGAGAAGTAATATTTTTATTGCAGATAGAGCTCGTTATGAACAATTTGAACCCTAGCACAACACAACTCGCAAAAAAAAAGTTGACTTAAGTTTACTTATCCACTTCTCGCATAGCAGTGTTCATTTATAGCGAAATATAATTAATTTTTGGTTCATCTGAAGAATTTTAGTTTTCAGTGCAGTGAGGTCACCCGAAGTGATTTCCTTTCCTAATGCATCGATTTTGGTCTGCTGGAAGCCTCCTAAACATTCAAGCAAAGAGTTGGAAAATTACGCTGTTAGTATTTCGCTAGACATTGTGCGCTTTATGAACTATGATTGGATATTTCCTTACGGTTTGAGATTTCCTTCTGATATGCAAGGATTACCTTATTCTCAGTTTGCTGAATCTACAGAAATATTATTCGACAAGTCAAAATACCCACTCTTACCTAATGTTACGTACAATATCATCATTATTCCTGTAGGACAAAGAAGTACTGGATTGGAGTAAGTATATTTTATATTGAATATTTTTGGTGGAAAATCAAATTCAATTTGTAGTTGTTCAGTCAAGTTTTTTTCACTTATTATCTTAATAAAGTGATAATTCAAGTTGATTCAAATTTATATTCAAGGATAACCAAGATAATCTTCAATAACTTATTACACTAGGTATTGGACCATAACAGATGCGATTACATCACAACTCAACGACTCTATTGATGATAAATAGGCTTATAAAGAGGTCTCATGAGTCGCAATTACTAGGCGCTAAGGAATAAGCAATAGATACCGTCTAGCATACAAAAAATCACGTCATGTGAAATAGCTTGATTAAAAGAATAATTATAGATAGAATGGGAAATTTAAAAACGCCTAACAAATCATAATACCGAATGTTGTTTAAAAACTGAAATATTTAACAGTACTTATCTAAAATTGATCGTTAAATTGAAGTTTGATATCAAGAGTACATATATTTACCTATATCTCTAAGAGTGCTTCAACCTGTCACACTAGTTAATAAAAATATATTCATCTATTTATCAAATAAAACAGGGTCAATTCATTGAGTTTCATTTTCTATTGATAATGAAACAGTCGGTGGGTTGTCTAGTGCTTTTTATTAGAAAATTAAAAATTCATCTAAACATACAGTTATAAGATTTTTTTTTTTTAGCTCGAACAACAAATGAAAATTAATTATACTATACGATCTATCTGTTTTAGCACTCAAATTCAATACACTGTACCGGCTAACTAACTATAAGCTGATTGATAAGTGGCTAAGGAAAATTTTAATTCAATCAAACTCTAACTTACATGAGATACCTAAACCAAAACGTGAAGAAATGAGGCTTGTTAAAGATAGAAAATAAGAGAAGTTACTCATCATACATAAATATTTTTAGAGTTCTTATTAGTTATTAAAAATTTATCTTGTTTTTGCCAAACTGTTTGAAAATTATGCTGACTACCTCAATATAGCTCGTATAAATGAAGCATATCAGAGGAAACCTTCACAGTCACATATTGGAATGGGTAAATGTTGAGGGTTTTCTTGTATTCTGCACTCCTCTGCAAAATGAGTCCCACTCGATTGGTTTACTTGCCTACCTTTGAAATTTCTTAATTATTCATTATTCTCTCTCTACTGGAAATATGATTGACGTAGCACAAACTTGGGCTATAATCATTTTATTTTTATTTAATTTATTTATTTGATATTAATTTCTTTATCAATTTTTTATTATTCCAATATAATGAGGTCTACAGCATAATTTGGTTTGACTGAAACTGTTGTCCTTCATGATTTACATAATCTAATTATAAGTACGTACATTGAAATTGAGACTTTCTTGTGACATTAATACAGCTTTCAAAAAAAAAAAAAAAAAATGCTATTTCGGTTTGTAATACATGATATAATTTATTTTCGTACCCAAAAATAATAATCTTTGTTTTTTAACTCCACTTATCTTTGCCGAAATATTATTCGACTGATGAACATTTACAGAGGGGCTATAGAGACCCCTCATTAAGTGGTAAAATTGAGTCACTGTTATCAAGATATTATAAGTTTTATCAAGAAATGATGAATGTTTTAATTGTAATATTTTGCGTGACTATGCTAGAAAAAAGATGATAAGTATTAAATATAATATATTCTTTATGTACAATGTTTCGGCTTATGTGGTTAATTTCTTATCATTTTATAGCTATTTGTGCGGTATTTTTAAATGTTTCTCGTTTATGAGCTTCCCCTATATTCAAAACTCGACTGTATCTCCCCTCATTTCATTTCACCCTTTCAAATATCTGCGAATAACCTTGAACTGATTAGAGTATTGTAAATTACTATTTACCCAGACCACTATAAGCCACATCTACTGAAATAAAACTAAATTTCAGAGATACGGGTTCAAGTATATAGCAGCTTGTATTTTTCTTTAATTTGCCTTCTAGCGACAAAGTGCAACCGACACGACAATACGGAGTAAGGTATAAGGTACCAGAATCACGTATAATATTGTCGTCATCAAAAAAGGTTTGCACGTCAACTTTATCCAACACCCTCCATCAGCCTCACCCTAAAAAATGGTTTCCATCGAAAATGAGAACACGTATAATCCAAGCCTCCTACCACAGATAATTTCAGTCGCTTGTTGAACAGATTTTGCGACTTGATGCCTTTATTTTAAAGGGGTACCGGACAATTCGCCGCCGGCAAATGAGCCGCCGGATGACTCGCCGCCGACTACTTGTCACCCGGATAATTCACTGACCATAATTTGCCGCATAGAAATTTCGCCGCCAGATGAACAAAATTCGCATTTTATGTTTTATCTGTATTATTTTGAGGTGTCCGAAGCCACCACAAACAAAAATCTCAGATTATTACTACCACGATCTAATAAAGCACAAGACAGCAGAGTTAGTTTAGATACTCCTAAAACGATTCAGTTCCGAGAATCCTAGCAAAAGAAAACCTAAGCTACATTAAAAGAAAAATTTAGAAGAGGGAATTAAAAGAAGAGAGAGAAAGAGTCACCCCTTTTTACATGACGAGAGGGATATACAACGTTGATTACGATATCCTACCTAGCCTACATCATTATTCCCCATATTGGGGGAGATGAAACTAAAACATCCTACCTCCTACCTCACAAAAATGAAACAAGAAATAAGAGTGAAAGTACATACCACCAATACAAGTTGAACCGTTTATTAACCAGGTTATTCGAACAGCACACAAAAAATATAAATTCTCCACGAAAATGAGAATTAAATTCGAATTGTAAATAAAAATCACGGATTTCAAAATAAACGAAATAAATGAAGATTCTGCTTCAACAATAAGGTACACGAGAAAACGATGAAGATGAAAATAACGATTTCAAACTCCAACAAAAAAAATCAAACTCCAAAAAAAAATTCTAAGTACAGAACCGATTTCAAAATTCTAAGACCGAATATCAACCGAGAAAAATGACAAAGTTGCTTTCAAATCAACAGTCAAAAATCAAGTGAAGTTCAACTGAACAACCCTCAGGAACATCAATTCACTCAAACCGATTCTTACAACGTTATTTGCACCCCACTCACATGCGCGCTCAGCTTACCAGAGTGAGTAGACTTACCGAAACAAAACTTACCATAAATAATTTCGATATTTCCCTAATTACAAAACGTTTTGGCAAGCTTCAAAAAAAATAAAAATAAAGAGAGCGTTTCTAAAATAATTTCGAAGTTGGCAATAAAAATAAAAAAAATTTAAAAAAAATCAAATTTAGTTGAACCCCCTCTCTTCGGTTCCCTCAATTTAAGATAAGGAGTATGTGATGACCATATTGGGAGACTGAGTAGAAGAGGCCCAAAAAATACCACCGTTCCCTATTTCCTGGTGAAATGTGTATGACTGGACTCTGGAAGGTGCTCACAGATCCAACAATTACTCTGAAGCCGCCCACCATCGACTTCAGTACGAGATGAACGTGACCCATCCCTCGATTTGGAAGTTCATCTCTGCCCTTTGCCAGATCCAGAAGGGCAGAGATATTTACTTCGACGAACTGAATCGAGGAAATGGGCCACTGCAAAAACAAACAAAATATATGAGGCTCGATGAACGCTTACTCAATAAAGTTTCATCGTTTGACCCCCACACTCATCTGGATTACCTTCGCGGCGTCGCTTTCAATTTAATGTCTGACTAAATATTAATTTTTTTTAAATTTTTTTTAAATTAAAAAAAAATTTTTAATTTTTTACTTGTTATTTTTTAATGTTTGTATTTCATTTTTTCTTTTTGATCTAGATTTTATTTACTTTTTGAAATATTTCATTTGGTGGCGAATTGTCCGGGCGGCGAATTGGCCGGGCGGCGAATTGTCCGGGCGCCAAATTGTCGGGGCGGCGAGTTGTCATCGGCGAGTTGCCGGGGGCGAGTTGCCGGCGGCGAGTCGCCGGCGGTGAATTGTCCGGTCCCCATTTTAAAGGTTCACGTCTTGTAACTGGATTGTTTCTTCTCGTCGCAACGAATGCGTCTGAAGTGTTTGTTTGCAAGAGAGAGCGATAAATACTCAACACCGTAAGTACCTTGCTGGAACAATCTTTATCAGCTTTGTTGTTGAATTTTATTAAAATGCAAATGTTTGGAAAATAAGGTACATAGACTAAGATGGTGGACTTCAAATAGAAAAAGATTAGCCTTTGTAAAAATTAAGATGTCCCAGTGAAATTTGAATTAGCACCTTCAAAAGAAATAAAGCCATTCGAATTTCAAAAACCAGTACCGACTTTTCCTCATTATTTTTTCACATTTATGAATTTCATTTATTTGGATCTCTCAGATGCAAGAAGCTAGCAGCAAAGTTAAGCATTTGGTAAAATATCCCATTAGTAAGACAGAGATGTAAGAATTTGAATGAATGAATGAAATACCTACAGTAAAAATTGGTTACAACAAACATATATTTGATCATTTTTGTCATGTTTTATTGAGGCCAGCACTCTTTATCTACAAATTTGGAGATAATGAAATACCGGTTAGAACAAATTTTCCTTTTTTTTTACTTCGTTATAACCAGTTTTTAGTTGGATCCGAATTTGTTGTATCCGATATATTTTCCCCATGCTCTTATGGATTTTTCCCGGGACTTATAAATTCATTCACTGTAAGCAGGTGTTTGTTCAAACCGGTGTTTGTTACACCAATTTTTACTGCAGTTTATTTAAAGACGTGTTATGAAATCAGAGGTATTTCATATCTTGGGTGGATAGTTGGGGTTTGGAACTGTAGGTGTGTGGTTAAGGTGGGACTCGTCATAAGGATGGTGCAGGGTTGATTGGAGGGTCTCAAGATGTACGACTTTTCAGGCATGAACCGAGCACATATTGGTAAGTGGGTCAGGTTGTGTCAGTGATGAGTCTCAAACCCAGGACCTTTCGATCGCGAGACTGAGCACTCTACCACTACGCCATGCACAACCCTGATGTGAGAATTTGTCATAGGTGGACTTTGCTTGATACGTTTAGGAAGACTAAAACATTTTTTGTCTGTCACTAAACAAAAAAAAAAATTTTAATAAAAGTAAATAAAAACTGAGTTGAAAAAGCACTTCATTAAATGATAATAAAAGTAGGTAAATAGGGAAAAAATGAAAAGATTATGAGAGTTTAATACAAGTTGATAAATCCAACTGTTTTTAAAACTCAACACATCCCTTAGTAAATTTCTGGATGTGCAGTTGAAGCTACCTGCCATGTGCTGAATTAAAAATTAACTAGCACTTAAAAAATTTAGACTTCTTATTTTATAATAATCAAAGACTAACCTGTAAAGCCAATCAGCTGTTATAGCAGAAGTTTGCTTCTTATTGTAAGTAGGTACCTAATTTTCTTAAACTTGAATGATAAATTATTTAGAGGAGAAATAAATTTGCTACATTCAAAAGGATGTTCTACTGGAAATAAGTTCTGAAAGACGACTCTTAAAATTTTTAAAGTACCTCAAGCTAGAGAATAAAGTATATAAAAATTAAAAAAAGAAAAAAAAATAGTAATCTCTGAGAGTAAACAAAACAAGGAAATTTTCAGCTTCTCTTATCATGTTATAATTTTTATTTTACACTCAAACTATCTTTCTATTTTGCATCTCCTCTTTTTTCATGATACTCGTAGCTTGGTCTTTATGTCGTAATAGTATCCAGCGTAAACACTGACTCGACTAGTTGTAATCAAAAATTATTTCTACTAATGAAAAAAGATACTAAAATAAAGGTATATAAATTTAGAAACAACATCAAAGAAATAAAGAAAATGAAAACGTCCAGTAGTAAAGGAGAGATAATAGAACTACATAAATAAAGGAGAAATAGGTGAAAAAAAAACTTTCGATAGTGAAGAAAGAGAAAATATGTATTTTTCACGAAGCTTCGTATTATTAGGGTCTTTTTGCCTTTTTCATTGGCAAAAAAAGCAAGAATTATGAAAGGGGAAGGAAATAGAAAAGAGAAGAAATTAAAGTTTCAGGTAAATCGTGTTTTCTTAAAAATATCATTTTCAAGGTTATTTTCGAATGGGGCACAATCTGCTGAATCGTGTACATATTATATGCTTTACCCAGTGCGTACAATGTTGCTTAGCAACTATGGTATGCCTTTCATTTGCAGGTATACATAAAACGTGTACCAGGTGCCAGATTTTCATTTCAGCAAGATCTGTTGCAGTTTCATTTTCCTTCAATTTGGATTGAAAAAATCAGTGGGCTCATGGCTTATGCCACCCTGTCACGTTTTCTGCGATAATACAAACTGAAGAAACCTAAGTTTTTTTCCAAGCTGTTCTAAGAAGAATGAGAAATTTGTCCCCCCCACCTATTACATTTCAGTCCGAATGTTATAGCATATCAGATATTGGATGGAAATAGCTGCAGTTTTCGAGCCTTGTGAAAGAAAAAATGAATTCTCTTTCAAATTATTAATATTCAAAAATGTTGAAAATTTCTTCTACCATAGTTAATATCTCTCACAAAGAATTAATTTTCAATACTTTAAAAAAGAGCTGCGAATATGCTCGAAACAACTACGAGTATAAAATGAAGCGTTATTGTAAATACAAATATTTTCAAAACCAAAGACGCTAAACCTTTTCTTCTTTCCTTCCTGCATAAATTATAAGAAGTCAAAACCTAAAATAGAACAGTATAAAACAAGTAATCCAAATTATACTGTCCCCTCCAATTCTGGTCAGTTTTAGTCGTCGCAGGTGACATTAAACTAATAAGTGAATAAATGAATGCATTATTAATACACACAAGATAAAAAATGCGCTAAAAATAAAAATAAAAAAAACTTCAATAGCACTCATATCTACTATAAAATATACAACTATTAGCTTTTGTATAAAAGCACAACTGAGTAGTGAGAGGCAAGAAGGTGATTTCAACTGCAACCCCCTTTTGTGTCTTCGCAGTAGTTCTATGAACTATTCTGTAGATGGAACTTGAGATAAATAAATGAATCAACAAAGAAATAAAGAAATATGAAAATATGAAATGAGTATTTTGGGAATCCTGAAATAATGAAACGAATAACTATGCATGTCCCATACCTAATGTATTTGTGAAAGCTGGACCAAAATTAATAAAAGTTTTTCTACCGAAAACCTGCTAATAAGTACTTGTATATTTTTTTGCCTTTTCAACATGACGCATTCAGTAGCTAAATTTTTCTTACTGAATTTCTTTTTAAAATTTACAGATTAATATCAAGTTGTGATAATAATTCGAGTCAAAGTTGCCTTAAAACGTGATAGTACCAAATAATGCGACTGATAAAATTACAAAAGATGATAAACTGGGGTGAGGCTTATCGGATGCATGATGAGATAATCATACGTCTATTTATATTTTCTTCTCGAACAAATCATACAAAATTCATAGTTTTATTAACTGCAGCATACCATTGAAGATTATTCTTTAATTTTTGTTCATAAAAAGTGAGATTTAATCACAGTTTTAACTCCGTATTGTTGATTCTTATTATTTTGGATTTTAGTGATTTCATTATGTTCATTTGGTTCGTGTTATCCTGCCACGTATTTATTTTGAATACTGTCGTAACAGAATCTATAAGGAGTATCTACTGGTGCAGAGAAGTAACAAACACTTCGAAATAATTTTGTTCAAACTCAATAACCCAGAACAATGAGCTCATCTTGCGATTTGCTCCGCTGTTGTAATTCTCAGAGATATAAATTTTGAAGGTTAAAATTTCAAAATATCAAATTTGAACAACGACCAAAAAATCCAAAACTCATAAATTTCATTATATGTGTAGTTCTTGAAAAGCAGGATCAATGCTATAAACAATTTCAGGTTAGAAATTAATAATTAACAAAATTCTAGCGCAGTCTGCCACACTAGAAAAGCAGGTTTTCGATTTGCCGCACAGTGGTCTGAAGAATCCTAAATACCTGCCACAAGTTGATGCTGCAGGATTCTGTAAAAATGATGAAAAAATGACCATCTGTTGAAAACCGCCGCGCCTAATTGCAAAAAATACTCCTCAAATTCACTAGGTACGAAGTTATCATTATTGCAACAAATTAACGAATTTAATCACTCAGCCTCATGAAATATTGGAAAAATTATTTGTACAATACCTCAAACATGGTTGATTATTTGTTGATAGTCAAATGTAACCATCAATGGAAATAAGAGTTTTTGAAATGAAGGGAAAAGTTTGATGTATGTTTGCATTTGTTTGGACATTATTTCTTGTAATTACAACCTTTAAATCGAGAAATTATAAACTTAGGTTAATGTCTTATTTATTTTATAGTTGAAGTTAGCTACATAAAAACTTTGAGTTTTGTAATACTGAGTGTAATAAAATGCAGACCTAAAAATGATTGAAATGGAGGAGTAATATTTGGCACGGCGGTTTTTGACAAAAGTTCATTTTTTCATCATTTTTACAGAATCCTGTAGCATCAACTTGTGGCAGGTATTTAGGATTCTTCAGACCACTGTGCGGCAAATCAAAAACCTGCTTTTCTAGTGTGGCAGACTGCGCTAGAATTTTGTTTGGTTTTAATTTAATTTAAAATTTTTTATTAGGTATTTGGGAACCATCCCGGGCACCATACTGTTTTGAACTACATTTTCACTAATATCTCAGGAACTGCTGAACTAATCAATTTCAGATTCTATAAAGACCTTGACCCGGTTTAGACTGATCTTTGGTGAAAATTTCATGCCTATTGGTTGGGCCATTCATCAGTTATTGCTTTACAAAAAAATGTAGCTCCTAATTGCACTTAAAAATCATCATCTTCAACTACATTTTTGCTAATATCTCTAGAGCCACTGATCAGATCGACCTCAAAATTTATGCAGCTCTTGCCCTGGTCAAGATTGAACTTTGGTAAAACTTACATGCCTATTGGTTTGGCCGTTTGTCTGTTATCGCGTTACAAACTATGTAGCTCCTAATTGCACTCAAAAATCATCATCTTGATCTACATTTTCGCTAATATCTCCGGATCCGCTGATCAGATTGATCTCAAAAACTATACAGACCTTGACCAGGTCAAGATTGACCTTTGGTGAAAATTTCATCACGATTGGTTTGGCCGTTTGTCTGTTTTCGCGTAGCAAAGAAATATATGACCTAGATTACGAAAGAAAGAAAATAAAAAAATAAACAAAAATAAAGAAACACCAAAATGCGAGACAGGTATTTTTGGAATCAGGAGATCGTGAAACGAATAACTGTGATGGTCTGGTGCCTATTGGTTAAAGTCAGACCAAAATTAATAGGTTTTCTAGTCGAAAACCTGCTAAAAAGCCTATCACTGATCCGGAGACTAATGAATACTTATGCTGGTGGTGAAGGTCTGATTTTAAAATGGGTTAGTTAAAATGCGAATAACACTAGAATAACATCACTTCGTAAGAATTGAAATGCTCAAGTGACATAAGAAGACCGAAATGTCTCACTTCATCTCGAGAATATATTATATGAGTAAATTCACAACATTCTAATATCAGAAACTTCTAAAAATTCTAGCGCAGCAAGCCCCGCTAGAAAAGCAGGTTTTCAACTGATATGTAGTAGGTACAGGAGTATCATGAACCACATGAGTTTTATGTTTTAGGATTCTGTGAAAAGAATACTCGTGTAAGGACAGTTTGCCAAATTTTTTGAAAGTAAAAAGCATAAAAAATCATTTCCCGACAGCCATTCTGTGAAAGGCTGCCGAGAAATACAATCAAAAAATTTTTCAAATTTGGGAAATTGTTGTGGACAGTTTTGCCAATTTTTCAACAGTAAAATGATTTGTAGGATCCGTTTCTTCAAAAACTCATCAAAAATCATCGTCTCTTGACTACATTTTGGCTAATATCTCGAGAACCTAAAAACTAATCGTTATGAATCTATTAGACTTTAATTTATTTAGAATTGACCTCCGGGGCAAATATCAGCTCTATTGGTTTAGTAGTTCTTCCTATCTCGTGCTCCAAAGAAAAATCCACTTTTTCAACCTACAAAATGACATTTCTACAAAACAAACAAACGGCCGGATTGACTGGAAATTTGAATGGTAAACTTTGAAGACTTCAATTAATGTTCAGTTAACATTTCAGCTCGATCCGATTTGTAGTTTTGGTATAATTAGCTTTCAAAGTCAAAATTAACCATCTCCATCCCCCCCCCCCATAAATAAATAAATGAGAAAACACCAAAATGCGAGATGGGTATTTTTGGCATCTGGAGATTATAAACGAATAACTATCGAATTAGTCATTTGGAGCTACTGTATAAGACGAGCTTAGTAAAGTAAGGGTTATATTAATCTAAAAATATAAATATATCTACATACTAATTGGGTAATTTTTCTGTAACGTAGCAAACCCTTCCCCGGAACCGCATACCTCTAGGTAAGATAATACGCTGTCATTATTCAAATACACAATTATAATGAAGAACAATGTAACTGACATGAGAAAAATCAAGAATTACATTTTTGTAATTATAAAAATACTCGTACATCGTTCTTTAATATTGACCTGATTATTGTCAATATTTTCAGAAGCCTACTTGAATTATTTATTACGGTTGAACATTTTGTTTGAATTACAGAATTTGAATTTCATCATATAACTCTGGGTCATTCTGGAATTTTCATTACATGGAAGTTCTATGAAACACAGAATGACGATCCCTGGATATTTGAATTTTTCTACAAAAAAAAGGGTGCCAAAAATGTTTCCCATTCTTCTGGAATTGCATTGGGTATAGATGGTCAATACAAAATTCATTCACTGGAACAAAATACAAATTATGAAGTTGAAATTGAACGAATTTCGACTGCCTTTAGTAAAAAATCTTCTTGGGTTTGTGAAAAGAAGTAAGACATTTTTTTTGTCTAATCAAGAATTTATAAAGAATTCTTGAGTAATTAAAACTGAGAGATATTTCAGAAGTAATCTACACAATTGGGATAAGAAACCAGGGGTGAATCCAAGTTAGCTGGAGAAATTACTACAAAAATAATAAAACTTATTTTGGATGATGAAAAAAAAAACTTATTATGACATGTTAAAAAGAGATATCTACAATACAATATAAGTCTAAATGATAATTTCCATAACATTGATGGGAAAAGCTATTACATTGTTTATAATTAGAGACCGGATTCCTCGGCATTTGTCACTTTTGTTCCTGAAGGGGCGGGAGGGTAATTTTTACATATGAGCACGAATTGGGGGGAATAGAACCCAGGAAAAAATTTTCATTTTGCCAAAAAATGCCGAAAATGAGAAAAATGCCGAAAATGGGGAAAATGCCGAAAATGGGGAAAATGCCAAAAATGGTAGATTTTGCTAATTTTCACCATTGCATCACGCATAAAATCATTGATAGTGAAAAATCACAAGCCTAATCATGCAAGCAAGGAAGTTAGCGACTGATATCGACAGCTCTCACTCTCATGCATAACTGCACAATTCATCCTGCATACTGATAAATTTTAATAAATTGTATTTTTTTTTATCTCTGAAATAAAATTTCATTACTTTTTTACTTTTTTGTTGCTTTCGAGGGGTTTTTGTAGGTTACTGCCGAATAATGCCGAAAATGAAGTTTTCAATGCCAATTTTTTCACTTTTCTGTGCCGAGGAATCCGGTCTCTATTTATAATTATTAGTCGACTAACACTCATTTCTCTTAGTGTACAGGCTGTTACGGGCACTAAGTTCTTCATCCTCATTATTCCAACACAGACATAGTAAAATGTACCAATGTACTTTTTCAGTTATTCACTGGAAGTGAAAACGAACAGGAAATTAAAAACAAAACCAACAAAACCTGATTTTGAAATGATCAGAGATTCTTCCAGTACAGTACTAATAAAGTGGTTGCCATGTGGTAGGGACAGAAACTGCAATGAAATGGAAGCAGGGGCCGATTTTGCCATTAAATTCAGGTAAGTCTCCTGCGATACATTGCTATCTATTAATGCATAATAAGAATAATTAATTTCTAAGTTCCTCTTTTTATCGTCTGTAAATGAACCGTTTTGTGTTAATAATACTCGTATGTTACATAGGGTAGTCCTTTTTTTATTGACGAAAGTGAAGATGTTGACTAATCAAAAATTCTATGATAATCAGAAATAAAAATATTAATCACTTTCGATATTACTAATATCTAATCTAGTACCTATATTGTACTTTAATACGTTTTCTTAGAGCACTCGACAGAAAAGAAGAATTAAAAATTTTGGAATACGAAAATGCATACTACTATACTCATGGTTTATTAGTCGGAATACCTTATGAGGTAACAGTAATTTCTATTTATGATGAACTGGAAACTGAATCCGATCCTCAGGAAATAATTGTGCCGCCAAGTAAGAGATTGAAATATTTTATTTGAACGCTGCTATGTAAGAGGGGATAAGTCTACTTTTTTGAATTTCACCCCTAATGCCACTGCACTGGACCAAGCTAGCACATATTTGGGTGAATAAAGTTTGAGGGACAACCTTTGAGAATACATATAGTAATTTTTTGTTCGTATCTGACTTCTGGAGCTGGAAAAATGAGAAAAAATTTTGATCAGAAGGACTTATCCCTTTCTCAAGAAGTAGTATTTTTATTGCAGATAGAGCTCATTATGAACAATTGAACCCTAGCAAAACTCAACTCGCGAAAAAAAAAGTTGACTTATCCACTTCTCGCATAGCAGTGTTCATTTAGAGCGAAATATAATTATTTTTTGGTTCATCTGAAAACTTTTAGTTTCCAGTGCAGTAAGGTCACCCGAAGTGATTTCTCTTTCTAATGCATCGATTTTGGTCTGCTGGAAGCCTCCTAAATATTCAACCGAAAAGTTGAAAAATTACGCTGTTAGTATTTCTCAGGACATTGTGCGCTTCATGAACTATTATTGGGGCTTAGACGGTTTGAAATTTCCTTCTGATATGCAAGGATTTCCTTATTCTCAGTTAGCTAATTCTACAGAAATATTATTTGACAAGTCAAAATACCCACTCTCACCTAATGTTACATACACTATCATCATCATTCCTGCAGGACAAAACCATTCTGGTTTGGAGTAAGTATATTTTATATTGAATGTTTTCAGTGAAAAATAAAATTCAATTTATAGTTGTTCAGTCAAGTTTGTTTCACTTATTATCTTCATAAAGCGATAGTGATGATTCAAGTTGATTCAAAAAACCAAGATAAACTTCAATAACTTATTATACTACGTATAGGTATTGGACTATAACAGATGCGATGACATCATAACTCAACGACTCTATTGATGACAGATAGGCCGATAAAGAGATCTTGTGAGTCGCAATTACTAGGCGCTAAGGATGAAGCGATAGATACCGTCTAGCATACAAAAAATTCACGTCATGTGAAATCGCTCGATTAAAAGAATACCTAATTGTAGATAGAATGGAAAATTTAAAAATGCCTAACCAATCATATCAAGAGTACATATATTTACCTATATCTCTAAGAGTGCTTCAACCTATCACACTAGTTAAAAAAAATATATTTATATTTTTACCAAATAAAACAGGGTCAATTCATTGAGTTTCATTTTCTATTGATAATGAAACAGTCGGTGGGTTGTCTAGTGCTTTTTATTAGAAAATTAAAAATTCATCTAAACATACAGTTATAAGATTGTTTTTTTCTCAGCTCGAACAACAAATGAAAAATAATTATAGTATACGACCTATCTGTTTTAGCACTCAAATTCAATACACTGTACCGGCTAACTAACAATAAGCAGATTGATCAAGTGCTAAGGAAAATTTCAATTGAATCAAACTCTAACTTACATGAAATATCTACACCAAAACATGAAGAAATGAGGCTTGTTCAAGATAGAAAATAAGAGAAGTTACTCATCATACATAAATATTTTTAGAGTTCTTATTAGTTATTAAAAATTTATATTGTTTTCGCCAAACTGTTTAAAATTATGCTGACTACCTCCATATAAATCGTATAAATGATGCATATCAAGAGGAAACCTTCCCAGTCACACATTGGAATGAGTAAATGTTGAGGGTTTTCTCGTATTCTGCACTCCTCTGCAAAATGAGTCCCACTATATTGGTTTACTTGTCTACCTTTGAAATTTCTTAATTATTCATTTTTCTCTCTCTCCTGGAAATATGATTGACGTAGCACAAACTTGGGCTATATTCATTTTATTTAATTTAATTTATTTATTTAATATTAATTTCTTCATCGATTTTTTATTGTTTCAATATAATGAGGTCTACAGCATAATTTTGTTTGACTGAAACTGTTGTCCTTTATGATTTACATAATCTAATTATAAGTACGTACATTGAAATTGAGACTTTCTTGTGACGTTAATACAGCTTTCAAAAAAAAAAAAAACTGCTATTTAGGTTTGTAATACATGATATAATTTATTTTTGTCTCCAAACATAATTATCTTTGTTTTTTAACTCCACTTATCTTTGCGGAAATATTATTCGACTGATGAACATTTACAGAGGGCTATAGAGACCCCTTATTAAGCGGTAAAATTGAGTCACTGGTATCAAGATATGATAAGTTTTATCAAGAAATGATGAATATTTTAATCGTAATATTTTGAGTGACTATGCAAGAAAATAGATGATAAATATTAAATATAATATATTCTTTATGTACCCACAATGTTTCGGCTTATTTGGTTAATTTTCTTATCATTTTATAGCTATTCGTGCGGTATTTTTAAATGTTTCTCGTTTATGGGCTTCCCCTATATTCAAAACTCGACTGTATCTCCCCTCATTTCATTTAACCCTTTAAATATCTGCTAATAACCTTGAACTCATTGGACTATTGTAAATTACTATTTACCCAGACCACTATAAACCACATCTACTGAAATAAAACTAAATTTCAGAGATACGTGTTCCAGTATATAGCAGCTTGTATTTTTCTTTAATTTGCCTTCTGGAGACAAAGTGCAACCGACACGACAATACGGAGCAAGGTATAAGGTACCAGAATCACGTCGTCGTCAAAAAAGGTTTGCACGTCAACTTTATCCAACACCCTCCCTCACCCTAAAAAATGGTTTCCATCGAAAATGAGAACACGTATAATCCAAGCCTCCTACCACAGATAATTTCAACCGCTTGTTGAACAGATTTTGCGACTTGATGCCTTTATTTTAAAGGTTCACGTCTTGTAACTGGATTGTTTTTTCTCGTTGCAACGAATGCGTCTGAAGTGTAGAGCAAGAAGAGCCAGAGGAAACTCGAGCTGACGAAGGCATGTACTGTTTATCAAAATTCACATTTTAAGTACGAATGAAAGGGATGCCAGAACAATGCAGCAAATACCTTGTCTATGGAGACAGGAAAAGAAAAAAGGACAGAGCAGGTGAAGTGAGATAGAAAAAATAAATAAAACAAAAAAAGATGATACGACGACTTGGTGTAGCTCTCGTCGTTTTTTGATATTGAACTTGTTGACAACAGGTCTTTCTCTTTTGCTCTCTTTTCTCTAGGAATATACTTCTTTCTTGGCTTTTTTTCTTACTCTGACGTCATATTACCATAGTAACGACCTCACTATATTTCCATTGTATTTCCTTCTCGTTCTATCTCTTTTCAATTTAACATCTCTCTTTGTTTTACTCTCTCTGTCGTGTATATTTTAATTTTCTACACAAGTTTTCTTATTTAGTTTATATGCGTGCGTACATGATATATTTATTTATTTTTTACTTTTATTTATCATCATTTTCCTCTCATTTTTTCCCTTCTTTTTTACCACTTCTCGGCACGAGTTTTCAATTTTTTCCTCATACCAGCTTAAGTTACGTTTTAGTGGATCGAATATCATCTTTCTGTAAGTTCATAAAGTATCAAATCACCCGGCAGTAACTATAGATTTCAAATTACAATTTTTAACCAGCAAAAAAGCAATATTGTAGCCAAGTTAAAAATTTTTAAAGTAGTCATAAGACTGTCTGTTTCTATATCTCATTATAATCTGCATGGAGTACAATGTATTTTTTTTTGTTATTTTAGGGGTATTTAAAAGTGACAAAAATCTGTTGATATTATGCAGAGTGTCCCTCACCAAATGATATAAAGGACACATTTATTTTAAATCTTGGAGGTAATTGATGCAGAAGTTTTTGAAAAATTATCATTAGTAATTGAACAGCTTGATATTCAAATGCAAAATCTTCAAAATGATGAAAAATGAGTTAAAACACGATTTATCATAAAAAATTCAATGAAGCATACATTTCTTCACTTATTTTCCATCTAACTCCATTTCTTAGCTATAAAATCATTTTCCAAAAATCGTTGTCTGTGTCCAAGTGCAATTCGTCTAACCATTTCTGCATCAAAAAGCAGTGTGTCTCACACTCTTCATACAAATAGTTCGATTACTCTTTTTATTAAAACGCTAAGTATCGAAAATTATGAAAAATGAATTAGATGATTTCTTATTTTAAATTCAACAGGGAATCCATTTCTTAACTTATTTTTTGTCTAACTTCATTTCTTGGCAATCACATTATTTTCTAAAAACTGTTGCCTGTTTTAATATTACCTTCTTAGCTATTTTTAGCAATGGCGTTGGGGCATCGAAGGTTGAAGTATGTCATCTGCTAAAGTTCAAGGTAATATCTTTCATTTGAGATACTTTTCATCATCTTCTATACTCGTAGAACAAAGATAGTTTTAAGTTTATTGACGTTTTTGAAAATTTTACATTTTTAGAAATTTTACATTTTGATATCAATAAGCTATCTGAAATATTGTTGAAACATTATCTGAATGTCAAATTTTTCAATGGTAGATATAAGATTAAAATATAAAAGTATTTTGTTATTATGGAGACTTGAAACATTCTCAACTCCAACGATCTCTAAGACCATTCGTAGGTACTTTCATTCTCAAGTTAATAAACTTATATATAGTTACTCTTCACTTTTTCATTTTTTTTCTTTCCATGTTTCAAAGAAAATATGAGACATTAAAATTGTGATTCATGCACACATTAATAACTGAATTCAAGGGGAACAAATGAACAATATACAATTCATTATAGCCAAAGTGTTTTTACTTCATTAGGATTCTGAAATCGATAAAATCTCAAACTTGACACTCTAACCCAGAAATTTTTCTTATATACGTAATAAGAAAAATTAACGATTTTTTACATGTGGGCGTAGGTTAAACACATTTTCGACGAAATGTAAAGGTTAACCATTTTCACGTTTAATTCATCAGAAATAAACGAATAGATTCTATAGCTATTTTGGTAAACTGAACAGTTATTTAAATTGAACAGACCTACATTAACATTTTCAAAAAAAAAAATCTAACTACTATCTGTCTGCCAAACGAATTTCATTTTTAAACGTTATACTCCTTTCACGTCTTCAAGCTATTTTCTAAATAATTCAAAATTTGTATTAGAAGAAAAAAGAATGACCACTTAATACGATGATCGATTTACTTTTAGAATAAGTTTTTTACTCGTAATTTTTAGAAACATTTCAATTTGGTTCGTCGGTAAGAGATGGCCTGAAAAATAGGATAGTGAAGCGAGGAAGGGAAGAGGAGGGTAGGAAAAAAAGTCGAAACATTTTTTATTCGAATACAAAGGTTTACGCCGACAAATCGGGCAGAGAATAGGGGAAGGAGGAAAAAATCCTAAATTGCAAAACTATGTCGTCGCAAAATTGAATTAAAGAGAAGAAAAAAAAAATTGCTTTAGCCCTTAAATGTTAATTTTCTCGTTGCATCCATTTAGTTGATTAACTCCTTCATGCTGTTTTAGATTCGGAGCACGGTTATAGAATTTATAGTCAGGGCAGGGAAACTAAGCTGTCTAGCATTTGAAATGGTGGAGGATATAAGGTATCGGATATTGAAAATAGATGTTTTCTTTCTAGCTAATATCTATTGAATTACAAATGGCTTTGATTATAATTTACTGATAATCATGATTTACTGTTTGAATAACTAAAAAAAAAAAAAAAAATGAAAAAACCAATACTCCGAGTTTGTAGAATTAAATGACAAGTCTAAGAGAAAAATATTCAATTTGAGAAATGGTATACAACCACATATTGATCAGCATTTGGTAGCCAAATATATAGGTGCATGTGAGTGTAATTATTGTGTTAATAGATACACGAGTAATATGTAAAATATAAAAATTTAATTCATAAAAATGTTCTTTTGTCACTGAATTATGCATCATCTGATTTGAAATCGTTCAATATTACGTACTCTCAAAAAATGTCTTCAGAGGCTAATTTAGCAAAATTCTAAAATCTTTTTTCAAATAACGGGACTGGTAAGGATAGACATTTTTTGACACGATATAAACTTATATTGAAAAAAATTTGAAAATTAAAATTCCGCAGAACAAGCATCTTGGAGACATCTTTTCAAAACAAATTTGTGAAATTTTCAAATCAGTTGGTGCATAATTGAGCAACTAAGCTGTGCAACCTGTCCATTTTTTAAAATAAAAAATCAAACAAAACTCTGTTCCAAAAATTGGAGTCATTTTTCTTGGAAATGAAGCACTAAAGTAGCTTTACATTACCTCAATTCAAATATTAATTTCATTTTGAATTCCTCAATTCACACTTGCATTTTCCTCAAATGTTCAGTTTTTCTGGAACAACACTTTTAAAGCCAAGCAGTTATATTCTTTGGCTCAGTTGGACGGGTAACCGTTTCATTTTCACTCTCAACTGGTACTCTTCCACTCGTATCCCTCTTGGCTAGTTTTATCATCTCTTAGATCGGACAAAAGAATAAAAAAGACCGATGAGAATAATGTAGGGAAAAAAAGGAAAAGAAAGTAATAAAAAATCAGCAGAATTCTACCAAAACAGTTCAAAATTTCAATGAAAAAATATGGGAGAGATAACGGAGATACTACGAGGCAGGTTGAAAACTGAAATGCAGGAAGAGTTGCTAGATGCAGATATATATCTAATGAAAAGAAAGATGAATGGATGTTGATAAATTGCAGATGAAACAAAAAGGAAGAAAAAAAAAGAAAACTGGTGTTATCTATGCGTCGAGTGTGAATTTGGAGAGCAGACAACTTGTCTTTGATTAAGTGGTTGGAGATGACGAAAAAAGCAGATTTCCGAATGAAAAAACGTAGCAGGTTTTAGAGAGGACGAGGAGAAAGAAACAAGAAATAGAAAAACCATATGAGCTGCTAGGTGAAAATTTAATGTAGCTGACATAGAAATCGTAACAATTCCATTTTAAATAGAGAAATTGAATTTTTATATTCAAAATGAACCACAAACATCCGTTGAAATATATCCTTATTTCAATGATGATAGCAGCTAATTTAGAACGTCATTTTCCTTATTAAGACAAAAAAATAAACTCAATTTTCGACTAATAAAAGCGTATTACTTTTCCGCCTATTTTTGTTCAGTTTTCTTCAACAGGTAGGGCTAAGAACGATTTCACAGGCTTTTACAAATTAATAAGTGTCGGTTTGGAAAATTGCAAAACCACCTAATCGATTCATTCGGGTTCTTCGAATGAGCATCGCGTGCACGATTATACAAAGTATCCTATCGACTAGCACTTTTATAAAAACAATTTCTTTCAATTTCGGTTTCCTCGAATAAAACACGAATTATACGCACGCACCCACCAAAAAAAGTGGGAAAAAAATTGCACAAGTATAGCATTCGCAAGCTGCGGGCCCAACAAATGGACTTAGAATGCGGAACCTTTTAAAAAAAAAGATCTAGTAATTTTACGATTATGTGTGAGTACAGCTGAGCGAGAGAGAAAGTAGCTGAGCCAGAGGAGAGGAGAAAGAAAAATGAGAATACAATTTTAAACGCAATGCTGGTCACGAATTCGTTTCGTTTCGACGGAGTAACGACAATGATTAAAAAAAATTGTTTCAAATTGCGCCGTATCCGAGTGGAAAGAATATGGCAGAATGGGCAAAATAAAACAAGAAAAAAAAAGAAGAAAACGGTGCTTTAAATGCTAAATGTTGAGCTTTGAGGGTGACTGGTTGAAGAGGTCACGTCGCTTAAATTTGGGCTTCATTGGAAAAAATAATAAGGGCGAGTCGTTTCAAGGTTGTGAAAACATTTTTGGAGGGAGTCAATAATATATTATAAGAGCGTCACAAATTACGGTTTATTTCTGAATAAGTGTGCACACGTGAGTACTTTAAAATTACACCCAATTGGAAAATCAACGGTAAATACTGTAATTCTTCCATTTTCAAGTAGTTGGGGAAACTATTTTATGTACTTTGATATTTAAGAAGGTGATGCTGTTTGTGCCATAAATCAGTATGAGAATATATTTTCACATTTCAGATGGGTCGGGAGAAAAGGAATCAGCTATCGGAAAATGGATTATTCTTTTCTTATATTACTTATCCCTAAAAAGACCTGCTCTTTTATTATGCATACTGTATTTTTATTAAATCCTAGAAGAATCTATAAGGAACTAAAGCCAATAATATGCATCCTGCTATGAGGCTATTCCGAAAACTCAGTGTTTTAATGCGTCGGTCCTTTGGTCTTGACCATAGGTGGATTTTGCGAGGTCACTATGGTGACTATGCCCCCCTAACTGAAATCACCCCCTCCCCTCCACTCCCCTCCCAGAAAAAATCAAGTTAGTCCCTCCTCTTAGTTCGATGAAAATAAACAAAATTTGGATTTATTTGCAGGTTTTTCGTTCAAAGCAAACCTCTAATAATCATTTTTCATTTTTTCCCTCATTTTACTTCTCTTATCCAGGAATCATGCAGAGATAAGGGCAATGTAAATGTAACTCAAGTCTACTCGACTTGGTTATTCGAAATTGAGTTTTGAATATACATCAACGATTCATCTCAAAGTTAAGATAAAAATTGAATGCTAGTGTTTTTTTAATTAAATAAGTGATGTCTTAAACGAATTTTTTAATGCCTAGAACAGATTATCTTTCAAGTAAATATTATAATCATCTTACAAAATAGAAAATTTCAACTTCTGATTATGTAAAGTTGAATGATATAACCAAGATTGTTGGGTTATTACTGTAAAACAATCTGATAATCATTCTGATTGAGAATCTCGCAAGTACAGAAAATTTTTCGCAATTTCAATTTTTCTGCTCACTCTCAAAAATTTCAAATATTTGTGAACAAAGTTCCTGTAACTATTCGGAAAGATTTCATTGAAATTCCTTTTTTTCTCTCTGTCGTTTTTTCATTTGTTGATATTGAAGTTTTATTGATGACAGACAAATAAAATAACTTGAACTGAAAAAACTGTGATAGTAATTTTCACTATTTTGGATTGGAAAACGGGAACAAACCAAGATGTATAGAATAAATTACTAAAAAAATATTAGAATATTCTGTCTAAGATCTAACCCGTACAATAAATTTTGCGAATGTCCATCATGTTTTTGTTATTGAAAATCGTGAAAAATTACTTCTCATCTCTCTCAATGTATTTCGATATAAATGATGTAATAGTGAAACATTAAAACAAGCTTTTTACGCAGTAAAATAAAGGGATATTTCCGAAAAGTTTTTCTTAATATTCTCACCTAGCTCTAGCTATTTGAGCCTTTCCTTTAAAATATATCACGGAACTACTTGTTGATGAAGCGAGAAAGCACACCCCAAAAAAACTTTTATGCTGTTGCATTTCGTGGCTTCTGCCCCGCACAGCCACCCCACCAAGTAAGTGAACGATGAAAAAGTGAAGGGGTTCTAACATCACCGTGTAAAATAATGGCTTTTTGGCGCGATTTAGAGAAAGGGAAGAAACTGCGTGCGCCACATACGCAACCTCTCCCCCCTCCCTCCCACTAAGAACTTCGATAATCACCGATTATATACCATAACCACCAAAATATGAGCTTTGGCACAGGTAAACTGTGAGCAAGATTACATTATATAACTTTTAGAAAGCTACAGAAAGTAAAAACTTTGGTGAGAAGTTCATAAGGTCAGATGCTTAAATAATAATACAAAGAAGTAGCTTTTCGCTCGACAAAGGGGGCCTTTTTTATGCGGATCGATGCGCAAGTTGTAAATATTGCGTATAGTTTTAGGTGTATGTATACACACAATGTATTTAGGCAGAAACCAAAAGGTATGATTTTGCTGGAGAGCGTGAGCGAGGGGGTGCACCACGTGAAATCTACCCTAAACCGATGTAAAAAGGGTATTTTTTGTATTTTTATTTTCTTATTTTTGGCAAACAGGGAACGACGCTATTGGAGGGAAAGTTTCCAGGGGGGTTTCATCGTCGTTGTTCAGGGTTACACTTTTCTACTCTCTGGTAGTACGTTCAGTTATGGTTCGAGTATCGACGCGAAAAGGCCACTTTGGCCATGGGTATTTTTCAAAATTCAGCCTTTGTTTCGTCTACGTCGCGTACTAACGAAGTGATAGTTAACGGTCGCATGCCAAATAATTTCGAAATGGCCTCGTCGTCGGCTTCGGCCACCACCACTACAACCACAACATCAAATATTAATAATTTCAATAATAATAACAATAAGAAAAATGTGCCTCCGAGTACGAATTCGGCTACTCCTGGAGAAGGTAAGATTATAATTTGTGGACAAATACTGAAAATTTGAAAAGACAGTCGATTAGATTTTGTGTAAAACTAATTTCACGAGGGACTTGAGAATTACTGAGAATTCGAAAAGAAATTAGATTTTTGGCAATTTTGTATGAAAATAATTTCAGTAGGGAGTAGGGACTAGAGAATACCCGCATAAAAAATACTTCGCTTGAATTCCTTCGACGCAACAGTTTGTAATCATTCAAACATGGGTGAATGCAAATTCAAGATTTATTTTTCCCAAGGGTCAGCATCGTGCTCATAAGAGTTGTAACACGAAAAATCCAATTTTTCAGCCAACTTGCTCAAAGTTTCATGAACGTTTCAAACAAGTCTTGAAAAGTTAGTTTTTTATATTGATCTTCTTGATTTCGAAGCTACGACTTATTTTACTGAGCACTTGTTTTCGGAAATTTGGTTTACAATTCTGCTAAAAGAGTCCACAAACAGCTTTTCTTTACACGTATTCTTTTTCCGAAAGGGCTGTTTAAATTTGCAGTATGTAGGTATTGGGAGAAATTAAACTGAAGTTAGATTTGGCTCGGTTGTTATAAATGGCCATCGTGAGATTTTTTTTTAAATAATTATCTTGCAAGAATACTTATCTTGTAATTTCAAAGTCAGGTTAATTGTTTATAAAATTAAGGTTATTTTCACTTTTTTTATCTAAATTTTCCACCTGTACTTGATAGACTTTTGATAAAACTAATTTAACGTAAATCTTCCAATAGAGTTCAAAACTTGAATATCCAGGACAGAGAAATTATTCCCACCAAAGCTAAATTTGTAACAATTTTTACTGGAAAATATACTAAATTGAGAATTGAGGCATTGATATTCAATAGTTGAACTGGATTGGACGAAAATCGTTATGACTGAAGACTGTGCAAAATTCCAACCTTGGTCTTACAAAGCTATAGTCTGTTCCATTTAAACGTCACAAAGCTCCAACAAATAAGTAGACAGTATTTTTGATTTCGACATATCGCCGTTCTCAAATCCTTTTGACGTCATGGAACTGTTAATTGGAGGTGAAATTGAGCCAAAAATAGACGGTTTTTTTTTTTTTCCACAATCATTTAAGTACATTATAAGTTTGAATCAATACGTTCACTATATGTATAGTAAGATATGTTTTTACAGTGAGAAATAATTTATCACATTCTCTGTTCAGTCATATTTTATTATTTTTCTGATTCAGATCTCTCGAGCCTTTGATTAAATAGGTTTCCTTCTATTAGTTGATAACACTCATGACAGTTACTATTTATGGTAAATATTCGATTACTTGTATTACTTTTTTACTATTTTAGATAACACATTTTACTATTTTTGTCGTAATTTATGATACAAATCTTGAATTGTCCCAGTTTTTCTATCCAAACTGTAAAAATTACTATTGAAATTTTCTCAGTATGGTAATTTTCCAAGATTTAGGGTGACTTTTGATTGTTTTACACTTACATGAAATATACCTACCTATTTTATCAGTCATTAAATCAGTCTCAAAATTTTCGAATAAAATTCTGTCAACTCGCAACAGTTAAATTACCTACAACTACGACTGTGATATTTCCTCCTCAATTTATTCATTCCGGTTAAATGTTGAGGAAAAATATCTAAAAACTTAACCTTCTTTGGCGCCATTATAATTCATCATAAATGCAGCAGAAAGGCATAATCCATTCGTAGATAAAAATTTCCATTTTCAAGTTCTATAATAAACAGTTTGAAAAAAAAAAAATTTCAAAACAAATAAGTCGACTCGTTTTGTTCGCAACTCTCGTTTCTCTCATTTCCACAAATGCTAAGTTGCTTTTCTTCTATTCCTCTCGTAGCCTCTTTTTTATATAAACATTTTTCAAATTCTCTCTGACATTGGCTTTTTCTTGTCTGCTTGAAAAAAAAAGAAAAAAAGAGAAAGAAAAAAAAATTTTGCAAAAGGCTACAACCTTATGACTGTTTGACATGGGAAAAAATTTAATATTAAAAAATTTTATCGCCTAGAAAATGTGCAAAGCTATGTACGGCGTAAACGACACCTCGTTCGATTTTCGTGCCTCCAATTTTCTTGATCTGCAACCAGTCACCCGTAAAAAATAATCGTTAAAAAGTCTCGAGTACCCTTTCTGTGAGCATTTTTTCTCCTTTTGCTGCGAAATTGAAATACGTTTCCCACTTCTCCTCTTCTCTATCTCTTAACTCGCTAGTTAGCTGGTCGATAGTCCTCCTAGAAAGATGACCCATCCAGCTGTTTCGATTTTCCAACTTATTCAATTGTGTATCACGATTTTACGCTCGTCTTTTCGTCTCAACAACGACTACAAAAAATGAAGAAGTAAAGTTTCATTGTCGTGCCCTTGACAGTGGACTTAAAGTCAATAAAACTCTTCAAATGGGGCCGCAAAACTGAAAATGGGTGAGCGTAGAGTGCGTTTTGTGACTCCAAATAATGGTGAATGTGGAATTATTATCGAGTATAATAAAGCGAATGGCGGAAAATTTTATTACAAGTTTGGCATTAGCAGAACTTGCTATGAGTGGTGACACGTGAATAGAATTTTCTGTATGGTTGATTTAAGTCATTTCAGACGAATATTAAAAAACAACAAATTTTTATAAAAAAATGTTTATCCGGTTTCCACCCATTTTCTTTAATTTTTCCCCTAATTTTTCTCCCTAATTCTTTTTCTCGAATCTCATTTAAACTAATTCAATTTCCCTGAAACCTGATTCTCTTTTAAAATGTTTTTGAAGGAATTCTTGATTGATTCACTCATCTACCACTCGTAATAAAAAAATCTCGTTCAAAACTGATGTTTTTTTTTAGGAACTTATAATCTGTGTACAGGGTGCAGCGAAATAATCAGCCGCATTTGAATAGCACAGCGCAACAACCAGCAAACTACAATTTTCAAAATTTATTGAAAAACACAAAAAACAGCACAACTTTGGGAAAACAGTACATAGAAAGCTGAAAATTAGATGAGAGTATGTCCATTTAGTACAATACACTGTTCTAAAAAATCATTATGATTTTATTCATATTTGAAAGTAAATATAAGCTTTTGAAAATTGAAAACTTGGCTGGTTGTTGCCTAGAGTTGACATTTTTATTTTCAAATGTTCGAAAGAGTGATTCAAAATATTTTAGAATGATTTACTTTCGCATTAAAATCAATTGATTTAGTAAATATAACAAAATTTTCTCACTTAGCTAGGGGTTGCTTTAACATATGCTTGAACTTAGCTGGTTTTTGCTATAATTTGCAAATAAAAAATGTTTCAAAGTTTAGGAATTTATTACCTTTTTTTTTTTTGCACAAGGATATTATATGTAGGTACCGTCATTTGCCAATGGCAGACACCTTAAGGCATTTTTTTCCTTAATTTTTTCATAGCTTGCTGAAAAATGCTTCAATTATTTTGCTAGATGCCTTGAATATTTGCCACCACCTTCTTCTAAAAACTTCTCCCCTTTTGGCCCCCGTAACCCATACACATATTACACCCTATCATTTTTCCCAACTATCTAAATTTTGCCTATGGCGGACATCAAAATTTTCATTTTTCCAGTAGCAGACACACCAATGGCGGACACCTAGAAAAATATTTGTAATGTAGAAAAAAACGTGAATAATTGTTATTATATTTTTCAATTATGATGTTGACTAGTAAGGGGCTTCACCCTCTGTCCATTCCGGGGCTCAACTCCCCTCCACACATCCACTTATAGAGACAACTGGATAAAAAACAAATTGAAAACATTTTACCGTGCACATTTGTGTAGATATATTCATTTTTCAAATAATTAAATGAACAAAAAAAAAAACAAATCCAATTAAACTCAATGATGTCACAAGGCATGGCAGTCATCCTTTGGCTTCATACCTTGGGTTTATGGTAGGTATAGGATTTATTCCAGCCTCAAGTTGTGCATAAAAGCAAGTGTCTGCCACTGGAAACCTTCAAACAGACTGAATTTTCCAATGGCGGACACTGGTGTCCGCCATTGGAAAATTGATATTTCTTTTATGCCAATGGTGGACACCCTCAAAAAAACGTTTGAAACAGATGAAGTAATTCTAAAACTGTAAAATTCAATGTTTGTAATGGTTTAGGATCATTGATGCTTTGAAGGAACATTATTTAATAATCACAGGAATAGATAATTATCAGTTTTAAAAATGTTTACTATCTAATCTTTTTCTTTGCAATAATTACGAAATTGAATATTTTAATTGACAAGAACATAATTAATGGCAAAATATTTCTATTGGATGGAGCAAAAATTTACTTGAGTGATTCAACGCATTACCATGGGTAACAGCTACCATGTGACATCATCAGTTTCATTATAAGTCGGTTTAAACACTAAAATATATACAAAAATGAAAAAGAAGGTGACCGCCATTGGGAAGGTGTCCGCCATTGGCAAATGACGGTATGTTTTTCATATTTAAAATAATAATCCACAAAAAAGCCAATTTTTAAAAATATGTCGCCTCATTCGTAATTTTTCCTCTCTGCACCTTCACACCTTAACCCTTTCACTTCTAACAGCGCCGTTTTGAAGAAATTTAGGAAATTCCTGAGAAATTCACAATAGGTATAGCTCAACGTCAAGTACAATACACCCTTTTATTTCAGCATTTATTAGCTGCCAAGCAATTGAAAATGAAGAATATACTTTTATCATTATTTACGAATGCTTAGTAACTAATAAACACAGTAATTTCCACGACTTAATGCGTTTCGGAAAATGAAAATTGTTGGTTTCTTTTCCTCTTTCACGCCTATAAATATCAAAAATCATGAAAATTGTTCGTGGCTTTGGTGAATTATTTATTCTGCATAGTAAACTACTCGTACCTTTACAGATTATCTGGGTAAACACATCTGTAGTCTGTACAGTGTACACTCAAAGATAAGGAGTGAACACTTATTGGTCTAAGTGTTTGACTTAGGTAGGATTCTAACAAGAGATAACATCAAGTGAATTTCAGGAATTTTTATAATGACTTCGTGGCTTATTAACTGTACACACAAGAAATATTTACAGAAAGAATACATGATCAAATATGAACTAATATATCGATAGCTGAAATAGTGGCATCAGATTTCTCCTTCCCTTAAAATATATATGCTCTGCTTCAAAACGAAGGTTGTTTAGAATAAAAAATCTTAACTAATCAAGAAGGAGAATGACAGATTAGAAGGTGACGTGGGTAGGTAAATTTGATGTCAGTAAAAGTCTGAAAAATAAATAAAAAATATAAAATATACGTAAAAAGTGACTTAAGCATTCAAAATATGAAATTTTTAATTTTTTTCCTTTGAACTGAAGTTGTTGATTTCGAAGTATCAAGGTTTAAAATTATTTTTCAACTACACTGTGCGAGTATAAAGTTTCTCAATACTAGTTCGCCCCACTTTACTTTTAATAAACAAAATTTTCGATATGAATTTTTGAAAAGGGATATTTAAGTTGATTAAAAATTCATCACTTATCTTTCGTGTGGAATAAGTTTTAGTTTCTTTTTAATTTCCTCGCTTTTAATAATTTTATTATAATTTTCCCAAAGGGAGGAGCAAGTAAAAATATATACTCTGCAAAGTTGAAAATAACTTAAAACTTTCAAGTTTTTCATTGGAAAGTGAAAAGTATTTTTCCTTATTTTCGACAAGAGTTACTTAACTTGTTCAAGAATTTTTACATCGTTTGTGGAGTAGAAAATGTTAACGAGTATTAACTTCTTTGAACGAACATCAACACCTTGTTTTTATTGAATTTTGTGAGTGTGTCGACTGGATGTCCTTATGTACTTTAGAATTGATTATATGCGACTATAGGTATCCTGTTCAATGAATAAAGTAATCTATAAGGAAAAAATACTTAAAAAAGAGGGTAGAGAGTATAAATGTATGCAAATTGCTATTCCAATTTTGAACTTATAAAATTTATTACCATCTTATTTCTTCGTAGAACTGTTTTACTTCATTTTTTCCCATTTTTTCCCTTTTCACAGCAAGCATAACCGAAATTAGCTGCTTCATTTTGTTAATTTAGCCAATTTTTCAAAACCTTGTAGAACTTTCCTTCGAACACCTTCATCACTCTTTTCTTTTTCTTCTTTCTTTTTTTCCAGGAAAACTGTTGTGACTTTTTTGTTTTTGTGGTTTCATGTCAGTTTCACTCGGTAAAGGAGGAAAAACAGAGTTTGTTAATTATTTTTCGTGAGAAGGACGTTTGAGACTTTCCATTTTGAAAATACGCGAAAAAAAAACATCGATTTTTACTTTAAGTTGGTTGTCGAGTTTTCCAGCTACTTGTTGCATTAGGAATTGAAACCGGCGAGAAAAAAAAAAAAACTGAGAAAATCAATGACACATGGAAAATTAAACATACGAAATGAAACGTTGGCAACGGCTTATACATGATTTGCTGTACCTTTTTTTTTTTTTTTCAACAAATAATGTGCCGAAGAAATTCTCATTGAAGCTTAAGTAATAAATTTTCAAAATTTCTGAGTATTTATGAAAAACTATTCTTCTTATTTACCTACGCTACTTTTAGGAGCATGAAAACATTTTTGGACAAAAAGAAATACGAAAAATAATAAATTATAGACTGATAGTTTCATTCACGGGTAAACTTGCACGAGTCGAGAAAAGTAGGGAAATTTGATTGTTTATCTTTACACGTTCCTTTTTTTTCTCATTGACTGCCATATTCTTATTTTCTTTTTCACACGGCCAGTTTTGGAATTTTTCAACAACAGTTTACTTGGATAAACAAAAATTTAGATAAGATGAAAATTCAGCGAATAAAGATTTTTTTTGCGTTGCTTTGAAAATTAATTGTACTTCGACTACTTATATTGTTTATTTAGAAGAAAGGATATAATTTTTCAACTCATCAAAAGCTCTCTTCAAGATGTACTACGTGTAATAAAATACAAGTACACTCAAAATATCTTCTTACTTAATACTTGTAACATTACGATCAAAAACAGGCACTTTTTTATATAGCTCACCTATTTATTTTGAGAAATTATTCTAAGGCCTGCATCATTTTTAACTTCATTCATATTCTTCATCTCATCGACTAAAACATTTTCCTTTGACAACTTTTTTTCACACTTTAATCTTGAAAATTGTGTTCTTTTTTTTCCATTTCACGCCACATCAACGAGATCAACTTTTTCGAATTTGTCACTCAGCTTTTCAGCAAGGCGTAAGGTACATAAACCCAGCACATCTCATTTTTGCATGTCTCATCTTTCACGATCACGTGTGTTTGTGATAAAAGAGATTGGCTTTATTCTCTCTCGCTGTTTTTTTCCACTATATAAAAAAACGAGATCAGCATCCATCAAGCAAATCTGAGAAAGCCAACTTGGTGTTGGAAAAAGAAATTTTCGATTTTACGACCGTCTTTGGAATAAAGAAGTACATGCACATAAGTAAAAGTTACAAAAATTTATTCTAAACCCTGTGTCGAGTCAAAAAAAAGAAGGACGGAACTCGAGATATTCGAAATTTTAACGTTATCGATATTTATATATATTTTTCATTTCATCTTATTTCGGCTCGGTGTTTTCTTTATAACTATATTTTTCCAGGAAAAAAAAAAAAAGGCAGCCATTACAATGAAACTGGCTGCCTTTTTTTTTTTTTTTTTTGCTCATTTCTATTTTATTCGTTCTCTCGCAAAACGCATTTATAGTTACTCTTTTCATATTTTATTTTTCTTTACCTCTAATCTATTCATCGAACTGTCGAGTTGAAAAAAATTATGGAAATCAGTTTTTGAATACCTTAGTAGCCTTCGAATGAATTAATCTCGAGGAAGGTAAAATTGGCTTGCTATTATTCTCATCCGTCGTCGACGTTTTGGAGTAATTCACTTTCAAATACACGATGAGCCAATTCTCTGGAGAGAGAGGAATGCGAGAGGAGAACAGAAAAAAAAAATGGAAATATTCCGAATGCTGTTTTAGCGAATGAAACAGAAAGCATTTGATAAAAGAATTAAAAGATAAGTATATACCGCTTTAGATTTTTTAGAATTGGTTGAAGCTAGAATATCCGGTGATTCAACAAAGAGGGAAGTAAAGGTAAACGAATCGAACTAGAATAATATTTAAAATGAATTTGAAAAAGTGAATACATTATCAAATACTTGTATGTAGTCGAGGATCTGGTCGGAACCCCTCGGCTAAGCGTTCAGTTATGAGACTCGAAGGTTTCGAGTTTGAGTTTAGACATTAGCAACTTCGTATCATTCTATTAGTCGTTTACAAATACATACATTTATTCGGCTCTTGGCTAACCAGCCGACTAACTCTCTATTCTCTCCGTTTATGTAAGGTAAAATAAACTCGTTGCTCAAGTCCACATAATAACTCTGAAATTTTCTGTAACATAAGTATTTATCGCTGTGCTGACGTTATCTTATATGTATGCCATTTTTAGGCCACGTTTTTTTAGAAGCAATCCACTTCAACATTTAAACAGCAATCCGTTTAGAAAAATAATGTTATGAACCATATGTTACAAATAATAAAACCATTCGTTTCATTCTGTTCATTAGTTTTATTAATCACTCTAAAAATCATTATTTCGACGCTAAAAGACAACTCTGTTTTGTTTTTAGCAAACCATGTATCAATTATTGCATACTCTGCCCGCCGTAAATACGAGAATAATGCTACAACTTATGTGTAGCAATTTTTGCATACTCTGCTCGCCTAGAATACGTTTTTCAATTCACACGCTCCACATAATATTTTTATTAAGGCTGACACGTTTTAAATTAACCTTCACCTTGACAAACGATAAAAAAAAAAAAATCGCTTCTATAAAACAGTTTTACATATTTTCAGTCGATTTATGCATTCAAAATCGAATTTCTAACATACCTAAATAAAGATTGCCTGAATATTTACACATTATAATATATGTACTTCAAAAAGAATTTTAAATTGGAAAATATAACAGAAAAATAATAATTTTCATGACTGATGAAATCCACTTTCAGCAGCAGAAATGATCAGAACTGTGGAAGGTTTTAGAGAGATTTGTCAGAGAAAAAGAGGAAAAAATAAGTTGTGAATAACTACATTGAAGATAAACGAAATGGAAAAATTTGAAGTCTCGCATGTGAAGTTTTTTTAGTTTTATCCACTTACTTTTGTGGAAGGAGACTGTAGTTTCTGAACTTTCTTCTTCCAAAGTCATTTCAGTCAGGCAAAGTAATTTTATTTATGATTAGAAAATTTAATGTTTAATTTACCTTAAAAATGCCAAATTTCAACAAAATATAAGATTTTAAAAATTTATAAAAACTTTTAAATATCAAGCCCTAAAAACCAATTAATTTTTTTAGCTTAACATTTTATAAGAAAAATACATAACTCCACTCTTTATTTTGTCTTTAATTACAATTTGCAGTCTTGTGTACTTTCCTTAGTATCTATATTGAAGTAATTCTATGATCAAATAATTTCTAAATACAGCTCCAAATTCATCGAAAACGAATCTTTCGGTGGAAATTCATTGCGTCAAGATGAAGAACATTTGAAATCTTCGTGGGGAAAAAACCATAAGGACAGAAAAAGTTGTACATTCGTGAGCGTAACAAAAGAAAGAAAAATAGACCTTCCTATTAGCGAAGGTACCGAGTTGAAAGCTAAACTGCTTCAAATATTTATGAGGTGCCTACCGAGTATCGTTACACTTATTTTTCCATTTAGAAAATTATAATCTTCGTACTTTATTCTTCAATGTAAGCAAACATTTGACACAGATTTAAAAATGAAACGTATACGAAAAGTAAACAACATTCAGATAAAACACTTTTTTGTGCGTTTTTGTTAAACTTCATTGTTGAACATTCGCTTTGTGTTTTTAATACAACGTGTTTACATATTTTTTCAGTCTATTTCCTACTTTAAAAGCTTCTTTGTGACGTATTTTTTACAGTTTTCTTTCATTATTAATCCAAAGAATACCTCTTTTGAGTGACGATATTTCCACGTTTCAAAAAGGAAATGACTATAGAGTGTGAGCTAGGTGGAAGTCAAAGAGTGTTGAAATATTCTAAAATGAGAGTTGGTTGAGGGGAAGCCAATTTCTTCATTCATGAATGTTTTGTCAGAGAGAGGATCTAAGTTTCTTTACCGTAGATTTTAGATCAGTGGATTTCATAGACAGTTAAAATTGGGACTGATAAAATATTTAAAAAAAAAACACTTTTTCATTTCCCTCCTGTAAATTTTAGTTTCAAGATTAGAGAGATTTATAATTTTAGGTGATAATTTTTTATTTTTACAAAAGCTCATTCGGTGTTGCCAGAAAAGCCAATTCACTATACTTCATTATAAAGTCACCCACGTAATTCTGCATGAATATAATCAAAGTTTATTTAGCACTTAATTATCTTTTATCAAAACACTTCACGAATTGCTTCGAAAAAACATAACAAATTTAATGGAAAGTTGCAGACATTTTCCTTCTGAGACCATAGATGCTGTAATTCCATGAAAATAATTCACGCTACCAAAGTTCACGTTTCACAACTATAGGGACAAAATGACGAGAGATAAAGACTTTACACAGATTTGTCAAACAAAATACGCACGAATTACTCGTCTTAATAAAGAAGTCAGCATAAGGGGTTAGAAAGGCAAGCCCACATAAGTTGACAGAGATAGAGAAAAACTTTAGTTATGGTTAACGAGACTATTAAGAAGCCAAGCACGTCTGTTTTTAAGGTTTACTATATACACGTGGAATGCTCTCATACTAGATGCTAAACAAAGTAGGCAAAAAGTTTGTTAAAATATTCGAAACATTTTCGACCAACATTCTCATCAACGAGAGCTCTTCGTAGTGACAAAAAAATGTTCTATTTGTCGACTATGATATTGGAAATTACAAGCTAATGTAAATTACTATGAAAATATGTAGAATATTTCCCAATGCTTAGGAAATTAAAAATTCCCGTCGGTAATTTTTGTACCGCATAGTTAACGTGTTTATGGAGTGGTGACACAAGAGGTTGAAAAATAGTTTGCGGATGGATGAATTGGGGTGACCGTGTTTTCCTGTCTGCTAAGAGAAATGGTGAAGAGACACTAAACCGTTTAGGACGAGATGAAGGAAAGGCAAATACAGGGAGTTTTTAACGACCCGTACGGTGAATTCCATCAAATGAAGGAGGTAAAAGGGCCGGGTGAGGACTGAAATTTTGAGACTATTCGCAAAGCTTGAACCACATCAAGCGTGATGGTGCTTTTCCTTAAACGATTAATCCTCCTTTCGAATGTGGTTTTCTATTTATTGTCAGTGTGTTTGTAAAGCATTACTTATTTACAAGGTTTAGTTGAGGCACTATGACATTTTTATGTACTACAGGTATGCTGGATTGCATCGTAATTTTCACCATTTTCGATGAGAAAACAGAAACAATTTGAGATTTATTGTGGAAATTACTGAAAAAACAGTAAAATATATTACTGAAGATAATTAGTTAGAAGTTTTACAAATGAGGCGCGCTCGGGGAAACCATATATTAAGTCGGTAAATGAAAAGTAGAGAAATAGCAAGAAAAAAAAAATCTAAGCTGTTTTTTTTTCATTACTTCTAAACGTATTTTTCGCGTTCGTTCAAATGAGCTAATTTTTATGATTTTTGAAATTGCTCATTTTTCATTGTTTAAATCGTTCTAGAACAGCGAATTTTGATCGGAGCGGCTTAAAATTTTTTATGTGTGAAAGCTCTTGATGTGTTCTACAAGCTCCACCAAAAGAACGGAAATTTTTATAAGCGACTTGATATAATTATGGTTTCCCTGAGCGCGCCTCAAATATCTACAATAAATCTTACATTGTTCCTGCTTTTTTATGAAAATTGGTTAAAATTTATATCAAGAATTTTTCCCAGTATGATAAGACGAAGACACTTAAACCAAAATAAAATAAAATATGAATCTTCAAATGTATATACTCGTATGTAGCTAGAAAAAGATATGTAAGTTCTTATCTTGAATTTAATATTAAAAAAAAAAAAAAAATTCTTCCTATTTAATAAAAAAAACTTTGGAACTCTTTGGGTAATATAGGTTAAAAAAAACAATAAACAATTGTTATTGATAAAAATTCTGCGTCGCCGTTATCATTCCAATATACCTGTCGTAGAAATAGAGTACACTCCAAAAAAAAAAGGGTCAAGTTAAAAAAAAGTCGATTAACATTCAGTAGATTGTAACTCATGGGAACACTCAGAAACAAATATTTTCTCACGTTTTTATTTTGACAAGAAAATGGCGAATTCAAAGTCTTCGGTTGAAATGTCCACGCAGGGTAATAATTTCTAACTTGAATTTTCATTCGTTTGTATATTTATGTGGTTAGGACGTATTTACGTTCGTATATTTTAGAATCAGTTGCGTGACTATTTTGTTTGTTGCGTTATAGGCTAGTATTTTTTTTTATTTTTTACTTTAAAATTTTTGCGGAAAAAATAAACGACGATTTTAGGTAATTTGTGGTTGGTCTGTTAGCAAACATTGTCTAGCGGTATATCCCATATTCACCACCGAGACGGTTGAATAGCTTAAAATCGAAGAAAAGGACCTAAAATTTCAGACAAAAATGTCGAGAGAAAAAGAAATTCTCAAGGCTACCTCATCGATTGGTAATTTTGTAATATTGGCTTTTTGGTTCACCTTTCAGGATAAAATAGTTAGCGATGAGGTTATACCGAGAATTTATAATTTGTATTATTGAATACTGAATTTCTTAGGTTGGGACTTTTTTTTTTCTTTGTTGAAATAAGAAGCTAAGTCTGTTAAACAAGTTTGTAAGAAAAAGGAAGGAAATAGATTTGTGCTTTCTTCTTTGTATCTGGTTCATTATTAAGTCAAGTGGCCAATGAATACTTAGATTTACAATGTTACCGCACCTTTCTCGCTGGCCAAAAAATGTATACTCTTACTTTCTGCATACCCTTACCTTCCTCTTTCCTACTTACTCGTACGAGGTTTTAAAAATTGATGGATATTTTGATGACATAATATAGCGTTGAGAAATCAAAATAAGAAGATGATGGTATTTAACTGACTGAAAAGTTCTGGAAATGTTATAAACAAATTCACGCAATATTCGCACTGCTTTTAAAATAAACCTAAAACCTCACAAGTCTGACAGACGAGGGTATAGGGACTACTCGTATGAAAACTGGAAGACACAAATAAGTGTAACATCGTGTATTCATGGTATGTGCTGCACTCTTAACTCAGAAATGACAAAAATGGACTTAACGCACTTTGAAAAGTTGATCTTCAATCACTAACCAAAATCGCTCCAATCAAAAACTCCTAATAACAATCCGAATAAAAAATAAATTGCCTCCAAGAATATCAATGAATTGTGAATAAAACTTGACCTTTTGCGATCCATTTTCGTCGAATATCTTGAAATAACAATCGCTACTTTCTCAACAGCTGATGTGATCCAATTTCGTTTAAATGGAGGGAAAATAAAATACCAAACTCGAATTAACGCTAAAGTCCTTCCCAAAGGATGCGTTACAATAACGAAAAAACTTTTGCTTTTAGAAAAGAAAAAAAAAAGCTAGAATAAAAGAAAAAGACGTCTTCTCTTCTAACCAAGCTTAAGAGGATTGTACGCCGTTACCAACATCTCTTAAACTTTATAAAACGTTTGTAAAACGCTTTCCAAAAATAAAAAAGTCACAAAAATGTAAAAGATAAAGGCAACTTCTCCAATACGGGTACTTGAACACGCAGAAAACGAGTATTACAAATTTTTTTTTTTTTCCCAAAAAAAGCTAAAGGAAAAATTATGTGAAATCAATTTGTTGGTAACGTAAGCAATAATTTTGCAATCATGCGTGCACGACAAAGGTTCCATTGAAAATAAACTGGAAGACTACCAAAAATTCTTCCAAACGACAAGCTTCTCCTTACCTTTAGATTTGCAGACAAGTTTTACGTGTTGGCTTCTTTATTGGAAAAAAGGGCTACGAGGAAATTCAATTTTCACTCTGGCTTTGTAGGTGCTGAAAAAAGGTCTATTGGAGAACGCCGCGAAAAGAAAACTTTAAATTTTCACAAGCGTTTTAACCAGACAAAAAAAAAAGGGAAAATGAGATCGAATTTTAGCTTCTTCTTGAACCACAAACTTCTATGCTCCCCGTTTACGTGTCCACGTAATATTTACTCAAGAAATTACATTTTTCGTGGATTACGAGTATATTCTTCCTTTCTCTTCTCTTCTTTTCATTCAATCGTTTTTGTTTGGTAACTATTAGTTCTCTGACCTACATAACGTGAGATTGGAAAATAAAAAATTTATAGTCGAAAATTGGGAAGGACTCGTAATAACTATTTCCTAACAATTGACATTCAATTTTCTGATACGTGAAAATATAGGATTTCAGTTTTTTTCATAATTAGAATTAGTTGTTTTCGTTTTTGAAAGTAACGCTGCTTGTATGATCATCAATTAAGTATCCCCATTGTAAGCCTCAAAAAGTGTAAAAAAATTATTTTATTAATATTTCTCCAAAGAATAAATTATTATTATGTTTTAGATCTTTATTCATTAGCATCATTTTCTCATAACCAGGTAACTGCGCGCGCCAAAAGATTCAAATGAGATGTCGATTCAATTTGAAAAATCTTGAAGCTTTTTCCCAAGGTCTTTGCGTTGTCCTACTTTTATTATTCGATCTTGCAGAGATACTATGATACGTTCGATTGGAAAAATATAAGGCTGACGAAGGGTCCGAAATGATTTCTTTTTCCTCTTTTTCATTGCTCAGGATTAAATTCTCTAGCCACATAAACTCTGGTATATCGTGCTGTGAATTACAAATAGGGACTCGTCGGCTATCAACATCGCAAATTTCTCTCTTACGTGTAGTCAATTTTTAAAATTGAAACGCACCTTTTGTTTTGCACGGAAGGCCATGAATTATTGAACAGAATTTCTACATCTAACGAAGCTTTTGACGTGGGTACCCATGCATTTTGAATACCTCAGTCTACCACTTTCCTTGAGGGAATTAATGCCAGAAATTATACGAAAAATTATGATCACAGTGAACGTATGAGTCATGTTGATTTTTAATTAAAACGGGAAAATCCGAGGGCAATGTGCTTTAAATTTCTCTGTTTGTTGACTGCGAAAGTTTTATTTGGTGACAATTATTTAGCTTTACTTTTCATAGAAGATTTTTTTTTTTCTTCTGTCTAACAAAATTTTAATGGCTCAGTGCACTATGAAGGTCATATTTCCAAGATAAGGCTTATCAGTACTTCAATTCTTAGCTACTGGTACAGGATTCACATAACTTTAGCAGAATAAATAAGCAAATTGTCAGAGTTCCAAAGGGGAACACGTTTAGGAAAGTTGGAAAAATTTTGTAACTAAGCTGAAATCTTTACCCCTATATCCTACAATTTTTCTCAACTTTTTCATCGCCGTTTTCAAATTCTAAACGAAAATTTCACACCATTATAAAATATGAGGCTTTCCTCGAATTCTGTTTTTTTGAAAGGGACTTACAAAAAAATATGCTGCCTGATTGCTTGAGTGATTTTAGGTTTTAAATTTGAACTCTTTCCAGAAACTTCAATCTAATCGAGTAATTGCATGTAAATTTAAAAATCTACTCCTTATCCGAAGAATCCTCAAAATGAAGAATTCTGATTAAAGTACACCATACAAATTACTATATCGAATTACAGATTTATTATCCAAACAACTAAAAGCAAAAGTAGAAACAGAGATTAATTTGAGGTTGAAAAATAAATTTGAGGTTAATTCGAATCGCTCAAGTTCTCACGTGTAATCAATTTCGAGGGCCTGAAAACCGAAACATTGCCAGAAATGAGAATTAGAATCCGCAGTTTTAACAGTAATCTGCTCTCGAGTTTCCTTTGAATCGACTAATCACGTCGTATTATTTATTTTTATGATCGATTTTATTTCACAGCCAGTAAATTTCTTACGCACATTGCACACATTCTTTCGACATTCAGAATTGTACATACTTTCCTTTAACCACCTAAATTTATGATCTTTTAACGGTCAAAAAGGAAATAATAAATCAAAATTTATCGAAAAGCTAATACGTAAAATTGTAAAATGGGCGCCCAAAACACTACAAAGTTATTTCAGTGTAAAACCGAGCTGATCGATTTTTCTTTTTTTTTTTTTTTTTACCCTGACGTAGAAAAAATTTTAAAACCTTTCAATGCTTCAGAAGCAGGATGGAAAAAAAGGTACTAATTGAAAAATGAGTCTGGTACGAAAAAATTGTGCAATATAAGTGAAAATTCACTTACGAAGAGCGCTAATGCGTAACTAATTTGAGAGGCATTTAATGAGAATGAAAAAAGGCCGAAAAGAAAGCCTCATTCTTTTACTGTGGCTTTTGTTGCTTCGGTTTGGTCGCCGTCTTTTTAATACAATTGAGGAATAGTTTTAGTAGACGTCTGACGTTTTCATGAATTTCATTCACATATAAAGTCTCACAGTATTACATTTTCAGTACTGCATGGAAGAGAGTCGTTTGACTCACTAATGAGGCACTCGGCTTTGCTACCTAAAAGTGGCGAGCTTGAGCCTTGCCAGCACATCCTACGGGCTTAACCTACACTCATACAATTTATCTTTGGTGAGACTTATTTGATAATCTTGTTACTCTAAAAAAGAACAGATTATGCACTTCCTGCTTATCCTATACTTGGGGTTGAATAAAATAGTCATGTGACTAGAATCCATTTAAAAGAAAATATATGTGACCGTGCTAGAGAACAATGCTGAAAAATTTGGATGGCGAATATTATGTTGAATTTTTGTGACCTCTTCAAGTTTAATAAACATTCCATGGAAAAAAAAGAGTTCGAAAATTACCATAATACGTAGGACAATGATAATTTTTTTTGCTAAGCAAATTATAAATCAATCTATAGAAAATTTATTCAGCTTCAAAATCATTTTTTGAAGTCATAAGTTTTATTAATTTTACTCAAAGTTAAGAATGAAAAACTGAAAGAACCCATATTATGTATTTCTCAACTGATTTTCAGAGATTAAAATGCAAAAAAGAATACCAAGGAACCAGATATACTAAAATTACGCGCCAAATAGTTCTTTTATTTTTATTAGAGAGTGATGTCTGGTCCTATGATGAGCCTGATAATTCAACTACTTCCGAGTGTATATTTTAAAAATAGCTGAATTTGAAATACGCAAGACGCAAGAGGGTGTAGTGAAGACACATTGAACGCTGTTTACTGAATTCAAAATATTCAAAAGTATTGGTTGATTAAAAAAACGTAAACGTAAAATTTATTTATTCACAGTGAGGGAATGGCCTTTCAGAATATAATTTATGTCAACTGTGGCAGCATGGGATATTTCATTTAGCCAGCATGATGTTTTATTATAATTGGGAAAAATCAAGTTATTTTTTGCCATTAATTACAAAATACATATTTTTCCAAATTTTAAATTCAAATTGGTTTTTTTCTCAGTAATTGAATATATTAAAACAACCTCATAGAATACATATTACCTTGATCTCAATACAAAACCAAAAACGTGAGGTTTAAGGGGTCACTTTAATTTAAGTAATGAACCATAATAATTATTGAAGTACAGTAGTTTTAATTGCTACTAATGGTTTATTCTTTTTGCGATTTATTGCAGTGCTGTTAGCAACACTTGGCGAACAATGCGCTTCAACTTGGAGATGGATTCGATCTTGGGCATTAATGAAAATCGATGGTGATGAAAACACAAATAATGAGGATGGTGATAGTATAAAACAACCGTCAATTCGAATAAGTCATTCGCTACCTGATTTGAATCATGACCCTAGTGAACCCGTGTATAATCATCCCATCGAGACCAAAGAAGGGAAAAAGGTACGTTTGAATCAGAAATTATAATTAGATACTCAAATCATACTCGCACAGTAGAAAACTATTCTAATCAACATAGTTCTTTCTAAAATAGCCATATGATAGAATTTTTACATAGGTCACACATCTTTTTATGATTGTTATGGTATTATCGAATCATATCGATGAGTGCTTGATTTTTTTTTCTTCAACATTATTCCTTTTTTCTCCCTTCTATTACAGGTCTTACGTCAAATAACTATGCCATCCGTACCTACAAGACACCAAACTTTCCAACGTCAGTTGTCTCACCGACTTGAATTCGATGGTATAGAATTCAAAGTTTGCAAAGTGAAACCAAGAAATCAAGCTTCCATTGGAGAATTCAAAGTAAGTGAATTTCTTTATTTGTAATTCAATTAAAAAAAAAAAACATTAACACCTTTTTATCCAATTTTGCGTTGAGATAATTTTAACTTGATTGTATTAGGGTGGTCTTCATTTTGAAGTTTCGAATTTTTTACCTCCAACCTTGCACACAGCTTCTCTTCGCATGCACAAAAATTCCATGAAAATGTCAACTGTTCAGGTTGAAAAAAAGTGATGCCGCATTATCAGCATTGCTTTAAAAAATGTATTTTCTCCTTCAGCTTACATCTACAACCCAGTGAGGTGATTAGAAAATAGGTGATGGAAATTTGAGGAGGTTGAGAACCACCCTTTCGGTATTTAACAAAATAATTACTATTCTCGTTTATCGTATTAAAAAATGATTTATTTATTATTATTCGTATGAGTGGATGTAACCAAAAAATGAATGATTTTTTAAAATTAAGCTCTTCCCTTCCTCTAACCCCCGCTTCGCCATCATTAAAAATTCCAATTTTGCCATAATTATCAATGAAGAGGGGCTTTGCGGCACAACTCCCCTTCCAGTGAGGAGATGAAACTTGAGTAGAATTTTTTTCCTCGTGAAATAGAACCACTTGGAAAGGAGGGGGGAATTACAACCAAAAAATTTTTTAGAGAAAAGTTTCTGATTTTGAGGAAATTTTCACATTCAAATTCCCGTATGCTGATATATTATTCTTCCTTTTCAAAGTCTAGCAATAGAATCGCGTTTTTAAATTATAAAATATTATTAATTAGGATACCACCCACTAATTAAATCTTCAAAATCACATGTCTCCATTTCCATTCTCCTAATCGTGATTGATTCAATGAAATATATATTTATGTAAGTATTAGTAGGCACTGGATATCGTTTGAGAGATTCCGTATTGAGAGACTTTAAGTCATTTTCTCTGCCAAACATTAAATCGTCGTAAGCCTTCTTTCACGTCCACCATTTATTTAAACGAACGCCGCCTAGCAGTCGGAAAATTGAATGAACAAAATTTTCAACAAATTAGAATCCATTAATAATTTTCAAATGCAGACTTTCGTCCAAGATGTTGCACAAATATTTTCATTTTTTTACTTTCTAATGCCAGAAAATTTCTTACATAACACTTCGATACTCGACAGTTGAAAAGGCAGTGTGAGCTCGTTTAAACGATGCTAAAATTTATTGGTTTTGGTTTTAAGCACACCAACATCTTAATTTTGAAAGGAAGCTAGCATAAAGTGTTATTTGCATAAGAAGATTATACTCACTCCATACACTGTTTCTATAAACGAAAATTCAAATCTAAAATGAGTGGGTGCGTTTTAGCCCTATTCTCAACTGAAAACGTTTCTGATGTTCTGTATTCATGAACGAAGAAGATAATATTATGAAGACTGAATAACTACGTCTCGGTAGGTATACATGTAATACAAACACATTCTGACTTTAGAAATAAAAGAAAAATTGAACAAAGATAATCCTCAGAGAGTGATACCTTGTTAAGATAAATTAACACATACTGACTAAAATTATAAAATTTTTCAAAATGAATTGAAAAGCAGATTTGATGTACTTGTTTCTGTTCAGCTGTAACCTACTTCTATCAATTGCTTCAAATATAAATTCGTAACCATTTCTACATATTATGTACAAGATAAATAAGAAACGAATAAGCCGAATATTTTCACATCGAAATGGTTCAGGTACATCAAGTTTAGATGTATCATGGTAGCTTACTTAATAGGAAAAACAAGGGAATTGCTTCAAAATAAGCGATGAGGGCTGGAGAAACAATTCTTGGAAATATGAGAAGTGGCAAAAATGGCAAAAACTGATTCAATATGACAACCGACGGATGCGGAACATCGACTTTTGAAGGATGGAAACTTAATTTTATACATTTCATATATATTGCCAGATCAGGGAAAAGGTAGAGAGACGATTTGTGACTGCCAAAGTGGAATGCTAGCATCGAAATTGTTACTCGGCGAGCGAATAAGGTAATAGAGAAATATTTCTAGCAAGGTAATCCTGTATGCGCCGTATAAATTTTTCTCATTTCACGAAATTTGATTCGAAAAAATATTTTACCATGCCACATATATTTGAAGATGGTGTTTCCAATAACGCAGTCTTCATTTCACCAAATTCATTTTATTGAGAGCAAAATTGTTGGAATACATATGTAGGAATCAAAGTTGACCTAAAATCATTTTCTAGTTCACTAGTAATTTGTGTGACTAGGTGAAGGATCGGAAAAAAGGAAATGAAAGAATCGAGAATAAGTATTTCGGAATATTATCACAATTGTTGGATAAAAAACCTTCGCAACTTTCGAAAGACATAGAAGATTTACAAGTAAAACCAAAGTGGTATTTTTTCCTCTTCGGTTTTATTTTTCATCATTTCTCTCCTTGCCAGTGATTTGTTGAAATTACATACGTATATTTCTTTAAAAATCATCATTCTTCATGTAGGTAACCTGATAAGAAAATTTATTGTATCGAAAATTTTTAATTATTTCTTGCTTTCGAGAATTTGAATTGAATGACCAATAGCAAAAAGATAATTGAATACAAGTCTTTTTTATTTTAATGTACTCTAGCTGCGGGTGGACGTAAATCATGGATAGAAAAAAAATAACTATTCTCTTTCTAGATTCTGGAAAGAAGAGTTTGCAGATATAACACACTACTTATGGGGACAAGTTGATGCAACGGTAATATGGTCAGATGCCCTGCTTGGCAATCTAGAGGTTGTGAGTTTGAGTCTAGTCGATGCCCTTTCTCATGAATGTGGTTTGTTCCAAGTCAAATCTTACGTATTCTCATTGTAAATACAGCATAACAGCATGCCAATAAAATACTCGTATCTGACCAGTTATAAGCCCCGAATTTCTAATATCTGAATAAAATAGTTACGTAACTGGAGCCCGAAAAAAACTGCCAGGAATAAGGAACGCTCTACAAACGATAAGGAATCAAAAATGGGGGTAGGTGGGACATGTAGCCCGACTCCATGAAGACAGGTGGGCATACATAGCAACTTTTTGGACTTTGGGACACAAAAAAAAAGAGAAAAAAAGAAGGGGAAACCAAAAATTAGGTGGAGGGACGAGGTCAGAATTGCAATAGAATGTAATAAGGAATGGGAAAGGGTGAGGAGTAACTTTGCCTACTATGGGCCGGGGGTACATTCGTTGCAACGTAAAAAAACATAATATGTAACAAATTAAAAGAATACCGTATACATGTAAAATTACGTATCGTATTGGAATTAGAAATATTTATTCGAGGAGACTCTAAATGAGCATAATTCCAGGTGCTCGAGGGAAAATTTTAGTAAGAAAAAGTACAGATGTGTTCACAAAAAATCTCGGCCTATTCAAAGTAATCTGGAGAAGCACCATTCTTGTGATGCATAATAAGAAATTTTTGTAAAAAATGACAAAAATGCATTTGCTTTTAAATTTTTTTATGATTTAATATTTGTTTTTGATTTTCAAATGTTTTTGCCAAATAAAGCCAAATTTGCCTTGTTTTGAACCGAATTTTGATTTTTTAGTGCCAAAAAATCCGGTCTCTAATAATAAGCAATAAGAGCATTTTGTTTTTCATTAAATTTTAATTTAGCCCTCATTCTGTCCTTTCACTGGACAAAATGCAAGATAAACGATTGTAATAAATTTCGTTCTTAATTACGAACCTTCGCACATATTTTTTTTTTTCGGTGCATTTCGCTATGATTTCGCGTAACAGGTTCTTTTTCTTTTGTTTTTTGTAAATAAGCTAAATTTTTTTCAAGCTCACTCTCGTTCCAAGCACATCTTACGTGAGTACACTCGACAAGGTGAGAGAAAAAAAAGTATAAAACACTTGAGGAAGGAAAAGAATGGTGAATTATGTCGATATTTATTATCGTGTTATTTCTTCGACAGTCTGGTAATTTATACGATTTTTAAAATCAGTTTCTCACGAACGGTGTGATACATAATTCAGTGCGAGAGTACTTGATGTTGTATTAAAGGAGGGGGTGCAGGGTCCAAGAGGTAAAACAAAAAAGAAAATGAAATTCAGTAGTGTAGCAGAATTTTCCTCTATTCGCAACCAATATACGAAGCACGTCCGCATTTATGAAGTACATGATTTTCATTTTTCATTGTAGCCGACGATCGAAATTACGCGTCTTGACAAATGCTTTAATAATTTACAACTGCAAAAACAATTCGATATTATAGAGACTCGCCACGAAGGAACTAATAAGTGATATTGGCAGAAAATCTCGTGAAAGTATGAGACGAAATTAAATCAGAAAATATGGGGGTTTATGAGAAACAAAGTATGAAAATTTGTATACTCTGAAATATTCTACATTATCTTAACAATTTAAGAGAGAACAAAAATTCCAAAATGGAATTAGCTCGTGTAGTTTCAAAACTAATTATATTCCTAAAGTTGAATTTTACAGAAAACTACCTTTGTATTTCATCTTTTTGAAGAATTTGTAAACCTGCTATCAGGTGGCAAAAAAGAAATGAGCTAAGGGCAATATCATCTTTCATTTTTGTGGTTTTAAATAGTTTTTGGTATGTTTTGAAACTGAACACATGACGTGGTGTTAGCAAGTTTTGAAGAAAAAGAAAATTTATTCAGACAGGAATTTTTGTGATATTTCAACTACCTACGTAAAGTGTTTCGGAAATACATTGTTCGTAACCAATTTTTTCAGCATGAAATTATTCAAGACACAACATCCATCTACCATATTTGTGCACAAGTCAATATTATAGAATGCCACTCAAAACTCTACAAGTTTTTCTGATGCATTCTGCCCCCTCAAAAAGCATCAAGGAAAAGAAATCCACAATTTTCTCAGCAGTCCGAATTTTAGTTCTCGAGGTCATTCACACTTCACCGAATTTCATCTTTCTCATCTTTTACACCAGTGATTCTTAGTACCCTTACTCGAATAACTCCATAAGAAAGTTCCGATTGCAATATTTCGATTGCGAGTTTATCGAAGCATCAAATTCGATTTTGTGAAAATGGTGAAGTGGGTAAGACTGTATCCTCTTCGAAAAAAATAACCTAAGCATCAACTCATTTCCTAGCGTGTAATTTTTCATTTTATCTTCTCCATTTTTTTTTTTTTTTCGCCCACACACACCCAGCACAATACAAATCACTATTTCTGTAGGTACCTAAAATCCATCTCCACTTCTTAAAGAATCACCTTTGTCAGCCCGTCACTCAGCTGTAGAATTTCTTTTATTCTCACACGAAATTACAGCCATTACTCGCTGACAGGCCAATATTTCGTTCATTCCTCCCGGAATTCGTGTTAACTTGATAAGCAAAATATTCAAAATAAATCGAAATATAGTCGTCGGATGTAAAACTGTAAAATGAGCTTAAACGAAAATATCTATAAAACCCCAACAGCGTAGATATCCTCTATTCACGATTTCATGATTACATATTCGAAAGATGAATTTAACACGGCTGAATGTGAGAAGATTTTATGAAAATGAGCGAAAATTATGACGCTATTATCCTAATCACCTGCTTGGAGCAAAATTTTCAGCACACTTTGTCTTATTTTCACTGTATTACCAGAAAACCCATGAATGATAATGTAAGCGAAATTTTTCAAGTCCCATTTTCACCATCTGTTGACTTTTATCTTCATTTGAAAAGCTAGAGAGAGAACCAAAATTAACAGATTTCGTATAATTTGACAACTACTTCAAAGATAATGGCAAGGGTTAGTTTTTTTTTCTCCCCATTCTCATTTTCTCAACAAATATTATAACTGGAAGATATATTTTAATGTAATGAATATCCATTTTCCAATTTCAAATTTTTATGGATAGTTGGAAAATACGTATTTTCATTAAAAAGTGATAATGCGTTACATGTATGTGTTGCTATATCACCTATAAAATGCAACCTTAAAAATGTCCTTATAAATGTAAAGAAGAGTCAATTCTGGTGGAAAAAAGGTAACTTACTAGGTCTTACCCACAAATCCATTGCAGAGGCAAAATTCAAAATAGAAACATTTCCAGCGACCTTAACATTTGCAAATAAAATTTCATGAAATTGGAGCATATTCGTCCAACGAGCCGGAGGAAAGTGTATAAGTGTTAGTCATTATTTGAGGAAATTAACGTCGATTATGGGCTTCATGGTGCACGTATAGTTCTTATGAAGGAGAGAATTAATGGTATTACCCATTTGTACAGAATAGCCGACGATTTTGAAAATGTATTTTTTTTTTCTTTCACCAACCATACCAATCCTTTTTTTTATTCCCTCCTTCACGTACAGCTAACCTTCCCCTCAAATGCTCGTACATCTACATCCAAATTAGGTCGAATAAAATGCGCTATCAATTTAAAAAGGATTATGGTCGACCTACACAATTTGTCAATATTCGTCCCCACATTTACAGACCCGAAATATTCGAATTGGAAATTAGAAAATTTCAATTTTACACGCTTCTCTCGTCACCGAAGTACGTGTTTCTGTCAGCCTCGCATTAAACAATGCGCACTTCCTTTGCTTAGCTAATGGGCCAGAATAAAACGAAAGATTTATTTTGCAACAATTCTAAATACTTTGCAACACTGCTGGGGCTCTAAAAGTAAAAAACTGATGGCAATATTTTCAGCTCAAAACACGTAGGTAGTTTTCAGCATTTTCAATTTTCAAAATGCAGAATACGTCTGTCACAATGCCATCACTTTGATTTTAGCCTTTGAATTGAACATTTTGGGTTACAGTAGAATTATATCACGCCACTATAGCAGTAGTTAAATGTATTTTTGATGTAATTCGAAATTCTCGAAATGCAGTTTTGACGTTGGATCTGCTTGTAGATTAGGGTAACTCATATACTATGGAATGACCTACATCTTTTTGCTTCTAAAGCAAAGCAGAGCTTAGCTGGAATTTTGAATTAGAGCCTAGTTATATTAGAATAATTAGGTAGAGGAAACATTTAATTGAAAAGTTGAAAATGTTAGTCAATATACATGTATCAGCGTAATTTTATGGATCACAACTAAATACAAATGGTCTGATACCATGACATACTATTTGGGTTTGTAATATAGACCTACAGATTACATTTTGGCTTCGTTTGATACATTTTTTAGCAAAAAACCGCACAAAAAAATATTATTTCATACCTTTTCGTTGTCACGTAAGTTACAAGAAAACTACAATTTTCATCAACGCAAACATACTCGTATTAACCAACAGGATTGTGTTTTCTAAACTCAATATATAGCGTTAGCAAATTATAAAATACGAAATATTCAACACCTGAAGGAGGTTGAATAACTCAAAGTCCAACACAGGTTTTCACAGTGAAAATTCCTGCTAAAAATAGCTCATCTTCTCAAAATTGGTGTCAAACCTCAAGAACTTAATATTTTAAAATGAAAAAAAATTTTTCTGACTTGATAATAAGTTTCTCATCGATGAAAGGCCATTATCAATGTTTTCCAATACAGTGTTGCCTTACAAAAAAATATTCAATTTGTTGCAGTGGAGTTGAAATTCTGGTACTAATATAGGCATTACCATAACACTAAAACTCAACTGAATCAATTTGAAAGTATTTTCGATTGCTTGGTTGCCAAATGGGATTATCTACAAACTCAAAGACGAAAACTAATTGCAAATATTTTTCAACCTGCTATTTCCATCAAAATATCTTGAGGCAAATCTGGTTTGATAAAGAGTAATTTTAATTTTGAAAGATGAAATCTTCATCGTTATGTTCAATTCTTCCATATAGACTAAATTAGTACATTCTATCTAATTACTCGATCTTTTTCTCTCTTTCAGCCCGAATTATATTCAAAAGAACTCCAAACACAATCGTCGACTGAGAGTAATGAAAATCCAGAAAGTATGCAGTATTGCGGAAAATTACACTTTACTTTGCGTTACGATTTCGAGCTAGATGCCCTTATTATAAAAGTAAGTTTGTTATAATTTATTCATTTTCTGATTTCTTCCTTTAGAAGTGAAAAATATCTTTGAGAGAACATCAGTATAATACAGAAGAGGGTTCCTAGATGACACATTAATATGGAAGGCGAGGTTCACAAGATGTTACTTAACAATGGAATAGTTTTTTATTTGCCATGGAAAATATTTTTATTGCAAGAATTGATCCTTCCAAAAAAAAAAAAGTGTTTGCCAAAAAAGAGATAAGTCCCAAGTTCATCGATTATCTGAGAAAGACGAATTGAAAGACAGTTTCGAAGAATATTATTCCTAATGACCCATTATCCAAAGCTCCCTTTAGCAAAATCACTTTTTTGAAATTCTAATACATACGAGTATGTTTTCTTTTTAAAATCTTCCTAATCTAATATAAAAACTTGAGCTATGCAAAGCTCTTTCAATACTCTTTAGGTATATGAATCAATTATATTTTAATTTTTCAAAAAATGTTACGAAAAAGACGAGTAATCCTATCTCTAAGGATATTCTTGAAACATTATCAGATAGTACGGACGTTGCAAGAAAATCTACAAAACTTTTCGTCTCGTAACATTTTCATAAAAAATTTTTTGATATTCTGTTCGTCCGAAGATATTTTATTACTGTTATTTAAATGAAATATGAGACATTTTTCACCCAAATAAAGGCCTTATATACCACTGTAAGGATTAAAAACTTTATTTAAACGAAAAAGTTTTATTAAACTAAACTATAATCTATGGTTTGATTTACAAATTCAAAAAAATTTTTTGACAGTAAATTTTGGATGACATTAGATAACGTAGACATTTCCAGAAAAATTTCTTTTGACGGTTTTTCTAGTTGATGAAAAATAAACTCTTACTCGACTTTTTTTTCCCTCTGCCAGCACTAAATTTTTTGAATTATTTAAATTTATCGTCTTTGAATTTTCTTAATGAAAATTTTTGTCGACTTTTCCAAAATCTAGATTATATCAAGTTTCTAAAATTTTATTGATAATACGGATTTGAGTACCAATTGTATGTCCTTCAATAGCTGTATGAAAGTCACTTGAAAATAAATAAAAAATTGACATTCTTAAAAGCACGTACAATTAGAAATTTTGAAAAAAATCATTCAAGTACGTACTTTTACACCTGATTATACAAACTGTATTAAATGAGCTTTCATTATACCAAGTGCTTTAAACATAGTAGAAAAAGTAGGAAAGAAACTGAGGGGGATTACTAATACATAACTCATGCAGGTTATTCGGCTCGCTCATCCAAGAAATTTTCATTTGGCTGCACGTTTAGTAAGATGATAAATGGCCAAAAAAAGACCTCAACTCATACGTGTAAGTTATTGAAAATTCCAACCATTTGAAATAATCAAGAGACTGTAAAAATTATTTATGGTCATGCCTACGCAATGTAATCGTAATTTTTTTTTTTTCGTCTTCTGCGGAGTAGGCGTATTTGTTCAAATCATTATGCTGCAGCTCTTATTTTCTTATATTCGAAATTTCTTTCACTCACACATGATTTGAATTCGAGTGGGCCATAATTGTGAAGCAAACAAATTTTTTCAAAACATACGAGATAAAAATGGCCAAGAGGGAAAAAAAGAAGGTTATATTAGAACATATTTTCTCAGGAAATTCTCAAGATGAAAAAATTTCAGATGACTTGAATAACAATTGAATGAAAAAACTGACGAATAGAAAATTTGTGTAATATTATCGATTGAATGTAAAGAAAAATGAAAAATTTCATGTAATTATTGTAATTTAAAATGAGAGCAACGATGCATTTAACTAAACCATTCATTATTTCAACATTTTAGTGGGTGTTTTTATTTTGGTTGTTTACCAATTACCCATTGGCTTATGCTAAATAATTATTATCTATTTACACTCCACTGACTTATGTATGAAGTTATCCCCTACCTCCTAAAGTAGACTGAAGAAATATCGATGAATCAGAGGTAGACATCATCAGTTGTATAATTTCACAACAGATTTCAGTAACATACTATGCTTTGTACGGGTAAAGAGCCCATTTACCAGTTTTCAGTTTTCGAGATATGACTAATTTTAGGTTGGGGAGGGGGTCAATATTTGTAATATTCAGCATTTTTGTAATTTTATGCTTATTACATACTACAACTTACTGCATCATATGGGACTACTTCGATGGCTGTAAGTCATTTTTATGCCAGCAGAGGGCATCTCAAAGATTTTGTAAAAGCTTTAGCTTGTGCTAACCTTTTTTTTTTCGTTTTTTGTTTTTTTTTTCTTCAAAACTTCATTTTTTAAAACATTTCTGCTTCAAACCTTTATAGCTGGGCCATTTTTATAACTAGAAACTATCGTTTGGTTATACTTTCCACAAAATGGAGTCGCCTAATTACGAGTGAAGTCTAAAAAGACATGGGTCTAATCTGGAAAGTTGAACTTTCCAGAGAACACGAACACTGATACCTCTCTCACTCGTATAACTGGCCTAATCGAGATTTGCCTTCCAAACTATCAACTTTTTATCCACTTTTTATCTTCAAACTTTAGCTTTCAGTCCCTCATGTAACCGAACCACAATGATTTCAGGTAAAAATAAAATTTGCTCGAGTAGCTACGTGAAAATTCTGTTGAATCTGAAAAGCGTAACAGTGATAAAACAAAGAAAACGACGGTGGAAGAAAAACTTATCAATACTAAATGAGATTTTTTTCTCCTCATTTCGAGGCGAATTTCTTTGGCTCAGTAGACAAAATAAACTTATACAAACCGAAGCGTAAAACTTAGGCAATATTTAGCGACATTAAAGATAGCATGAGATATTTACAGAGCAGATGGAGGTATTCGAAGTTTTCCACAAACTTTTTTTTTTTTTGGAATCACCGTTTGGTATTGATAACTCGAAATGCAAATGTTTCAAACTAAGTAATTCTTTCTTTAATTTTAATACAAAAAGATAAAATTTCAAAATTCAATAGATCTTTGGCTAACATTTCTTTCTAAGTGAATATGAAAGCAGAAAAAGAGAATGAAAATTTAATGTAATGAAATTTTTTTAAAATTCTCAAGAATAAAGAAATAGCACAATTGTTCAGAATGTTTGAAATAAATACGAGTATCTTCAAAAAGAAATCCTGAATACCTATAAAAAACAAAATTAACTGAGACTGATGAATGTTCGGAATTTTGATATTATTCTGAGGATTTGATATACAAGAAAAAATACCTTCAGTCAGTCAACAATTTTTTTTTTAATTGAGCAAGTAATGATTGACAGGTCCAACAACTGAAAAATCTTTTTTACATTTTCTTACGCAACTTCCAAAACACAATACTGCATATTGAAGGTCTACAACGAATGATGAAAAAATAAAATTTCCAACAGTAAAACAATTTTTTTCAAAATAAAAATTTGATCCTAATCAGTTTCAACACCATCAAAATGATGAAAAACTGAAAATAATATTTTCGAAACTTAGTGTCGTATTTACGGCGAGCCGAGTAAGCAACAACTGCAACATTCTCAATCTCGAATATTTTTCATTCGTATTTATGGCGTTTCAATTATGCAACAAGTGATACGTTTTTTGGCGATACGAAATTGAATTTCTAAGGCAGCCATTTTAAAACGCTGTGGGTGAAATAAAGATCCATCATCTCGGATTGTCAAGTTGTTTTCAGTACTTAAACGCCCACAATGATCAATTAACCAACATCTTTTATGAGACGTCGACTCATTCATCGCTTCTCATTAAACTTTTATATAGTATGGTTATAGACCTAATGGCAATTTGGTAGCTCAGCTAAGTCCTGAGAGCACGAAGGAAATAAAATACTGATGAGTTAGCCACACAGCAACCGAATAATGATTTTTTCAAAGTCTATAATAATTATTCAGGCCTCTGCGGTGTCCAAATCATGAACTAATAATTTTTTCCTGATTTTCTTTCCATGATAAGTGCCCACCCACTGATCAGGATCAATTGATCAAGAAAACCAACATCCTAATATCATCAAGGTTTTTATATGAAAGAAAAAAACAAAACAAAGACGAATCACACGCATTGAATTTGGTATTGTCTACTTTATTTCACTGAACAAAAAATAAAAACAAGAAACATGGAATTTAATCTTAAGATGGTCCCAATATTGTGAATTTTTTTTACCATTCCCTCTCCTACTCCACAAAGTGGTTCTTTTTTACAAAGAAAACTCTACTCTGGTTTCTCCTACCTCCTAACCAAAAGAGGAGTATAGTGCCTCAAACTCGCATTTATTGAAAATTATTCTGCAAAATTAAAATTTTTAAACTGACGGAGGGGAAGAGATTACGGCAGAAGTTTTTTTTCAAACAGTCATTAATTTTTTGATTATTTCCACTCATAATGAGAGATAAACAATTTTTATATTCCACAAATAAATACAATGATTTTTTAGCCACCTTAAGGATAGGTCCAAACCTCTTCAAACCCCTCCGACAGCTTTTCTCACCACTTTACTGGGTTGTAGTAGTAAGTTGAAAAAAAAAAATTCAAGTTTTTACGCTATTTTAATCAGAAAGTATAATAATTCTAATACTTGCATAAATAAATTTTCAACCCACTTGAGACACCATTTGAAATATTTATGAATATTGTTTTTTTCTCTCTGATAAGGTACTATCCTGTGGGGTGGCAGTTGAAAAATTCAAAACTTCATAAATGAGAACCACCCTAAGCAATATAGTAAACTAGATGAAGTATGGCATAAGATGCATGACCCAACTTATTATTAAATAAAACGTAATAGAAAAAAAAAATTGAAATTAATTTTTCAAACGATATCCTAAGCAAAGGCTGGGCAAAAACGAATCACTTCTAACCCTGACAATCCACGATTGAAATATCTTCTCCTTCACGCCAACTTCTAATGTGTACAAAAAAAAATTTGTTTTTTCTAAAGTAGACAAACACCAAGTACAGGGTGCGGTAAAATGACTGGCTACATTTGTTTTTTGAATTATACGCATAAGAAAAAAGATAAGGACACGCGGTTGCTTCTAAATAAAACTGCATTCCTTAAGGTTACGTATGAAATATAATCAGTGACGCACCCATAAATTTTTCAAGGGAGGAGCTAAGGCATAAATTTATTACCAAAAAAGTCCCAAAAAACTAAAAATCTTCTATTCAGCCTTTTTTGATGAAATTCAAGGCTTAAAGGGAAGGTTTCAGCTCCATATTCCTACTTTGGTGCGCTACTGAATACAATTTTCACTTTCTCATGTTGACCATTTTGCCTAACACATTTCTGAAGGCGTAAAATCCAATTTTTTAACTTTGCTAAGTAATGGTTACATTATTTTGCAATTTCTACCGCTAAATGCTACCAGTGATGGATAAAATTGACCGGGGAGGGGAATTCTGTACGTGTGGCATTCTTCATGGTTAGCGCGAGGAGGTAAATTCCGTACCGGCTGAATACGAAAGAAATTAGTGGAAAAAATATGATTATTGCTTAGCAAAGTCTTAAAAATTGAAATTTACGCCTTCGCAATTGTGCTAGGCAAAATGATCAACATGCGAGTGAAATTTTATTCCATACGCGTAACCTTAAAGAATGAATTTTAATTTAAAACCAACAGCATGTCTCTATGTTTTGTTTTGTCTTACGTATATAATTGGAACAACAAATGTGGCCGGTCATTTTGCCGAACCCTGTATGAGCCTAAATTTCTCAAAAATTTATAATCATTTGCCCAATTACCAATGCTGGCGTCATAAAACCATAAATAAAGCTTACACCGTCTGGCAGAAAAATAAATATTTCATAAATAATTTTGAGAAAAACTCGCTGAAAGAAATTCAAATGGAAATATCGGCATCTGTCAGCTACCAGACACCATTATTCGTGTTATTAGCTTCATATAATTAACCACATCCAATTTTCACTGGCTAATTAATGAGTATCGAAAGTTTTAACTATCTTCTAACTCGTAATTGGGAATTATACGAGGGCCTGCGTCTTTTAGGAATCTTTTAATTAAATTTTCCACGAGTCTACCCATTTTCCCCTGCACCTCTTCCGTCAGTGATAGCACTGATGGCTTCATTTAGTATGTGAGAATATCATGTTCATAATTTTTTGTACGAAAATTGCCACCACGAAATGGTGTCTTTATCTCGCCGCCAGCTAAAGTGAAAATTCATCAAATACATTTACAAGCAAAAGCACTAAACTTGAAGTGGTTGGTGTAAATTTTGTTGAAGAGTATACCAATCCTAATGGAGAGCAAAAACGCTGAAAATACTGGATGTGTTTACAGTACGTAAAAGTCAATGCTAAAATTATACGGTTTTACTTTTTGCAGATTTTAGACGCATACGAGTTACCAATAAAAGATATGACAGGTAGTAGTGATCCTTACGTGAAAGTTTTCTTACTTCCCGACCGTAAGAAGAAATTTCAAACAAAAGTTCATCGCAAAAATTTAAATCCAGTATTCAACGAGACTTTCATCGTCAGGTGAGTATTCTTTTGCAATATCTTAGATTAAATATTCATAGCTCAAGGTTGGGATTGAGTAAATATAGACAATCGTAAGTATAATGTTCGCCTTTGCAGCAGCTTTTTATTACATACCGTTTTTATTTCCTTTTTAATGCGAGAGTACACTTTAATTGTTTTTACTATGCTGTCTCCTACGTTTGGTAGCTGTGCGAATTAAAATTTTACAACTGAAAATAACCTGAGTCGTGAAAAAGAGAGCTTCATGACAAGTTGATGTAGGTGTAACTGAAAGGTGAAGGACGATTTCACTCGTCCGTATATATTTTTTATATGGGATTTTTGTCGGGCAGTAATTCGACTTCAAACTTGAGAATGACTTTTGCTATACCAAACCTAAAAGTAGATATTATTAGCTTCGAATGGGTTAAGGGTGCCATTCGTAGTTTATGAAAATTTTTGAGTCCAGTTTCTGACAAATTATATGTACATGTGAAGAGTGATTCTTACTCGGAGTCGCACAGATTTAGCAGTCAAATGTTATTGTGTACAACTTATCACTCAGGTAAAAAAAAAAGGGTAGATATAAGTGAAGGAAAAAAGTTGTATAACCACTAAGTATGCAAAGCAATACACATAATTCTAGAGAAGATTGCATTTTGATCAATTTGATCCGAGCCAGGCGAATTAAAAAGTGTCTATTTATTTGTGCCTGATGATTTTCACATTGTATGGTGTACTGTTACCTCATTTATACAAAACTGTTAGAACTGATTCAAGTGGATCATAATACACCATTTTGAGGGCGAAATAGAAGTAATGGCAGAAATTATCAACCACTGATTTTACGAGCCGTTTTTTATCATTTGGTGTTTGCTCGAATAACAGGGACAATTCAAATTTATTGTAGATATTCTTAATAATATATTTTAGTATAAATGTTAGACAATAGATTTTACCATTTTTCTGGTAAATTTAATTTCAAATCTTAGATTTTCCCTGTCTTTCCATCCAAACTAGAGAAAATTGCTACTCAAGTTTCTCTCACTGAACTCTACATACATATACGCATTACAAGCTTTAAAACGTAAGCATAGCGATCAAAATCTATCGATATATTGTCCTAAAAGAGGTTTAAATGGTTGATACTACCACAGAAAGAAAAAGTATTAAATACACTGACCTTCTGGGATTGTAAATTTTCAAATTTATTTTCAACAATTTCTTTCTTGGACAGACATAACGTTTCTCCTTTCAGGTTATTGTGCAACTTCGATGTTATCTTCAACTTTCAAGGATAAATACAACTTTATGAATAAAACTGTTATAGTTTTAGCCATTATTTTCTACTCATATCAATCTTCCGTTCTTTACATTTTACAGTGTAAATTACGACGAGCTACACAAAAGGCACATACAATTCTCCGTTTACGATTTTGACCGATTCTCAAGGCACGATTTAATCGGTCAAGTTGTGCTGAAAAATTTAATGGATGATACAGATTTACGGGATGAGACCGAATACACCATGAATATACTATGTCCACCTCAAGTAAGTATCCACTACGTATAATATGTATAATTTAATGTTGCTTTTAGTTCGCATGTCATTCACAATGCTTAAAAAAAGGCAACCGAGTAAACATATAAACATGTTTTCTATAGTCTGTAAAATGTTGACAAAGTTTTAACATACCAACACTAACCCTTTCAACGAATACCATCCTTAAGTAAATTTCATTTCGAAAATAGAGAAAGAAAAATGACGATGAGGAAAAAGTTGAAAGCGTAAAGCAGAGAAAGAAGGGAAATGAGGAAAAAAGATGACGACAAATCTAAATTACGAAGCAATACGAAAACCGAATGTGGTTAAAAATTTAGTTGAAAGAAAACTTTCCTTCGGTTTACCACCACAAAATAAAATATGTCACATGGAAAACTGTTAAAACGTATTTTTGCTCGTGTTTATAGGAAATGAATGTGTCTAAGTCGCATATAACCATACGAGTATAAATTTTTTTGCAATATTTTCTGATCGATAATTTCAGCAGTTGTATACACAGCCAGATAAAAACGTAATGCAATTATATGGAACGAGAGAAAAACACTCGTTCGAGAAAAATTCTTCCAGATTGAAACTAAATTGGGTATTTCAAACAACACATCTCATTATCTTGGTACTCGTATCTGCAAAATGAAGTTCTAAGGATACCGCATCATTCGACGTTACGCGGATTAGGGATGCTTTGTCTATTTCTGCTTCTTCTTAATTTCCTCGCTTTTTCATGACATTTTCAAATAATGGAAGCATATTGCACGGATAAAACCTTAATTATGATGAAGATAACAGTCCCGAGAGACGAACTAGATGGGGTATATATTTGGGAAATGATTTATAAGCTACATATCAATCTTGTATCCCATGCTTGGGAACATTTTTTAAAGTTATTTTCACTATTTTGTATTTTGGGTAGGAAAGAAGAAACAATTCAAGATTTACAATAAAAATTAATCTAGGACGATGAAAAATGCAACAAATAAGACTTCTAAAAATTTCAAACCTAACATTTGTAGAAAGTGAATGCAAATTGGGGCATTATTAAAATTAAATAAAAGCGATATATAAACCCTCCTTAGAGCTTCATTTTCAAAAAAGAAAAATTACTAATACCAATTTTCGAAACAGACTATACTTCAATTTTATGTACCTACGTTTTTCTTTATTTTTTGATTTTTTTGGTTTTGTTTATAAATTATATTGTTTCATAGAAAAAATGTCAAGTTTTGAAGCCTCCTAAAATTTACTGTTAACAAAATTCCAACATTCCACCAAACGAGCACCCGAGAGACATTCTCGCAGAATAGATTATGAAAACCTGCTAAAAATTCAAGTTCTCAGATTCTTAACAGCTTAACGTGATCTCATATAGTACAAACATTGAGTAACATTTATGAAATATGAATTTTGAAGCCCTGTATCCAGAAAGGTCAAGTTGTAACATCATACATTTTTTTCCTTCTCTCACCCTGAAAACAATTCATCGCATTCAATTCCTACGTAATTTTCGTCAGTCTTTAGTTCACTCGTAGAACTCGAAACATTCAATTAATTTGAAAAATTCATCAAAATCTCGCCCATAAAGTACCCAGAAATTTTTTTCATTTAACGCAACCGCCATTGCCCATTCGACCGAAAAAATGTGGAACATCAGCTTTTACGAGTATTATCATTATAAAAGCCATACAAAATAGAAAAGAATTGGAATCGTTAAGAAAAATTATGGGAAATTTTTTATTACACGTCTATGAAATATGTATGTCAAGAGAGTAGGTAGTTCGTAAAAGTGCAAATTACTCATATCCACGAATAAAGGGGTGTAAATGAAGAAAAAATGAGCGATGATAGGAGAGAGAGAGAGAGAGAGAAAACCAAGGACATTTCTCGTATGAAATAAAGAGTATAATAAAACAGACATTTATACCCGTTCTTGAATCATCAACGAATATAATGCGTAATTTATTTTTCGTCGATGGAAATAAAAGCTACAAGTGCGCGCGAAATGTTCACGTTTTGGGGCTTTTCTCTTTTCGTGTTCTTATATAGTTTTTTCTCTCCAACTACCCCTTTTCACAGTCTATAGCGTCCTTCAAACTGTTGCATGAGCTAAGACCGTTTTTCTCTCTTCGTTTATATTGTATATCTTGGGAATTAAGTTTGATAAAAATCGACGCGCTTCGCACACACACGTGCTCTAGGTCATGAAATTCAATTTTCTCCAAATAAATCCGTAAACATCCTGTTTATTGGAAGTGAGTGAAAGAAAAACAATAATGATAAAATGTTGTTTCTAACATTCCAAGGGTGAATAGAAAGCCAAAGGTTAAGGCCTTCTGGAGGTACTCTTTCTTAATAACCTTAGATATATTTGATTGATATATGTGTCTTGGGTCCCGAACATTGATATAAGGCCTATCTCTCAGGAACACCTTGAATAAATGAAATTACTTTTTGTTGCGATGGCTAATAACGTAGGTCTGCCTTCCTTTGAATAAAGTTGGCTAAACAATTAATAAGATATTTTACTACAGCCGAAATTAGTAATCCTTGAATTTAAATTTTCGTTTTTGTACTCGGAGATTAAAATACGGTGGAAATGGCAACACTGCGGAGTAGATACACATAACATTTATGGGATCAGTGAGCTGCAGTACCAATGAAAGGTTTGAGAGAAAATGTCATAAGAGTAACGATGAATATACACGCATTAAATTACAGGTAACAGAACCTGCTAATGTCTCGCAATGTAATTCAGAATTGGTTAAATAAAAATAACGTTTGGCTACAGTAGAATATAATATCCGAGCACAAACAAAGTGCCAAATTTACTCTGATTTGGATGCACAGTGTAGTTTGAGAAAATAAAACAAAGTGCAAATGAGTACAGGGCCATGGAAGAAGACGATTTCGGCTAAAATTTAATTTCGAAGTTTTATGACGCAAGTTAGTCCAGAAAAATTAGATACAAAATGGTTTTAAAGAGGAATAGTATAAAACAGAAAAGGACTTTTGACTATGTGTAGCTTTTATACCGCTAAATAACACACTATAAAGTCCTTCTTAGGTATGTAGAACCCCCTGCAGTATATTTAAGGACGTAGAAACTGGTATTTGTCAACAACGTTTCAACAATTATTGATTTTTCAAAAAAATGTTAGCGGCAAAAGTTGTTTGTCACTAAATTTGCTACAAAATTTGTGTTGAAATCATATTATTTTTGCTATCTTCATTAGCAACGAGGATAGAGTACATCGAAAGAAGGTGCTGTTTTCCAAACACTCTGTTACAATAACGTATAAGATTTTAATTTTTGGAAAAAAACGCAAGTTTCAGTTAGTCACTGTTACATTTATATTGAATGGTTCAACAGCATTCATGATAGAATGCATAAAAAATAACTACAAAAATAGGGTGATAAAAATTAGAAAATTGACAAAGATTAAAGAGTCATCAAGAATTAATCATAAGAACCGTTTCGATGACAATAGACACCGGCGCGCGCATTATTCGTGTTTTGCCCTACATTGACGATATCGACTATCGATTTTTAACTTCGTGTTAAATTTCCAAATTTACTACCGTGTAATGAAAAGTGAAAACAAGATGTTCACCCATCAAAAAATGCTTCGCCCTGCTCCACAGGGAGATGTGAAGTATACTTCAAAGAAATAAAATAGCAGGTGAAAATATTTCAAGATATTCAGCATGAAAATTTCAAAAGAAATCGCATTACATATTTTGATAAAATTGTAACTTTAGTTAGGTATTTTTAATGGCCTTCAAGTTTATGCCCTTGGTAACATTTTCATTCAATCCTTAATATGAATTTTTTATTTTAGTAAATTTAATGTAAAATAACGGTTATTTTTGAAACATGCTTTCCATAAATAAAAACGTAGCCAGTTATTAACAAAATTATGATGTATAATTTTATGTTTGGGAAACAATGCGTTTTTCAATGTACTCTATTTCTGCCTCTATAGAATATACAAAAAAATGATAGATACAAAAGCTGTAGGAAATTTGATGACAAACAACTTTTGTGACAACCGTTTTTTTTTTCTTTTTTTTTTTGAAAAATCAATTGTTGATGAGTTGTAAAGGAAAAAAAAACCAGTTCTGACTCGCCCTAAATCCAATACAGGGATTGAGCTCACCTCTGAAGCGACAGAACTTTTAGGGATATGAAAACTACCCACAGTCAAAAGTTCTGTTAGATTTTTTCCTTTTTATTTCCTATTTTTCCAAATCTAATGAGTAAAATACTGATACTAAAAATACAATTATATATTAAACAATTGGGATTGAGAATTTTTATTCAATTACGCAGCCATTTTACATAGAAACACATTCCCACCCTAAAAGCTTGACCAGAATTTATTTTCCGTTTCTCATCTCAATTCAAATCTAGGATAACCCAACTGTTAGGGTTCCAAAAATTTAATATTTTCCAAAGCATTTTATTAAATAATAATCCAAGAAAATCTTAGTGCCGATGTTTTCCATTTTATTATGAATATTCTACCTTTGTTCATTTCATCTAAACGCCTACTCACTTTTCAAAATAACGAAATACAAAGTGAAAATTATAAGAACTGCCGGTGGTTTGTATAGTTTCTGTACTTGTATATTGGTTTTATGCTTCCACAAAGTTGCAACTTTTTGTTTCAGTGCCATTAAATTCGAACGCCTAAATAATTTTACAACTAACTCGTAATCGTATTTTCCTTCTATTTTTTATGTGGAACGTTCATAAAAATATTTTCTTTTCACGCAAACTTTCTTCAGTCGTCGCACAATCCACGTTTTAAAATTATACTTCCTCTTCTTTCACCTCTTCCTCAAAAATAACGGCTCAAAAAATTTTTCCACAATAAAATTTTGTGAGACAAAAAGAACGAAAGGAACAAAAAATGATAAGGTCTTTGTATCTTCGAGGGTTATTATTAAAAAAAAAAAATTATTATTTTGTGTCACAAGGTACAGAAAAAACAAATTTAGTTGAGCTTTCTAAAAACAAAAAAGAAAAAATCAACGTTTAATTTCCTCTAGGGTTGATAGTCGTCTCATTAAATACTTTTGGTTAATTTTTTGCGAGCCTCTAAGCTTTGGTTTGAATTTAGAAGGGAAAAAAAAGGAAGTGATGGGAAGAGAAAGAGGGGAAAATACTCAAGTATTAGGGTCGATACAGAAGAGCACTGTAAAAGAACTTCATTTAAATTTCAAGAAATTTCTTTTTAGTGTTTTTTTTTCGTTCGAGTTTCTAACTGGTGCTGATTGAGACGGCGAAATACTCTATTTTAATTATTCTATTCGTACAATAAGGTGTTTTAATTCCCCTAACCTTCTTCTTTATCACATCTACCATTTCCTCTGCAATTACAAGTATGCTTCTGCTTAATTTAGTCTGGGGCTATTTTCATTTCAGCAACCTTTCCTCGCACTCTTCAGTTTTTCTGCCCTTTTTTTGTTCAACCTTAAAGACGTACTTATGTAAAAATAGAATACAGGTGGGTAGCAGGTCTGTGTTCTACTTTGTGGCATCTTTATTGGAAAATGGTTGCGAACGAGTTTTCTTTTTTCCAAGGGATATGTCATATGGAATCTGCACAGCACGCCAGACTATAATAAGGTGTTAGTAGTCTTTAAGCGTGGTCAACCCTGCAGTTGTAGTCTTTTTCACCGGGTGGAATTTTTCATCATCTTTTATCTCTGCTACAAGTAGTGTAAGAAAATTTTCTTCAATTGTATTTTTGTTCGATGGTAAATAGAGGTTGGATCCATCTAATGGGCCTCCTTTTACCACACCTCCAAGTGAAAGTTAGCGTAAAACTTGGCCAGCAATACAAAGACAAGACTCCACACTGTACAAGAACTATACACATATATAGTATTTAGACTGAATCAGTGTTGCCAACTAAAGTTGTTGAAAATACCCGGAGGTAAAAGATATCCCTGAAACGGGTTTTTTCAGAGGAAATTTGATTTTGAATAGTAACAACTAAAAATAAATAAATAAATAAATAAACTTTAAAAAATGCCACATCTACTCTACCATCTGACCACTTTAAACTGATTTATAGATTTTCGAAAACTATCACTAGGGGCATAAGAGTGTGCAAAAATATCTGCACAAACAAGTACACATGAAACACAATTCACGCTTTGAAATTCTAAATGGCGACGGAGGATGATTTTCTTGTGACTTATCGTTAGGGGAGGTATTAAGCACAATTTACCCACCCAATTTCGGAGTAAAAATTCCAATGTGGGGAGCTACTATGTCTCAAGCTTCATCCTTGATTTTTTGAAATGATTGGGAAAAAGGGCTAGCATTAATTCTGAAATTTGGTGCACAAATAAGCACAAATTACTGATTAAATTTTCTTCAAAATTCCAAACCGAGGGAGGCTGGGACGTGGATTTTAGATTATTAATAGAAAAAGTTTAAAGTTAAACTTTTCTACAAAGATTTATTTATCAAAGAACTGACTTTATTACTATAAAAAGATTTTCGATGAAGAAGGATGAAGAGTGTTGGAGCTGAAATCTATTCTTACTTTAATTATCCCCTGAATTTTACCTTTGATTATTGCTAACTTTCATTTTTCTCCCTTCTTGTTTATTTGGTTTTTCTTTTGTGGAAGTGTTTCAAAATTACCATTTCAACCACCCGTCCGCAAGTTAAATCATGAAAATCAACAGTTATATTATTTCTTTTTTTACTAAAGTTGAAAATTATTTTACAAAACATCTGCTCTTAGCAGTTGCTAGCTGGTAGTTCGTTTTTATATCAATTAATTTGTTTTTCTTTAGCGAAAGTAAAATTAAATTAAGAATTTATTTCTTAAGCTCGCAAAATGAACCAAAGCATAAGCTTTTTATAAATTATTATATTATATAAAAGAAATTTGAAGGTGACTTTCTAATTTCATCGTCTGTGAGGTGAAAAAAAAAATGAAATTAACAAATGAGAACAGCGACAATGTATAGGTGGTCTGACGACTTTTTTCAATTCAACATTTCAAGGGGTGATGAAATATTTTCTAAAATTATTCGTTTTGGCATAAATTCTTACTTAGTAACAGCATAAAGACTTTTTATGAGAGAAAAACGGATGAGAATTTTAGAGCTGTGCGAACGAATTTAATAACTTCAAAAATTAAAAGTAAAGTTACTCGCAGACACAAGACTTGAAATTAAGACTAGGAGTAAATGTGAGCCTTCATTTTGGCCCTTTTTGTACATTTTTTATTCATCAGCTGTAAACTCCCTCCTCGTGCTTCTCGTTAACATTTTCTTTGATGTGTCATAAATCTGTGTCGAGGACAAATAATGAAAATTACATCTGTGATTTGGGAACCGAGAAACAGGAACCGAAATAAGAGAAAATCAAAAAAATGAAGGAAAAAATGTGAAGGAGAATTCGTAATTTCATTATTTGCTTACTTTTTTATACCAGGAAACCAACCTTAATATAATATGTCACCAAACTTGAAACGAAACATTTTCAAGGAAAATTCATCCCACGACCGATTATCATTAACCCAGATATTACGTTATTCTGTGGTTGAGTTAATTGCAGCAGCTAGATGACTTCTGTCAAACGTTGGACGAGAAAAATTGCACAACAAAATTCAAGGGTCTACTATCAATAATTTTTTTCTAAAGAATATATATCTCAAATACCCGCAGAGGAAACAGATTCGAGGGAGAATTAAGAGGTATGCACCATTTGAATGGAAAATGTTATGCGTTCAGAAAAATATTATTTGTTGAAAAGGATAGAGTATAACGTCAGCTTTAATGGTAAACTCGAACGAATTTTGAAAACAGAGCTTACTTTTTGTAAAGAGCGGAAGGAGCTGACCTCTATATCTTTTCATATAACCAGATATGATTTGGAAGTTTGGGCAGAGTATCGATTGAGAACACTTTCTTCACTTTCGCACATACTCTCAAACTATCTCATACGAAATAAACTTACCACATCTTCTCAGAATTGGGACCGGGAGCTTTTAAAATTAAATAAAACAATAAATTAAAATTACTTACGTACTATGTAGTCACAGTCTACAACTTTCTATTATCGACATCATGCCGCGCAAGAGCTCCTTGTCGATGATTCATACACATTGCCAGAACAGCACACTAAACACATTAAATAGCTCTGCGAGCTCAATGAAATGAAATCTAACACAAAAAAGATAAACGAACACGCATCTGCACCACATCTTTAACATGAAAACTGCGATTTCGACGCATTTAAAATAAGAAAAACATCGCGAAACAATTAAATTATGAAATCCGACGCCATTATGAATATAAAAACCGAAAATTCGCAAGAATTTCAATTTCGATAGATTTCGACAGAAAACCGCATTCCGAAGTACAAAATCACAGAAGAAGATACAAAGATCTGATAAGAATAATGAATAATGACAAACAAATTCACAGATGAATTCAAATTCCTCATGATTCGAACTCAGAAAGTCAGAATGCGCTAACATCGAGACAACTGAAAAGATCAAAAGAAAGATCGAATCAACTGATAAGACCGCAAAAAAACTCAACGTGAAAATGAAACCGTTTTATAAAATTGTCATTTTATACTCGTAAATCGTAATAATTATAGAAATCTGTTGATTCATTCAATAATTTATTATTATAATTCATTTGAAGTTGTCCTAATATGTTATTAACGTTCAATACAATTTTTAAAGTAAGTATTACTTATACTCTGCTTATACTAATTGATCCTTGGTGAAATTTGAACTTCTACTTTCAAAATTAACTAACTTGAAACATTTAATAATGATGAAAAAATACTTATGCAATTACATAATCAAATAAGGACTAAATATTGTTACAAAATGTGAAAAAAGAAATGAAAAACGTGCGCATTTAATAATGGAATTTGAAAGAAAAAATTGAAAAATTTTACGTAGCTACACGGTATTTAGTTCTAAAAATATGTACATTTCCTTCTTATTTTCAATTCGTGTGATTTTCTACCACCAGGTGAAGTCTGTTTTGTTGGACAGTCCCAATGAATTAAAATATTCAAATCAGAATGATCTCAACCCGGTATCAGCCCAAGGGCAACATTCACATAAAGCGCAAAATTCATCTTAATTAAACTTATTCACATCGTAGGGAGTCTAAGATAATAAAAAATAAGAATTTAATCGACCGAACTAGAGCTCATTATAGTCGGAATAGTTAAACATAGAACTCTTGATGAAAAACAACGAACTTTAGAACTTTCGACTTCCTTTCACCAAAATTTTAAATTTACTGGTGATTTTTATGCTCAAAATAGTCTCCGTTTCACTCAAAAACGAAACAAAAAACTCCTGCTTTTTAGTAGAGGTACTTATCTAGAAAAATGACCATATATTTTTGATTAATTTTCAGGACAAACTTCAGCTAGGTGAAATTATGCTGTCACTGTGTTACCTTCCAACGGCTGGTCGACTGACTGTAACTGTAGTTAAAGCTAGACATTTAAAAGCGATGGATATTACCGGTAGCTCAGGTAAGTAATTTAATCATTTATTACTCGTTAATCCTAGTTTTGGTTCGAAGAGGGTGAAGAGAAGTTTCAAACGGAAAATATTTGAAATAAGATGGTTCAAGGAATGTTCAAAGTGTGACTCACGTGACATCTACTTTTCTTCGGTCAGTTGAAAATCTACAAACTTAATATTCGCATCATGACTTGTACCTGCATCATGTAACTACAACTGTGTGAACCCTATTTTTGTCCAAAATAAGTATGTGACAGTATCAGAGAGAAGCTCTGTTGATATTATGCAGAAGTATGATAGAGTTTTTCCTCGCTTACATTCAGACAGCTTATTGCTGGCTCAAGTTCTAAACTTGCCAAGTCCCCGTAGACATATTTTTTAGGATGACGGGGGGGATATACCATCGCAGAGCTGAAATTACTCATTTTCCTCTCGATAAAATCAAATTAGAATCTTCTCCTCCGTTCAAAAAAATAATTATAGTTTTTTTCCATTTTATTTTTATTTCCACTCCTCGTATCATCTTCGTATTCTTCTTTTTTTCCTTTTTTTTTTACGATAGACAAATTTTCTAGCCTCTCTCAGTCTCTCTCTCTCTCTCTCGAAACACATCAATCACCCATTTTCTTGACTGATTCAGTATTTCCAGAAACCAAAATATAATTTGAGAGTAAAAAAGTAGCTAATAATTTTTTTGGGACTTAGCTTCTTTTTGAATTTAAATTGATGATTTGATCGAAGGATAAAACTTGAGAAATTTGCTCCCGCTACTGATTACAAAATACAAAAAATTGAAGAAACTTTGTTATCCTATTTGTACTTTTCACTCAATAAAATTAAGCCCCTCGTGGTGTTTGCTAATAATTTAATACACTCTAGATTGATTTCTGCAGCATGTGGTCAGAAATTCGAAACTTATAATATAAAAGGAAACGTCGTACGACTCTCATCGACCTAATGGCATAATTTTTTAATGGCTGCATTTCTCTTCCCCGCCGCAGGACATCTTGATGACTCTCCGCTTAGGTTTTCCAGGCTTTTTTTTTTTTTTTGCCACACCACATTTGTTGGCTTAAAAGAAAACACACTCCCCACCGATTCAGGCCACTCACTTTTATTATTTTCGTGTCCACTGCATTCGCTGAAAGTAACAAAAACATTGTCCTTCGTAAATCAATTACGATTCAGTACCCTCGTGTAACATGTCCCACTTTGGCGAGTAAAAAGCACAGACTTTCAATTCATTTTGCTCTCCACACATAAGCTTTTTACACAAACAGGCATCGAGATAAGAGATGTAGAAAAAGCAACAAAAAAAAAAAATCACACACCCATTTACAAGAAAACAAAAATACAAAAAACTTATAATCTTGTTTGAATCGAACGAATGGGGGAAAAAAACGTTGAATTCGATTTCTTTTTTTGCTTTTTATTTCAGTGTGTTCTTTATTCTCATCCGAGAATACTAAATTTGAAATATTGTAGATGACACTGCTGACATACGTAGGCCATGTTTGTGGTATGTTAATGCCAAAAGCAGTTTTTCTTTGGCTTCCTTTTTTCGACATTTTGACATGACGTTTTAAAACAGTTTTTCTTGAATGCCTTTTGCAAGGCGCCAGCCTTCCTTTGAAAGCAGTGAAAAAATTAATTTTGATAAGCAAACACATGCTACTGTAATGTATCCACGGTTGGAGAGCAACGATTGAATGTCTTTAGAATTGTGGTATGGAAAATGCGAAGTGAGATGTATATTCAGTATAACTTTCGTGTGGAAATAGACTATGGAAAAATTTTTCAAATCTGAAATATTAGTAGGTACTTGAAATCTAAAAATTTGATGATTTTATTCGAAATATCTCAGTTTTCATCTGTGTAGTTGTAATGATTATATTCCTACTTAGGACTATATATGGTATTACCCGCCTGAACACATCCACAAATTCCACAAAGTATAACATTTAATCGAAATTATAATTTTCTTCGTTATGAAAATTATTCGATATTTGTACTCGTATTTACGGCGAAAATGTATTCACAATTACGTATACGCTGGACTGTAATTTTATGGTTGATTGATCAAAGCTGAAAAAGAATGAAATCCATCGAGTGGAAAGTGTGGTTGGTTGATTTAAAGTATTGATTCGAGTTCTCTGATTATATACTCGTATTAGCTATTCAAAACCAACAAAACTGTGCCGAATGTTGTAATTAAATATTGGGAAAATGGTTCTGTTAAATTTATATTAAAGACTTAAATTGCTACTATGGGATTATATACACATAAGCAGTGCTGGGTATCAAAGAAAGTTAAAAATGTAATAATTAGTTACATACCAAAAGAAACCCTTTGTAGCAGAAAATTTATAATATTTATACTTTCAACTTTTTTTATTTCATCAATTTGTCCATCTAGTTGAAATTTAATTTTCAGAAATAATGAATTCTAAAATTGCACTGTTTAACCGACAATATAATTATGAAAGGACATTAATGGGCAAATTAAATTTTTTGGACCCGAACAACTACGTATTTATTGAGTAATTAATTTCGAAAAAGCCAAAAATTGAATATATTATTATAGCCTAATATTTCAAATGTAACGTTCTAAAAATCCCAAAACTTATTTTCTGGTTATAAATATATCCTCATAATTCAAATTATAAATTTATAGTGAGCAGCAAACTCGATCGTGCATTTAGATTTTTATGATAAGTAACAGTGAGTTTCAAAATTGTTAAATATTGAGAATTTTTTTTCTATTTTTTTTTTTTTTTTTTTTAGTTTTTCATAGCACTCAACTAAACACCCCATGCTGCTGTAGATAAAAAAAAGAGCAAAAATAAAAATTAACTAAAAAAAAAAATTTACTAAAAAAATTGTAAATTAAAAAAAAAAATTAGAAAAGACGTCAAAAAAAAATTTTTTAAAAATAGCTTTTATAAATAGGTACGTGTCCTAACATCGTTAGAAATGTGAATTAAATTTAAATGATGAAATACTATTCATTTCATTGATAAAGATAAAAATTAATAACGATGAATTGAAACTTATTCATTCATTTTATAATTCATTATGAATCACTAATTCATTTTCAATTTTTTTTGTCATATGGATAAGATTATTAGTTGATTTATTACATTTTTGAAAGTGGTTTCTTACAGTTATCGTGAATATTGTTGAAATAATTAGGGTGATTGATATTCTGCTTATCATATACTAACTAATAAGACCTTTGATTAAATGTTTAAATTTTTTATACCTAGCGTACTAAAATAATTTCATAAAAATGATAATACCGAGAATTCCTCCGCCTCTATTGTTTATTTCCAAAAATTAAATGCACCGCTCACTTTTGTGAATTATAGACCTGTTTAATACGGTATGAAAGTTATTACATGGTTGAAAAATCAGTCGAGTATGACGGGTAGGAAAAATTTATTTTTATAAGGACCTTTCGGCAGCAAAATGAAAATAAATTTCCATCCCTCAGCGAAAAAACTTTCGTCTGTTATGAGTCATTTAGTGCTGACAAGTTGAAAAATTACTGGAGAAATGTAATCATTTAAAAGAGACGTGCTTGACTGCGAAGAAGAGGTCATATGAAACCTTTTTGCACCACTTGTTGATATAAAATGACTGAACTTTAAGCACATAGCCCTAATGGAAAAAACCAAAAAATTGAAAAAATACTTGAAAACATATCCCATTACTTTTTTATAACACGAAAGTTAACTACACTGACATATAAAACAATTTTATCACAAAAATATGATAAAATAAAATCGATTTCAGCATTGTGACAAGTTTTTAGTGACATTTGACACGAGTAAAGGCCAAAATGAACAGATCTTTACTGTGAAAACCTGCTAAAAATGATTTATCAAAGTTGGGGAAAATAATATCAGATAAAACGAGTCTTTAGCTTATAGACCAAAGTTTAAGGTGCAAAAGAATTGAGTATTTTTAAAATTTAAAATTAATTTTATATTAGATAGGTAGAAAAAAGATACGAGTCTAATAATGATTCAGTCATTTTCACATTCTTAGATTCGTTGAATATATGTAACGTTCCTCGTGTGTACACGGACGTCCAACAGACGTACGTGTCTGAATAAATTCTTTTAATGGAAAATGCTGACGCATTTCCCAATATACCGACATTCTTCATACCTCACTTTATCCAAATGACAATAATGTACATCCTCTCAATGAAACCTGATATTTTCTGTCTTCCTAAAAAACAGTCAATAATTTACATTCATACTTCCTTTTGCTAAATAATCAATTCTTGAATACTTGTGTCACTTCTTTCCTCACTCCTTTTCCATCATATTACTTAATAGAAATTTAGTATATAAGCTGATAATTTTAGGTGTTATTTATCCATTCGCATCCATTCATATTCATGCAGTCTTACTGTAACAATTAGGTAGTTAGTTAGACATTCACTTAATGTTCAATATTAGTTAGTGTAAATAAAAAGTTAATTAAATAAAATACTGATTTGATTTGTACGTCCTCTCAATTGCTAAGAGGAACGCTGCAATATAGCAGATAGCCCAACTAATTTTTATAAGTATTGCTTTTACAGTGACTTGGATTTGCATTGCTAAATACGTGTTTACATTTGGACTTGATTTATTTATTTATCTGAGTATGATCTTACTTAGCCTTTTTAGAGGTATAAGTTGAAAGTAGGAACTGAAAGCTGTAATATGAATAAATTTAAATTAAAAATTTTCTGTAATTCAAAATCTCATTTTCAAAATAGCCACTGGATAACTGGGATAGCAAACATAATTTTATTGCCTTCAAACGTTTTTCAAAAATGAAAAAAAATTTTAAAACGATCGGAAAAGAGTATTCTCCCAATTTCGATAATCTTCTATCATCTCTGAAGTAAACAAAAAACAAGATGCCCTAAGAGAATTTTTTTTTCTACTTATGTACAATGACCTTATTTGATTTGGAAGTTGGAAAAAAAAGGAAGCTGCGTACGAACGAAATGAGTGGATAAATATTTTATAGAGTTGGTTAGAAAAAGAATTCCTGCTTTCGGCTTCTTCAAAAACGAATGAGATAGGGAAACATTCTAGTGAAAATTGTAAGACTAACACGTTACCTACTTTATACAAAAAAGTAACCAAATTCTAAAGCGATTTTCTTTAAACGTCAACATTTTCTTGATAAAATGGAAGTGAATAAAAAAAATTTTTGAAACAAAATTTACATCTACTTATTTCTACGGTTTTTTTATTTTTATTTTTTTCCAAGTGAAGAAGAGGAATAAAAAGTTGTTTTATTTTTAAGCACAACTTGGAGAACATTTTTTCGATTGCAAATTTCATTTCTGTTTGAGGAGCAAATGTTTATCAGTAGATAGAAACATTATGGGAACATAAACTTTTTTATTCTTCATTTGCAAACTCGATTCAGTATTTCTGCTTAAGACACAAAATTGGAAGAGAAGAATTTTGTTTTCTGAATCAGCTAAAAAGTGTAGAAATGATTTTATTTTGAGAAAAAAATTTTCTTCGGGTGTAGAGGTAAATGATGTTGATTTTTGATTCCTTTTAAAGTTGTTTCATTTCTTTTTTTTTCTTATTCAACTTCTAGTCAGATAGGAAATGTTTTTGTATCAAGTTCTTTCACTTCTGTGATACAGAATAGCTTTGAGACCTTTGTTTCAAAAAAAAAAAAATTATCTTATTGAGTACCTAGTACCTATTAACGAAGCTTAACTAAAATAAAGACAAAAAATTGATTAAGTTTATTAAAAAAATAATCATTCTTAAAAAGAAATAATATTTGAAAAAAATTGATAATTATGTAAAAAAATTAATATTTAAAAAAAAATTAAAATCAAAATTGAATCTTAAATTAAATTATTATTTTATTAATTTTCTATTTTATAAGAAACTTTGAAAATGACCTATGTACTTGTCTTAATTGAAGATCCAAATTAAATATTTGCTCGAAAAAAAATTTCGAAATTTCTGTCTGTTTGAATAAGAACTTGGCAAATACCTCCATATGGCCTTCTGATTTGTCTTTGAATTTCGTTTCAGCCATCCCTGATGCAACTTCTCGTTGCCATTTTCAGTTATTTGAAATTTATTTAAAGCCACTCCTATTTTATGGACATTTTCAACTAAATCGGCAGATTTTTTCTCGTAATCCTTCTTTATTTTAATTTGATTTGTAGTTTTATTCCTAAAGACTTTTTATTTTCGGTCTAAAATTCGAGGTTTTTCACAAATAAAAATAAAAATTAAAATTTGAGCCACGTAAAAAAATAATAAAGTTATCCGGTTGAAGGTATAATAAAGCTCCACGATCGCTTTTTTCAAGGCCATTCGACACTTTTTTGCCAATTTTTTCACCCTCGAGGTAAACCAAAATTGCGACAACGACATAAAAAAATCGAAGAAACTTCACGCTGGAATGGAATTAACATCGAACTTGGGAAAAGGGTAAAACTTTTTTTACTTTTCGTCGCTCTTTGTGGAAGATATAATCTCGTAGGTAAGTTTCAAACGTTGCAAAATGGCTTTTCAGCTCAACTATTGACTGCTCGAGGCCCGAAAAAAGCTATCGAGAACATTTGAAATGGAGCCAAACTCCTACAGGCTGCTTTAGTTAGGATGAAATATCTGTAGCTACTTTACAATAAAATAACTTTTGGAATTATTACATTTTACGAGGCTTTGAGAAACTTGAAAATAAGCTGCTGTATAGTTGAAAGGTCGAAGGAAACTAAATTGAAGATCAATTTCTGGTAATGATCCTCTATCTTTGAATTAGGGAAGACTTCACTTTTCTGGTAGGAAATTTTTTCATTCAGTATGCATTCATATATCGTCCAACTGCTAATGACTTTTGATCAATGGCTTTAGGGAAGGCCAGGTACAATGGGAATTTTGGTTCTACCATACCTACTATCAAAACGCTCCTAGTAAATGAGCACTGCGTTGAATATCTCATATCTTGTAATACTGTTCTTGGAAAAAATATAATAAATTACTATTAAAACGGGAACATGTCTAGGAACGCAAATTTTACAGGAGAGTGAAAAAACTACAGAATAACTTGCTCACAGAAAATTTTTTTTTTTAACTGAAAAACTTGTTTCTCAAATACTGTATTCTCTACTGTATGGCTCAGAAAAATCAAAAGTTATCGATATTTTTTCATTCCAGGTATTAAGGAAACAACTATGCTGTCCATAATCAAAGATTTTCGTTTCAAATAAGTATTTCTATATAAATTCCTGGCCCTATTCCATATTGTCGTTCAAGTTTCAAGAAAACATTATAATTTCCCAAACTTCTCCAAATATTTGGATTTTCAATAAATTTTTGCCAACTTTTTCTACTAAGTGTTTTACATACTCAAAAACTGGAAAATATTTCAAATCAAATGGCGCTGGTAAGATTTCATGTAACGGATACAATTTTTCATGGCTTTTAAATAAATATTACAGTAGGGAGATCATTTAAGTTGGCAATATTTTCTGTACTCTTCCACCAGCTTGATCGAGATTTTTGTAACCTTTTCCCAGAAATTCGGTCATCCAGCTGTTTTCCTCCATTTTTACTCGCTTTGTTTCTTGTCCTATCAAAACATACTGATGTACGAGTACTCATAAGAGGTGGAGACGAAAAAAAAAAAAACACCCATGTAAGCTTACCTTGCGCTATTGTAGATGGAAGGAAAAACACTGAGAGTAGAAAAAAATTTTTGGAAAATATCTAGTCTGTAATGTAGCTAATGGCACATGTAAGGTGAAAATGTTTATGCAGTGAATGCGTAGAAAACCCTGAGCAGACCCATTTCTAGGCTTGTGTAACATATTTTAAACGTTTTATGCGATCATTTCGAGTGGCTTTTGGAGTTTTTTAAGGAAAATATAACTTACGAGACGTTGCAAAAATAAACAAATAAACACCATCGCGCCAAACTTTCATCGTTCACTCCATATTTTTCAGTATATGTACCCTAAAAATCACCTTTTAGAACACAAAAACCCAGAGGATAAAAGTGAATATTTTTTTACATAGAGGGATGTAAGCTTCTTAAATTTGAAAACATTTTGAAAATATAGGAAAAAAATTCAACAGTTATGAATAACTAGATGGGCTCTTGACCTGTTCCCTAGGTATGCTATAGTCATTCTTGTTTATACACCTTCCATAAAAGTTTCATGAACATCCATAAGGCCATTTGTAGAGTATTCCACAAAAAGTAACTTTTCTAATATATTTTTGCTCAATTGAGTTGAACTGAGCATTTTTAATAGAAATGTAAAAAACACGAATTGTTCTAATTACTGTCCCGAAGCCTCGATCCAAGTTTCATTAAATTCTATCAGGCCATTTTTGTGCGAAGTTCAAAAAAACACGATTTCACTCGATATTACTCGATGGCTATATTCAATATTTAAGGCTAATATAAAAATATAAGAAATAGATTAATCCAGGATATGCCATTCTAAAAAGTTCTCAAACTTTTTATTAAGTTTATTTGACTTTTTTTCTTTATTTCATTTTCCAACTTCCTCCGTATCCTTCATTTCCATGACTAATGAAATTCGAAACTGCAATTATTCTTCATTTATTTACTCGGAGTTTTCCACTTTAGTATAGTATCAAACTGTTAAAAGTTTTTCCACTATTTTGCCTTTGATGACGTTTTGAAACTTTGGAAAACTAATGATTATTGATTTGGTTGATCACTTTGAACGTCATCCCAAGAGGAAAACAATTTCATTTATAATTTCAATAAATAACAAAAGTGATTCATAGTTCTCCGACAAAAATACACATCAGCCTTAGGGGGTTAGTCAGAAACTGAAAATTAAAAATATTAGTTTATATTTTATTACATTTCTAATCACTTTATATAACTTCATTTTTCCGATATATTAAGATGATACATAGCATTTTTTCAAATTTTCAAGCTTCAGATATATATTTTATTAGCAAAAACGCAATTCAAATCACGGAAAATTTCTTCCTCAAAAATTAAAGTTGATATGAATTAGCAAACCAAACTTCAAAGTACTATAGAAGAGAGGTCAGAGTTAGAGACTTGAAAGGAATGTATATATTATCTGTGGGTAACCTCGTTATTATACACAAATACGAGTAAATAAATTTTTCAAGGAACGATTATATAAGATATAAATTTAGTGCTTTACTCTGTAAGATATAAAAAACCACAACAAAATATTAAAATTTTCCAAAACTTTTCTTAGCTGCTACTCTTGAGTCATGCATTTCTTGGTTGTACATGCAAAAAAAATTTTGAAACCATATGCGAAAGTATAGTTTCGCTGCTAAATATAAAAGCAAATTCCACATAAATATAATTCTCTTTTGCTACGTGCTTTCGTGTATTCTTTCCATCATTTAATCGTGATTTATTTCGCGCATTATCAAATGGCGTCATAAATATGCGACCCAGTCAAAAAATGAGCTTACGAATATACGAAGTCCTTTTGCATTATAAAATTGGTAGCAAAGTTTTTCTTGTACCCTTATTTACAGAATCTAACTCGTGAATTTCAATCCAAAGGTTAGCTTTTACTTGAATTTCAAAGTTTTGCCTAATTTAATTACCGAAACACTGCTCAAAGCGTGTTTGTCTTGCAAGTGGATTTGTAGAATCAAATTCATGAATACGAAGCAAAACGAGTATTTTTCTTATCACATCTTTGTGAACAAAAACTAACCCGTAGTAAATGCGTAAAAATGTGACCCTAAAAGGAAATTTTATTTTTGTGAGTTACAAGGTCTTGTAATAGTCGATATAAATGTTTTGTAAAACAAATTCTGGTAGGTATTATCATGCTAATTTGAGTGTTTCAACTGCATGACAAGTCATGAAATCAGTCGATACTAATATAAAGATTTGACGAAAATAAAATTGTGCATTTGTGCGTTATGTCGACCATACATCATGTGGAATACTAAAAATTTATGGGCAAAAAATTGAAAAGAAGAGGAATTGCAAAATAAAAACAATAAGCAGAAACCATGGAATAATATAACGACGACATTCGCATTGATAATAATAAAGAGAAGGCGACGTTGTACGTTTCTCAATTTATGAGTTAGAGATTACAAATTATCACTCGGTATGTTTTTTTTTTCTTTCTTTTCTTAACCCATTACACCCTTATTTTGGTTTCTTGTCTGTAGCAGTCATCCGCATTTTTCGGTACCATTTCTGGCATTAATAAAACGTAAGCTTCAGTTTTGTCTTTTTGTTTAATGTTTTGGTTTACTGAAATGTGAAAAAGCAAAAAATGAGTCCTTTTTCTAGCTTTATTTCTCCAGACCACATTTTTCACTTTTTTCTTTCGATGAAAAATTGTTCATGTGTTAAAACTGTGATACTAGGTCAAATGTCATCCACATAAAATAGTTCGTATTTTACTAGTAATGACATACTCTTGGGATTTTTATAATGACCAAATACATCGTAGCAACGATGTAGAAATATTAATCTTTCAGCATTTAACTTGATGAATGAGACAATCGATTTTAGTGGTTCACAAAGACGAATTATTCTTGATCTGGGCGTTGAATGTATGAAAAGGGATGATATACATGTCTCTTTCTATTTCAGTAGTAAAAACTCTAAGACTTTTTAAGTAGTGTTGGTCTTTTACCCCAAGGTCCCTTTTTGCCTGAAGGGGTTGGAGGCTGAGCAAAGTGAGGACCTCATGGGCAGAGCCTCTAGTATGAGATAATTTTTAGACTTACAAATTTGATGATTCGACTTCATGAATGAATTCACCACTGACACATTCCACGTGGAAGAACAAAACATTTAATTCAAATATTTTGAAGGTATACGTACCTTATCCTTTTTTATCCAATATCTACAGTATAAGAGCTCTCCTGAGGAAATTAAAATAAAGACGAATTATGTATACCGCTTATTGAAAATAGTACGACTTTATATAAATAAAGATTTTCTATGAAAGACTACCTGAGACGAGTGCAATGGGGTTTTTTTTTCATCTCCAGTAAAATTTAGAAAACTGGACTCTCTTATGTTTAATCATTCAGAGTTATACCTCTGTCTGTATACTTATAATATTAAGAGGAAAAAGTTACATTATAATATTGAGCCCATAAAGTAGCCCACGCCACCATTTTCAATGACTTAATGTGTAAGACACGTGAAAATCAGAGGAAATGCGACTTGTTTCAATTGAAAAAGATGAAAATGAATCAATTATTTACCAACAGATACGATCTGCTTTGTCCCACACACTATCGTAGATACTAGGAAAAATATTATTTTAATAAAAGTGAACCCGGTTTGAGAATAACGTATTTATAAATTATTATAGTTTCACTTTATATCTCTCTGTCTCGTGGTTGTACACGTACGTGGGCAGCATAAATTCTTCAGTATGACATTAAAAATTTATTTGTCTTCCAGGGTAAACGAATTTTATGACGAAGAAAGGAACTCGCATTTGTAGACACCTTAGAAAATTCAATTAAGTCCCGTTGCTACAATTTTTGTAGGATGAAAATCAAATTACAAGACTGAAGTAAAAACAAGGGTTCTTATAGCTCTGTATAAAGTTTACTGGTGTATTGAAATGTTGAAATTTATGGCAAGCTTTGGGATTACAACTAAAGGCTGCTTTGAATCTTACTGCGTCTGCCTTTAGTCTACGAGTAGGTATAAATTTTACACTATTTGCAGCCTGTATTATGATTGTACGTGGGCTCGTTGCGCCTGATCTTGACCGCTAAAACTTGATAACTTCTGAATATTTAGAAATGCTTATTTGTGTTTATATACCTCCAGGTCACTTAATTTTGAATTGCGTAGTTGGATTCATGAGAAATGTACGAGAAATTCATTCAATTTTACGCCTACCACTTAATCAACAAAACTTAGGCTTTGTAATCGTCTATTTTTCTATTATTCATAGAAACTATGTCTGAATTATTCAAACTGTTTTGTAAAGTTGAAATTCTCATGGGAGTAACCTTAAACAGCAAAAAAAAATGTATCGAATGAAAGTTGGAGCTCTCTGTACACGACAACTCCCTTTTTGGTTTTATTTCTTAAACTTCAATCCTCTTTTTCCAAAAGTCAAAAACAGTAGCATCCAAAATCTTTATTTATTCATTCTTTTGTTTACAAATGGGTCGGGGGAGGATGTAATTGCAAATATCAACTTTGAATGCTAATTACAGATAAACTATACCGAACGGATCGAGCTGAAACATGAACTATAATTAAATTGAAGTTTTGAAAGCTTGCCACTTATAAATTTGAAGTCATTCGATTGGTTCGATTTGTAGAAAAGTATAATTATGAAGATTGAAAAACATGAATATCAGCTTTTACTACTGCACAAAGTAGATGTAACTTTTATGGCCAAATTGTTTTAATAGAAAAATACGCAAATCAAATATTTAATTCTATACATCTTCAAATTCAACACTGAAATACACCGTGACCAAACATCTCACATTTCTGTTCAAAATTTGCTTCTTCAATAATCTGGAAATATTTGTTATTTTATATGCCTATTTTTGCTTTCGGTAATAGCTTCTGATCTGGAGGTTATTGAACCGATTGAGCTGAAATTGATATGGTTTGCAAATACAGTAGCTTCTGAAAATGCGTCATTCAAGTTTCAATTCAATCTGTTGGTTGGTTTTTGTAAAAAGTGATTTTGAAGGTTCAGAACGTGAATTTTTCTGCCAAACTTGCTGGCAACTTTATTTATTCCCCTAAATGTGTGTATAATTCTAAAATATGAACATTTTAATGGTTCATGAGAGCCCTGCATTTTCATTCGAAAACCTGCTTTTCTACCAGGACTTACTGTGCTATAGAATTTTTTGCCATCTTCTCTGGATTGAACTATGATGGAAAATATAAAAATTCAACCAAGAAGATAAAGTTAACTACTCGTATTCCAACGCTGGAAATGGATGAAAGAAATTGAGGAAGATTAAAAGAAAGAAATAAAGTAATGAAAAAGAAGAAAAAGTTTTTGGATATATTCGATGAGGGTGAATTTGCTTTTGCTTTGATATAACTTGTTGCCCATTTAACGTTCAACAGTTGCTATATAAGCTCTCTAATCATCGAAAACACGAAATACGGGCGCGTTGAATTATAACCCTCACGACGATTCCATGTTCTCTTTTCAAAAGAAAAATATAACAAAATCAAATACTGTATGAGCCACATCTGAGACAACAAAATAATAGAAACGCCCGCAAAAAAATTACCTGAGTCATACATTTTACCCCTTCGGGAGCAGTGGCTGAAAATATTACAGTGTGTTGCAACGTTTGTTTATACGTTAAGAAATTGTGAAGCCGCAGGATACTATTTTTAGCAGGCAGCGGCTTTTTGTTTCGGCTAGGATATCTCTTATGAATTATATATTATTTATGGCGAATAAGGTTACCGAACGTCTGCGGTGCCTACGTTCTGAATTTATTAGCTCTGAAAATCTGTCAGCTAAAATACGAATATTTTATAAACATAATCGAGTCGAGTATAGCACGAAGGAAATTAGGTAAAACACTAGAGGTGGGGTTTTGTTATGTTTACTTTTCTTGTAGCACTTCAAGTACCTTGGGTTTATTTATAAGTTCTGCTTGTTTGATTTATCTAAATTTATCGAATAAATAAAGGCATCTACGTTACAATAAATAAAGAGGACTTTCTGAGATACACAAATCAAAAATAATCAGTTTAATGTTGGGAAGTAAAGAGGAATAGATTTAAGATTCGAGTTGACTATATGGGGTAGTTCTACATCTTCACAGCCAATAGACGTTTCACATTCTAGAACTCATTCTTTGGAGTATAGTCCATAGTAAAGGTATGGAATATTGTGGCTAAGAAAAGCTAAAACATTTTTTGCTAAAAATTAAAAATAGTAAAGGCAGTCAAATTTTGAAGATAATTGTGAAAAATAACCTCCAATGCAATGTATCCATGCTCAAGTTAACACTCGCATTTGGCACTTTGCCAAGCAACAGGCAGAATTTAACCCTCAAGTCCTAATAAACGGTAGCTTTTTTATTCATATTGGCTTGAAGAGCAGCGTTTATAAAGACTAATTATAATAATTAGAAGAAAAATTTATTTACTTTATCTTTTAATAGGGATATTCGGTGTATTATAATCTTTGTTTGTATGCAGTTCTTTATCAAACTTTTTAGAACATTTAGGAATTCTTTGCTGATTACATTTTCACTATTCGTCCTTCAATAAGCCAGGAAAATATAGGGACATCGGGCTCTCCGGTGAAATATTCAACATGCTGATAATTCCCTAATACTGACTTGAAATACTGACTAAATTTTCTTCAGTATCGACTACCAGTCCCATAGGCACGCTCAAGGGTGGCTAGGGGAACTGAAGCTCCTTTTTTGACGTCAAGTTCCATTGCAACAGACTGAATTTTATGTCTCCCAGTGGTGAATTTGTAACTCAGCCCTTCCCTTAGAACATTTCTGGGGATGCTACTGACTAGCCTCATAGATTCAACCATAACTGATAACCATAAAGAAATTTTCTGATTATTTACATTTTCAGGAATGTATATTTTGTGGCCGATTTATCCAACGTATAATAACTTCTTGGCACTTGTGAAAACGATTATTCTTTCAAAAATAAGTACATTTGTCGAAATACTTAAAAGGACATCGTTAAATGGGAAGCTGTCTCATTTTCATTTTCGCTCACTTGACCCTCGCATTCTTCGTAATTTACTGTTTGCCCACTTTGCGTATCATCAATTTTAATTTAAAGAGCTGGTATTCAGATCCGAAGCCACACTCTGCACACGAAAACAGTCCCGTTGTTAATGAACTTCCTGTCATCTCGACCATATTTCATCGAAAAATGCCGAGGTATTTCGGCCCACAAACGAGCACAGAATAGAAAAAGAGTTCGCACCACCCAGCCAAAAGGAAAGGAGCCACCTTACAAAACGTAGACTATATTATATTCGTCCTCGAAAAAGCAATATTTACGAATAGCTGCTCGCTTCAAGTTGGTAACGAGCTTTTGTTCCAAGTGCAAGAAGCGTAACAATTTATTCGGACATTATCTTATCTGGAAAATTTGTAAATTCTTTTCACCACCTCGTCAGTGATACAATAAGCATTACCAACAACTGGGAGAGGAAGCTAAAAGGGTTGAACACATTTTGTTAAATAAATTACGAGACCAGTACCATAGTTCCGTTTGTAAAATACTTTGCTCTTCCTTTTTCTTACTTTTTTTTTTACCCTCGAGCAACTAAAATTACTAAAAATTATCGCTGTTCTCGCTGTTCTTGGAAGTTGTAAAAATTTTGCTTCGGGGACATAAGGTAGCCTGCTATTTTACACTCCAACTTACCCATTAATCGGAGACATTTGACAGAAAAGTTTGTCTTAACTTTCATATTTTGTTTCTTGTTCAAAAAGTTGCAACTTTTAGACGGCTATACTGTGTACATTAAACTGTATGTCGAGCATTGCAGGGTGAAATAGTATTTTCAGACATCTGGCTGGAAAGTGAAAAGTTGGCGACTGATGTGATAAGAAAACGAGTACCAGATGTAATTAAAAAGAAAAAAAGTTAGAGATTTGATAGAAAATCAAGAAGTGTTACAGTAGATTGCTTTCCAATGTAAAAATGACAGGTGAAATAGGTTATACCAGTAAGAATTTTAAGAATTTATTTGTACCTGATAGCTACCCCTGTAAAAGTCAAGTTATTCGACAAAAAAAAAAGGATATTGGAGCAAAACAAAATACATTCTCATTCGATTATAAAGAATGGGTATATCGAAGTTTCAACCCTTGGTATACATACTCACTTATACAATACATTAAACAAAAAATTTGCGAGTGTAATGTCATTATAATTTCATGCTAGATTGACCTACTGCGAGTCGATATCTAATATTGAGAAAATATGCTAATTATTGAAAGTAGGAGGGAATAAAGCAATGCCGAGGATATTTCTTAGTAAGAGATGAGGAAACCTAAAATTGATTCGAATGAAATTTTGTTTTATTGGCTATACAAAATAGGAAGTATGGGAAAAGTTTTTCATCCCATGAAATCTTCTACGCTCCCCCTCCCCCCTTTTTCCAATCAATTGACAAAAATTTGCTCCCAGTTGCCCTCACTATTCGTTTATGAGGATCAGCTTGAGGATAATTGTAAGTAAGAATTACCTACATAAACAATAGGAAATTAGTGATGAGATATTCAATTCATCATTATCGGATTCTGACCTTTCAAATGAAAAAGTTCTAAACTCAGCTTTGGCAAATTTTCATCAGTTTGAATTTTTTTTCAAAGAGAAGGTACAACGTTTACGATAATTTGGTTTCAGTTAATTGAAAGAAAAGTAAATTGATAACTTCTCACAGTTGACACCTAGTAAATTAAAAAAAATATATATAGTTACTTATATAAATAAAATTTTGAAAATTTCAAGTTCTTAAAACAAAAATTTCTGTATTTTACCACTTACCAGCAACTGATTAATGTCACAGATAAATGTCATATTATAGACACACTATTCTATCAAAACAGATTTTTCCCAACCTCCCTAGGGGTTGCTATACAGATCACTCATTTAAATTACCCTTCTCTCCCTTACATAATAAGTCTCAAAATTTTTGAACCAAATCATGAAGTTCTTTGGAGTGAAAATCCTCCCACAAGAGGAAGAAATAAAGTAAGCCATTAGCGAAAAATATTTTCAAAAGGATATATAGTCCATTAATCACGAAATGTCATCGATTCTTATAGTCACCAGCACGGAGTAAATTTATAGCATCTCAACAGGTTACGAATTCATAAAACAGTATTTCAAGACGAACGACAATCGTATTCATCCTTTCAACCTTTGAGTACCCTTGAGAACATAAAAATGCCAAAGGAGTGAGCACCTTGAGTAGTCTATAAATGTTAATAACGTCGTTAATCAGTTTTCAAGTCGACTACAAGCATTTCCAGTAAGAGCCAACAAAAGGAAATGGCGATCAAAAGCAGTCGTCTGAGAACACTTTGGGTAAAAGGAACAGCAGCATCTACATTTTGCAAAACAGTTTGCCATTAAATCCTTAATTACTGCGTGCTGCTCGATAATGCGTTCGAATTTCACGAAAATAAGCCCTAATTTCTGACGTTGACGAGAGGCGAAAGGGATGCGACTTGAGTAAAAATGAAGGACCTTTTAGGTAAAACCAGTCAATTCCCCGGAGAAAGGAAAAGGTATGGAAACAATGGCTAACGACTGAAATTAAAACTGAATTAAATAATACGGTGGCAAGAAGGTAAATATCGTGAGGTCGAGTTACCCGCACCAGCCAAATGATAAATGATGGCAGAGTATGATAAATGAATATTTTCGTAAAATTCGAGAAACTTCTTGCTCAGCGAGAGATTACGAAATTAAAGTCAGATGTTGTCATATTTTTCCTCCACTTTTTCGAGTGGAATACGAAAAATTGTGGAATAACGTGTCTAGCACTCGAATGAACGTCCTGACGAGAAGTACCTCGAAATTTAAATTCATATTTAATGGGGTGTCGATTTATTTCACGCCAAAATTTTCAAACCGAAGTGTTTCTAAAAATGTTCTATAATTTCGAACAGCACACTAATGAAAAATTTAGCTATAAGGAAAATGTGACGAAGTCTAAGACATCGCATATCTCAGGAAGAAAAGTGTCTAAAAATTTTTTTTCTACATTTTCATAAACTGAGAAATTTTTTTTTCTGAATGTTTTACTTTTTAATGATTTTCTAAATCCCCTGAAATTATACTTTTCAGACTCTTGAAAAAGGCCTTTAAAGTTCGAAGTTCAAAAAATAAGTTCGTCTGGCCTTGGAGGGAGAGTATATTCGAGGTTAAAATCTATCGAGGATTAAAATTGGTTCAAAATTGAGCTGGTGAAATGAAAAATCAACCACATAAAAAGCAGGTAGACTACACTCTTAAGAATTGTAAAATAAATCAACTAGGCAAGGGATTATCAATTTTGCCGAAACTTTTTTGTTCTCTATTTCTGGCGACTTTTAATATCGAAATAAGCAACGAGATTCAAGCTTTCGCTTTGAAATCGTATTTCTATCCGTGAATTCGAAGAATGAAAGCCTATTGTGAAAGGAAAAAGTAATTTTCGAGAAACAAAATAGATTTGGGACGCTTGCAGTCAGACACATATTTTGTTTTACAAAGTGAGTAAAACACACGTGCTAACATTTTTTTTTGAAATTAAACGTTTGACCTTGCATTTATGAAATACCATCCTTTGAATACTTTTACAAAAAGAGGTATAGAACATTTTAACATCTGAGAGCAGAATGGTTTCAAATCTTTTTATTCTTTGTTGGTTAACAAACGAGCATTTGCGAGTATAACTCACAGATAAATTTTATAAGCCATTTTATTCGAAAAAGAGGCTTGGCAAACTGATTTTACAGAAAATGCTTCAGAGAAATTGGATAAATATTAGAAAAGTGGAAGATTGATTACCGTCGAATGGGGCGACTTTACACACTTTTTTTATGTTTTTCAACTTTGTCCTTTAATAACTCCTCCAATTTTGAAGCTATTGAAGTGAATTTGGTTTTAAAATTTAGGTCTAACATTTCTTAACACAATTGTAAAAAAAAGTTTGAGTTTGCAGCCTTCCTTCTATTTTTTATAATTTTTCAAAAAATTTGTGTAAAGTCAGCCCTCAATGGGGCGACTTTACCCATCAATTTGTTATTGACGGGTTATTGATGGGTGGGGAGGCAAAATTTGAGGATGTTTATACTCAGACATACGATTGAAAAGAAACTAGTCAAGTTACAACTTCAACCGTGTGAAACCAAACTGAATATTTTGAGTGTCTGTGATTAAAAAAAAAAGGGGAATAATAAACAGCACGCAAAAAAAAAAGGTTTGGACGAAATGTATGACCACGAAAAATACGTCTGAGATAACAAAATAAATAGTGGAAATCACAAAATAACTTGCACACGCACTATAAATAGGTTTGAACGGAATTTTTCAAATATTCTCATGTTCAGTCTGGTGTATAACGAGTCGAGTCTGGTGTAACGAGTTGATATGGACAATAGAAGTATCAGAGGGCCAGGTTACGTGCACTTGTCCGTTTTTTACTAAAAAAAAATCAGTGCAAGCATTCTGTGGGTATGTTGATCAGACGCAAAGATGTTGAAGTGCCACTGGAGGCAAAAACTGTACCGTTGGGCCAGAAAAAAAAAGACGAATAAGAAAAAGGAAAAATCCATATCGCCGCTTTATTTTTTTGTTCTGTTACTGGGTGAAGTGAGGTAGAGGCGGCGATCTTTTTTTTCTTTTACTCCTTCTACCTGCTTCGATCCAAATTGTATTTTGGTTTTAATTTTTGCCTGGCAATTTATTTATTGGGCTAAAACGAAGTGGGTAAAGTCGCCCCTTGAATGTATAGTCACCCCGTTCAACGGTATGGGCTATACATCTATTCATTATTTAAGTGGTCTAAAGAAACTGTATCTGGATCTTTGACGGATGTCACACTGACTGAATATCTTTTCTATTTCCGTTTTGTTTGTAGCAAAACATGTATCAATTGTTGCATACTCAGCCCGCCGTAAATACGTTTTTACACGTCACAGAATTTCTTTTTTTTTTTTTTGGGGGGGGGGGGTTGGGGAATTATGACTTAACCCACAGTTGAAAAATTTTTACGAGTACCAATATTCTCCTACATTACTATAAAAATTGTTCCACTGTAATTGTTTTTAATGCTCTCCCAAAAGCTTACCTCTAAAGCACAGGAGCTGCATGCTCTAAAACCGTTTATCCCTCCTTATTGTGGATGTTGATTTCTGGTAAGTTAAAAAAGTTCTTTTTCTTCTCCTTTAACTATCCTGCTAGCAATTGCAAAAATTTTAAATAATGACTTAGAAAAAACTGAGGGTTCTAAAACAGTTGTCTTCAGAAAAAAGTGATGAAAATCGATTTCTGTGATGTAAAATATGAAATTAATGAATAATCTGAAGAACTATTTGCACATAATATTCTTATCTGTACATTCTTGCACACTGATGTGCTCTAAACAAAAGTACAAGTCTCAACAACTCACCTTCTCATAGTTCTTTGAAATAAAGAGTATACCTTCGCCGGGAGAGGAAACTGACTTTTCATTCTGAATGTGTACAGCCATCGAATTAGTCACCAAAAAATTTATAGTCGTTAGCGATTATATCTTAGGAAAATAATTGCGCACGTTGCAAATCTTGGTAAAAGCAGAAATGGCGCTCAAAGAGGCAATTTATTGTCTCCAGAGGCTTCCTGTCGCCTCTGCAACCTTTTCTGTTGCCATTCTGGCAACGAAATAAATTTCGATTTCGAAGCGATTAATTGGATTCGCATTTTCTTTACGGTTCAAGTTTAAATAAATAAAGAAGGATCTTTGCAGCCTCTTAATAAAGCGACAATTTTTTAAGTCGCCAGCACTAATGATGTGAGGAAAAACGAAGAAAAGGGGGCGTTTCGGCGAAGGAAAGAGAAAGAACAAAATCCTATCACTGTAACGATCGCTGATTTTTATTTTTCGCCAAGACAAATGTACTTTTTGAAGCCATAATTTAGTGGAGAGTTCTTTTGTTGCTTTTCACTATAGGCATTTGCTACTGCTGTTCCTTTTTCCTGTCTTCCTACCAAACTTTTGGATCTTAACGAGTGAACAAGAGATTTATTTTTTCAGTGTAAATACGTTTTGCAATCTGTTAATCGAATCTTTATTGCTTAGATATGGTGCTAAGAAAAAAGTTCAAAGAGAGTGGCTCTAATTTTAGATCGCTTCTTTTAAAACATCCATGAGAAATCGTAATATTCAACCTATTGCTGAATCATTCGTGCTATTCTCTTGAATCAGCTGAAAATTTTTCCTAATTGATTGTATCTAAGGGCTATATAGTTTCTCCATGAATTAATCGAATGCATGCTAGTTAAGCAGCCATAGTCTGTAGCTCAGTTGGATGGGTGACCGCACATTACTTTAACTCTCCTTATTCCCTTTCTCAAGAGTATCCTTCTCTAATTTCGTTCTACTTGTAAAAAAAAAAAAATTGCGACACTAGAACTCTAAAGGTTTATTTAAGTTCCGAGAAAATTCAAAACTACAACTGAACTTGAAACTGAGTTCTAGAGAATTTTATCTCATTTACATCTCATCAAAAAGAACGAACAAATCTTGTAATCCAAGATAAATAGAATTAAAAACGAAAGGTGAAATAAACAAACAAATAAGAACTCAGAACCTGGACCCCATAGAACTTGTGAGTTCTAAAAGTGCAGAACTCGAATTGAACCCAAGTTTTCCATTCTGAGTTCTAAAAAAAGGATATAATCGAAGTTGAGATTCAATAATTACACGACATTGTAGTGTCAGTTCAAATATAACGTCAATTCGATACAAAAACTTGTTAATATTTCCGATAGTTTGGCTGCGTCATTTAGGTACCAATTTATAATCCCACTTGTCAACCTTTCACATCACATTTCTTCTGTTTCTCCTTCAGACCTTTCATTTCTCTTCACATTCTTTTGTAATAAGTCTAATCTCTTCACGATTCGCCGTTGTGGGTAAACGAAGGAAAGGAAATAAGAAAAACAAGAGACAGGAAAGAAAATAAAAGAGGAAGCATTCGGATGTCTAAACGATCCATTCTTCGTCCTGAATGCTGGGGTTACACCAAAATCACAATTTATGCGAAATAATTCATGGCAAGACGAAACAAAAGTACGTATAAGCAGCTTTTCAAGGGCCTGTTTATGAAGGGCTAAATTCACGTCACAAAATAATAATGGCGGAGCTTCTGTACACAGAATGAATTTTATTTAAGACGAGATTAAATCGTCGAGTAACGATTTTTAGCTTAACGAACCACAGAATCGTTGAAATAAAAGACAATTTTTTTCTCCCATATTTTGAGCCGACGACGTGAGACTGCCAGATGGAAACTGCGAGTAGAAACAAAATGAAACTTTATGGGAGGAACAAATTAATGAAATTTTCGGACGAGTTGCTTTAATGAAAACACGATGAGTTGATTCGAACAGATTGTTTTTATGGTTACCAGTAAATCTGTTTAGTAAATGATTTATTTTATACTTTTCTTCGAGAAAAAGAAAAGCGAGGCTAGTTTTTAAATGGGTAGGTAGTCAAGTGAGCAAGTAAATTGCATAAATACATATAATTGGTTGGCTTGAGGGACGACGGAGGAGTAGTACGAGTATATATGCACATAATCATATAGGGTGGTCCTTATTTATTCAGGTAATTTTTTTTTTTGCAATTCCCACCCCCGAAGTGGTTCCTTTTCATGACCACATCTCAAGGGCCCGTTTGCACATTGGTCGGTGTGGTGATACAACCTTCTATTATAAACTACTTATCTCTAATGCATATCGCACACCCTCTACAAAACTGCTACAACTCGCAAAAACCGTTTTTTCAGGTGAACCGTTTGAAATTTTGAATCTTAAAACTGTCAGTAATCAGTGAATTTTCAACGGATTTTGTTTGTTGAAACGTCAAAAGACTTGTATTGTGGTCTACTTTCTGAATGTAATAATATTTCCCCTTCAGTGGTCAACAAATAGCCCCCATGCAAGTTGTATCCCTTTTGTCCAGCCAATAATGAAGAAAATGGTTGAGTTGTATCAGTTTTGTACAGTTATATCAGTTTTGTACATAATTTGAGTGTTATCGTTTCATTAATGACGTGGTTGTAGAACTGTGAATTGTATCAGTTTAGTAGAGTAATGTTGAGTTGTATCAGTTTTGTCAAGTAATTTTATCAGTTTGTTTGAAAAAGTTGAGTTGTAGCAGTTTTGTCCATTGAATAGCAGCATATTTCTGAAATTGTAAACTGATACAACTGTCCTGGAGGGGTCTGGGGGTGGAATTTCGCCAAGGTGAATATGGGAGATCAAAGTAGGACTCTTATAGACCATTTTTTCACTACTAACTCAAAACTTGATTTTTGCGAGTTGTAGCAGTTTTGTAGAGGGTGTGCGATATAGTTGAACAAAATACCGAGGACGAGGGGTACAATACTGGCTTCAGTGAGGTTCAAGCTTGAACCGGGTTCAACCTCAACTTTTTCAACGTAATTTCGTCTCTTGAACCTGGTTTATGTTTGAACGCCACTTAAGTGAGTATTGTACCCCGCGCCCCGAGTGTCCACTATTTAGAAAAATGTGAACACATCGCAAACAAAACAAGTGAAGCTGTATACACCACATCATACAGTCAGAATGGACTATGACCCAATAACCTAACTTCTCCCATTACCACATATTCCTGAGTCTAACGCGTTTTCAACGACCATTTGATTTCATCCGTTAAAAGAAACAGAAGAACCAAAAAAAAAAAAAAAATCGACAGTAGAAAAGGAAAAAGTCATAAATAATGATAAATTACCGGCGCGATATAGCAAACGAGGACTGCAATCGAAAAAAATGAATGCAAGGGGTACAGTAGCCCCAGATGGGAAAAAAAAACGATCCACCTCATCGTCCAGAAGTGGGGGTGGGGGGCTGACGGAGTTGGAGGGCATAAATTACGATATTTTATTTTCGTCCACGATAACTATCGGAAATGGTGAAAAGTCGATGGTGGGGGGGGGTAGAGGTGAAGGGGAAAACTTAGTGCAGCGGTAGTGCTGTACGTTTTATCGAATCGCATTCGTTGGCAAAGAAAATTAGCATCAAGAGCGAATGCCATCTATCAAAGGAACGTCAAATAGTGGCACCAGTTTTCATCACTTAGCGTACACCCTACCAGTACATATTGCCAAGCCGAAGCTGGAAAGAATAAAGATGTCTTATTTATTGATCATTTTTTGCGATACTAGCTCGCGTGCACATTTAGAGAGCAAATTCTACGAAATTTCTGCTATAAAGTAATCTCTTTTATTGTCAAGTTTGATCAACGATGATCGAAGATATAGACGCATTTTCAATGCCTAATGGGATTATGTTTGTTTTTGACTTTTGAAAAGAGTTGACAGTTTTCTTGGCTGCGTAAAAAGGCTGATAAGTGTAGTTCGAAAATTTGACAAGTCGCCGCCAAAAACGGCTACCAGATTTGTGTTCAGCGACCTCGAAAACCCCCATGCCGGTTCTCAACTAACAAATTTATTCCCTGAGCAGAGATCATGAGAATGCTAAGTTTTTGAACAAATTATATTTGGAGAAATTTCGGTTCAATTGAAGTACGTGTATATTAGCAAATTATCGAATTATCTGTCTCTAACCTACTGAATGATGAAACAAATTTGGTTAAAAAAAGCGGTGTTCATTCGGACATTGTATATTTAAAAATAATTTCCGGATTAATATCAGCCTCACGTACCAGTCATCGAATTGACCCAACACATGTGTAATTTATTTAAATTTATTAAGAATTAAGTAGCAGAAAATATTAAAAATTAATTAAAAATATTGAAAATTAGAATACAGATCTAGTTTAAAATTATTGTGCTGCATACTAAAATGCAATTTTTTTTATATTAATTTGGTACAATTGAAGCCTGGCCTGAAATGTCCCTAAGTTAGTAGACAGCATTCTAAGGTTTAATATTTTTCCTCTGAGGGCCGGGGGTACAATCAGAGCTTAAGCTTCCCCTCAACAAAACCAGGTTCAAACGACAAACCTCGGCTTAGGCATAAAGAGAGTATACAAACAAAAATAGATGGTGGTTCCGCTAAACCATCATAATCGCTGACGCAGCAACTAAATAGTGGGAATTCTGATTATTCGCATCTGTGGTTGTCTATTTTGTGTCATGTGGTATAGCAGTGAGTCCAAACTACCGGCGCAAAATCCAGATACACTGATTTTAAAAAAAACGGAACTTTGCATTGTACAATTTACCCAACCTGTGCGAATACAATAGAATTCATCTCGGTTTTTAGTTGAACTTGCCTTAGGCGTCGATCGGACTCCACTTAAATTGAACCGGGTTTAAGTCTCCCTCAACTTTTGAACTCGCATTGTACACCCTAATTTTTCAAGTTGAACCTGGTTTTTGTTTGAGCCCCACTTAAGCTCTGATTGTGCACTCGACCCTAAGGGCCGGGGGTACAATCAGAACTTAAGCTTCCCCTCAACGGAACCAGGTTCAAACGATGAACTTCGGCTTAGGCATAAAGAGAGTGTGCAAACCAAAATAGACTGTGGTTCAGCTAATACCATCATAATCGCTGACGCAGCAACAAAATAGTGGGAATTCTGATTATTCGCATCTGTGGTTGTCTATTTTGGGTCGTGCGGTAACGCAGTGAGTCCAAACTACCGGCGCAAAATCCAGATACATCGATAAAAAAAATGGAACTTTGCAGTGTACAGTTTACCCAACCTGTGCAACTACAGTAGAATTCCTCTTAATTTTTAGCTGAACTCGCCTTAAGCGTTGATCGGACTCCACTCAACTTGAACCGGATTTAAGTGGAGCTCAACTTTTGAACTCGCATTGTACACCCTAATTTTTTGAGTTGAACCTGGTTTTCGTTTGAGCCCCACTTAAGCTCTGATTGTACCCCCGACCCTTAGTGTTGCATCTACGAATCTGGACTTGTAAAGATAATGAACTGCTCTATTAGTTCTTTAATCTTAATAATATATATATAATCAGAGTTGTTGGATAAATAGAAACATACGTCTACAAACTAGAATTTATAATTGACGCATTTCACTCGTGCAACTCGTCAGTAATTATTCGAATATTCTAAACATGAATTAGTAATGTTTCAATTTACATCGAAATTATGTGCATACAAAAGTGCATAAAGTCGATGGTACCTGTAATAAATGTCGACGTTTCGGGCAAAAATATACACGATAGAGCACCAGCGTTGAAATTAAATTCATTTCACGTTCGTACTTTCAAATTCAGTTTTTTTAGGTTCTATTTATTCGTTTAAAATTTATAGTCGACAGTATTCGCAGTATAAAAGAAGAAAGAAGGGTTGTTTTTGCTGTTATGCTGAAACCCTCGTTTGCAGATTTTCTAAAGACGAGCAAATTGAGTCAGATGGGGGAAGTTGATTCCGTAAATTGGAGGAGTAAGAAATTTCTAAGAAGAGCGGAAGAAAGTTACTCTCAGATTTTGGAAATGGGGATCTGGTTGGAACAGTAGTTAGATGCTCGAAGCTTTTTAATCAAAAGATTATATACGTTTGATACCAAGAACAAACTGAAAACCTTGTGGGTGACAAAATATAATAATATATTTGCAAATCAGAAAGAACAAAAGAATAGTATCCTAACTGCATGAACTAATAGTTTTCTAAAATTTACACCTACAATAATTGAGGATTACATACTTGAATATTTCAAAATATATTTTTTTTAATTTTGTCCCTTGCTGTTTGTAAATACAGTAATAAATCATGAAGTATACATATAAATATTAAAAATTAAAAAAGCAAAAAATGTTAAGTAACATAAAACTAATTGAATAATTTTACAAAATGGACGATGGAAACTGAGAGAAAAAAAGTAAATTATTCAAATTCACCTGTTGAGTTTTTAATAACGTCAAAATTATTCCATAACGATATTTAAAACAGAACTTTTTTGTTGGTTTCTAATTTTTCCACCATTTTCATTACTTATCTCATCTTTTTCGCTCTTCAGTTTTATACTTAACGTAAAATACGAAGAAATTTCTATCGTTAAAATTATTTTCTTGCCGTGAAAAAAATTAGTGATTTTTTATCATTCCTTCAAAAACTGTTAAAATGCTTCGAAAAAAGCTTAAGCTGTACTAAAATTAAAAAATTTAATTAATGGGTAAAGTATCGGAATTTTGATGAATTCCTTTCGTTTCTGCGAGTAATTAAAAATTAATTTTCTTGAAAGTTTTATGGTTTCCGTAGCCTTTATTCTCACATTTTATAAATATCACAGACTTAATCCTTCTGCTATAGGTTTTAGCTTTTTAGTATAAAATCAGAATTCTTTGTGAAGAAGTCTTATACCTATGGCAATGGGTAAAAGATATCTCCATAATTAGAAAATTTCATCCCATGCGATAATTTTAGCTTGGATATCGCCAGTCCAAATACAAAACTTGTTAAGTCACCAAAAATAATTAAGTATCTCTCATATTTTGACTGATAGAATTAGGTTATGCGCAGCCTGCGAAAATGATTTCAGTGAAATACACGAGTGATAATTTTTCTCTGTGAGAGCAAATATTTTGGACTTGGGATCGATCGTAAAAAAGTAAGTAAAGCATTTCTCTCAGAAAATAACGGAAAAAATGGTACCACGACATTTTCCCTTGCGCGGTTTCTCTAAAATCATTTTTCCTAATTGCAAATTTCTCTGATGTCAATTTCTCTAATAATCTTATATTTTCTCAAAACATTTTGCTAACTTACTTTTTTCCCTAAAATTTCCTACTAATCAAAGCAGAATTGGTGGTAGGGTGGGGAGGGGGTTGTAAATTTCAATAGGTGGTGGGTTCGGGTGGGGTTGGATGTTTAGTGATGGGAAAGGGTTTGGGGTTATGGGTGTCGTTAGAGAAAATGCATCAGAGAAAGTGACGTTAGGAAAGTTGTCATTAGTAAAAACAGTTTTAGAGAAAATAACGTAGGATAGAATGTGTTATTAGGGAATTCGCGATAGAGAAAATGTCGTCTAATCGAAAAAATGGTCGATGGTGATATCTGTTCATTTTCCATATCAGCTAATCCCAATCATAATTTGGCATTCTTATCCATCTGCAATGTCAGTCTCTTCAACTGCAAATCTGACAAATTTTTCTTAACTCATCCAGGTTTTTTCAACTTTACCACCTATATACAATCCACCAAAATCCGTTTATTAGCCCTCCCCATCACCCTACTCTTCTAATCCCAGCAAACAGTCCACAAAAAGAAAACAAATCACGCCTCTTGGCCAACCACCATCCTGTACGGGATTAAGAAAATGAAATCAGCGAGAGTACGAGTAAACTAGCCTGTGCCAATACCCTATAAGACACAGCACACAACCACCTTAAGGCCTTAACCTACCATTTTGGGTGTAATTTAATTACACGCACGCCACCGACGGGTAAATACCTTGCAAAATACAAAATACGACCATGTTTCGCAGACCCGAATGACGTGGTAGAGGGGCGGCGTGGGGCGCGGGGGGGACGTTGGAGGGGTAGCAATCGCGAATGTGGCGGATAAAAGTTGAAAATTTTCGTCGCGAAATGAAATTGTTGGTAGTCTGTGTGCGGAGTACGAAAGTTGGGTAAATGAAGGGTTTTCGAATGGTTGGTAGAATACGAATATTAGGGGGTGGGTAGAAAGGGGAAGCGGATTTTGTGTGTAGAACACGAGAGTCGCACCACAATAAGGTGGAAATGAAGGGTGGGTACGCTAGCAGCACGTAGACGACAGAATTTCATTGTTCTGGACCAAAGTTGCGCTTTTAATGTCGACCCAAGCGAAGAAAACAGGTAAAATGCCTTATAGTTATCTGCAAAGCGGATACCGAATGTTATAAAGATCTACAGAGAGGGCTACGTTAACAAGTAACGTGAAATTCGTCGATATTTTTGCTCCAACTCAAATGAAGACGTTATTTCTCTAGCTTTTCTGAGGTTTGTGGTTGGGCATTTTAATTAACAAAATTTCAAACAAGCGGACCTGAGAAGATAAGTTGTCAAGTAGTCGAGAAATTTTTAGAGAATCGAAGAGCTAGCATGAGCTAAAATTTTTCAAGTTTCAATATACACCCAGCCTCTCACTGAAAGTAATGAATTAGTAATTTTCTTACTATTTTTCACAGTGAAACAGGGACAATTCAAGATTTGTATTACTTTTTACAATCTTTAGATGATACCATTATAATTTTAAAAGGTGCTTTTTACTTAGAGAAAATATATAGAAAATTAATATATTATGTTGCATATTAACTATTGTTTCTTTGATCTCCTGTATAAAATTCGATGAAGTGGACTTATCATTTTTTGCATAGCACTGTTCACTTGTTTTTGCGATAAAACACTTTTTGTTAAAATGGCCCTTAACTCTGCAGTGTAGTTCTTCAGTTATATTCTGATTTCCCAAAAATAGTAAATGTAGAATTTTTGGAAGTATCTTAAATCATTTATAGGGTGCAAACTGCAAATCAAAAAAATCAGCTGCCACTAAATACAAAAAGCCAAAAATAATTACGATAACTGACCTCGATAGTGATAATCGTAAGTCCTGTCTATAGTTATTTAGAAATAAAATAATTTAATTTCTGAACTAAAAATTATATCGGGCAACAGTTACTTTCTACCTTTTCAACCCGTATCTAAATTACAGCTTATTTCAACATCATGAAATTGGAGTACAGCATGAAGTGTAAAATTACGTAAATTAAGAAGTTGGAAAAATGCATAATTAATTCGAAGAGAAAATACACATTATGTAATCTCATTTAACCAATAGCTTTACTGAAGTATTCTCAATCTGCTGCATTATTCAGTTCCATATAAAAATCTGCTTTTACGATGAAAATAAATTCGAAAATATGCTGACTTTCGAAATTAAAGACAAAATTATGGGGTGAAAAAAATTGATATTGTATCTTCAAAAAAATCAATCATCAAAAAAAAATGACAACAATGGAGTAAAGATAAGAATAAGAAAAAAATGGAGTTAGTAACTTGTGCTAATATTTAGTATACCCATCAAGTATCGATTATTTAGGGTAGTTCGTAGACATTTCAACCTCTGCTTATTCATTTACAATTGCTGGCTAAAAATAGATCCTTACTATTCGAAACTATATTTCATTCTATAATCACGTTATCGCCTTCATAATTAAGGACAGTAACATTTTCAATATGCAGCATTTGAATCTGCCCATTGACCTGTTTGGAAGTGTGTTAAATATCCGATTTAAAAACGGTTCGTTAAAGTTTTTACCCATCTCACTAACCACTGCGAAGGTTTTCTTTCAAATTAAGCCAACTGATGCGGCTGCCGCTGCCACTCCATTACACAATATTCTGCGAATCGGCGTATATACACATATCCTGAAAATGGAGATGCAGGAAATCAAGGAGTTGTTGGTAGTGCAGTCACGTAGTAATAACTAACGCGTATTACCGTGTAAATCGTTTAAGTCACGCCTCGTTTATCCACTTCTAAAATACCATCCCCAACGACGACTATAGAATGCTGAGGAAACCATTTACCCACTTTAAAGCCCCCACGTAGATTATGGCTGCTGTAACTTCTATATACTGTATAGTCTACTCTTCGTTATGCCTCTCTCTATACAGTGTATACATATATAGCCTTATATTGCTCACATTTTGTAAATCAATATCGCATTTATGCATTTCAGATCCGTATGTGAAAATTTATCTGATATGCGGAAATAAACGAATACGTAAAAAACGAACGTCAGTGAAGCATTCGACTTTAAATCCGGTATATAATGAAGCTGTAACTTTTGATGTGCCATCAGCGAATGTCGAAGAAGTCAGCCTTATAGTAAAAGTGATCGACTATGACAGGTAAAAATGCGAAAAACGCAGTTTTTTTTTTTCCTCGATTTAATCCGAAACACTCTGCATGGAGAAGACGTGTGACGGTTATCCATCTAGTGTGCCAAAAATTATAGGAAGTCAAATATGGGAGAGATAAGGGATATATATATTATGGGGTAATCCCAATTAAAATATCGACACTGATAAAACATTACAGCCATCACTGAAGTTTCGTTGAGGCGAAAGATGAATTCTCTTTTACAACAGGAGATTATGAAAAGTATCCAAAAATTTTTCTTTTAAAAACAAAATTGTTTGAATATGAAGCGCATAGGGACTTATAAATATTTCTCATAAATTTATGAAGAAAATGAGTATGTGTTCTATGTGATAGGTATGTATGATGACGTCATCAGCTGAGGTATAACATTGAACTATAACAGAATCTTATAAGTGTATGATGACGTCATTAATTATACGTCATCCTAACATTGGACTCTGACGGAAGGACAAAAAACTTGGCGGATAAAATTTTGAACTAGGATCCAGTACAAAGAATTCATCTTCAAAGTTCATCTTCAATAATCATTTTTACTGTTTTTTACAACAAAAATGGGACAGTTGAAAAATTATAGTAAAAATCACCATTTTAATAAACGTTAGGGCATATATATTTCATAAGATTTATTACTATTTTTGTCATGGCCGGCGTACCATGTGTAGCGGAGCACAAACTGCTTCTCGCAAGAAATTCAGTGTGCGCAGCATTGGCTACACATAGAAAAAAGTCGAAATAGAAAAACGTAGCCAGAAAATTTACTTCACAAATTATGAATTTTCACCTTGTTTTTTGAGTGGACGAGTGGTAATTTCAATTTTTGGGAGGGGGAGGGGGTGTAGTTGGTGAATGAAGGAGAGATCAGCCATCAGAGAATAAACTTTGCTACACTTAGGGAAAAGCAAAAGTCGCCGGCCATGATTTTTGAACACAGTAATTTCTACTATAATCTAAAAATTTTCAAAGTATTCTCACCTCTAAAAAATTTACTAATTTTATCTCCAACTTTATGCTTCCTCATAAAAGTTGATTTTAAAAAATCGTGTTTTTTATAGTTAAGAGTGACATTTCATTTTAAATCCGTGCGCACCTGGTTGGTGAAATTTTTCAATAAGTATTTTTTTTAAATCACCCAATTTTTTGCAGCAGGTCCTTATAATTTCTTTTTCTTTTTCAAATTTCAACGTCGAATGAAAAAGTAATGAGTCACATTAAATAACAGGAAATAGCCCAAATTTTCGACGAATTTTTCTAAATCTGTGTAAACTTGCTGGATATTCATTAAAAGGGTGGAGAATCTTTCACATTAGTCTTCGAAGCTCACATATATCAAACTTTTTTGTCATTACGTCTTTCATTCCTGTTTTTCAAAAATATGAAGAACTAAGATAAATATAATGACCCGCCAAGCGGAAAGGGACCACAAGTCGGAAAACAAAATTTTACGCTAGACGCAAAAATGTGAGATCAGGTCAAAATTAACGAAAATTGTTTTATGGCGGTTTCTGGTGGTGAAACATATAACCTTGCCTGTTCCAAAGGTAGAAAGTCGAACTCGGCTCGAAAGTGGGGTAAAAATGCCTTGAAACAGCTGGAAAATGTTTTTGATTTTCTCGATTTTCCAACTGTTTTATGGGAGGGGGGAGGGTGTATCGTCATAATGATGGACCTTCCCCCCTCGAGGTCAGTCTAGATACGCCCCTGTACCCTCGAGCTTATTGGGTTCAATAAAGTTATAAATTATACTTTAAAAAAATTAAATTCAGTAAATTTTGTTTGATTTTCTTTAAACCCCTTTTTTTCAAAATACAATTTTTCTTAAATTAAACTTCAAACAGTTATAAAACTATGAATTTTATAGGTACTGGCGTCGTTCTGGTTTCATATTAATGGGAATTCGCCCTACTTTCTAAAATGGCCATAAAATGAAAATTAAAATTTCCAACTTATGGTCCCTTTCCGCTTGGCGGGATATCTAATAACATGATAATTATGTAATATTCATGCTATAATTCTTACTGGTTTCAGGATTGGTTATGACGAACTTATGGGCTGTGTTGGAATTGGCACAAGTTACAATGGAACAGGACGCGATCATTGGTTAGATATGTTAGACAATCCGAGAAAACCAGTTGCTCAGTGGTATACATTGATGGATTCCATCCCGGGTCCTAGTCCACCCACGAACAGCTCAATTCGATTCAATTGTCTCACGAGAAGGTAAGGTTTAAGACAAATAAAACGATAACTTAAGTGAAAAATACGTGAGTGCTTGTGGGATAAAATATTTTTCGAAATATTGAGACCACAAATAAGATAAGTCTTCACGTTTCGAATTCTTAGATTCTAAATTATTATTGACTTGATCATTATTTTTTGTTTCGTAAAGTTCGAGTTATGCGAGTAACATTATTAATATACCGAAATCGTATTTACGGCGATCAAGTTATGCAACAAGTGATACATGCATGCACGTGCTTTATATTCTACAAAATAAAAGAAAAAAAGTTATTTAATTCTACCGCAAATAAGTTACGAATCTTATACCCGATATTTTTTTTCCAATCTATTTGGTAAAATGACCTTCGTTTTTCTCTTGTTTTTGTTTTTCATTTTTTTTAATCATCGATTTGAAAATCTTTTTTTTCCAAAAAAATTGTAAAAAAAAAAAAAAAGAAGCTAAAAATCGCAAATTTTGGTAGCACGAGAAGTTAAACAAGATGAAACAAATTTTTGGCTAAAATATTCAGGTTTTAGTTCTAATTTAAAATTTCTAAATACTTTGTGTATTATTACATGTATTTTCAATAGAATTACAAACACATTTCTTTTCACATAGGGTGTCTTCCTCGAATCGCAGTCACTCTAATCTCATAATATCAGAAAATTAAAGAAAGCTCATAAAAGGTTTTATTTTCCAGTTCGAAAATAATTTTTGCAGAGTTTTGAGGCTTTTTTGGCTTTCTATTTAGGTGGTACATTTTACGAGCTCTGACAGATAGTAATACAATTGTTTGTGAGGGCTTCGCCCCCCCCCGCCCTCAAGGCCCTCACTTAACTCACCCCCTCTTGTGAAAACTAATTCCAAGGTAAAAGTCCGATACTACCCCAAATATTTTTTTGCTTGATTATTAAAAATAAGAAGGTATTCACCTATTAGGATAATTAAATTTTAGTGAAGGGATGAAACTTGTTTAGAATTTTTTGTCATAAGAAGGATTTTTTTTGGGAGGGGGCAGAAGTTGGAATTTCAAAAGCAAGAAAAAATTCTCCATATAAATCAAGCTCACTCTAGTATAAATTTTGTAATTTGAATGTTGATAAACAAAACTGAAAATTATAGTCTGCCCCGAAAACTATTCTAGGGGTTTACAACCGACCTCATTTGCTCCAAGATTGTTGAAAATTATTTAACATCTAATTCATCGGCGTCTGTATACTTATCTAATGTTTGTTTTTCTTTCATCGCAGAAAATGAAATTGGTGTTCATGGTGCTGTTTCTTGAACAAGACACGATCTACAAGCGACTGAAGCCGCAATTGAAACCTCCGTTGAAATCATTTTATTTCTTCGAGTCAATGAATGAGCTTATGATTTCTCGATGAACTGCGGATTCACCTTTCCAAAACATGGCTGATGGAAGATATTCTACCAGAAACGTTCAAAAAGTAAAGAAAAATAGTGGTATTTTTCTCTCATATCGCAGAAAGCAGGAAAATGAGTTAGGAAAAAAAAAACTGGTTTCATGAGAAAACTTTGCCAGTAAAGTATTGAAAAATAGAAATTCGCAGAGTATTTAAATAGGTACTCAATTTGATGGAAATTTTGATTTTAATCCAATGTATCTAATCATTTTATTCTTCCCTTGAAATTCTACAATTAACACTTTTTTTTTTCATTTGTCACGTCGTGTTTTGTTCCAGCAGCACCTCTTTCTTTTGCAGTGTATCGATATTTTCAGCTTGAATGTAAATAAATATTGGAAAAAAAAAAAAGAAATTTTAAGCGGATATTGGCGTGAGAAAGCATTTTATTTCAGTTTTAATTTTTAATGCAAAATTTTTCGACAGTACATGAAATGCAAGTAGCACGCCACTGCTCGCTTACTTGTACATTTCCCCCATTATATAATCAGACAAGAGATTTTATTCTCTAAAAATGATGAGTTTTTCTTATTTTGTAAATAGTAATCATTTACCAGTATGCAAAATATTTTTTTTTGTAAAGGTATAAAATTGAAATGTACCCAATGTTATAACTTCTATTTACGAAATTTTAGTCAAAACATCTAAATATTCATGAGTCAAATGAGAAAAAAATATTAGCCCACGATGTGATTTGAAAGCTTACAAATATTCTAAAAGTCTCCCTTCTACTCCATTGGGATTCTAGAAAGGTTAGACCTGTTAATTTGAAGAGCTGTAAAATTTTATTGAATTTAAAATTCGATCCAAGTCTTGTAAAACCGATACTAATCTCTACTTTTCATAAATTCCACAATCAAAACTCCCCGACCCCTCAGCCACTATTGAAAATATTCCACAAACCCTTCAGTAACATTGCGTTGTTTCCATAGTGGCTTCAAATTAACGTAGACATAAATGTAATCGATCCTTTCACACGTTTCGCATCACAGAAAATCAGTTTCTAGTAAATAATGTGAACACCAACTGTCATATTTGACATTAATTTCAAACTTCTCGTCTATCTTTCTCATACATTTATTGTGATAATTTTATCATTAAGATATTGTGTAGTTCTTAAGTTTACTACTTTTATAAATTCTTCGCCTTCGTTTGTAAAGTCAAGTTGAAAGAAAAAACTCACGAGTTTTGTTGTTAACCCTTTTTTTCCCTGGCGTTAACAATTAATTTTCTAGTCAGTAACGTTGTTTCGAAGATACAAAATTATTAATTTCGTAGGTCTAATTCGCGAGTCAAGTTACGTAAAATGAGACGCAGCTATTTACAGTAATTTCCTTTCAAGTTGTGCTTCGTACTGATATAAATGTACTCTTCATTGAGAACACGATTAAAAACTATTGATTAAAAATATTTTTTATTTGTACCACACATACATTACATCAATGAATAATGTTAAAAAAAAATATATATTTTTGTTAAATACTCGCGTGCATCCCAAAACTGCAAGTATGGACCGGGTACTTGGGTGACGAATTTATTTAAGCATTTTTTATCTCCTCCTTTTTTTCCTGAGATTATATTAATCCAACAAAATCGATGAAAAACGATCGATCACGATAACAATTGCAATACAATTTGAGCGCATTCTTTCACTTTACCCGAACCAGTACTCGAACAGTTGGCAATTAATTGTTTAATGGCTTCGTCGATACAATTACTTAATTCTTTCGACTGCGACAAAACAGTGCCCATCGTAACCAGAGCTCTGAACAAAGATTCCTGCTCCGTCAGTTGGGGCAGAATGTTGATTAAATTAAGCAGCATCACTGACTGGCTCTCGATATCTTTGTACTTGTAAAACGCAGTAGCCATATTCAACATTAGAGTCACCACAGCAATCTGAAATCAAGAAAAAAAGGAAATGTTGAATAATAACTTTTTTCGAAAATTGTATACAAATTTTTGTTATCAATCGAAAACTACCACAGAGAAAATTATCTTTGTCAACCGAACTCAATCAGCTTCATTTACAGAATGCATCACGTACCTGCAGTGATTTATTAGACAGGCCAGAAAAATGTCCTAACGTTTCGGTGATGAAATCCTTGTGGTCTAACACCAGTTGCTCGCCAGCCTTATGAATTAACAAATTGCACAGCGTTCTTAAACTTAACATTTGGTTAGCTACGGGCGAGTCTTCTTGTAAATTATCTTTCAGATACCCGAATATGTATTTATCGGAAGACAGTCTAGTATTTATATCTTCGTTTCGAACAGCCAATCGTAAAATGTCTAAAACTGGAAAAATACAATCTGAAAAGAAAAAATACACGTGTATGAGTAACCCACTAAACGATAATGCATCGAACACGATTAATAATCTATGCAAGATTCTTACTTTTAGGCCAGTTTAAAAGTTTTTTGAGAATTTCGATAGTGTCTGACGTGTAGTTTGTGTACGATAAATCAGCCAGTTTGGAAACGTTTAATAAATCAGCATCCGAAAATTTTAAATTATTATCTTCGATGTTAAGGTTAAATGCAGATAGTTTATCTATTGAGAACAAAAATTAATAATTAGAAACAAGAGTTAGGAATGGTATGATATAAATCCTAAAAAGTTTTGAGGAGAATGCAAGAACTAAAACTTCATGTTTTGTCTGCTAGAACATAGGTTAAAAATTTTTTATTGAATTTTACCTAAAATTTGAGATAAATTCGCTTGGTCGAACCGTATGTAAGATGTTTGCGGAAAGTATGAATTTTTCGATGAAACTGAAAAAAAAAAGAGAAATGATTATTCAAGCTTTAGGGCACTCAAGTTGGAATGCTGAATCCTAAATCAAAACTAATAAACGCAAAGAGACTTTGAAGTGTTCATCTGAATATATCTAGTGAAATACTGCAGAAAGATAATTGGTTCATAGAAGATTCAGTAAAAAATGAATCAAGTAACTGAAAACTTTCGAGTATTTTAACACTCAATATTTAAATATTGCTCAAAATGTTTTTTTACTTTGGTCAGTTCTAAAAAACAGCAAAACATAATCTAAGGGAAGAACCAACTACCAAGAACTCGAAAAAGTATAACAGCCATAAAAAAATTTATAACAATGAACAATCCAAGATATTGTGTTCCATGGATAGCGTAATATACTCATTTATGCTTTAGTAAACTTGCGTTTAACATAAACCGAAAGAAGAAAACAGAGACATGGAACACCAGGAAAATATAATTTCAACAAAATGAACTTACCACTCTCTGACACGTCCATTGGAACGTATCTATTTCCACCAGTAAACGGATCACCACCGCTGCTACCTCCAGCAGACGAATTTCCAGGAATATATCTGGTGCCACCTACGAAGCACCACAAGGAACTACGAAGGTAAATCTCAATAAACACACAAAAAAATGTAATGAAGCATAAATCAAACCTGTGAAAGGATCCGCAAATTCCGGAGGAGCAGTTGAAACGGAAACATTTCCTTGTTTCGAATTATTAATTATGAAATTAGCAACTTGCTCTAAATATCCTTGCGGTAAATTATGTTTATGGATGAAAGCTTGGGCAGCAAACCATGGATCTTCGGATTTGTTGTAAGGTAATTTCAACTGTCGTTCATCATCGATATCTACAGTGAAAACAAAATCATATTCCTGCAAAACAGCAGAAATTAGTGACTCGAAAGTTTTAAGATTCAAGTGAAATTAAGTCAATTTGACGTACTTTTCCTTCGTATAATACTTTTCCTGATGTTTCAGTCGAACCACCACTGCCACTGATTACATTTCCCAAAGTTAACCATTTTTTCTCTGCGACAGACCACGAATAACAAATTACTTGTCCGTTTTCCCTCACCAGTTTTGTCTGACCTTCTCTTTGTCCAGATTCTTCCAGTGTTTCGGGGCCAGGGAGACTGGAAGAAATGAATAAATAACAACGTATTAATATTCGTACACGTAAAAGTCACTTTACGATGTAAAATATTATATAAAAAATAACATCGAACCCAATTTATGAAAAATATTCAGTTTTAACTCCATTATAACCAACAAAAACATGAAATATTACCATTCAGTAATATTTTGAGACTCGAGAATGTATCATTTGTGGCAACAATAATTATACAAATTCAGAATACAGTTGTAGTATACTTCATAGCTACGTAAATTTCATATTTGTCGAATTTATATAAAACTTGATTCTAAATTTTGTTTTATGTTTTCGATTTATATAGGGTGAAAATCCAAAAAATAAAATTTAAAAACGATCAATCAAGTTTACATTATTCATGGCAGGAGCTACAACAAAACGTTACAAATAAAATTAGGAACTGATTATACGTACTCAGAAACTTTAACACCGCCAATATATTGTTCTGCTTTGGAGCCAGATGCGCTCACTTCACTTTCGAATATAGCTAATGTTTCAGCATCAGCTATTCGTTTTTCATCATTAGTGAAGATTCGAACTACACCGTCACTATAGAAACAAATGAAAATTAGTCGACCCAAATGCATTAAAATATTATTTCAATAATACATATGTAGGTACTTCAAACGTATAATACCTTGATCCAGTCACAACATCTTTATTAGCCAGTAAAGCAACGCTCCATACACTCTGTGCTGGTAAAGCAATAGATTCGTACTTGGTTCCAAACCAAATCATAACACATCGATCTTCACCGCTGCTTGCGATGAGATTATCACGGACACAAAAACTGAAAATAATACAAACATTCGAATAAAACATACGCAGCTATTATTGTAGTTGTAACAAAATCATACTGTCATACATACTTATAAATAAAATTAGGATGACCGTAAATAGTATCAAGACAATCACCAGTTTCTAAAGACCATTTTCTAATGGTAGCATCATTAGAGCATGACAATATTTCAGTCGAACTCAACTCTGCTAAACAGCGAACACAGTCTGTATGACCTAAGAAGAAAATAAATCACCCGACAATTAGGAAACATAATTATAAATTGAAAATTATTCATTATTAAGTATGTAAGATTGTAACAGTAAAAGAAATCGTTAAAAGTAACACAATGCGAGTTAGAATGAATGATCATATTCAAATTATCTTATTCGAAAACATAGCTGAAAACAGAATAATTAAATAACCTAAATCATAAAAATCTCATTTCAGTTCACTTTTAACGATATTTGCGAATGAAAAAACCCGAAGAAATCAGAAAATGGGTTCGCTCAAAAAACTGAATAACCGAAATTCATTTTTTCGAGAAAAAAATTCTGCTATAAAAATTTCAACTAAAAACAGAAAACCAATTCATTTTCAACGTTTAAATCATAGTAACTCCAAAAATACCGAACGATGAAATTAGTAATTTGTTGAATGAAATATCTTTCAAGCCAAAGTTACTTTCGTAACAGACTCGGTATTTTCTTTAGATCTACTTTTTCTCAATGATATATTCTGATTCTTTTGTAAAAGTGTTCTCACAATAACATAGAATCGCTTTTACCTCTTGAATCTTTCGATTAATTAAACTACCTGTTAAAGTTCGGATTAAGCTGCCATCGTTCTTGTGTACTTTGATAATTTTATCAGCTGATCCAGTAACAATAAAATCGCTTGTCGTATGCAATACAGCCCAAACAGCCTGCTGGTGGCCTCTGATTGTTAATAAACATTGCGATCCAGTTGGCGAGAGGGACCATACTTTCACACTTTTGTCCCAAGAAGCGCTCAAAATGGTATTTAGAGCAAGTCCATTCACTAATCTGCAAACTAAGAACATTAATTACGTCTTAAGCTGAGTTAATTTCAATAAAAACGATATATTTGACCAATTAATGATAACATTTACCAGCATCAGTATGACCAGTCAGTTGAAGAATCGAATTAGGAGATTCAGGTTGGTAAACTAATATCGTATTATCATTACTGCCTGTCACTATTAAACCACTAGTAAATATTTCGTTCGGTGGCACAACACAAACGCTGATTACAAAATTCGTGTGTCCAACGAATGTTTGTACTTCCGTGTATCCAGTATTAAATCTGTGAAAAGAGCAATCATTAGCACGAAATTAACGACGTCATTATTTGAACTCGGGAAAAAACCATTATTACTCGTTGGGTTTCCATAACTTGGCTGTCTTATCGCGGGAACAGGAAACTATATAATTATTGTGAGTGATAGCGATATCACGAACATCGCTTGAATGTCCATACAAGGCACAGCTCAGTTTATACGGCATATTCAATGTACAAAAAACTAATTTAACAGTAAGTACGTCTTAATTTAAGTTAGATGAACCTAGAGATCAGCACGAATAATGATGAACAATCGTTTCATTCATAGTTTAGTCGTTCACAAAGCAGCTCAGCAAACCTAGTCTGGGCAGTGAGTACTGGTCGCGAAAGCACGTGAGGTGATCAGCAAATTAAATCGGGTAACTATTGTAAGCGTAAGGCAGAGAAATTCGATGAAATTTTCAAATTTTAAAGCACCCGGCAGGTTTTACTTCTCAAAAAATCAGTTATCGGGTTAACGAACGCCACAATGTACAAGGATGACAAACAATTGAGAATGCTCGTTCAACGTCCACTAAATACAAGGTATTTTTTTGGCTTTGTGATAATGATAATGGTTGAATACTGGTGACGTCAGTGAATGCTCACCAACAGAGTTCGGAAGCCGTAAGATATGGCTTTAGCTTTCGGCTTTTAGCTTCTGACCTTGAAAATAAAACTTAGGCTTTCAACTTTTGACTTTTATGATAAAGCTTTTGGCTTTCGGCTTATTGGTTTTTCCTTCAAAAATTGATGGCTTTCGGCTTTTAGCTTTCGGCTTTTGGCTTTTCACAAAAATATACTTTTTCATAGGAAATTTAGTGCTGAATTCGAAAATTTGGGTGGAAATTTTTTTAAATATTTTTTATTAATTATTTGATTAATTTATCTGTTTACACTTCACTTTTGTGATTTGTGATTTTTTTTTTTTGTTCGTAAAAAGCTAAAAAGCCGTATGAAAGCCATAAAAATACGGCTTTTGCTTTCAGCTTTCAGCTTTTTTGATAAAGCTTTCGGCTTTCGGCTTACCGGTTTTTCCTTCAAAAATCAATGGCTTTCGGCTTTTAGCTTTCGGCTTTCAGCTAGCTTCCGAACTCTGCTCACCAACACCAATCACCAGCATCACCAGTTAAGATTTTGACGTCATCGCTGATGAGGTTCAGACGAATACGATTATTTTTAAAATTTTTAATTTTCCAGGAGACACGTGCACAGTATGTAATTTTTCACGCTGAATCCGAATCTGCAGTCCGTTTTGCTGTACGTTGCCGTTTAAACCCATTTTGGAGCATTTTCCACTTTTTGTTTTTATTGCCCATATGACATATCTCGCTTGGCGAGAGCAGCCGCCAAAAACGGCTTCGAGATTCGTGGTCAGCGACCTTGAAAACCTCAATACCAGGGCTGAACTTGAAAAAAGTTTATTGAAAAAAAAAATTGAAAAAAAAACAAGGGAATCGTATTTTGGGCGACATGAACTGAACATGCAATTGAAAAATTATTGAAAAACAATAACTCGCTTTTAATGTAGGGCTAATATAATATCGTCCCTGTCCTGCAAAAACTCCGTAAGTCCAATTTTGGACAATTTTCCGGTTTTTGTTGATTTCAGAGCAAAAAAATCGAGAAATTGGCCATAACTAAATTCATCAGTCGAAAATAAAAAAGAAGTTCCCAAAAGGCCAAACAAAATTTTTTAGATGGTAGTAAGAAAATAACTAAACTTTAAAAACCACGTAGGTATGTAGGGTCTTTTGACAATCGAAAACCACGTAAGTAAGTCATTCAATAAGAATAATAGAAAATAAGATAAAAAACCATAAATTATTATGTCCCTCATAAATTGCAGGGGAGAGGTAAAAATTTTTTGAATCAATTGGACTCGATGTCTATTTACCTGATGATGATAATAATAAAGTCAAAAGTTTGATGAAACACGGTTTTTTAAATTTCTAAAAAATTTTTGTTTCAGTTTCCCAGTTCTTGCTCTTTCTGACTTACAGTGTTTTCGAATAACAGGAACGATAAATTTTATACTTACAACTAGCGTAGCCCCCTCTTGCTCAGCTAGTCCCTCAATTCCGCTCAAATTTTTCTCAAATTTTACTTAAATTCGCTCAAATTCCTTTCGATTCCGCTATTTGTCTATACTCTATTCCTACTATTATTACGTCCAACAGGTTTCTGCCCGGGGTATGTGAAACCCATTGACCCTACTTAACAAAAAAAAAAAAAAGACAAATATTATTTTGAAATTTTGGAAACTAAGAAAGGACCCTGGAGTGAAGTTACTCTCGAAATTGCAACGAATTTAAACAATATCCGCAAGAGTTACTTTTAAAATCAAATTTGTATTTTTTCTGTGTCTCAGTTACCCCAATTAGCCTTATTATGTTAATAATTTATGAGGTACCAAACCATGACTAAATGTTCGGGTCAAATCAAATCAGATTTTTCAAATTATCCTAAATTTAGGAGAAAATAAAAAATAGGCTACTTAGTGCACAAAACAATAAATTAGGTAGGTATTGCAAATGAAAAAAAATAAATCGTTGTATAAATAAACACAAACAGTTCATTAATGAAATTAAACGGATTTAATTCATCGAAAAGTATATACGAAAAGATTCGTATCAAGCCAACAAATCCCTTCTAACTTTTTTTTTTTAAATTTAATTTTCTAATAGGTAAACGAAGTGCCAAAAAATTGCGGCGCTTCGAGGTTCATTCGTTCATTTCTAAATCTGATTCATCGTGTGAGAACGTTTTCTCATTCTGTATATATTTTGATAGTTTATTTTGTTCACCAGTAGAGATATATGCTACATTTAATTTAAATATAGTTTTCATCATTTATACTCAACGGCAACGAAACGTGTGTGCATCTGACCTATGCTTTTGTGCTTTTATTTTCCATTATTAATTAAATTTTTTAAATTATTGTTCGCGTGGTATGCGAGTGAATGTTTCGAGGCGTCGTTTTGTTTTATTAGTTCTACATTTTTCGCCGATAAAAGGTAATACTCGTATGTTTATTTGTGTGTTTGATAACTTTTTAACAGCTGGCTGATTTGGTCCCAAAAATTCGGTAGTTTATAGTTTGAAATTGCAAAACATAGCTGGAGGCGAAAAATACGGTGCCTCGGAGCTGAATTTTGTTCAATAAACGAAATCAAACGTAGTAAACTCTATAACCTTACGCCACATCCTGTTTACTCATAAAATGAATATACAATTTTTTTTTCTCAGTATTTTGCCAAATGTATTTTTCTCATGATGATCTTAAATGGATTTTTCAGGTGTTGCCATACAGTGATCAGTGAAAGAGAAAACGTAATTTTTTGCATAACATGATAAAGATCGACGAAAATGATCCGGTAGGAGGTAAGTAACCAGATATTTTTCGTTTAGCCTTAAAACATACGTGAAACTCGAAAAATTTTGCACTGTGATGTACCATCTGCACAGCCTACTCTTACGTATTAGGTATGTATAGACCTATAGATTTTGCCTTCCATCTAGTAAAATGTATACCTATTTGATAGAAATACAGTCTGGGTCGTCTTCTGTGATAGCTTCATCATATTAATATAATTTTAGGATATCGATAACACAACTTGAAAATATGCTATGTTTATTTTTCATAATTTAGGAGTTATAAAAATATATAGGGGTATTCAATTTTTTACCCTTACTCAAAAGTAATAATATTGTATTCGTTTATATAGATTTTAAGATTATTATTACCTTCATCTGAATTAACATTGTCCAGCCCAAGTCCAAATCCTGCCAAGTCACAAGAAAATTACTATCCAATGCTTGTAATGCTAAACCAGCCAAAACACGTACGATAATTTTTTTAGGACTTGGTGGCTTTTAGACAAATATTATCATTTCAAACTGTCATCAGTTACTTGTATTCTGTTATATATAATTGAGAAATGAAGTTAGTTGTGTTAGTGGCTGAAATCAAAACCTGCTAAGTCCCAGTACAATTATCACTTTTTGGTGTATTTACATCTTTGTTTTCACTTTTCTTCATAACGGGGGTGAATTTGGAAATTTAACACAATGTTAAAAATCGATAGTCCATATCAAGAATGTAGGGCAAAACATAAATTATGCGCGCGCTGCTGTCAGTTGGCATCAAACTGTTCTCAGCAATAATTTCTTGATTAATTTTCTGAGTGGTTCGTTGATCGTTTTGAATTCTCTAAATTTTATCACTGTATTGTAGTCATTTTTTGTGCAATATATCATGAACGATATAAAAATATTGAAGATATAACAGTGATTAACTGAAACCTTCATTTCATCTTATGCTCAAGTAATGTTTCAGAGCCTGATAATGCAAATAATTAAACGAAAAAAAAGTGATAATGTTTTGGGACTTGACAGTTTTGGACTTGGGCCGGTAGTATGTAAATGTTGATTTTATATCTGGTTTGATGAAAAACTAATTACACCATTAGAGTGCCATAACCCATATAAAGCTGCATTTATTTTTCCATCTCTCATAAATTGATGACAATTTTCAATTGCACGATTAAAGATTATCTTTCCAACTAGCTTCAATTACCACAGAAATAAACACGTTTTTGCACTTATTCTTCAAAATTGGCGAAAATTATTTTAAGAAAACTAGATGACGTAAAAGACGTGTGATAGTTTGTTTTGATGTATGCTGCATTTTTTTTCCACGCTGCCCACTTATTTATAATTTGAATATTTCAGATATTTACTTCCAAAAATTTTTTGTTGAATTCATGAATAAGAGTACTTTTTCTGAAAGTTAATTTATGCTAAAATCATATTTACGTGAATGAGACTTCAAATAGATTCAAATAGATAAAGTCATACACAAATATGGTGGTGGCGGAATGTTGAACAAGACGATAGCGAATGAAGTATCTGCCTGTACTTAGCCAAACGAGTTTGATTTTAAGGAAATTATAATAAACACGGGTTTAATAGTGATTCTGAAAATTACTAGGGGCAGATCAAAAGACTATTGAATAATAAATCGATAAAATATCTTGGTAGTTTTAAGCCCCAGCCCCCGTCACGTCACGCCCCCCCGGAAGATATTCTGTTTTTCTGACAGATCAATTGTAGTATGAAATTCTTTTCTGAGAACAATAAATTTTCAATATGTTGAAATTTTTTTGAATAAATCTTGATTCAAAATTGAATGTTTATGGCTATAGGTATCGAAATCTTCCTATTATTTACATATTCTTCGGATAAACAGCAGCCAAAAGCAATCGAATCTCATATTTCTGGCGAAATATTTTCTGCCAAATCAATTAAGAAATTAATGATTTCGCTCATTAATAATATTTGTGTGATCTACATTATACAACGTGGCTTACAATAACAGACAAGAAAAGTGTCAAGTAGATATGCCATTGCCAAATACAAAATAATGTTGATTGGCAACACATTACATTCTTGAACGAAAAAGAGAACTTTGCATGAATGAGAAAAGTGGTTCACTTTCTGTTCAGTTATGGACATCATTTATTCGATTATTTTAGAATGCACCTGTAAATGTAATCAAAAGTGACAGGATATAATTTCTCGTGATTTAAGAAGGAAATGTTCTTTATGTATATAAATAAGTTGAATGGTTGAAAATTTGTCTTCAGTAGGTTCCTAAATGTTGGTAATCTGTAAATTTTTCTGGAGAGCCATAGAAAAAAACCTGCTATTAAAAGCGTGTTTTTTGGTTATTAATAATTTTTCCAATCCAACATCTTCTTTTGATTTTTTGTTTAATTAATTATTCATTATTATATGACACATGCAGGTTTTCTTTGGTAGACAAAACAAAAACAAAATTTCGCTTCTTGATGTCCCAGTACGTGATGTCACAAATGAAAAGTTCAAGGATGAACCTTATATACTTATAACTGTCTCTCTTATTGGCTGGCGATATTATAGATACTTAAGCCCAGGAAGAATATTTGTTCATGAGAAAAAAAAAAGTTGAAGGTTTTCCAGGTTTATACCCTGTTAGTATAGGTTAGCAGTAGAGGCTGTTTTGTGAACCCCTTTTAATTTTTTTGTACCATCTCTTTACTATTTTTGAAGAAATATCTCCATGCAGAGAGAGGTTAAAGCAATAAAGGCCCCATAATTGGGCGAATTTCAAATTTTCTGACTCAAAAGGTTTGTAATATTTATCCTGTTTTGTACCACCAATAGAATCGTTTGTACCCTCTTTTCCTCATTTTCATTAGAATTCCAGAATTTTAATTTTTCAAGTGTCAGGGGGAAAGTCAGAAAAATGGAACATCTTGGTACTCGTACATGTATTTTTTGTCATTCTCTCTCAGCATTTGGATCTATAAAAGAAAAAAAAAAGTTATCGAGTATGTAGGTAGTCGGTTACTTAAGAGATGATAATCGATTTATGCACTGCACAAAATATTTATGCTCCTGTATCTAAGCTTAGAAAAAAAAATCTCAATAATTTTATCGTCAGCTTGAAAATTGGTAAATTCTGCACTCTCTCGTCCATTCATGAAATTTGTAAACGCATATAGCATAAAATGATCTCGCCTACTGCGACCGCATGTTTTCAGAAATTTTGAGGAGGTCGTAAAAAAATAAAATAAAATTTTCGATGCATGCGCCGAGTTGGTGGCAGCATCGCAATTACCTTCATAGGCTACGGCTCTTAGTCTATAAATACACAAACGATGAATTCTTTGCAAAGTTCGCACATCTCATCATCATGATGCTCTATTGTTTATACTGTCCGTCTCTGTTTTGCTATAGTCAGAAAACGTATGAGTGTCATGGATAAAATATTATGTAGGGCTACTGCAAAATATCTACGAGGTTACCTTGAATTAAAGCAAAGGAAAAAAAGGTAAAAATATTTACCCCCCAACTTTACTGATTGGTGAATATGTTATGCATTTATACGTATTTTCAGAAATGAAACTTTTCTCCGAAAGATCTTTACATACTTAAAAATAGGATTTCATGAACCGACTAATCATTATGGCGTAATTAGTCGACTCTTGAGTCTTTTTAGAAAAAAATTTGAAAAAAAAAAGGGTTGAAGGGCTGAGTGGAAGGCGTAGGAGAGCTGAAAAAGTAGGAGCCTCAGGGATGAAACCCTTATAATCTGAGATGATAAACAGTACTTACAAACATTAAGAATGTCTGTACAATAAATATAATAATTTTTTTCACTGTGATAAGAAAAATTACTGTCCTATTTTAATTATTACTATTCGTCCGTGCTGCCCTTGCGGGCAAATAGGGCATTGCTCTACCTAGAAAATTTTACCCTCTACAGAATATTGCCCCGAAAAACAAAATACGACGAAATAACTCCTCAATTTTTAAAAATCCGAAAAAATAGCCGAAATTCATAGAAATTAAAAAAAAATCGCCAGAATTTCTGGAAATCTGAAAAAAAAAAAAATTCCTAAAAATGCCCCCAAAAAAATAGAAAAAATTCCTAAAAATCCGAAAAAAGAGCAAAAATTCCTAAAATTTGAAAGAATTTTCCAAAATTTATAAAAATCGGAAAGAAAGAGCCAAAATTCCTGAAAATCCGAAAAAAAGAACCAAAATCTCTAAAAATCCGAAAAAAAGTACCAAAATTCCTATAGAAATTCGAAAAAAATCGCCAGAATTTCTAAAAATCAGTTTTTTCGGATTTTTAAGCATTTTGGGTCTGTTTTCCAGATTTCTAGAAGTTTTGAATCTTTTTTTCGGATTTTGGTTCCTTTTTTCGGATTTTTAGTAGAAATTTTGGCAATTTTTCTCGGATTTCTAGGAAAAATTTTTGCCCCACCAAGAATTTTGCTTGCCCTACCTGACGAAGTCTTCGCGGTATACGGGCCTTTTACGGTCACTTTTTCTAAATACTTATATCTATCTGCATCAAAATTTCATCAAAATACGGAAGTTCGCAGGTTTCATCATTACAGCTTAAGGGTAGGTATGCTTTACTAGACGCCCGAACTCCACAATTCGGCTATACGAATATCTCATAGGAAGAACTTCTGAGGATGAAATATGGAAAAATATGAATCTTACTTCTTAATTAGCTCAACCAATACGAAATTTATGATTTTCATTATCAAATTGTCCGATAAATCGACATTAAAAAAATATTTTCATGAAATGAGGGAATTTTCCGGACTGTTTTCTGGCTAAGTTTTTATCTAAGAGATACCAATTTAAAAGTTAGTTCTTCAGTCAAGTCTTTTTAGCTTAACAGTCGTCTTTTTTCCCACGAAATTATCAAATTCTATCATGCATCCAGCGTGGTGTGTAGGATGCAATTTGATGTGTCTGAAAAAATGTCACTAAGAGTGTCGATCATGTGCCCATGAGTCATCATTTTCTGTTGGTGAAAAAAAGCAAGGGAAATAACTCATTAAAAAATGAGTTTTAGGTACTTTCTTTACATAATATATCCATGCCGAGAACTAATTACTCGTATCTTTTGGGCTGTATTTTGGTGCCAGTTTTTTCTTTATTTATAATTGTCGCTGTCGATTGACCTTCTAATGAATACGAGAACCGCCTGAAATGCTGACTAAAAAAAATTTATATGAAACTAGGGGAGGCCTTCAACCCCCTTAACCTGTGCTATACCTGAATCAAAGCAACCTTAAAATTTATATAATATAAAATTTTTCGGTCGCCAACACCTTCTCCACCACATCCCCTTTACTTTCTCAAATTACTTCTTCTTCTTCTTTCTGTTTTAGTCCCAACCATTCTGATTTTCACTGTGAAAACCTGCTTACATTTTTCATTGAATAGAGAGATTATCCGTTAATACTGGTACATTTAGTAGCAAAATTTTGAACATTTTTGTCTCAAAACCGGAGATGGATATGAGTAAATCATGACTAATCTGAAACTGCTGATTCAAAGGAAATATCAACGAGTCGATTATATCTGAGAACTAATCAATAAATTTATTAGTCATGGTTAATTTATAGTCATAACTTATTCAATCATTCAGTAATGTTTAGATATTTATAATTGATTTGAATTTCTTTTTAATCGTTGATTTTTTTCATATTTAGTCATGCTCATCTCTGCGTCAGTACTTGCGGTACCTATATTCTTGCACCAATTCAATTATCATAATTGGAAAACAATGTTTCAATAATTTCCTAATTTTTCAGAATTTATAAATTTGAAGTTTCCTCTACTTATTTGTAAAAGTGATAGATACACCAGCGTTCGAAATGAATCGCAAAAATCTATTTTTCTACATTTTAATACGTAGAGATTAACAAGCTGTTAAATAACAAACATCGACGTTGGTTGAGCTTTGTGTAGAGAAATATGTGGGTACGGTGCCAACAGCATTCTCTCGTAAACTTTTAATAATAATTCTCGATTCAGAATTCGTTTTCGTTTTCTTCTCAGTGTCGCCTTTTCTCAAAGTGCGTTTCCAAGAGGTACGTGCAAAAAAATCATCACCAGCTTTGCCATTTTCTCGATCGACGTGCAGACAAAAATCTAAAATTCTTTCTCCATGCGAGAAAGTAGAAGGGAAGTAGTAAGAAAGTAATCTCTTTTTTTAATGTTGTCGGGGAAGTCATTAACGTGAAGCTATTAATAGTTTTTCAAGTACAAAGTCAGTGAAATAGCAAACGAGAACTGATGCGAATAGAAATATCATCTGTGAAGAGTAGCATTTGGTTAAAAAATATGCTAATCGTATATCGCATACTTTTTCGAAGACAGAATTTACTAATTGAATAATTAAAATGAGTTAAATAATTAATGAGTAGACTATATTGTTTCCAACAAGCTCCAATTGAAAAAAATGTTTGAATAAATTTTTAATACCTACCTAATTGCTAAAGCTGTTTTAGGCACTTCTTTAAATACTTACGGATTTAAATGCCTGAATTTTCAAGCATATGAATAAAATATACGCACATTTTGGGAAATTTAGAAAATTAATTAAAATATGTTTTATTAGGAGCTTAGGTACAACATATCGCACCTCCTCTACAAAAAGCATAAAAGTCAAAAAAATCAAGTTTCTGAGTTAATAATGAAAAAATACTCTAAAATAGTCTCAATTTAATCACTTTAGTGAAATTCGACCTCCAGACCCCTCCATAAAAGTTATATCACTTTACAATGTAAGAAATTTGTGGTTATTTAATGGACACTATTTATTCCATACTTTTTTTTATATATTGATAAAGTTGGGTACTCTGCAAAATCGTGACAACTCAATATTGCTCTACAAAAGTGACACAACTCAAAATCAACGCTGCAAAAAACGAAAACTTTGATTGTTGCTTGTATATAAAGGTAAACAAACTTGCTTCTATAGAAGGGATACAACTTGCATCGGGACTATTTTTAGACCCATGGGTGAGGGAAAAGCTATTAAATTTAAAAAATACGCCATAAAATGAGTCATTTGGCTTTTAAATGCATAAAATCGGTTAAAAATTACCTTATTTTTGATGGTTTTAAGATTTGAAAACTTGAAACAGCTCTGCAGAAGAACTGGATTCTTCGAGTGCAGGTAACAATTTCTTAGAGAGGGTGAAATGTATATAAATTTACATTAAAAGAAAACATGCAATTCTGGAATTTTTTAAATATAAGTAATCACAATTATGTGTAGTGTTATTTTTCACTCGTACATTTTCGTTTCTGCTACATGGTAAAATTATGGTACACTAAATCAAAAATCTTCAACAAGAATTTAAAGAAAAAATAGTAGAGACATACTTTGGCTATAGCTTTGACTGCATAAAATCTGGAAAAAAAAATCCAATTATTCTGTAAGTAATTATTTAATTTGTCCAAAATCTTGTCTGAGTGTATTTTACTATTTCGAAAAATTCGTTTTTGTTTCGCTGAATTTATTAATAACATATTGGGGACTCACATTTTGTGTTTGGTTCTACACCATTCTAAATTGTCCATATTTTCTTTGAAATAATACTTCTTCAGCACATAATTTGCACGTTCAACTAATGCCTCAATGTCCATATCTTTTTCAGTGACAGGGAAAACTTCTTTATCAGCGTCATTCATTAAATTTTTCAACATCATTATGTTATCTGTTTGAAATGTCCATTGATGAGTGGCGAAGTAACGAAACAAATCCACTCCAGCAGCAATTTTCTTCTGAACCCTCACGAGGCTGCAAAACAAGATATGTACCTATAGTTTTGAAATGAAAAACTATAATAAGTTGTTAGATTATTCCGAAGCTATATAGTTACTTACATAACAATAGCTATAGCCCTGGTCTCATGAGCTACCTTTAAATCAAAGTTTATTTTCAGCCTGAATGTATTTGAAATCAATATATGAGAAAATGATACTTCGGGTGAAAATTGATATTTTTCAGTGTAGCAAGTTACAGAAAACTATATCTTTAAAAAATCTTGGATTTTTTTTCTCATTTTCTCATTTTCTCATTCTTTTAGATCCCAATTTTCATTTCCTAAAGAGTGATAGAGTCGTACGATTTTATTTATACTCCTTAGTGGTGGGCAAAGTACAAAAACCCATGTGATAACATAAAATACAAGGTGATTTCCAAATAAATAATTAGGAACTAGGTAAGTACATAGTTGTTAAAAATAACTTACAACGTCTTTTTTCCCAAAACATATAAAATGCAATCTATTACATAGGCTGGAATCATGTGATAAATAAATCCTTCCAATTTATGTATTAAAAGATTCTCTTGAAACACGTTGTAGGTCGGATACCATAATATGGTTTCGAAAGGATATACAAGTGATGCCTTTAGAGCATTTTCCTGAACATCTCTCCATGTTATTGGCTTGTGTTCGGTGAGAGCTACATTATATACTGACATTTTTGTTTCCTTCGAATGCCTAAAAACATGAATTACACTTAAAATCTTGAGAAAATCAATTTGAATACAATCTTCTATTTATTGGTTAATTTTGTGTCGAATGCTCTGCTGATAGAAAGTATCGCCAAACGTTTTCTACTCATGATATAAAAATATAGGCTGCGTTGTTGTGTTGTAAAAATTCTCTCTTTCAATTTCCGAAAATTCAGCCACTGTCCAAGAGATGATTTCGTGGCATAAGAATTAAATACAAGAGTATTACAAAAACTTACAATCCTTTTTTCTTAATCTCAGCCCAAGGCATAGCAATCAGACTGTTACATACGATATCGACTGGAACAAAATCGCCTTCACCATCAACATTGGCGAAAAATGAATGTAAAAGTCCTTTTCCTGTAGCAACAGCAATTCCTGAAGGCCCATTCAGGTTATCAATCCAGCCAGGAATTGGTTCACGTATACTAGGGCAAACTGAAATTTTATAATTAAAAAAATTGATTGCTATTTACCTCACCGTCTGTTTACATATGTAATACATAATGTTAATTTCCAAAAATAAAACTTGATGAAAAAATCGTCACTACTTTTGTTAGGTTGGAGTATTTAAAAAAAAACACCTGTTAATGATCTCTACCCGTATACTGCGCACATTTTATGAACTACCCATCTATGATGGCTCGCAGGCCAGGGGTCTATGGGATGCTGAATTACCACTCTGACAAGCTTGAGGCCCCCTTCTCATTTTCATATGTTCTTATATTTTTTTCTTCCCATTATTTTAATTTAAAAAAAAACTTGACTTTTGTGTGGTATCGGTTGAGAAAAGTTCAGGAATATCAGCCTTCCACCCTAAGATCCCTTTCCAGTAGAACGGGTTGGAGGGTTGAGTGGAACAGGTTGGAAGGGTGAGTAAAGCGAGGGCCTTGTGGAGGGTGGGGCGAAGACCCTAGTATTTTATAAAATCAACAAAAAAAAAATGAATTTTCCAAAAAAAAAAAAACACCAAAAAATAGCGAAAAAATTAAAAATACAAACTTCAGGCTTGTTAATTGCATATCGAACTAAATTTCGTCTGACTTTGTCTTGATATTTTTTCTTTTGTTTTTTTGTATCTCTTTTTTTGGGAGATTTTCAATATTCAGTACTTTTTTTTGGAACTAGGAACCCTGGCATACATAGTGGGCCCTCAAGGAGCTCTTCTCACAAAATACATAATAATATATGTACCTGCTGAGATTTTATGACATTATTCTGAATAAATGTACCCCCAAAATTATAATTGTACAAATCTATTAATAATATATGATGGAAATTTAAATAGGAAACTATTCTGAATCCACTATAACATTGTCAGTGGGTAACTTGGATTTTCTTACCTATTGTTGGTCTAGCAACGATTATAAGAAATTTATCTTCGTATGTTCTCAAAATCTGTTCAGCAAGTCTTTTTGAATATGTGTACGTATTGGGAAGAGGGGCGATAATTCTGAAAATAAATTAATCAAGAGGCTATGTTTTGCTAAAGCTCGATCTCCATATTTTAGAAGACAAAAACAAAAGGAGAGAATGAAATATCAAATAATATACTCGTAATACAAAAGAATTTACTAAAACATGCTCGAAAACTTACTCGTTCGTAAACTTTTTAAGAAAGATATTTAATGTCGAATCTACTAAACTGATAATGTCATATGGATTTTTAGAAATAGAATATAATTTTTCTTCCACTGTATTCACATTTTCTTCACAACAGGAATAGGCAGTTGAGACATGAACGAATGCCTGAAAGAGAGAAAATATAATAACAGTATCCCAGATGAGCAAAATTTCAGCAGTTATATCCATAATTAGGTATACTCGCATAGTGAACAGTAATTATTCATAGCTCTACTAAATAAATTATCAAAAACCTGCTAAAAAGATAATCGCAGTCATAATTCTCGATCAACAGACAATTTTTTTTTTTTTGTAAAATTGTAGCTGCTTGTAAAACAAGGGAACAGAAAATATAAGGATCAAAAAGTTGCGGCGTACTATCTGGAGAAGGAGGGGGTTTCAAATCCCCCAGAGCTAGAAAAATTGTATAAGTAATCCAGTGATCTTAGTTTTCAAAAACCAGATTTTGATAATTTTTTTTTCTCTGTCAATCAAGCTTGTGTCTTTTTTTGGCATTTTAAAAAATATTTCTGGTGTTTTTTCATTAAAAAAATCAAATTTTACCACGAAATTTGACAAAAAATACTTTTAAAAAATGAATCCTGCGCGGAGATAACGATTAAACAAGAACTTACGACCAAATTTTTCATTTCCAATGCAATATCTAATAATCGAATCGTTCCTTTCGTATTCACGTTTATGGCTTCACGTAAGGAAGCGTCCATTTTGAGTAAAGCAGCATTATGAAAGATAATGGAGACTTCATTTAGGATAGTTATCTTATCTTTTTCCGAAATACCATTATTCTCTTCTGATAGGTCTCCCTCTATGATAGCAACTTTTTCAAAGATATCTGGATTACTTTTGCGAAAATTATCGAATATCTATAAGTGTTGAAACATTAATTAATATTTCACAAAAATTTCAAAGTAAAATATACATGTATCACTCATTTAACATGGTATTTATTACGAAGTCTTATTGTAAATCAAGCCTTCAGCCATCTAACCAAAAGTAAAATGTAGTCTATACTTACTGGAAAACTAAACAGCTCATTTCTCCTTTCAGAAATGCTTTTACCATACTTCTTTCTCATTAAAAGATAAATAGTTTTTATTGATGGACAGCTATGCAGTAGTTTCCATATTAATGATTTGCCAATGAATCCGGTGCAGCCAGTCAACAATATTGATTTTCCACTATAAAATTCCGGAATTCCTGCTTGTATATCCATCTGTGCTGAAAAAACTTGGTTATGCTCAGTATAGGAAACTAGTTTTTCTAAGAAGAAACCAAGAGGGATGCTACCTATTTGAACAAATATTTTCTTAGCTTTGGGTAGCCTGTATATTATAAGACTAATCAAAATTCGAAACAAACTTAATTGACTGAATAAAAATGTTTAAGTTTTACCTGAGTATGGCAATACTGCTTTCGATGATATTCGAAGAAAGTTCACTAAATAACTAGTTAATAATATTATGGAGTTTTTTAAAGACACCACACAGAATCGATGTTGCCGGTGTGTTGAGTTCGAAAAATGTTCAGATTATGATGAAAAGTTCAGATTAGAATTCAATCACCTCTCTGGGCATAATTTGGTTTATAACAATTGATTTTTAATCGTATTCGGAGGCATTACACGTATGAAGCAGAAAAAATTACTGCTTGTTGTAAGCATGTGCATTAATAAGTCGGTCCTCAAATTTTTCTTTGATTTTCGTAGATATCTAATTTTACTTGACATCAATTAAGCGCTCATGAATTATGACAATGTATTAGAAAATAGGCGAAGTTAATTTCAGTGATATTTGAGTTTTAAAACTTATACATTATTCAACAATTTTGGTAAGCAGATTTTCAACAAAAGTGAAAGTAGGATCTTGGAAATTTTTAAGATGTACTTGTAGACCTATGACCAAGATAGGTACATGTTTACTTTTTCATTTCATGATTTTCTCTTACAATGACGAAGAAAAAAAAAAATTATAAATAGGGATATCCTGTAAACCAGGGGTGTAGCAAGGGTGCTTTGATAGAGGGGGCAAATGACATTCTTAGGAGGGGCGTTGGGTTTTTCAATTTTTCATTACCTGTGGCTGAGGGGGCAGTGGCGCCTCCAGAAATTTGATAAGGGATGAGCTGAGTCTCAATTATTCTTTATTAAAAAATAAGAAAATCATATAATATTGTATCATGTTTCATTAAGAGAGCATAATGCTATTTGTTATCCTTGATTATACTAAACAAATAATTATAAAATAACTTTATTACAGTATAAAGCTACAGAGTGTACCCAAATTTATTTGCATGTAATTTCTTTCTTTATAATCTAAAACAGTACATCACTTCAACCCAACAGTAATCCCTCCCTACAACCAGCCCACTTCAGCAAAGTATTCCTCCAATCCATCTGTAAGAAGTTGATCGTAATAATGGCTTACATGGAATCTGCTGGTTGTGTTGTGTAGAGACCAGTAGATTCAATAGGGTTAAAAATTAGTCAACGCATATAGAAAAGTTAAAGTATGGAATAGAATTCATATCAACTCATTTTTTAAATCTCCTGGAGTTTTTTGCATTGTTTAAGGACTAACTGCGAGCTTAAACAATGTACGAGTTGAAATAAAACTGGGCAGCCAGCAAGCTATCTTTCGGGTGGTCAATACATATTAATGTGGTACACATTATTTCTTAAACGATTCAATTGCAGTTGGAGTTGCGCATACGCAGTATTATAAATCATTGTTCAAAAAGCCAAGTCCTTCGTACCAATAACTAAAGTTTCACAGATAGTAAATGATTCTCAAATAAATATCTAGTTATATCAAATTCAAAAAAAAATCTTTTGCCTTTATAGCATTTTTCAATAATCTCAAACTCAAGAACTATATTAAAAATTTTAAATTTAGCTAAATAAGCTATAGAGACATTTTTAAACTACATTTTGCCCACTTCATTGGTCACTATCATTTCATGTTACATAATGAATGTGGTAGGTAATAGGTACCCTATTATAACGTACACATGTGTAACATTCAAGTCTAGAATTTTTTTAATGTAATCATAATCATGTGTAGTCTTATTTTCCACTCATATTATATATTCGTTTCTGCTACATGGTGAAATTATGGTACACTAAATCAAAAATCTTCAACAGGAATTTAAAGAAAAAATAGTAGAGACATACTTTGGCTATAATTTTGACTGCATAAAATCTGAAAAAAAAAAATCCAATTATTCTGTAAGTAATTTTTTCAATTTGTCTGAAATCTTGTCTGAGTGTATTTTACTATTTAGAAAAATTGTTTTGCTGAATTTATTTATAACATATTAGGGACCCACATTTTGAGTTTGGTTTTACACCATTCTATATTGTCCATGTTTTCTTTAAAATAATATTTCTTGAGCACATAAACTGCACGTTCAACTAATGCCTCAAGGTCCATATCTTTTTCAGTGACAGGAAAAACTTCTTTATCGGCGTCATTCATTAAATTTTTCAACATCATTATGTTATCTGTTTGAAATTTCCATTGATGAGTGGTGAAGTAACGAAACAAATCCACTCCAGCAGCAATTTTCTTTTGAACCCTCACGAGGCTGCAAAACAAAATATGTACCTACAATATTGAAATGAAAAACCATAGCAAGTTGTTAGATTATTCCGCAGCTATATAGTTTCTTACATAACCATAGCTATAGCCCTGGTCTCATGAGCTACCTTTAAATCAAAGTTTATTTTCAGCCTGAATGTATTTGAAATCGATGTATGAGAAAATGATACTTCAGGTGAAAATTGACATTTTTCAGTGTAGCCAGTTGCAGAAAACTATATGTTAAAAAATCTTAGATTTTTTTTCTCATTTTCTCATTCTTTTAGATCCCAATTTTCATTTCCTAGAGAGTGATAGAGTCGTACGATTTTATTCATACTCCCTATGTACAAAAACCCATGTGATAACATAAAATACAAGGTGATTTCCAAATAAATAATTAGGAACTAGGTAAGTACATAGTTGTTAAAAATAGCTTACAACATCTTTTTTCCTAAAACATATAAAATGCAATCTATTACATAGGCTGGAATCATGTGATACAAAAATCCTTCCAATTTATGTATTAGAAGAGTCTCTTGATACAAGTTGAAGGTCGGATACCATAATATGGTTTCGAAAGGATATACATGCGATGCCTTTGTACTAGTTTCCTGAACATCTCTCCATGTTATTGGCTTGTGTTCGGTTAGAGCTACATTATATACTGATATTATTGTGTCCTTCGAATGCCTAAAAAAATGAATTACAATTAAAATCTGGAGAAAATCAATTTGAATATAATCTTCTATTTATTGGTTGGTTTTGTCTCGAATGCACTGCTGATAGAAAGTATCGCCAAACGTTTTCCACTCACGATATAAAATTATAGACTGCATTGTTGTGTTGTAAAAATTCTCTCTTTCAGTTTCCGAAAATTCAGCCATTTTCCAAGAGATGATTTTGTGGCATAAGAATTAAATACAAGAGTATTATTAAAACTTACAATCCTTTTTTCTTAATCTCAGCCCAAGGCATAGCAATCAGACTGTTACATACGATATCGACTGGAACAAAATCGCCTTCACTATCAACATTGGCGAAAAATGAATGTAAAAGTCCTTTTGCTGCAGCAACAGCAATTCCTGAAGGCCCATTCAGGTTATCAACCCAGCCAGGAATTGGTTCACGTATACTAGGACAAACTGAAATTTTATGATTTAAAAAATTGAAAGCTATTTACCTCACCGTTTGTCTACATATACAATTCATAATATTAATTTCCAAAAATAAAACTTCGTCACTACTTTGTTTAGGTTGGAGGATTTAAAAAAAAACACCTGCTAATGACCTCTACCCATGTACTGCGCACCTTTCATGAAGTACCTTTCTATAATGGCTCGCAGGCCAGGGGTCTATGGGATGCTAAATTCCCACTTTGACAAGTTTGTTGTCCCCTTCTCATTTTTCAATGTTCTTATAGTTTTTTCTTCCTATTATTTTAATTAAAAAAAAAAAAACTTGACGTTTTGGGTTGTATCAGTTGAGAAAAGTTCAGGAATATTAGCCTACCATCCTAAGATCCCTTTCCACTAGAACGTGTTGGAGGGTTGAGTGGACTAGGTTGGATGGTGAGCAAAGCAAGGGCCTTTGAGGGGTGGGACAAAGCCCCTAGTATCTTATAAAATCAACAAAAAAAAGCGAATTTTCCAAAAAGAAAACACCAAAGAATAGCAAAAAAATTTCAAATACAAAATTCACGCACGTTAATTGCATATCAAACTAAATTTCATCTGACTTTGTCTTGATATTTTTTCTTTTGCTTTTTTATATCTCCTTTTTGTGAAAATTTTCAATATTCAGTGCTTTTTTTCGTAACTAGCAACCCTGGCATACTCAGAGAGCCCTCAAGGAGTTCTTCTCACAAAATACATAATAATATATGTACCTGCTGAGATTTTATGACATTATTCTGAATAAATGTACCCTCAAAATTATAATTGTACAAATCTATTAATAATTATATGATGGAAATTTAAATAGGAAACTATTCTGAATTCATTATAACATTGTCAGTGGGTAACTTCTATTTTCTTACCTATTGTTGGTCTAGCAACGATTATAAGAAATTTATCTTCGTATGTCCTCAAAATCTGTTCAGCAAGCCTTTTTGAATATGTGTACGTATTGGGAAGAGGGGCGATAATTCTGCAAATAAATTAATCAAGAGGCTATGTTTTACTAAAGCTCAAACTCCGTATTTTAGACAAAAAAAAAGGAAGGAGAGAATGAAAAATCAAATAAATTCAAAAGAATTCACTAAAACATGCTTGAAAACTTACTCGTTCGTAAACTTTTCAAGAAAGACATTTAATGTCGAATCTACTGAACGGATAATTTCATATGGATATTTAGGAACAGAATATAATTTTTCTTCTACTGTATTCACATTTTCTTCACAACAGGAATAGGCAGTTGAGACATGAACGAATGCCTGAAAGAGAGTATCTCAGATGAGCAAAATTTCAGCAGTTATATCCATAATTAGGTATACTCGCATATGAACAGTAATTATTCCTAACTCCACTAAATAAATTATCAAAAACCTGCTAAAAAGATAATCGCAGCCATAATTCTAGATCAATAGACAATTTTTTTTTGTAAAATTGTAGCTGCTTGTAAAACAAGGAAACAGAAAATATAAGAGGATTAAAAAGCTGCGGCGTACTATTTGGAGGAGGAGGTGTTTCAAATCCCCCAGAGCCAGAAAAATTGTATAAGTAATAATGCAGTGATCTTATGGTTTTCAAAGACCAGATTTTGATGATTTTTATTTCTCTGTTAATCAAGCTTGTGTCTTTTCTTGGCATTTTTAAAAATATTTCTGTTTTTTTTTCATTAAAAAAATCAAATTTTACCACGAAATTTGACAAAAAATACTTTTAAAAAGTGAATCGCGAGTGGAGATGACGATTAAACAAGAACTTACGACCAACTTTTTCATTTCCAATGCAATATCTAATAATCGAATCGTTCCTTTCGTATTCACGTTTATGGCTTCACGTAAGGAAGCGTCCATTTTGAGTAAAGCAGCATTATGAAAGATAATGGAGACTTCATTTAGGATAGTTATCTTATCTTTTTCCGAAATACCATTATTCTCTTCTGATAGGTCTCCCTCTATGATAGCAACTTTTTCAAAGATATCTGGATTACTTTTGCGAAAATTATCGAATATCTACAAGTGTTGAAACATTAAATAATATTTCACTAAGATTTCAAAGTAAAATATAAGTACATAAATCACTCATTTATCATGGTATTTATTACAAAGTCTCATTGTAAATCAAGCCTTCAGTCGTCTAACCAAAAGTAAAATGTACTTATACTCGTACTTACTGGATAACTAAACAGCTCATTTCTCCTTTCAGAAATACTTTTACCATACTTCTTTCTCATTAAAAGATAAATATTTTTTATTGATGGGCAGCTATGCAGTAGTTTCCATATTAACGATTTGCCAATAAATCCGGTGCATCCAGTCAACAATATTGATTGTCCACTATAAAATTCCGGAATTTCTGCTTGTATATCCATCTGTGCTGAAAAAGCTTGGTTATACTCAATACAAGCAACTAATTTTTCTAAGCAGAAACCAAGGGGGACGCTATCTACTTGAACAAATATTTAATTAGATTTGGATAGCCTTTATATTATACGACTAATCAAAATTTGAAACAAACTTAATTGACTGAGTAAAAATGTTTGAGTTTTACCTGATTATGGCAACACTGCTTTCGATGATATTCTCTAAAAGATCACTAAATTGCAAGTTATACTATGGAGTTTGTTAAAGACACCACACAGAATCGATATTGCCAGAGTGTTGAGTTGGAAAAATTTTCAGATTATGATGAAAAGTTAAGTCGGTCTTCATATATTTCTTTGATTTTCGTAGATATCTAATTTTACTTGACATCAATTAATCGCTCATGAATTATGACAATGTATTAAAAAATAGGCGCAGTTAATTGCGGTGATTTTTGAATTTTAAAACTTATACATTATTCAACAATCTTTGTAGGCTGATTTTCACCGGAAATGAAATCAGGATCTTTGAAATTTTACAGCAGTAAGTGTAGACCAATGACCATGATAGGTATAATAATATCTACTTTTTTGTTTCATGATTTTCTATGGCAATGGCGAAGAAGAAATAAAAAAATTTAATTAATCGGGATATCCAGCAAAACAGGGGTGTAGCAAGGGTTCTTTGATATAGAGGGCAAATGACATTCTTAGGAGGGGCAATTAGTTTTTCAATTTTTCATTACCTGGGGCTGAAGGGACAGTGGCGCCTCCAGAAATTTGCTAAAGGATGAGCTGAGTCTCAATTATTCTTCATTAAAAAAAGAAGAAAATCATATAATATTGTATCATATTTCTTTAAGGGCACATAATGCCATTCGTTATTCTTGATTATACCAAACAAATAATTTATAAAATAACTTTATTACAGTACAAGCTAGAGAGAGTACCCAAATTTATTTGCTTGTAATATCTTTCTTTCAAATCTAAAACAGTACATCACTTCAACCCAACAGTAACCCCTCCCCACTACCACCCCGCTTCAGCAAAGTATTCTCTAGTGTGTACAATGTTTTTTTCATCATACATTTTTCAGTTTTTTTTTTTTTGTGAAGGGTACGAGTAGAATTTTTGGAATTGATTTTATTTCCCTTATAGAAGATACTTAACATAATTATTATTTTTGGTCCTAAATAATACATAATATTCATTTAGAAAATTTTAGTCGCGGTCTGTTACATTTGCAACGATGCTATTCCTAAAGCTAACTTCTTGAGCTATATTTTGATTCTTTGACCTCAAATTAAATTCAAATTCGACTGCATAATTTTAATTTTAAATTTATCTTGTTTGCAGAGTTGGAACCAAGTTTTCCATTCAGAAACGTTGTCATCAAGAAAAATACAGAGGTTAAGAAATTTTATGATTTACAAAAAGAAATTGGCCGGTAAGTTCATTTCCTAAAAAATTTTTGAATTTGATTGTAAGAAAGATTTTTTCTATCAGAAAAATCAAATAGCTTTTTTAATCCAAGTTTCTTTATTTTCATGAATTGCTAGCTTCAGTCAAAACCTGCAGAGTCTCATGAAATTTTCACCCGAATTTTTAGCTGACTTAGCAGGAACCAAAACATTTGAACGCAACAAATTGAGCAGTTTTTTGACTGGAAAAACCTGCTTATTAAATTTTCTGTGTTTTTTTCTCTTTTTTTCATGACTATGAAAGAGTAGTTTATATCTTTAGCTAACGACCGAATCTTCAGTAATTGTTTTCAGATTTCTTTGAATGAATTATTTGTTTATACTTCTTGGAACTATTCCAACAATATTAATTTCATAATTTTTACAATACCCCATGCTTTCAGCAGTAGGATCATATTTTTATAGTTGTTGAAGGATGGCTGATGCATTCTCAGCTAGCCTGGCTACGGTCCTGAAAGTATAGACAGTCGATCAAATAGGTGAACAAATGTATGTTCTTCATAGTTTAAAAAAGATATCTATGTGTACACTTTATCAATTGACAAAATATTTTCAAATTTTCAGCATATTTTATTTTGAGTACTGAGCTTATATTATAAATTGAAAAGTTGATTTAGTGTTCATTACTGCGTAGCTTATTTACACTGAAAAAAATTAATAGTAATTTTTACTACTTTGTATGGGAAAAAAGGAACTATTCAAGATTTATTGTCGATATTCCATAAATCTTTAATTTTCCCAGTTTCCTCATACAAATAGTGAAAATTACTATCTAAAATTTTTCCTGTGCGTCTTGGTGTATTACCAATTATAATTACACATGAATTCGGTATATTCAACTTCAGATTAGGTATCTAATTTTAAAGTAGAAACCAAGAATTTTCCACCAAATTAGAAAATTTAGATTGAAAGAAATTATTGGCAGCCCATGGGCTTTGTGAATAACATTAGTCATAAATGTGTCTGTGGAAGTGTGGAGTGTGGACCCTCCAAATATTGAAAATAGAGGCATTGTATCCTGTGGAGATGATGAAGAGGGAAACAACCAAGTCCACTTTTTAGAATTTTACAGGAGAGCCAAAATACACCTCATATTTCATAGCTTTCTTATGTAGCATTGCAACTTCAAATTCTATTTCCTCAGCAATGGTGTTATTTTGTGACATAATATTTTTACTGTATGTCAGACATGGTGCAAATAGTTGAACCTTCAAAGAAATCAATTAGAAAAAAAAATTGAACCTATATCCCTTTCTTATATATATCACCGTTCAGATACTATTCACTTAATCTTAGTTATTGTGAGCAGAGGTGAATTTCCTGAAATTTTTGAAGATTTGAGTAGTACTGATGCACTATCTTATACAAATCATTGAAAAACTAATATTATTGTTTTGCATTGGTGAGCTCTTTGTGAATAGGAAGAACTATAGAAGAGAGAAAAAACATATACTCCGATACGTTTGCAGGAGGAGGGGGTTGAGCCTGTCAAAGTATTCTTCTATTTCTTAATGACATGAAGGCTGGGTTGGCGGCGCCCTCGTAGCTGTGGCGATCATTTAGATTAGAATTTCTTGGTTGCATTGTGAGAATTAAGGCTGCTTTAGTAGAAATTAAAAAAGTGTTTTAGGTGTGAGTATCCTGCCTCCTCAACGGCCTGCATTAAGATAGCAAGGTGGTCAGGTTAATCAAAATTTTCAAACCCTCAACAGCCTCCGTCGAGATGGTGAAAATTTTTTAAGAAAGAGAAGAATGTAAAAAGGAAAAATGTAAAAAGGAAGACTATTGGTAAAAGAAAAGAAGTCTCGAGGGCGAATACCCTGCCCCCTCAACGGCCTCTGCTGAGATAGCAAGGTAGTCAAGTTAATTTGAAATTTCACCCCCTCAACAACCTTTGTTGAGATAGTGAAATTTTGTTTGGAGCAACGGGAGAATTCTCAGCGTTTCCTCTCAACGGTCTCCGTCGAGTTGATAAAGGGGATGAGGAAGTTTCTATCACCCCAACGACCTCCGTCGAGTTGGCAGAAATCTTTTTAATAAAGGAAAAAAATGCTAGTGAAAAGGGCTTTTCACACTCAACGGCCTCAGTCGAGTTTAAAAGCCAAAATAAAAGGAGAAGACTGAATGATACCACCTAACAGTTGGCCTTACTTTGCAAATACACATAAAACCAACACTTATTTGCCAATGATGTATTACCACTCAAATATTTAGCTGCTAATACAGAGATTAAATAATAAACAGAAGTAGTCAAGAAGTAGCCTATATGCAGCCTAAATAAAGCCAGGAAGGAAGCTGTACCAAGATAACACAACCACAGCAATAAAAGAGATTGCTGTAGCTGTGGGTTGGTAAGTAGTGATCAAAATGCAGCTAAAAAGCTTCTTATAAAGGCAGAAAAAGTGGCGTCCTCAACACTACTAGGCTGTGGTGCATGACTGGACCTGGAACCCAGCCAACCAGAGGGTAAAAGATCGCCACATTTGGAAGAGAAGGAGAAATGAACATCTAAGAATGGAAAAAGTAAAGAATTGAAATTTCACTGTATAAGACAAAGAGAGCGAATAAAAAAAAACTGCCCTAATTCAAGAAGCTCGCCAAGTCACCAAAAGAGGGAGAAAAGGAACAGAGAGAGAAAAGAAATAGAGAACAAACAGAGAAAGGAAATGGTGAGGCTATCCATGTGTCCGGATGGTTGAAACAGTCAAGTGAGAAAATGGACAAAAATGCAGGTTTCATTTGGATGAGGTAAAAGTAGGTTTTCAGAAGGAGGATTAAAGAGCAACTAACGAGTGTAAACAAAGGAGTAAGGAGGGGAATAAATTAAAGAGAAAAAAATACGAGTATTAATTTAAAAAAGCTAGCTTAATATAGCAGGCAAAACTTGAGGCATACACAGACAATCATGACAACTCGTATCCTTCGAATGTTGATATTTATTTTTGAAATTCACGCCAGTAAATACATTCACTGTTTACTGGAGGCATTTTATTTGGGAATCGGGTTTGAGAGTTTCTTTTTTTTTTCTTCGCATAGTCAACGCATATCTTGAAATCGAAGTTTGCAAAAAATAAATTAACAGGTTTTTGATAAGCCAATTGATTTATTTATCAGGAAACATTATACAGGGTAGGCTAGGCCTGTGGTAATTTCTTATACATATCCCATTTATAATAACAAGTAATGATGACGAGTTCACAAACGATTAATTACATTTTATATTTAATTAATATTAAGCGCGGTACAACGGGAATAGACTAACTAACTGATAACAAGTACGCGGGAGTCCGCTAAGTAGGTACAGTGTTGCCACGTAATGTGACACCATTCAACTCTTCAGTGAGCCAATGGCAGCTGGGATGGTCTCAAGGGGTCCTTCGGGGGGCGGTAAGGAAACTGGGATGTTGAAAAGCGGTCCTTCGGGGGGCGGTAAGGAAGCTGGGATGTTGAAAAGCGGTCCTTCGGGGGGCGGTAAGGAAGCTGGGATGTTGAAAAGCGGTCCTTCGGGGGGCGGTAAGGAAGCTGGGATGTTGAAAAGTGGTTCTTCGGGGGGCGGTAAGGAAGCTGGGATGTTGAAAAGCGGTCCTTCGGGGGGCGGATTGGAATGTGGGATGTTGAAAAGGTGTTCTATGATGGGCCCCTTGTTAGCTGGGAGAATACGTGGGGCGCTGTTGGCCTCCATCATTACAGAAGCTAGTAACAGAGCAGTTGTTAGTAGAGCAATAGCTTTCATACTGGATCCAAAGTATTTTCCTCTTGTTTTAGAAACAGAAAGTCTGAAAAATATCACTGGAAAAGTGCAAAAAATATAATAATTTTAATAAATGCCAAAGTATCTAACATTATGTATTAACCAATATTGATACTATACAACTCATAAAAGCAATAATACACCAGTTCAATGCTCACGGAACTTGTAGCTATAAGTGGAGCAGTAACAGAGCAAAGGGGTGGCCAAGGGAGGCGATAACCTTGTAAAAACAATTTTGGCTTGCCTTGCCAAAATTTTTCCAAAATAAACTAAATACCAACAGAAAAAGAAAATTATTGAAAAATAAGAAAAAATGTATTTCAGTGTCAATTATTTGGATGTTGACATTTTTCCCGATTTTTCTTCAGAGCCCTACCCCCCTCCCCCCGGTCTATCCAAAGAGAATGTTTACTTTCGCCTCTGAAGTACAGTGCTACAGGCCCTTTTTGTTCAACTAATAATGAGTTGAAACCAAAGTTAGGTTTTGTTAAAATTGAAATTTTCTGGATTTTTGAATTTCAGTGGGAAAATATTTGTTATAATAGAGCATACCTAGAAAGATATTTAACTGGGAGCAAACCAAAACGTATGGATAGTTGGATATGAATTAATTAATGCAACTTGAGGAAAGGTACCCTAATAGCAAAAGAAGAAAGTTCTTAACGAGGCACTTTTTTGGTGATTATTTCACTCCAAGCCATATTAAAAAACTGAAGACTAAATACATTGTACCTTCTATGATTTCATTTTAAATCTCAATTCATTGAGTGCCTTTTCATTTTCATGCAACTTGAGTTTGTAAATTTTGAAACCACATCCTTGAACAATAAGAGAACTAAGAAGCCCTGTTTTGAAAAATTCCTCCTCAGCATTTCAAAAAGAGTAAGGTGCTAGTGCTTAGTTTCTTTTTATTTCATAAGTTTAATAACTCAATATGTATAATATATCTGACATAAAAAAACTAAAATTTGTCTCATTGAAAAGAGGAGGTTTTTGTAATCATTTCTATGTAAAATAAATGTTCATTTTTTCAGTAAGTTTCTTGGGCTCTATTCAAGTTGGAGAGTTGAACTTGTAAAATTTCACCTGACTGTTTAAGAAGCGGATTCTGAACAGAAATTTTTGATTTTCAGCTACGATGTACTTAAATATTGAACTTAAGGATGTATAGAGAGTTGAAATTTTGATTTGTATCTTTTTTATAGCTAAAACTAGCTGTCAAAGTTACATCTACTTTCTGCATCAGTAAAAGCAGATATTCGATTGAAAATTAAAATCTAACTCTATACATCCTCAAGTTCATCATAGAAGCAGAACATATTAGAAAATTATAACTCGAAGTTAAAAACTTGGCCAGAAAACAGTTGGGAAAATGTCCTCATTTTATGAAAATATTTTCTTTAAATGAAGCGTTGCCTCCCAAAAAGAGTCTAAGTACCATTTCCGTTTTTCAGAGGAGATGACTTTTTTACGGGCACACACAGTGTCAGATAGAACAATGCTATCAGTGTGTGGTTTTTTTAGAAGGTTAAATAGGGTGGTTTGAAATGTAAAATGTGCCTTGTATCGGCGACATTTTATAGAATCAATTCCATTAAAAAACTAATTTTCGTCAAAACTGTTGTTGGCCTCTTTTCTGAGGCAATGCTTCAAATTAATATTGTTTCATCGGACGATTTGAAAACAAAAATCATATCGCACACCCTCTACAAAACTGATACAACTCGAAAAAATCGTTTTTTCAGGAGAGCTATTTGAAATTTTCAATTTTAAACTGTCAATATTCAATCAATTTTTAACGGATTTTGTTCATTCAAAAGCCAAGAACTTGAAATCTTTGAAAAGTTGGCAAAAAGGTGAATAACAATGTTCGTGAATAAATACAAAGGAACTAAAGATGTTTGATTTCCTCAGTATAGGTATTTAGCCTCACAGAATTATTACATTTTACTGGTACTTTATGAATTAATTCCAAGAATTTATCCTTCTTGCTTTACCTCTAAAGTTCAACAAGAAAATTTTCCAATTAGGTAAAATTGACTAATTGACATAATATTATTGTTAACATTTTTCAGTTTAATTCTAATCTTATAAATGAAACCCTCTGATAAATATCTACTCATAACATACTTAATTATTGCCGTTACCATTGTCAAAATCAATATCATTCACTAGTTATCTCTTGTCATAAGAATGTTTGATGGCCTTATAAATATCAGTAGACTAGACGTAATAATCATTACTTTCTTCTATACTAAAAATATACTTTATCGGTTTTTTAGGTAATTCTGGATCTGATAATATAAGAATTCTGGAAACAATATACATTCAAATCAGAGTATTGAGTTTTTGAGAGGATTAGGGGTTCACTACCTATATTATGTTGTAAGTTAAAAATAATAACTAGCCTGTAGTTTTAAATTTATGATTTTCTTTCATATCAGAGAATTAATAGTTCCATATTGGATTTATTAGAATTTTTTAAAAATATTTCTGTTTAACATTTCACTACATTATAAATACCTATATACGAGTATAGAGGAGAATAAGGATCCTCATTAACTAATAATACAAATTTTCTACTTACCAAAATCAGACTGACAATGACCGTGGCACAAAATATTTTGAAAATGAATGAGAAAATTCAGAGCATCAGCCTTTTTATGTACCCCTCGAGCGACGCAATCAGCAAACTTGTCTCTTTAATTTAAAAAAAAAATTTTTTTTTTCTTCTTTTTTGGAAAAGACACCTGCCTACCTATCTACGTATGTAGATAAGTTATATTGTAGCCATTTTTTAGATTATTTACTTAACTATTGCTCCTGCAACAGATACAAATTTCACATTAAGAAGTTATGACAAACAACTTTACTCTGTTATTGTTTTGAAGAATCATTTCACGACTTCAAAATGTTTATAAAAATGACAAGATGACATGTTTACCTATTTCAGATTTGTCGAGGAATTATCCTCACAGAAAATGAATGGGGAAGCTTTAATTTGTTTGAGAATAAAATTAGATTAAGTCGATCAAAAATTTTCAAGTGTTTCTTCGAATGCTTCATTTAAAATATTTCAATTTGCCGTGAATAATTCAATCACCTTTTTTAAACTCTCACACACACATAAAAAATCCGCGAGCTGGCGGCGTGATTTTGGGGGGCCTACGTGACCGGATGAAGCATACCTTGAATATAAAAAATATATTCTTACCTAGGTACTTATTTTATTATTTTCACCAGTGTCTGTAAAAACTGAAAAAAATAATAGAAAAATCGATTTTGAAGAAAAATAGTGGAATTTTGATTTTGAAGAAAAGTGCTTTCTTTCTTGTTCTCACAGCATCAATAGGTAGTTATACATATGATAACTGATGGAAGTCATAATGGTAGCCAAATCAATATATAATATTTTTTCTCAGAGTGCATACTTGAAGTCAAATAATTTGTCTATGTATGTCTTAAATTTCATTGACATACTCAGTTCGGTTTTAACATCACTTTTGATTATAATAATGCAAACTTCAAATGTATTTTTCTTCAGAGTGGTTTTTTTTTGCAGAAAATCTCATCTTGCTTTTTACCGCTCAATTATAGTCAATGTCCAATAAAGAGAACAAATTGATATGCCTTAGGACAATTTAGCGTGATAAAAATGTCTAGATGATAAATGTATATGTTAGCAGCAATATATATATATATCAATTGATAGGCTGCTGCGACATTCTGAATTTTGCCTGCTTAAAAATTGCATTAAAGCACCTCCCTTGTAGAGGGAGAACTATTAGTTACGAAATAGATAAGAATTAATTATAGACGACTTTTCATAGGTCACTGAAAATAAAATTTTTCATTTATTAAACTTTCCAACTTAAACCTCTAGGCTTTTTAAGTAACCAATTAAACATTTCAAAACTATGACCCTTTAGGACATTAAAATTAAAATTGGCTAAGTAAATAATATCACGATCATAAAATCAATTAATAATACTAAAACCTCCCAACCAGCGCTAGTTAAAATTAAAATTAAGCTAAACTTTTACCGACCTTCCATGTAGAGTCTTACCGCCACGTATGCATTAAAGTGGCAAGTCACGTTGAGAAGAATGTTCACGACAGAGGTTGGTGGGAGAGCCCACTTACCATGGGAAGCTTGACAACTACTCTTCGTAGTTTGAGCAAGCTCTGGTTTTTCATTAGGTTTAAATATTTTTATTGTTTTTATTGACTTAGGGTATTACTGTTAAATCATTGTTGAATTACTCATGTATAATATAGTTAGTGCTCGTTACCCTTGGTGACAGAAAAATAAGTGTTATTATTGAATTATTAAGTTGAGCTCTTCCGAAAGTTTATGCTCAAGAATGTGGACTTTTGGAATGATGTGATGATCTGAATTGAGCTGATAAATTGTACCTCGTGGATGTTGCCGGGGTGGTTCTCTTCGCCTCCTCCCCCCCGGGTATAGGTGAGCCTTTGACTGGGTCAAATGGGTGTCCGAACTAGGACTTTTTGGTTATTGATATATTTGGTTTTTTGTGTCTCGTGGTGGCAGAGTTCTCTACTTACCTGATCAAACACTACACCCTATCCCCCCACCCGCCTCATATGGAAAAATGAAATTGAATTAACAACCAAAATTATTAATATTGCCGGATTATCTATCTTGTCGCTGACATATTGTTTAATTCAGATTTGTCGAGGAAATATTACTCTTTAAGAAAATGAATGGGAAAGATTTAATTTGATTAGGAGTAAAATTAGACAGGTACTGTCTATCGAAATTTTTCAAGCGCTTCTTTGAAGGCTTTATTCAAATTGTTTAATTTGTCAAAATCCAATACTTGGTAGCACCATATTTTTTAGCTTTGGGATGGTACATTTTAGTATTTTAGGATTACAGTACATTTTCAAAATCTGTATTTCCAAATAGACAATATTCCGAATGCCATTTTACCAAATTCCAGTTTATTGAATGCTTTTTTTCCAAACAAATTTATATCAAATTTTTTTTCTGAACGTGATTTTTCCAAATGTACATTTTTTGTCCTGGTGATTTTACCAAATTGTTTGTGTAGAGGGGATAAGAGATGCATGAATCAAAATATTGTGATCATTGAAAGTGTAATAATGCATTAATTTATATGTACTTACAGGCTACCAGCGAAAAAATATATAAGAAATTAGAAGAATCTATTAATTTTGACCCTAAAGGGGCTCCATGAATTATTTCTTTTTCAGTATACTCAGACTGATCCTAAGATCCAAAATATTGTATACCTACTTCAAAGCAGGGAACATATTTTTTCATTATGAATTGTTTAGAAACTCAAAACAGAAATTTTGGTAGTCAGTCCTTTCAAAAACTTGAACAATTAATGCTTAGAAGTATGTAGTAGAATACAATACGAACTTGTGGAAAAAACTGCAAAAAACTTATTAAAATTTTATATTTCTTCATTCTGCATCTTGTCATTCGGAATTTTTGAGTTCAGAAAAAGAGCATTTGGAAAAAGGGCATTTGGTACAACAGAATTCAGAATAACGGATCCGAAATTATGTCCGATAACCCTATTTTTATGGTATTTCTACTATAAATCTTAAATTGTTCCGGTTCTCTCACGCAACTAGTAAACATTACTACCAAAATTTTTTTCAGCGTAAGTAAGTGCTAATTGTAAATATTTTTTCTCTGAGTCAACTAACTGCTTTGTTTATTTTGGAATTGCTTGGGTCTTACTTAGAATACATAATATAATTATGTATTTGAATTTTGATTTAAACTTGAAACCATTGAAAAGTACCGTAAAATGGGGTGACATTGAATGGTTTTTGGTATATTTTGTGCTGTATCTTTTTTCAGAATTAAGATTTTAAAAAAGTAAAAGATATGGCCCAGAGATTTGTTGAAGGTCTATAATGACCTCTTCGAATGAAAATTTTATCATCAATACCCCCCCCCACAGATCAAAAAATTACCTCTTCAAAGTCACCCGTGATTTGGGGTGACTTTGAATACTTCTTTATTTACAGGTTTAGCTCCATTTTTTCGATGGGAATCAATTCAGGGTGACTTTGAATAACTATATAGTACCAATTATATTGATTTTTCAAAGTCTGCAGTCAAAAAAGCAATTTTGTCTAATGAAAATATGAAATACGAAACATAGAATGAAATTAATTTTTCATTATTTATCGTCATAGTTCCTTAACCTCCGGACTATTTGACCTGATTTTCGTAACATAACATCCTCTAAAATTATATTTTACAACACAATTCTAAATTCTCCCCTTCGAACTAATTATTCGGAATTGTAATATTTTTGAACTCTAATTTTAAAAGGGTGTTTTCAAAGAACTGCCCTTTGTCATTAATATTGTACTTTATTGTTAGACCTTTAACTCTTCCTTGCAATTTATTGGCCACTATATTTGCATATTCTAAGTACAGTCTATAATACCGAACTTTCTCAACATAAAGTGCATTCCAGTCGTCATCAATTGCGTAAAACATTCGTCTTTGAAAGTCGTCATCGTCGTGCACATATGTTTTTTCTCGACGAAATTTTGAAATGCAGCCATATAGAAATTTCTAATACTGAAGAGAAAATGAAATAGAGGGCGGTGATTTTTGGTGTTAGCTTGCATCCAATTATTTATACTGAAAGCTGCATATTTTTTTACAAACACTGACCACTTCCCGTCACTTATCATTTTAGTGTAAATAAATGCCAAATAGTTGCTTCAGCAAAGTCATTACTAAAATACGTAAAAATTAATAAAAAGGCTTTGAGAGCAGAAGCTACTATAATATCATTTTTATTTCCATCTTACTTTCACGTAAAAATATTATCGTCTTATCTGCGAGTTGAATTCGTCATTTGGCGTTAATACAAGAAGAAAAAAAAATTCTTTAAAATTTGGCAATTTCTCTAGAGTGTTGATTTTTTAAGCTTTTTTTTTTCTTTTTTTTTAGTTATGGGCATTCCAAGTTTTAAGTGTTTGCATGACTTGCTCTCATATCCTTGACTTTAAATTTTGACGAGACAGTTGAAAATGTAACAGCTATACTGTTTTATTAATGACGAATGTTGACACCTGTGTTCAATGGCATTGGCGAGGGGGGATAGAATTTGGACTTCATTTCAATTTTGTCTTCTCCGAACTCCGAGCCCATGAAGTTATTGTACTGTCAATCTTTCAGAAGAAGTTAGTCATCCTTCGTGAAAACCTGCTAAACATTTTACTACTTTGAAGTTTCAGTCTTGCAAAATGTGAATATGAATGAATCTTTGTATGCAAAAATGAGGTTTCGGTCAATGCTTGCGAATTTCTGAAATAGCTAAAAGATCTAAGTTGAATGATTCGAGCAAAGATTCACTGCATATTCATTCAACTTATCGTGCTTTTTAGATATTTAACTTGACTATGTACTCTACTTTTGCTACAAAGTCTATATCGACGTTAAAAAACTGATTGAAAAAGTTGAGTAATGACAAAATATAGGCATGCACTTTCTTCAACACTTGAGTTGCGGATTTGCGTTTTAGCAGCCCAAATAACAATTTTCTCGAATTGCTTAGCTCAAAAGTACAATTACGATTTACCATTTTGAGAAGGTTTTCTACAGAAATCCTAGCCATTAATTTGGTTTGACTTTCACAAATAGGCATAGGACTCGCATAGTTTTTTGTTTCACGATATCAGGATTCCAAAAATACCCATCTCGTATTTTCATATTAATTTAAGTATTTATTTATTCATGTATGGTGAGGGGGTCTAAAATGTTGAAAAATTATACTTTTCTAAGGTTTCACTTTAATAACTCGAAAATTAAGGAAAATCAGACCTATTTTCAATCTTCATTTTCTGCACTTCGACGGTAGGTACCAAATGAAACCTTTTGGAAATTTGGTGCAGAATAAAGTTTTACTTGACTTTAGAATGTATTCGTATAATTTTGGAGTTATAGCTGAAAAACTACGAGCCCCCCAGGGGGAAGAACAAGAGGTGGGAGCCGAGACTTTTTAACCATTTAAACACCCAACACATTCCAGGCATAAAATCTTTTGTACCATTATTTTTTATTTTTCTCAACTTTTAAGATAAATTTGTTTGGGCTATTAATGGTGTAGTTCCAAAATTTACCATGGCACAATATGGTATCCACGTATTTATGAAATCAGTTAACTACTATCCAACTTTATGTACTTAACATTCTATTTTGCAAATTATTTTCTAAAGACCTTCAGGTCTAACCCCATTATGTCTAAATTAATTTATCTTTTTTTCAACTGCCAGCATCAGATGCCTAATTTTTTCCTTGCCATTTTTATTTGCAGAGGTAAATTTGGTACTGTATTTAAATGTCGTGAACGATCAACTGGCTTCAAATTAGCTGCCAAATTCATTTCTATTGCTCAAAGACAGGATAGAAGAAATGCGGAACGAGAAGTGGAAATTATGCGTGAATTGCAACATCCAAGACTCATTCAAATATACGACGCCTATGAGATGAACAATATTATGTGCGTCATTTTGGAGCTGTAAGTGAATTTTTACAAAAATTTATCGAGTGGATAATTGACGTTAAGTGACAATTATATTTTTAAGAGTAAAATCAGCCTTAAGATCGAGTAACCTCTCTCTCATTTATGAAAATTTGTTAGTACCTTGATGGTTAGTTTTTGTGGCTACCACTAAACTACAGATCACATCCTCTGGTACCTAATTATGTACAAAATTGACGATTTTCGGCTTCAATAAATTGATTAAAATTTATAGAGCTTCGGAGAGGTTGAATTTTTCAAATAATACGTACTTTCTGTAGAGTCTCAAGAATTTCGACACTAAATGTAACAGAGATGAGAAACAATATTTTTTTACACATAATAGTAATATCAAAATTTGCAGAACTTTTATTTTTATTTTTATTTTTTTTTTAAAATAGTAGTTGCATTAATTTGAGAGAAAGAAAAAATAGAAGCCCTCAAATAAAGAAGGAATTTTAAAAATTTTCTCCTTTTATTCTTTCACTCTCAGAATCAGGTACTTACACAATTTTTGAGGAAAGTAATTTAAAAAAAATGAATCTTTATAATTACATTTGACTACATTTTCTTCTGACTGATGATAATTATTTTCAGTCACCCAAGATATGCTATTTGAAAGACGCTCATCTTCATCAGTCGAAATTAATCAAAAACAAAAAACGATTTTTTGACGCATTCCTTTTTTGTTACAAAGTCGCGAATAGTTGAAAATTGGTATATATTCTTATCGATTTTGTTTTTGCATTAATTGTTTTCACCGAATTTTTTGCTCATATAGCACAAAAATTTCTGGACTAGTTTTCAGCCTGAAATGCAATTTTATTTGACCCATGCTCTCAATCAATGAGTTCTGTCTACACTTGAATAACAACATTAAATTAAACTGATTTTTACAGCATCGAAGGTGGTGAGCTATTTGAGAGGGTCATTGACGATGATTTCGTCCTCACAGAAAAAGCTGTATCTGTATTTATGCGACAAATATGCGAAGGAGTTGCATTTATCCACTCAAAAAACATTCTGCATCTTGATATGAAGGTAAGAGCAACTGATCAAGATAATTAAACCGATTAAATATAGGAATTCTTTTTTGAGTTTTCACTTTATACCGCAACTATATCCAGGACAGACTCGTACCGCCCGTGCGGGCAAACAGGGCATTGCCCTACTTAGAAAATTTTGTCCTTCGCAAAATTTTATTTCGAAAAACAATAAACGACAAAATAACCCCTCAATTCTTAAACATTCGAAAAAAATCGCCAAAATTTCTAGGAATTCGAAAAAAAAAGTCAAAATTTCTAAAAATCCGAAAAATTTCCAAAAATTCGGAAATAAGGGCCAAAATTCCTAAGAATCTGAAAAAAATTGCAAAAATTCCTGAAAATCCGAAAAAAAGAGCAAAAATTCCTATAAAACCGGAAAAAAACAGATTTTTAGGAGTTCTGGCTTATTTTTTCGGATTTCTCGGAATTTTGGTTCTTTTTCTCGGATTTTTAGAAATTTTGGCGATTTTTTTTGAATATTTAGGAATGTTGGCTCTTTTTTCTGCTTCTTAGGAATGTTTGCGAGTTTTTTCAATTGGTTCTGTTTTTCGAATTTCTAGGAATTTTGGCTCTTTTTTTCGAATCTTTATTTGAAATTTTAGCAATTTTTTTCGATTTTCTATGAAAAATTTTTGCCCCACCAAGAATTTCGCTTGCCCTACCTGACGAAGGCCTCGTGATTCGGCCCTGATCCAGGAATTGTTGTATTATTAATGCCTAAAGCAATGTATACCGTTTTTCCAGCCAGAAAATATTCTGTGCCTGACTCGAGAAGGGAATCGCATTAAAATCATAGATTTTGGTCTGGCACGCAAATACGATCCAGAAAAAAAGCTGCAAGTTTTATTCGGCACCCCCGAATTTGTCGCACCGGAAGTCGTGAACTTCGACTCGATCGGATTTGGCACCGATATGTGGTCTGTAGGCGTTATCTGTTATGTTTTGTAAGTATTATCACACGCTGGATTAAATATACAGACCAACGTTAAGCCGGCTCTGTATACTATAACAATTTTGTTTAACATTATTTTTTTCCTGTTAAAGAAAAATTCGTTTTATAAGATGCCAATTAATTCGAGAAAATTAATTGGCGTTTCCTAATTTTTGCCTTTTGTTTAGATTATCCGGCCTGTCACCGTTTATGGGCGAAACTGACGTAGCTACGATGGCTAATGTGACCATAGCTCAATACGACTTCGATGACGAAGCATTTAATGACATTTCAAAAGATGCTCAAGACTTCATCAGCAAGCTCCTGCTCAAAGATAAAGAGTAAGTTTTTCTCGCCAATACTGTTTAATTTTCATGTATTTTGTCTCTTGCCCATCTATTTGATTAAAAAATGAATTACAGTGGCGATACTCGGTCTACCCAAAGAAATTTCTGACCCACTCCCGAAATAATCTTAAAACCAGAAAAAGAAAGGAAATAATATAAAAATAACAAAAACTTGACTTAAGTATCAAGTTTTTGGATGTTAACATTTTTCAATAATTTTTCTCGGCCCACCCTGCTCCCTTCCCTAAAAAAAGCTAGTTCCGCCACTGATGAATTATTTCATTCTCTGCTGTATCCACAAGAACGAGTGTCATAATTACCAGTTTATAGTAAATGCATAAAAGGTTTACTGGGGCGGAAGGAGGTAAGCCACTCACAAGTGAAATTCACCCTCTCCCAAAGAAAAGTGAAATTTTTGAAAGGAGAGAGAATGTTGCGAATAAAACTGGAATGCTGACCCATCCAACTGAGCCACAAAAGGTGACTGCTTAACTTTAATTAATCAAACAAAAATCGGGTAATTCAAAGATTGTAGTGGAATGCACTATAAAAATAATAGATTTTATGATTTTAAAGTACCTACTATTTTTTTTAATAATTTCTACAAGAATCTTAAAAGTGTCCAATTTTTTTTAGCGTTACAACAGTAACCCTCCATTATTGCTAAACATTTTAATTCATTCATTCATATACGTATGCACGCATTTGCTACAAAGGTGTGTGAATAGATTTGTTGAGAAGACTGAAATATTAATTATGTCAAATTTTCCCTATCCCCTCTCCCCTAGAGAATTAGTTGATCATTACTCTCAAAGGCATTATGTAAAAGGGTCCTCCTTTGGATTTTGTGAAGCAATCAAAACACTAGAGCGCCACAACCGTTAATCTTCCCATAGCTATTCAAAAGTTTTAATTTTATTGATTTTTATTCACAAATATTCTATGAAATATTGATTTAGATATTATGTATTTTAAGAATAAGTTGAAATAGCAGAACTAAATTCTACGTGAAGTTATACCCATCATATATTACACACCCTACAGATAAAATTTTCCAAGTCGTGTATCAATTAAAAAAATATATAGCTACCTACTTTGTGTTAGAATGATGTAGTAAGCCTGAATACATTATTCTCATCAACGTCGTACATTATTCAGCTCATTAATATTCAATATTCATAGTTCTTAGTACAGTAGAATAGTAGCCGCGACCATTATCGCGTTGGTTTTCATATTGTTTACCTATAGTATTTTGTCGTTTGATCACCTAACCTTTCTTGAATCCTAACATCTTCAATTTTCATATCATTACGAACCAGATGGAACTAATATCATATTGCGCCACATTCATAAGATAAACCTGGTAAGCTTCGTACTTATGTTTTCATAAAGTAAAATGACAATGACAACACGTACCAATATTAAAAAAGTGTATCCTTATTTTTTCCCCTCTGCACCTGAGATGTAATAAAAACATTTAGGATATTATATCGATACACACAGATGTTCACCTACTATGCTGGAGTATCACAACCACATGCGTAGAAACTAAACACCAAATAGAAGAAGACAACAAGAAACGACAAAGACCCATTTATCTACCCATTTTCTTTTTTTGCTTGATAACATTGTCACGATTTCCTTTGGCTTCTCTGTGTTGCGCAACTAATACGAGTAACTTTTTTCTTTATTAATAAAACAACAAGCTTTCATTAATTCCCCTGTGTTTTGAATTTCATTTTTATTAATTTGTTACCCAAGTCTCCATAAAATTAGTACTTCATATAAGCTTAAAATATTGCTAAAAGATTGAATACGCAGGTCAATACACAATGTTCTGTGAATTTCGCGATTGTTGAAAACTTTGCAGTTCGAAAATTTAATCACCGAATTTGAAAATTGGGCAGGCTTGGGAGAGAGTGTTTTCAGTCATACTAAAATAAATGTAATCCGAGAGAAATACTATACCAATTATCTAGAAATTTCTGTGAGGCACTGAGATAAACTTACATCTCTTACTAGTTCCATGCTATCAGTGTTTCCCGGAGCAGAGAAAAAAAAAGGTGTAGTTGCTTTTGATATGACCCTCGTACCTACTTATAGGAGGTTTGAGAGTGCACCAGAGGAAACCAAAAGCTGTTTTATATTTTTGTTACAAAGTACATAACTCGCAGAGGATCCAAAATATTACAGTGAGGTCTGACGAGATAGAAGACGCATATTATGCGTATAGGGCTTGCTACCGTCGCCCTCGTTCCTCCCCTGCCCAAAAAATCATGACAGTTTTAAAGTGAGAGTCAAAATGATTTCATAAAACCTTGATCTTATGTCAAGAATTTTCTATAAAAAAAATTAAAGTGTTAGAAGCGAATCTTTTAAGATTTTATAAAAATATTGACTATACTCCTTATAGATTGCTTTCACTGTTGCCATCATAATGCACCATTTTTAATTCATACTATATAAATTAATAACTAAATGTAGGAAGGATAATCCATAAATCTAAAACCAACTCTTCATTTGCATGAATGAATTATTGAACTGAATAAAATCCATTTTTATGAATTCAGATTCGAAAAGTTGAATATATTTCAGTGAAATTCAAGCGTGCCTTAATAGATATATTTTTCTCTCAGTAATAATTTCTCATCTCAGCGCTCTATGCAGATATTTTTCAAACTTTTCTCATCATTTTTTTGTACATGATGAGTTAGTTTTTGTCTAACTGGCTTACATTTATTTTCCTCACGTTTATTTCAGCTTCGTATTATTTTCACCAGTAATTTTGAATTAACTTTGTAATACCTAGTCTATAAAAATTCACTACTTCGCATATTGGTAACAATCCTGATGTGAAATGTAAAACCGACCACTCTGCGCCTTGTCAGCAGACTGATTTGTAAGGCTATTCCACTTGCTTTACTTTCCACAATAATGAAAAATAATTGAATGAATGAAAATATTCGTTACCTACCTATGTATTGCTTTATCTGTGTAAAAAAAAAAATTGCCTTGTCTGACTTCATGCAATTACTACCAGATCTACCTGGTATTTAATGTCAAGCTGTCTGTGAATCCAAGAAGCTAATGACTTCCTAGCTTTTAATATTATGTATTTAATGAAATATAATTTATCATTATTAATAATAGTAATTATATTGTGTGTATGGAGAAATAATAAAAGTCTAAAAAACTGAAATTGGCTGAATATAAACAAAGAATCAACTATTTATGTGTCTACTGAGGGATATTCATATTGATTTGAATATTACTAGAAATTGTAGCAACAAAGAAAAATAGAACTATAACCTATTTTTGTTGCAACTGAAATGGCCATTATTTCTTCATACATATTTTAATCGCACTGTTTTTTTAAAGCAGATTTTCAATATTTTTTTCTTCCATCTAATATAATAACTGATGGGTCTTTGTCTGCTTTCTTAGGGATCGCATGTCGGCCACAGACTGTTTGTCGCATCCTTGGCTGAAACGTTCACCTCCACCACCAACGGCTAAAGTTAATGGCACTGAGAACCAAACAATTAACAACGAACTAGATCTCCAGAAAGATGTTCTTCGTGGTATAGTTGACCGTTGGAATTGCGATGTAAATGGCGATGACAGTGGCAAATCTAAAATTATCGAATTCAGCTCTATAGAAAATGGAATTTCAGAAGAAACCCCCAAGCCAATCGCCACAAAAGAGGAAACAGGAGTTAAGAAAACAATAAAAAGACAAACATCCCTACCTAATGGCAATGGACCTCCACCACGCAAAAAAGAAGGCGATCCTCCGATGAAACTAATTATAAAAGGTGTGGTCAATGGGCTAGTTTCAGGCTTTGAACCAAAAAAGATGCCTGAGAAGCCAGTAGAGAAGTGCAAAATTAATGGAGAAGTCAAGAAATTGAATGGTTTTGGAGAAATACATAATAAATTCATGCAAAGCTCGATTAAAATGAATAAAACTGAGGAACCTCAGTCCAGAGTAAAATTAGAAACAAATAAGCAAATCAGTGATTCCAAGTTACCAACATCACCCACAGAAAATCCAGCGAAAGTCTCTAACCATGTGCCGGATAAAACAGTTGCTTCGATGGAAAAAGTAGTTGAAAATAATTCATCAGTAAATGTTATTAAGAAAGATCCCTCTGAAGCCATCGGTGAAGACAAGAAACCTGCAAATGACTCAAAGTCGATAAAATATGAGTTGCAAGCTAACCATACAGCTAATAGCACTAGCCAAGTACCAAACATCACTTTCAATAAAACACATTCTAGTCTTCAAGATAAAAACAAAAATTTAGCCCAATCTATCGATACTAGTCAAAATTCTAAAACTACTGTAGGATCTCAAAAATGTAACAGTGAAAAAGTATCACCTAAGGAAAATATAAAGCTGAATAGTAAAAGCACAGACTGTACCACCAAAGAACACTCGCAGTTGAATACAGTTCTTGAAAATAGTCCATCAAAATTAAAAACTATAGCTAGTGAAAAGACTGAAGTAGAAGACAGTCAGAAAACTGATTCAAATTCTCCCTCAACTCAGTCTACAGCAACAGAAAACAAGCCTAAGTCTAGTCCCAGAACTCAAAAGAAGGTCGTTAATGCCAAAAGTTCAACTAATGAAGGGAAAGTAAATGCTACCAACAGCTCATCTAGCTCAGTTCCTCAACCTACAAATGAGGCGAAAATAGACGTGAAGATCTCTGAAGTTTCCTCTGTGCCTGAAGTCAAAAAACAGTCACTTATTAGCTCAAAATCAACATCCCCATCCAGAGGTTCATCTCCTAATACTCTTACTCCACATTCTCCTTCGACGAATAAGAAGTCAGACACTTCAAAGTCGTCACCTACATCTTCGCGAACATCCCCAGCCAAATTAGCAAATACTTCTTCCACAGCATCACCTACCACACCTAGGAATAAAAAAAAGAGCATTCAAGTTGAAGAAGATGATGATTCGTTTGAGTGCATGAAAAAACGCAATGTTCTCATTCAAGATATAATCGAGAACTACGAGCAGAAAGCTGAAAAAGTGAATGCAGATTCCAGAAGCCCTTCCAACATAAACGCCGATGCTCTCCTGGATGGTGACCCATTTGCTGACTTTTTCAATGGCCCTAAGCTAACCCAAAGACGAATATCAGATATTACCAGTTTGCTCTCGGGTAGTGATAATGTTGAGCGTTCAATTGAGGAAATGAAAGCATTCTGCAAGAATCTCAGTCAGATGGTAAGGTTCCGACAAGACAGCATATCTGAAGGTGATGCCAAAAGCTCTTCGAAAAGGCCAAAGTTCCGTATATCCTGCTTCAGTCGCGATGTTCCACTGATGAACTCTTCAGGTCCGTGCAATTCGAGTCTATTTAATTATGTTCCATGGTACGATGAAGAATTGTCCACCAGTTGGAACCTTGCCAATAATAACACACACTCGGATCCAGGATCTCTGCGCAATTCTCCTGAGCCTTTGGCCCCACCTTCACTAACCAGAAAAATACTTTCGAAATTCTTTAATAATTCCATTGAGTACGGTATGGCCGGCGTTCCTTCTTCACAGCGTGCTGCCCCAAAGGATAAAATAGCGGAAATCCGTTCGTAGAGTGAAGTACGTTCAAGTTATTTGTTGGCTCAGCCATTTTCTGTGGGGGTGGATTTAAATTATTCGACTTTTCAAAATATGATTTTTTTTTTTTACATTATTTATTCTTCTATCCCAAAGAAAAGAAATCAATTCTTTCATGTAAAGAATATAATCAACAAATTTCTCCTATGAGCTTTATATTCTCTCCTCTGATCCTATTGACTCAGTTTAGGCAGCAGCATGGTAATTAATAGTAGACCTATACTTGCATCTTCACTCTTGAACTAAGCACTTGTTTAGAACAGAGTAGCCAATTGGTATTCTAAGCTAAAGAAATAATAAATAAATTATACAGGTATCTATAATTAAATATGTAACAAGTTTTGTTTTGTTTTCATCAGAAAACGTATGAGTGGGAGAGAAGCATTGGATCATAAGTGGTTGAAAAATGCTGGCATTCAAAGGCTGAGTAAGGCGAAGTTGAAGAAGTACGTGATCAAAAAACGATGGGTAAAAGCAGCCAACACGATTATCGCGTTGCACAGAATGGGAGCCAAATTGGAAGACAATTACCCAAACAAGGGCAAAAAAAAGATGAAATAAGAAACTGCACTTTTTACCATAAATTTTTTTATTTTCTAACCGCCTCGTTACTGGTTCTTCAGAACCAATAAATAAAAACGCTTAGATTATTTATTTTACTCTTTTTGTTTGTAATTATCATGTATACGTTTATAATTTACTACTGTTTACTAGATCATGTGTAGCAAATTTCAAATAAACGTATCTTCTTTTCAAATCTTATGATCTTTTAGAGGATGAAAACTTTTGCTGTGTGATTGGTGGGTAGTTGTTGATTTGTGAAAATTAATTTTAAATTAGGGAGACATAGGTACATAGGTATTTTTGATGAAACAAAAAATCAACTTTTGACTGGTTTTTCCTTTTCTTATTCTGGCCCACCCAAAAATTTTTCGAAATGAATTAAAAACGTTAGTAACATTAATAAATTATTGAAATAGAACAAAAAATCATCTTCAGTATCAGTTTTTTAGACGTTGAAATTTTCAAATGATTTTCCTAAGCCCCACTGCCCCATACCTAAAAAAAAAGATGGTTCCACCACTATAAACGAACATTTTATTTTCTATTATAAGACAAAGAAATTATGTACTAAATAAAACATTTTCAACAGGAATTTAAAGAAAAGATAGTAGAGAAGTAGTTTGGCTACAATTTTGACGGCATAATATCTGAAAAAAAAAGAAGAAAAAAAAAATCAAATTATCAGTCACTTTTTTGATTAACCTGAAATCTTGACTGAGAAAAAATTTAAGTATATTATCATTTATTTTGCCTCTACATGTATAGCATTTTTCAATAATCTTAAAATCCAGAAATATATTATAATTTTAAATTTAGCTAAATAAGCTATAGAAACATTTTTAAACTACATTTTGCCCACTTCATTGGTCACTATCATTTCATGTTACATAATGAATGTGGTAGGTAGTAGGTACCCTATTATAACGTACACATGTGTAACATTCAAGTCAGGAAATTTTTTAATATAATCATAATCATGTGTAGTCTTATTTTCCACTCATAAATTTTCGTGTCTGCTACATGGCAAAATTATGGTACACTAAATCAAAAATCTTCAACAGGAATCAAAAGAAAATATAGTAGAGACATACTTTGGGTATGATTTTGACAGCATAAAATCTGGAGAAAACAAATCCAATTATTCTGTAAGTAATTTTTTTAATTTGTCCAAAATTTTGTCTGAGTGTATTTTACTATTTTGAAAAATTCGTTTTTGTTTTGCTGAATTTATTTAGGTATAACATATTGGGGACTCACATTTTGAGTTTGGTTCTACACCATTCTATATTGTCCATATTTTCTTGAAAATAATACTTCTTGAATACATAAAGTCCACGTTCAACTAATGCCTCAATGTCCATATCTTTTTCAGTGACAGGGAAAACTTCTTTATCAGCGTCATTCATTACATTTTTCAACATCATTATGTTATCTGTTTGAAATTTCCATTGATGAGTGGTGAAGTAACGAGACAAATCCAATCCAGCAGAAATTTTCTTTTGAACCCTCACGAGGCTGCAAAACAAGATATGTACCTATAGTTTTGAAATGAAGAACTATAATAAGTTGTTAGATTATTCCGCAGCTATATAGTTACTTACATAACAATACCTATAGCCCTGGTCTTATGAGCTACCTTTAAAATTAAATCAAAGTTTATTTTCAGCCTGAATGTATATGAAATCGATGCATGAGAAAATGAAATGATACTTCGGGTAAAAATTGACATTTTTCAGTGTAGCGAGTTACAGAAAACTATATCTTTAAAAAATCTTAGATTTTTTTTCTCATATTCTCATTCTTTTAGATGGCAATTTTCATTTCCTGGAGAGTGATAAAGTCGTACGATTTTATTTATACAGGGTCTTTCACAATAAACGCTCACGAGAAATATGTGGTTAGCAAGGGTTTAAAACTATTTTTTTCTTTTGTTATCGCCACCAATGCATTCTCCCAACCAGGACAATTACTCAGACGATTTCATAATGGGGTATCCATACCAAAAAGGGACCTTGAGGTGAAAAATAATTTTTTCAATTTTTTGTTGTTTAGAGCATATAAAAAGAAAGAAAAAAATTTTTTTTTCACCCTAAGATCCTATTTCCGTAGTTGAACCCCCATGTATTTATGATTGCATTGATTGGTATGTTTGTGCGGATACAGTGGTATCATTTTTTGAGTAAAAAATTCTTCCACGTAATCATAAAATTTGTTTTTCTAATGAGCCCTATTTAAAAAAATACTTCGTATTTTAAATTATAAAAAAATACTTTTTCGGAAGAATACATTTTTATCCTCGATAAATCAAACCGAATTAAGTCATTCCATAGCACGTGAGAATTGTCATGGTTGGGAGAAAGCAGTGGTGGCGATAACAAAAGAAAAAAATAGTTTTAAACCCTTGCTAACCACATATTTCTCGTGAGCGTTTATTGTGAAAGACCCTGTACTCCCTAGTGGTGGGCTAAGTACAAAAACCCATGTGATAACATAAAATACAAGGTGATTTCCAAATAAATAATTAGGAACTAGGTAAGTACATAGTTGTTAAAAATAACTTACAACGTCTTTTTTCCCAAAACATATAAAATGCAATCTATTACATAGGCTGGAATCGTGTGATAAAAAAATCTTTCCAATTTATGTATAAAAAGATTTTCTTGAATCAAGTTGTAGGTCGGATACCATAATATGGTCTCGAAAGGATATACAAGCGATGCCTTTGTACTAGTTTCCTGAACATCTCTCCATGTTATTGGTTTGTGTTCGGTGAGAGCTACATTATATACTGACATTTTTGTGTCCTTCGAATGCCTAAAAACATGAATTACACTTAAAATCTTGAGAAAATCAATTTGAATACAATCTTCTATTTATTGGTTAGTTTTGTCTCGAATGCTCTGCTGATAGAAAGTATCGCCAAACGTTTTCCACTCACGATATAAGAATGTAGGCTGCATCGGTGTGATGTAAAAATTCTCTCATTGGGTTTCTGATAATTCAGTCATTGTCCAAGAGATTTTGTGGCATAAGAATTAAATACAAGAGTATTACTAAAACTTACAATCCTTTTTTCTTAATCTCAGCCCAAGGCATAGCAATCAGACTATTACATACGATATCGACTGGAACAAAATCGCCTTCACTATCAACATTGGCAAAAAATGAATGTAAAAGTCCTTTTGCTGTAGCAACAGCAATTCCTGAAGGCCCATTCAGGTTATCAATCCAGCCAGGAATTGGTTCACGTATACTAGGACAAACTGAAATTTTATAATTAAAAAAATTTAAAGCTATTTACCTCACCGTTTGTCTACATACGAGTATATAATACATAATATTAATTCCCAGAAATAAAACTTCGTCACTGTATTTTTTAGGTTGGAGGATTGAAAAAAAAACACCTGGTAATGACCTCTACCCATATACTGCGTACCGTAAATGAACTATCTATCTGTAATGGCTCACAGGCCAGGGGTCTATGGGATGCTGGATTCCCACTTTGACAAGTTTGAAACACCCTTCTCATTTTCTAATATTCTCATAGTTTTTTCTTCCTATTATTTTAATTACGATTAAAAAAAAAACTTGACATTTTGGGTGGTATCGGTTGAAAAAATTAAAGGATTATCAGCCTTCCACCCTAAGATCCCTTTCCAGTAGAACGGGTTGGAAGGTCGATTGGAACAGGTTGGAAAGGTGAGCAAAGCGATGACCTTGGAGGGTTGGGGCGGAGCCAGTGTTGCTCCGTCAAATAAGTCAAGTTATTTTACCTTATATTTACTGGTAAAATTATGTAAAATAACACACGTCAAAAAATTAATTATGTGACAGTTTTTTGACATTATTTCACGTCAAAAAACTATCAAAAGAGACAACAGGAAAAACTTAGGAATTCCTCAATTATTGCTCGAGTATTGATTGAAAATTGCAGATTTTATATGCTCTATCTTTCTCAGGGCAAAGAAAAACTTTTTCGGTTTATTTTGTAAATTCTAACATGAGCAAGATTATTATGTATTCTTTGAATAATATTCTCTCATTTTTACATTTTCTAATTTTCTTCTTACAGCAGTTGGCTTTGAAACTAGTAAAAATGAAATTGGAAATTTGAAATTTGAAATTTAAATAAATGTGCCTGTAAGACTTTAAGATGAGGATTTAGAAGTTAGTTCATAATAGAAAATGATAATATGTCTTGTTTGTTCTTCTTTTTACTGATTAACATTGAAGCGAAGGAAATGTAAACAATAATTAAAGTAGTTTGTAGTCATTAATTTGATCAATAAAATCAAGATATTCTCCATGTGAGCTTAGCGTCAAAAACAATTTTTTATTTTTTATTTAGAGTTTGGTTGTTGGGCCTTCCCTTCTGACTAAAATAATCCAAAGTTTAAAATGAAAATGAATCATCCAAAACCAAACCAAACAAACTCGATGTATTACAAAACTCATAATGATAACAATATAAATTCAGTTTTCACAATAAAATTATTATCTGACGTTTTTTGACATAATTTGACAGTAAAATTTTTTGACTGTAATTTTACGTTATTTGACGTTTTTTGACATGAAATGTCAAAAAAGTTATTTGACGCGTCAAGGAACAACACTGGGCGGAGCCCCTAGTATTTTATAATATCAACGAAAAAGTGAATTTTCCAAAAAAAAATTGTGAAAAAATTAAAAATACATAATTCACCCATGTTGATTGCATATCAAACTAAATTTCGTGTGACTTTGTCTTGATTTTTTTTTTCGGTTTTTTTGTACTTATCTCCTTTTTGGGGAAATTTTCAATATTCAGTGCTTTTTTTTCAAACTAGCAACCCTGGCATACATACTCGTACATAGTGAGCCCTCAAGGATGCCTTAAGGTGTCCGCCATTGGCAAATAACGGTATATGATGGAAATTTAAATAGGAAACTATTCTGAATTCATTATAACATTGTCAGTGGGTAGCTTCTATTTTCTTACCTATTGTTGGTCTAGCAACGATTATAAGAAATTTATCTTCGTATGTTCTCAAAATCTGTTCAGCAAGCCTTTTTGAATATATGTACGTATTGGGAAGAGGGGCGATAATTCTGCAAATAAATTAATCAA